>OX336367.1:69461010-70661010 GCA_946902895.1 Fragum fragum | reverse complement strand
TTCACTTTCATTTTATCTGTCTATAAGAACACATCTAGCCGCCGTCACAATAAGTGCTATTTCATATAATGATAAATATTCATAATACACAGTTGCTGTAAGAAAAATATGACATTGACCTTCAAATGAAACCTTGACTAAGAACCAATGAACAAATGTGGCATCTCACCTCATTGTGGAGAGTAATGACCGACCGCTGACCACGCCCACTGACTCCGTCAAGAAGTTTACCTTTGATATTAAAGGGCGATATTTTGCAAAATTTATGGTCAGTAGATAACACAAAAAAGTAAAATGGTCGGTTGGCGACGTATACGTCGTAACTACAGCTTGAATAAGCTGTAGTTACGACGTATACGTCGCCAAACCAACGGGAATGTTTGATATAAATATAGATATATGTCGGAGTTCAAAGTTCGTTTCAGGTCTACCGTATTTACCATTGACAGTCGCGATCCATCAGTTGGATCCAAATTATTTGTAAATTGATATACATTTGTGGAGACTATGGACTCGACAAATTCGGACCGACGTCCGCTTGCATGAACACACCGAACTGTCTTTATATTGCTTACCGAAAACTGGCTCCACAAAACATACTTTCAGGTTTGAATGAATGATTTACTAGATCTAGATGACAAATCATAAATCCTTCTGTATAAAAGTAGCATTTCTCTATTTTTGTGTGTACAATGTCCTAAACCTTGCCCAATCTTCAATTATGGGGTTGTCATGGGTTCGATCCCCGGCGGTGGCACATATCCTTTCCGACATTTGTCTCTCACTACTGGTTGATAATCGTAAACTTAAGTGGGATAGCAGATGGAGTCTAGCAAGGATGTTATGGTGATACTGGTGCGAGATATAACATTGTTAGGTGCTCCAGCCGTCGCGATATGACTAAAAAAATGTTTAAAGTGACGTTAAACCACATACAAACAAACAAACCTAAGCCTTCCAGTCTATTTTATGACATCGACGCTGATCGATTTCCACCCTTTTAATAATCAAAGGGTGCGGAGTAATTCGAATAGTTGCGATACCAGGCAAAAGTTGAGTAGAGCTAGCCCAATCAGTAACTTTTCAATGAACATTTGAAAGGCGCCGATAAGCGATTATTATTTCATAACTGACCAGCGATCAGTTTGTCAAAACTTATTTGAGTCACTTTGATAGGAGGGAAAAAGGGGGTCAGACCACCTAGAATTTGGATTGTTTTTATAGTGCTTGGGAGATCGAGATAATGAATTCCGAAATTTGAGTTAGATTTATATAGATTTGTAACTTTAAAAGTGAGAAGAGGAATTCTATTAAAACTAGGAATTCTATTAAAACTATTTAACCCTGTTCCTATCGAAGAATTTACAAACTGGTTTAAAATGAGGTGGAAATTTAATTCATTTTATACTGCTTTCGTTGGCTTATTGCTATTAAATGTAAGTATGATTTTGACATCACGTATTCTTTTCCCTTGCTTGTACCATTCCTGATTTTAAGGTCCCCGTAAAATTATACTCGAGAAAACATTGTGGAAAAAGAAACAAGCAATTTCTTCTTTTCCTAAATATGTCCTATTAGATAGGATAGTTACTTTTTCATTTATACCTACTTTATAATGTCGTCTGCTAGCCCTGTGAATATGGACAAGTCCATGATTTTGAAAAAAAAAAAAAAAAAAAAACCAAACAAAAAAACAGAAAAAGGTTAATGAAATACAGGAACCTGCCGTACATTTTAGCTTATTGCTAAACGAAACAAATGAGACTTGTTAAAAAACGGACAGGCGACAATTTAAATGTCCTGGAGAATATCGTTCGAAATGCTTGTAACAAGTAATTTCTTCATTTTTAAATTGTTTTACACATCTTGATGGACATAAGAATGCGGTATTGTGTTGGATCTTTTGACAGATATATACAGCAATAGTTTTATCAAGAAATATATCTTTTCCGAATTGCAATCTCGAACTTTTCGACTTTGTTGTGATATTCTTGCTCCTTATTCAAAAAAAGAAAGCTTTGACTAACGGGGATTTTTTTTAAAGAATCGTCCGTTTGTACACCTTCTGGAATTTGCTCTCTTTTTGTCGGATGCCTGTAACAAATAGGCTAACGATTACCATTCGTTCAACTAGCCGTTGGCTCACCAACCGACTGCTCAATATCTAACCAAGAAAGCGGTCCCGCTTCCAAAGACCCAGCATAATTACCTAGTCATGGAAAAGGTTACAACTCAATGTCATGGACGTACCGTCAATTCAAAAGAATGAATCCTCGGAAAACATGGTGGACAATGAAGAAATTGCTTGTGACAAGCAATTTCTTCAATGTCCACCATGTTTTCTACCCTAAAAGGCAAAGATTTTCTAAATTCCACCAACTTGAAATTGTCGACTGCAACTCCTTTCAATTTGGACCAGTCTAAGATTTCGTTTTGTGATAATGGGTTGAGAAACGAGATTAAGCATGTACATTGTAGATATGTACTGTAAGACTTTTAGATGCCAAATGACGAGATCTTCGAAGTAAAATAAGGACAATGCTTTGGGTAAAATACATCCCAGAATCCCCTTTCTCAGAATGCAAGCGCGAATACCGAACTTGACAAAACCGAAATCGAGAGAAGCTCGACCAGTTAAATGACGCGGGTCGCCTAAACTAGACCATGCCTGATCGATGCAAGATAATAAACCTCTTCACTGTTTGTGAAGTGATCTTAACCTTTAAAACTGATAATACAGCTCGATCATGTGCTGTTTGAAATTTGGATCGGACATTCAACGACGTGTCCTCCTCAAACTCTAGTAGCCACACATTGTCAGAGGCCAAATCTCAACACCTATCCCATCCCCATCCCCCGGAGGTTAGGTTAGTGTGGGTTGGGAGTGCTGTGGTGTCTGGAAATAAATCGTGATTCCTGCGACCGATGGTTCTCGGTTCGATTCATTACAGGACCTTATTACGGAGCGACTTTCGTCATCTCCTTCATTTTCGGTGTAAATAAAAAAATCTATTTATTCATTTATTTATCATTCTTTAATCAATCTGTTTATTTATTGATTTATTACTATCATTATTTTGAAAATGGATTTATAGAACCATTTTTCTGACATGGGAGGTTGGACAAAGTAAATCTAGTATCAAGTAAATACTGATCAAACTATTTTCCTTGTTGGCACTGTTGCAATATATTATACATGTATATAGTTTTACAGACCACATTAATCCATTCCCACACAACTCCTTTTTTACGCGCTTTCAGCAAATAGTCCAGGAATACAATGCGGAAAAAGCAGAAATTGCTTGTTACAAGCAAATTTTGCCCTTTTCCACATTGTTTTCTACGAAGAATGACAGAGATATATTATATTCTTTTAGCTTGAACTTGTTGTCTGCACCTTCTTTGAATTGCAACCAGTCTAAATTGTGTTGTATTTTTTGAATAGGTTAAACGTTCATCAAACGATTTATCCCATTACCAGACAGCAGAATTTTAGACTGGTCCAAATTGAAAGGTGTTGAAGACAACAATTTATTAAGTTTATGATATTTTAGATTTTTTCAACTCTTTGGGTAGAAAACATTGTGGAAAATGAAGAAATTGCTTTAACAAGCAATTTCTTCATTTTCCACAATGTTTTCCCCGTTCTTTTTCTTGAGGGGCGTCCAAAGGTGTCACTGTGTGGGAATTAGTTAAATGTTTTTATATACAATGAAAAGTGCAAAAAGTAAAACATGTCGTGATTGTTCTTCTGTGGTGATTAACTAAGACGGGTTCATTACCAGCTAGGGACAATTAACCTATCGCTGGCCCCACCCACTTACTCCGTTGGCCCCGCTCATTGACTCCGACAGGAAGTCACGTTTCATTTTATCACTTTTATTTATAACTTGCTGTTGGCCATAAATTTTGCAAACAATCGAAAACAAAATCTGTTGAAGTCAATGGGCGGGGCCAAATGAGTTAGTGGACGGGGCCAGTGATTGGTCAATTATCACTTTACCCTATATTGTTCGAATTTGGTCTTGTTGAGACGACTCGAATGAGTTCAAACAACATGGTGGTTTTGCTTCTTTGTTGTTTTTGTTGTTATGTGTGTGGGTTTTGTTGTTGTTGGTGGTGGTGGTGGTGTTTTTTTTCAGCTTCTAAAAAGCTTATGCTTTTTGGAGAAGGGAATTTATTTCCGACCACTTAATGAAAGTGGTCGCTTAAAAGAGGTAGTCTGAGCAAGACTGACTGTTTTCTGAAAATCTAGATATAATAACGGTTTGTTTTTCTAGTCTTTGAACCCGCGAAAAGGGATCGACCTCGATTAGAAAGATCGATATTCGATTTTATAGAAGTGATAGGTTTGTCAGAAAGTAACTGTGAAGTCCCAATATTGTTCATATTAACTGTAAAGACGCGGATCTTACCACATACTTCGTCAAACTAAGGTCCCCTTTTAAATATTTTATATAAAGTTGATTTTGGAGATCTCTCCTACGGTCACTGATTTTGATAATCGTTTCTCCCAGTTCTCAGTTTCAACTTGTTTCTCAAAGTAAACATGAACAAATATTTTTAACTTTAAATGTCAAAATCCAAATAAACGAGGCATATGCGTTCTGATTATCACAACTGAATCGAGTTTAACCCCACTTTAAAATTCATATCGCGGCGACTGGAGCACCTAACCATGGATTCCTGGTATTTCCCACACCAATAATTCCACTGGATACTTTCCGAGCTTCCAGCTGCTCATTCCTTTTAGGTTTACGTTTATTCATCAATTGGTTGGAAACAATTGTCGCGGCCGGGGATCGAACCCGGGACCACATGAATAGGTATCCCACGCAGTACCCCTGCACTTATTATTTTGGACTGAGATTTTAATCACTGCTTATGTTTTCCTGATCAGTCAGAGTAGCATTCCCTACTTAGCAGCTCTTGGGGAAATAATGGACGGAACATTTTGGCTCTTATTTTCTAACTTTAATGCATTCAAAAATTTAAAAGAAGGGGATGAAGTTAATTTTGTATTAAAATGATTCTTTAAGACTTTTCAAAAAAGAAAGAAAATAAGCAAAGATATTTCAGGTTACGCAAGGCCAAGTCAACAAACAACAACTCGATTTGAACCGGAATTCATCGGATAATTACGATATCTTTCGATTTCACCAAGCATTGTCTTATTTAAAATTTCCAATGCGTACTAATAAGGATATTTGCCTCCGCTAGCAATTCGGATGCACAGGCTGATCTGAGCAAATAGTTTAATTTTTTCAATCTCAGTCAGTGTTCAACCTATAGGAGGTCCATAATTTAATCATAGACTTACCAGGGGATGGGCTTTCATTTGAGCCAATGGTCTTGAACCTGTCACCTTGACCTTTAACCTGTTATTAAAAACTTTAACCAAAATTTTGGACTATTTATATCTTAATCAGTTTTCAATTTAGGGGGGTCATTTTTCAGAAGAAAGGCTTTAATTTGAGACAATAGCCTTGGCCATGTGACGTAAACCCTTACCCTTTATAAAAACCTTAACTAAAATATTTAACTTCTTATATCTTTGTCTTTTTTTATCATAGGGTCAGTTTGCACATGTATTCATAAAGGGGTCACATTGACTCTGTGAACACGTGCCTTTAACATTTAACCCCGTTAATAGCACTTGAAAGATGAGAAGTACCCTCTAGACTGAGCTATGTTGTCCACAGGCAACTCTTGTTTATCATTCAAGCTGTAGTTACGACATTGAGCTAACCCAACTACGATATTCCAAGTGTAATTACGAAGTTTGGATCGCCAAAAGACGATATATTCTTTGCCTTTGTGTTACTAAGCTTTTCATAACTACCACCAAACTGACTATGTTAGAGATTGACACCTTTAAAATTTCAGCTTATTTGGCACCTCGACTATTGAAACTATAAATACAGTGTAGTATACACCGTTTTAACCCATTCCTTTACAACACCGCTCTTTTACGGCCCTAAATAATAAAAGCTTTGGAAAGCATTTTGGAAATTGGTTCTTACAAGGCAGCCCCGCCTTTGACGATAGTTTTCAGACTTTCGAGGTGGCATTCGAATTAACTGTTGTTGGTCTAGCCGACTATGTGCAATTATGTACTAGAGTCAAGGTTGCATATCAAACGATAATTCAAAATGTTGAAAGATTGGAAAGCAAAGTAAACATGTACAAGTTTAATCCAGATAGTGCCTTTACAAAACTCATGTCATTATCGGTTACGTTTATCAGAATATGCAAGGTAGCCATTATTTGAAATACAACTGTGAGAATCATGTACTCGTACACCCGAGTTCGAATTGATCAAACGCGGCTGTCATTCAAGGAATTAACCGACCAATCAAATCATTCATTCACCCCGGAATTATGTTTTTAATTCCTATATTTGCCGCCATTTTTGTTAAGCTTTTTTGTTGGTTTTTTTACTTGAACGTTGTAACTACGGCTGATTCAAGCTGTATTTATGACGTTTAGATCGCTAACCAACCAAATTATTATTTTGTTACTTCCTACGGGCTATGATTTTTGCAAAATAACGCCGTTTAAAATCGAATTGAGACTTTCTGTGAGAGTCTGTAGGCGTGGATAAAGGAGTTAGTGGGTAGGGCCAGCTATTGGTCTATTCAAAGAGCTTATATTTGATATATTTATGATGTCTGTTCTCTCTCGGATAGTCTGAAAACACAAACATAATTATAACCGGAGGAAAACTGAAGATATAATGTTTTGAATCCCATAGCCGATAAGAGTTTGCAAGTTTTGTTTAAACCCTCCTTGAAATAAAAAGTAATGTTAACCCATTACCAGACGGCAAACTTAAAAAAAATCAACTTTCTGGGTAGAAAACATTGTGTATAATGAGGAATTGTTTGATGCATTTTTTTTAATTTACAAAATGTTTTCCAAGTTGTTTCTCTTAAGTGGGGTCAAAAAAAGGCTTTGTGTGGGAATGAGCTAACTAAGTCTCATCGAGATATATACGATTAAATAGTTTCAAATGAGCTAATTTTTTACAAATTTGAGACAATATTCTGTGAGACTAGAATAATTAAAACAACTCCGCCCCAAAAGATATTTTCATTTTGGTATAACAATATTTCAACCTAGCAGAATAAATAACTATAACTAAATACATTAATTGTTGTCGCGACAATCCGATATACCATCAAGAAGAGAGGGGCCGTTGTTTAAACAAAGTCTTAACCTATTCCAGCACAACAAAATTTTGGTCTAAATTGAAAGAAACTGCAGACGACAATTTCAAAATGATGGAATTTTAATTTATTTCTTCTTTTTAGAAAGAAAATATTGTATATAATGAAGTAATCGTCTGATTCTTCATCTTCCATAATGTTTTACAAAGCATTTTTTTCTTATGGGCGTAAAAAGGAGGGTTTGTGTCGGAATAGGATAAATAAACGAATCAATAGCCGCGTTTTCTACAAAGAGATATTACACCTGACAAGAGTGCCTATCTGAGAAATCAGAGGACATATGCTCGGAATGTTGTCGAATGCACTTTGGAGTCGAAACAGAAAAAAAAAAGAAACTGTTGGTGATGGTCCTAAACATTTCAGAAATAATGGTTATACGTTAGACATTGTAGCTCCGGACAGACTGAATCCATTGATTGGTCAATCATGTTTTATTGACAGCGACGATTCGTGTATTGACGAATCTTTTGCCACGCCCATTGACCTCCGACAAAACAGTTCGACTAAGATATCTAACGACTTTAATTTATAAAATACGATATGCGTTTATAGAAAGGGACATTAAACCAAATGCGCGTCATACAGGTCGTCATTACAGCTTGAAAGCATTTCAATCACTAAACGAACACGACAGATTGACATAAAGATCGGGAATCAACATTCGCTCGTAGTCCAAATGAATGAATGGTCAATCGGTTATTTGATTTAGATTGACGATCAGTTGATTTAACCCATTCCCACACAGTGACGCTTTTTGACACCACTCAGTGAAAAACAATTGGGAAAACATTGTGAAAAATGAAGAAATTGCTTGTAACAAGCAATTTCTTCATGTTATACAATGTTTTCTATAACAAAGATGAAAAATTAAAAATTTCATCAACTTTAAATAGTCTTCTGCAGCTCCTCTCAATTTGGATCATTCTAAATTTTGTCGTTTGGTAATGGGTTAAAGAGATCAAGACTTTAACTACGATTTCGGTCTACACTACATCTTATATACGATAGTTAAAAGATTTTCGGCATCCTAATGGCCTCGGCAGTATCTGGTTGCTGCTGTTGTTGATTTCATTATTACATCTTGTGAGCTCTCATTGATGAGGCGAGTTTATTCATTACAAAGGGGTGTACATGATTATAAACAAAAAATATGATGCTGAGCATCGATATTTTGACAGTTATATCTGACTGCTCAATTAATTTTTGATTGTATGGTGTCTAACTATTACAAGGCGAAACTGTTTAAAACTTATCCAATTTGGACGAAATTGCAGACGCCACTTTTACGCATAGAACGAAAAGTGTCTATCATGTGAAAGAAAACACTATGGGAACATGATTGACTAATTCTAAATGGGAATATCACTTTTTCTGACACAGTTTTCGCTCCTACCATGCCGTGATGTAAAATGAAAGCAATGTATGGTAATGATTTAAAAGTTGTTTGTTTTAGTGTAGCGCCTAGTTAAGTTTTGGCATATATATATAAACCAATTCCCACTCAACCTTTTCACTGACGCTTTTGGGCGCCAGAGGAAAAATAAATCTTTGAAAAACATTGTAGAAAATGTAGAAATTGCTTGCTACAAGCAATTTCTTCATTATCCACAATGTTTCTTATCCCAAAAGTAAAACATATCCAAATTTTCATAAGCTTTAAATCGTCGTCTACGTCTCCTTCCAATTTGGATCAGTCTAAAATTATGTCGTCTGGTAATGGGTTAAGTGATCTGCTGGAAATAAGAGATTCTTTTCTGAAATTATCAACTACTCTGAAATATGATATATCGCTTATTAAAACAACAACAACAACAAAAAAATGACTAATCGAATCATTCATCTTGACTGGAAGTGCTATATTCACGTCAGACATGAATGATTTTCCCCCGAAGGGTAATTTCACTGATTAATAAACGACATTATTTTGTAAAAGAAAAAAAAAACTCGTCGAAGAATGAAACAATAGCAACCCATTAATTAGCCACCTTCGCCTCAAAAGTCTGCATTTATGATGTTTACAAATTTAAGTCATCTTACAAGCGATCATGTTCGAAATGAATGTCGTTATATGAAAAATAAACTTCTTTTCCGAACCTAGATATTTTTTTTACACCGCCCTAACGCCAAATAATTTTAGTGTTTAATTCGTTTATCAATGTCAAATACTGCGGGTCTGATGAGAGGAAAACTCTCCACTCAAAGTAACAACAGTTGTCCAATTGTTATCAAACTTATCACGTTGAATGGATTAGATTTGTTGACATAGTGGTAAGGTATGCCAATATTGTACTTCCAATATGGAGGCTGTATCCGACATTTTGACAACTAAAATGTTCTGTTTATCAAACTTTTAATCCCTGCATCCTTACATCAAATCTTATTTATTCCATTCCCACTCAGTGACGCTTTGAGACGCCCACAAGAAAAAAAGCTTTGGAAAACATCTGTGGAAAATGAAGAAATTGCTTGTTACAAGCAATTTCTTCATGTTCTGCAATGTTTTCTACCAAAAAAGTGAAAAAATAATTTCATGAATCTTAAATTGTCGTCTGCAACTCCTTTCAATTTAGACCAGTCTAAAATTTTGCCAAGGGGAAATGGGTTAACAGAAAGATTTGACAAATTCATGTGATTTAGCTAAATCCTGTCTTAGAACTTAGTATGGAATTCCTTTCTGGCTGCATTTGACGGATCGCGTGTTATCAATCAAAGAATCAATCGACCAATCAAATATTTTTAGCTTAAATAAACGTTAGGTACGATGTTTTTATTGCTTAACTAACAGAAATACCGAACAAATGTTGGAGCTCCACATTGCAATTCTTGTCTAAATGAGTAACTTGAAAGGTCAGTCGATTTTTGTTTGACAACGATCTTCGGGTAAAAGAAATGTGGTGTTGTCTTAACCCATTACCAGACGGCGAAATTTAGACTGGTCCAAATTGAAAGATTTGCTGACGACATTTGAAAGTTTATGAAATTTTAGATTTTTACAATTTCGGAATTTCTATTCCATGTTTTTGTTGTTTTTTTAGTGGCGTCCAAATGCGTCACCATGTGGGAATGGGTTTAGGTCATAGTATTGACTTCAGTCAAAAGGACGCGTTTGCTAATGGCCGAAGGACATAAACGACTAATTGCCTGTAAAATGTCCGGGGTCCAGAGGTGCTCCGAATTGATCAATCGCAGAGCCTGCCCACTTACTCCTTTTGCCACGCCCATCGACTCCGACAGAAAGTCCCGTTTCTATTCTAACGGCATTATGTTTGCAAAATTCATGGCAAGTAACATGTAACAACTAGAGGCACTTGAGCGTCTGTATCGCTCCACAGGCCTGATCTCACTGTATGGTAATGAACTATTTTAATTTTTCAACCTTTTTATTGATTCACAAGTCAGAAAATTACCAAGTCAGATGAAAAAGGTACTCTTATTTTTTTAAAAAAAAAACTCGATAACATATATAGACATAAGCCACAACCTTAAAAAAACCATATTTTCAACTAATCAAAATTGATTGATGGAATCTGATGATCATTCCAGGGAAATTTGGTTGATATCCATCAACTGATTTCCAAGAAAAAGATCTTCAAAGCTTTCACCATATATGGAAATTATGCCCGCCCATTAAAGCCTAGTTTTTCATCCAATCAAAATTCTTTGAAGAAATCTGATAAAGGGTCATTAAAGGATAATTTTTAAATTTGATCGAAATCAATCATCTGGTTTCTGAGAAAACTATTCTTAAATGTTTCACAATATATGGAAATTAGCACCGCGCATTAAAGCCATTTTTTCATCCAATCAAAATTCTTTGAAGGAATCTGATAAAGGGTCACCCAATAATCATTCCTGTAGATTTTGGTTAAAATCTATCAATCAGTTTGTGAGGAAAGGATTTTTAAAGGTTTCACCATATATGGATATAAGTCCAGCTCATTGAAGCCATGTTTTGCATCCAATCAGAATTCTTTGAAGGAATCTGATAAAGGGTCGATCAAGGATCAAGTCTGTGGAATTTGGTTGAATTCTGTTCAGTACTTTCCGAGAAGTAGATCTTTAAAATAAGAGTTTACGGATGGATGGACGCACGAACGAACTGGCGGACGCACGACGGACACAACTCCATGACAATATCTCGCTAGCTTTCTGCCAGTGGGGCTAAAAAAGAAGAATATTTGGTTGGCGACTTTAACGTCATAACTACAGCTTGAAAAAGCTGTAGTTATGACGTGTAAGTCGCCAAACAAACAAAGAAGATAAACATTGGCGGCCAATGTCGGTGTTCAAATCTTAATTCTGGGTTGAATGAATAATTGGATTGTTCGATGTATTCTTTTATTGGCAGCCGTGATAAGTCAATATCCCTGGCAGCAGACTCTAAATCTGAAAGTATTCGGGTTTCTATCCTGGCCGCGCCATCTAGTCATGGGTATGTCTTTGAGTAAGACACTTCAGAACTCCTGCCAAGCATTGGTGATATCCAAGAAGCACATGAATAAGTGATCTTCGTCGTCATATAACTGACAGATTGTTCAAAGGCTATACAACTTATTCAATAAAATAATACTATTCGTTTATTTCATATGTTACAGGTCATCCGAGTTGAAGGTCGAGGTACATTAAGCATACAACCGCTATCGTACAATAACTCACAGGGAGTTGATATTCAAAACAATTGTTGCGACGGGCCCAACAATAAAAGACCATGTGACACAGATCCCTGCGACTTCCTCTTTAGATTCTGCTTGTCCGATTCCAACAGGTAAGGTTATAGAGGATAATCGCTTGTTTCAGAACACGTTTCACTAGTGAAAGTATTGCTTTTAAAATGTCACGAACTGAAAGATAAACCAATCTTGCACGTTGAATAAACGGTCATTCTATTTCTGTATTGCAAAAAAAAGACAGATTATGAAAAGCTTCGTGAGAGATCTCTAAATGCCCGCCCGCTCGTGAATTACATGACAACATGGTGACGTAATCAATGTTTTGTCTCCTGCTTAAGTGAACTTCAGTACCTTGAAATAAACAAAAGCTTGGTTTGATCTGTCAAAACAGTTAGTTTATCATTATGATAATTTTACTTTTTTATGTTATGTTGTTGTTGTTTTCGGAGAAATTATCAAGTGATAATTCGACATGAAATCGCAATAATCAATCGAAAAGCATTCAAGAAAATATGAGGCAACCATCATACTTAGATGTAAGGCCCTCGCGTTTTGGGTCAATAAAATCCGAAGCCAATGCACTCTCGGTAATCCGGAGCATCAAACGAATGGTCTTAGCACGGATTGCTTCTTTGTCAATATTACCATGTGTGTTTTCGTGTTTTCGAAAGAACATCCCTAATCCCTAATCTCATCCTCGAATACCCCGGGGTCTCCTTATTTGTTACGCTACATCGTAACAAATAAGGATACCCCGGGGTATCCGAGGATGCCCTAATCCTAGTAATACTTTTTTTTTTAATTTCAAATGCATTCATTTTATCTATCTTGGTGTTGATTTGTTGCTGTTGTAGTTGACGCAAATCTTAAGCAACTTTAAGACAGATCTCTGGAAACGCGCCCTCACTCAATAAAAGAAGACTGCTGGTCGCAGTACTGTCAGTGTTTTGATATATCGGTGTCAGAAATTGAAAAAGGTCCTACTGAAAACCCCTGTATAATTTATTTCATTGTGCAGCCGTTTTATTCTAATCCTGTCTATGAAATGTGAAGTTATAATCTTTTAATGAGAATTGGTGTTTACTTTGTTAGGACGGGCTGACGTAACAAAACTTGAGGCATTCCTTATCGTGTCCGTAATATCAAAATGGGAAACCATGGCAGAAATACTTTATTTCCATTTCAAAAGGTGTCAGGAATAATTGCATAAAACTTCAAAAGGCGTGGTTTGATCGGGAGTGTATTACAACAAATCCATCCATTACCAGAAACAAATTTAGACTGGTCCAAACTGAAAGGAGTTGCAGACGACAATTTTATGAAGTTTATGAATTTTTACTTATTTTTTACATATTTTTTCAATTATCTGGGTAGAAAACGTTGTGGAAAATGAAGAAATTGCTTGTTGCAAGCAATTTCTTCATTTTCCACAATGCTTTCCCAAATGTTTTTCTTTGAGGGGGCGTCAAATGCATCATTGTGTGGGAATGGGTTCACCTCTGTCTACCTTAATCCATTCCCACATAACCTCGCTTTTACGCACCTTTAGACATAGGTTTGGGAAAATAATGTGGAAAATGACGAAATTGCATCTTAAAAGCAATTTCTGCTTTTTCAACTTTGTTTTCTACTTGGAATGATAAGAGATATTTGAGATTTTACTTGGAATGATTAGAGATATTGAAACTGTCACCTGCAACATCTTTTTTTTTAATTTGGACCTGTCTAAAAGTCTGTCGTTTGGTAGTGGGTTAAACGATCGGTAAAAGTGAAGAATGTCACGCGAATTAGCACATCTTTAAAACAATGTTTTAAAACCTTAACAGATTCAGCCAAAAGTCAACCCTATATTGTTGATGTTGTTGCCCAAGACAGATCTGATATTTCATTGATATCAGCGTGGTCAGACTCTTCAATCTGCCATTCTGGCCAGGGTCCATACTTCTAGCCCTTCGAGGTAGCCTCTTACCCAGCGGTTTGTAATTTGATTCAAATTAGCCCATTTCCACAAAATCCTGCTTTTTACGGCTCTCAAGAAAGACTTCGGGAAAACGAGGTTAAAAATGAAGAAATTGCTTGTCACAAGCAATTTCTTCATTTTCAACCCTGTTTTCTACCCAAACATGCAGAGATACTAAAAAATTCTCTCAAATTGAAATTATCGTCTACAACTTCTCTGAATTTGGACCAATCAAAAATGTTCATGTGTTACAATGGGTAAAACGAGACAGGCTAATTGACGGGTCAAAATTGTCATCAGTGAATCTATCTACTAATCATTTCATTCATTTAGACCGGAAGTGAACTTTGAACTGTGACATTGACCGATATTTATGTGAAGCATTTTTGTTGGTTTGCAATGGTGAGTCAAATGTGTAATGATTTGATAGGTGCAGAAAATTGGTTTTCGCTATAGGGAAAACAAACGCACCGCATGGGTATGCCACCGCACGGCTATTCAAATGTTTGATAATCTTAACTCGAAAAAATGGCATCATTTTACATTTGTATTCAGAGTTACCCCCTTGTTGGTATATATTCTTCATTGGATAGTAGACATGTGTTCATAGTTATAAGTAATACTACATATGTTACAAAATGTCAAAGCTTTCGGACGCTTACAGACGTATAGTCACGAACGCAATCAACGTCCAGGTTATAGAAATACCTCGGGTTCTCCGAAATAGCCGAGGTAAAAGTGAACACTTTTTGTGGGACCACTGATACGGAATGTTTCTATACTGTAAGGATGGTTGAAATATGTGGAGGACAGTCACTGATAAATTCCTCCTTGTCATTATAAAGGATCAATCATTCAATAGAGATTATTTTGTGTACCACATAAATCTTTCATACCGCTGATAAGAAACTAGGGGGCGTGACATAACACCTACTGGCTAGTCGTTAAAACCGAGGGGTGCGCTTTGGTGCGCTGTTATCATTATTTTCATTATTCTAATGAAAAAATGGATATACTCCAACCATGTGTACTCTTACCGATTCAAACCAGAACAGAACAGTATTTTATTATTACATGATTCAAAGTATATTGCCATATTTACAAAAAGAATACATATAAATATTCAATGCTCTCTGTCTCTCTCTCTGTCTCTCTCTCTGTCTCTCTCTCTTCTCTCTCTCTCTTTCTCTGTTCTCTCTCTTTCTCTCTCTCAGTCTCTCTCTCTGTCTCTCTCCATCTCTCTCTCTTTCCCCCTCTCCCTTCCTCCCTCTCTCTCTATATTCATGTATATTGCCCTCTCTCTCTCTCTCTCTCTCTCTCTCTCTCTCTCTCTCTCTCTCTCTCTCTCTCTCTCTCTCTCTCTCTCTCTCTCTCTCCAATATTTTGGCGTACACAAATATATATACAGTTCAATCTAAAACTATAACCTTTAGCTATTTAAGAAAAATGTACGAGTTTACTTTTTTATTATTATTTTTTATTATATAACTTGCTGTGAAATCTTGGGATTTCTCAGTTTAATAAATTTTGATAACGTCACTGGAGTGACGATAACACTTTTCAGTTTCACTCTCTGCCGTTATTTAGGAACTACTTTTTTTCCAACCCAGTGACATTATAAAGAGTCTATCAAAAGGGTTGGTTTCGATATTTTAATAAAAATAGAATAATAAGGTATATAATAAATAGAATAATCAACTTGTTATTCTAGATAAGAAAATAGTATTTCACTTGGATGCATTGTTAGGCGTTAAAAAAAACTCGTGCTGCGCACTCGTTTTTTCAACGCCTAACACGCATCCTCGTGAAATATTTTTTCATATCTTGAATAACCAGTTGATTATCCTCTATATTATATATAGACAAAAAAAAGTGTTGACCCGGTTTAACCGGGTTGACCGATACAAGTAAATTAGTACGTGTAGTTACTAATTAGTAACGACGTTATTCAGTAATCACTAATGAGGCGATAGCCGAAACATGTTTGTTCTTTGCAGATTTTATTAAATACCATTATAATAGGCACGTGAAGTCTAATTGTTTTATTTTTGACTTATACACACACACATATATATGCATACAAGGCTTGGTATAGAAATATCTATCGAGGAAACTCTGTCGTACTTTTTTGTATTTTTAGACAAGTCAATGACAAAAGAAATTCAAATTCAATTTCTGCATTGTCAACGTTGGCAAAATTTGATAAAATCTTTGTAGTGTAACAGTTAAAAAAATATTCCTGTTTTGACTTGAAGGGAGTAAGCTGAAATTCGCAATTTACATATAGATATAAGAGCGGGCTAAGATAGGTAATTTATCCAGGTAGTCAACAAATTCCGAATTGGTCTTGATATTTTTATAAAGTGTAAGCATACTTCTGATATTAATTTTTTAACAGAAATCTTTTCTAAAATCACCCATCAAACGTTCCTTTAGAAAGAGTATAAATTGGTTAACATCATAATATGATGGATTATAAGAAATTTTCATTAAATCCGAAACTATATAAAATGCTTTTTATGTCTGAAACCCAGTTTTTCTTTCTATTTAAAGTATCACTGTATGCCTCATTGTAAATATTCTATATTGAAGTAGATTGTGAATTCATAACTCTAAACCAGTACTTAACACTTTAAATGCATCTAATAACCCATTACCACACAACACAATTTTTGACTGGTCTAAATAGGAAGAAGTTGCAGACAATAATTCAGAGAGGATGAAATTTCAGAAGACTTTGTCTGTTAGAGTTGAAAACATTGTGGACAATAAAGAAACTGCTTGTTACAAGCAAATTCTTTATTTTCCACAATGTTTTCCGAAGCCTATTCTTAGGGGCGGGATTGCGTGGGAATGGGTCAATACATAAAAGTATTCTACCTCACTCTCCATAGTCCATAGACTGTCATTTACAATATATACTATACACAAAGTAACTGCTTACAGAATTTAAGATGAATTCGTTCAATTTCTTTTGATTTCCCGGGTCCCCACATGACTACCCTAAGCCCATGACCATCATTTTCCTACCCAATCAGCAGATGGCAACTTTTAGGGTGATCCAAACTAAAAACTGTTGCAAACTACAATTCCAGTGTCTTTACATCTAAAAATACCCGCCAAATATGACAGACATTATTTTGCGAAAAAGAGACTTTACTTGTGATAAGCAATTTCTTCTATTATCGTTCTTCCAACGTTATATTCATAACGCGCTTAAAAATGCGAGATGACGTGGTAATAAGTTAACCCATTTCCAGACACCAATTTTAGACTGGTCCAAATTGAAAGAATATGCGGTCGACAAATTTTAGTCGTTTGAATTTCTTCATTTTCCACATTTTCTCTCCAAACTCGTTTCTTGGGGGTCTTCATCTTTGCTAGCCAAGGGTTCTAACTCCACCTTGTTCCTTCGTAAGGAACAAGGTGGAGTTAGAACCCTTGGCTAGCGAAGATGGGGGGGGGGGTCTTAAAAAGTTATATAACCTAAGAGGATTGGTTTAATCATTTCTACACAATGACGCTTTATGGCGCCCTCAAGATAAACGACGGAGAAAGACATTGTATTAAATGAAGAAATTTCTTGCAACAAGCAATTTCTCCATTCAATTATTTCTATTCAAAAAGTTGGAAAAATCTGAAACATGATAAACTGAAATCATGTCTGAAACTCCTTTCAATTTGTATCAGCCTAAAATTTTGCCGGTTTACTTTTTCCTGTTCAATCAATAGTTTTTACGTCACTGTGATTTTATACTTGAGAAAACACTGTAGAAATTCTTGTGACAAGCATTTTTCTTCTTTTAAAACTATATTTTCTACCCTGTATGTTGATTACTTTTAAAATTGCACTCACTTTTAGTTGTCGTCTGCAACTTTTCTCTAATTGGATCAGTCTTAAGTTTTGAAAAAACAGGAAAGGGTTAAGGAATGATTCTGAATTTCAGCCAAGCAGACAGCTGTGATATCGGGAATGGTACGATAGGTGGACCACAGAATACCAACACGATTATGTTTCCTACGTCAGAGAAAATAATTTTTCGTTTCAACAACTTTCCCGTAAGTAGATTGAGATCTGTATTTGACTCGGTAGAACGGAGAAGCATACGTGCTGATACGCATCAAAGCTCGTGTATTTTATTTCATTGCTTGAATGGAGTTTAACGCCACTTTTAACAGTATTTCAGTCATATCAGCGCGTAACCATGGATTCCTGGTATTTCTCACACCAGTACAACCACTGCATCCTTTCCGAGCCTCCAGCCCACCTACTTTACGATTATCCACCCAATTGTGGGAGACAAATGTCGGAGAGGATATTTGCAGCGACCGGAGGTCGAACCCGGGACTCAATGATTAAAAGTCTGACGGGCTGCTGTGCTATGGTCACGGCCATGTCGTATTTGAGGCACATTCATATTCACCATGGACATGTAGAAACTTCAAACAGAATCGAACCCTGTCAGGCTGCGATATTAGAGCGATTATATGGTGTTAAAAGGTGTCAAAAGATACAGTTTCACCCTTAGATGTTTTTGACTTTTTCATCAAGCCATTTTTAGGCTTTTTACGGGTTAGACGCACAGAAAAAAAAAATGAAATTAAAATCATATAAATAGGGGTAGAATTCAACTGGCCTGCTGAATCGGCACTTGGCATAGCTCGACCTCCATTAAGGTCATGAAATGGTTGTGGTCTATTCGCAGAAAAATGTAATGTGTTTACAAAGAAAGAAAACACCCATTTTTCTGCACCCACTTATAGGTGAGAAAACATTGTGGGGAAATAAGATATTGCGTGTAACAAGTAATTTCTTCTTTTCCCATAACATTCTCTACCCTGTAGGTTGGTTACTTTTCAAACTGGAATCACATTTACTTGTTGTCTGCAATTTCTTTCAAATTGGACAAGTCCAAAAATTAAAAAAGAAAAAAAAAAGAAAAGGGCTAAAGTTTAGTGATCGACGAATGAAACTCAACAATACACTTGTCTTTATTCTAACGGTGTTCGGGGAATCACAACTCAAATCCGCACGTGACTTCTGAAAAGTGCGCGTCTACGTAGGACAAACTTGATTCGTTTTATTCTGTCTGTTTGCGCGTGAAATTAATCAAGTGTGTGTATTTCGTCGTACCTACCCTTGTTAATAAAAGACATCGAGAAAGGTTGATCAAATTTCTGCTATTTTGTACTTTAAATGAGTACCTCAATTCATCAATATGCGAAAGAATAACGATTAGAGTACGGTAGATGGATTACATAAGCAGAACTCATTAATCCCACAGAATTCTGCATTTTGGCGCCCTTCAGATATATGCTCATGGAAAACTTTGCAAGAAAAGGAGAAGCTGCTAATCTCTCCATTTCCCAATTATTTTCTAGCTAATTTAGCACAATTTCCCCCAATTTTGCACACGACCAAATGTCGTCTTCAACTTCTTCCAATTCGGAAAGGATGTAGTGTTATTACTGGTGCTAGAATTACCAAGAATCCATGGTAAGGTGCTCCAGACGCCGCGATATGACTTAAATACTGTTAAAGTGGCGTTAAACCTCATTCAATCAGATATTTTATGTCTCTGACACAATCAACAATCAATTTGGATCAGTCTAAAATTTTGTCTGTGGGTGCTATTTTAAAGACTCAATTTCATTAACCCTTTCCTGTTTCTCGAAATTTTAGACTGGCCCAATTTCAAACATGTTGCAGACGACAAAGAAAAGTGAGTGCAATTTGAATAGAAACCATTCTATGTGGTAAAAAATATTTTGATAAAAGAAAGAATTGCTTGTATCAAGCAATTTCTTCTTTTATCACAATATTTTCTTAAGTATAAAATTGCATGGACGTAAAAACCAGTGATAATACAGGAAAGAGTTAATATACTTTGTTTACATCCTTGTTTGAAATAATAATAATCGTTCCCTTTCAAGCACAACTTAACCCTCTCCTGTTTTTCAAAATCTTAGACTTCTCCAAATTCAAAGAGGTTGCAGATGACAATTAAAAGTGAATGCAAATTGAAAAGTAACCAACATACAGGGTAGAAAACATTGTGGGAAAAGAAGAAATTGCTTGTTACAAGCAATTTCTTCTTTTCCAGCAATGTTTTCTCAAGTATAAAATCACAGGGACGTAAAAACCAGGGATTGTACAGGAAAGGGTTAACAGTCAATTTTTAGTCCATCTGTAATACCAAGACAATGCAGTTTCCATTGTGGTGTTTTATAGGTATACTACAATCCTTAATTCGCAGACGAGTAGATATACAAGCTGACTCTCTTTTTTTGGGGGGGGGGGGATAGCTTTCCATTTCACAGATTTATTGCAGAGCATAATATGCATTATTTGTCTTTTTGTATTTTTGATCCTTTCCAAATCAGTTTTGACCACTAGCATTTCATTTAAGCGATGAAGAGAATATTTTTTGTTTTCATGGAGGTATGAATCGAAAAACCTAACCACACTGTATAAATACGCGAAGTGGATTCATACATTGTGTGATTAGGTTTTTCGGTTCATACCTCCATGAAAACAAAAAATATTCTCTTCATTTCTTATAATTTAATAGCACTGAGCGGAAAAAGCAAATATTTTACGGACTATTTTGTGTGGAAGTATACAAAATCGCTGTGTGCTCAAAATTTTCTTCATAGAGTTATGAATAATTTTTTTCAACAATCAGAATGCTTTTTTTTGATAGACAAAACTAAAAATCAAATTATAGTCAAGTAGTCAATGACCCCCTCAATTTTTAATGCTAACAAGAGCCTAGTAAAAGAAAGATATAAAAAAACTCACCATGTTCCATGCAATGACAGAAAAAATGTCAGAATTGTCTTATTTGGCACTTTGTTGAACTTTGAAGTTTAATTGGGACCAGTCAAAAATATTTTTGTCTGGTTAAGGATTAAGTGAATATTGACCGAAAAAAAATCTTATTCAAGAATTTTCTTCCTTTAAAATATTTTTCTTTCTTCGCAATATATCTCAGTCTTGTCTTGAATTGATTTATCATATGTATGAGCTATAAAATCAATTCCTCTTATATATATATATATATATATAAATCTCTGTCAACAGTCCAATGGAAACATTCAGATGATTCTTACGATAGATGACATTGATGCCCAGAATGGTCAGACGTTGTATACAAGAGTTGATCGATACAATGCTACACTTGATCTCAACATGCTGAAACTCGACACATCAAAATTCCAAACACTGAAATCAATAATTTCAATCAAATCATCTGATGGCAGGTAAGGTTGACATTCATTCATTTGACCAATTCCCGTTTTTTGAAATTTTAGACTGGTCCAAACTCAAAGAGGTTGTAGATGACAATGAAAATTGGATGCAGTTTGAAAGGAAATGATCGTGTTTGGTGGAAAGTATTGTGGGAAAAGAAGAAATTGATTGTTACAAACAATTTCTTCTTTTTCCGCAATATTTTCTCAAGTATAGAACCCTGGGTTTGTACAGAAAAGGGTCAACCCATTCCTTAACAAAGAAATTTTATTCTGGTCAAAAGTTTAAAGAAGTCACATATGATTAATTTCAAGTTGATGGAATATTAAATATTTTCGTCTCTTTGGAAAAAAAACATAGTGGAAAATGAAGAAATTAATTGATGCATGCAATTTATTCATTTTCCATAATGATTTCCAAAGCTTTTTTCATGAGGGTCATAAAAAAGAGGGCTTGTGTCGGAATCGGTTAACCTATTCCAAAACGACAAAATTTTAAACTGGTCAAATTTGAAAGAAGCTGCAAACAACTATTAAACGAAATATTGAAAATATTTGTGTTTCTGGGTAACATAAATAGTTGAAAACTAAGAAATTGCTTCCTACTAGCAACTATTCTTATTTTTCACTATGTTTTGCCAAGCATTTACTTGAGGGGATATTGTGTGAATGGGTTAAATGATTATTTTGTTGAAATTTATGGTGGTTTTCTGACACACTATAACTGGATATATGTTTTCATGACGGTAATTTCAAAAACATGAGGCTTATTATATATACATGTATTTATAATACAGAAATTTCTTGAATGGCTGTAGTTACAACGTTTAAGTTGCCAAAAATGCTTCACAGAGTTGTCCACCAAGTTCAATTTTTTCTAAAGCTTGTTTCTTGAGGGGTCTTAAAAAGCAGGATTTTGTGAGAATGGCTTTTTAATCTCATACAAAGCCTTGTCTAGAAACAGGGTTAATCATTGTCGAGCCTGCTTGCGGTGAGTGAGACATAGTTGTCACTATGGCAAGTCGGTGTGTGTGCATTGGTCCGTCAGTCTGTTAGTCCGTTAGTGTGTCCGTCTGAATTTGTCTGGACAATTGCTCCTACTTTTATGGATGGTTTTCAAATAACTTGGCACAATTATTCTCCATCATGAGTAGATGTGCCATTTTAAAGAATTTCTTGGATAGTTCTATTGTCAAGGTCACAGCTCAAGGTCAAACACTAAAATTGTGATTGTCAAGAGCATTTCTCCTATAATTATGGATGGATTTCAAAATAAATTGCCACAATTTATTTATATATAACTATTCTCCATCGTGAATAGATGTGCCATTAAAAGAATTTTTTGGATAGTTTCAAGTTCAAGGTCAAAGACTGAAATTGTGCTTGTTAGGAGCATGATCCCTACAAAACTTTGGGGGCTGGACGGCAGTTTTAATATTATCACTACATGGCAGATTTGAGGTCACAGCTTTGAGCCCCAATGTCAGGCTTTATACTCAAGGACATACCACTTATTAGCCAGCCCTAATCTATTCAACAGTAAAGTGAGTTGCAATGGGTTTTTGAAAGCTGCTGCCTCTCTCCATTCTAACAGACAATGATGTGAAAAGTTTGAGAGCTAACATAAATTTTGAGCTTTTGTCACTATTAACCCATTCCTACACAATAACGCTCTTAACTGCCCCATAGAAATTTTGAATTTGAATGGGGGTTTACGCCGCTTTCAACAATCTTTCAGTTATATCGCGGCAGCTGGAGCACCTAACAATGGATTCCTGGTATTTCTTACACCAGTACAACCATTACATCCTTTCCTAGCCTTCAGCTGCTATCCCACATAAGTCTACGATTATCGACCCATTGGTGGGAGACAAATAGTTGGAAGGATGAGTGCCGCCCCAAAGAAAAAAATACTTTGGAAAACATTGAGGAAAAGGAAGAAATGCTTCATTATCCACACTGTTTCAACATCAAAAGGTAATAGAATTAAGATTTTATGAACTCAAGAGTGATGTTTGCAACTTTTTAGAATTTGGACCAGTTTGAATTTTTTTATCTGAGAATGGGTTATAGAATTAACCAAATTGCTCCGGCTATATTTTCACTTAATTCTTTGTCTATTGTAGTATTATGTTTGAAGTGACAGCAACCTTGGACAGTCCAGCTATTAGCTACTATGGCATCACAAATAACTGTACAGGAGAAAATACTTGTAATGCTCATTGGACCTGTGATGGACAAGGCAAAAAGGTCTGTCTGTCTGGATGGACAGGACCAGGATGTAACATTTCCATTGCTGGAGGGAAGGGAGACTGTGATGTTTATACAGGTAAGACATAAAGTTAGTTTATTGTGATGGACAAGGCAAAAAGGTCTGTCTGGATGGGTGATGGACAAGGCAAAAAGGTCTGTCTGGATGGGTGATGGACAAGGCAAAAAGGTCTGTCTGGATGGACAGGACCAGAATGTAAGATTTCAATCCCTGGAGGGAAGGGAGACTGTGATGTTTATACTGGTAAGACATAGAGTTAGTTTGTTGTGATGGTTTGATTGATTGATTGAATGAGGTTTAACACCACTTTTAACAGTATTTCAGTCAAATAGTGGCGACTGGAGCACAAAATAATATATTCCTGGTATTTTTCACACCAGTACTACCACTACATCCATTCCTAGCCTCCAGCAGCTATCCCATTTAGGTTTATGATTATCCACTCATGTGTGAGAGACAAATGTCGGAAAGAATGTGTGCCGACGTCAGAGATCAACCCATGACATCCCATTGTTGTAATGGACAAGGCAAAAAGGTCTGTCTGTCTCGATGAATGGAACTAGGGTGTAACTTTTCTATTCCTGGAGGGGAGGGAGACTGTAGTGTTAACCCATTCCCACACAATCCCTCCTTTCCACGTCCCTCAAGATAAGAGCTTTGGAAAACATTGTGGAAAATGAAGAAATTGCTTGTCTCAAGCAATTTCTTCATAATCCACAAAATGTTTTCTATCCAAAAAGACAGAAAATTTTAAAATTTCATAAACTTGAAATTGTCGTCTGCAGCTTCTTTCAATTTGGACAAGTCTGAAATTTTGTTGTTTGGGAATGGGTTAATACAGGTAGGACTCTATAGCTAGTTTGTTGTGACAGACAAAGCTCTGTCAGATAAGATTGACTATGTCTGGGTTCATCATTTAAATGCTTTGGTGCAGGAGTGACTTTGACTTGTATGAACGAATAACTGTACTGTTAGTTGTAACAGACTGACTAGAAAGATGTGTCTGTCTGGATGGGACCAGGTTGTAAAAATCTGTTCCTGTACTTTAGGGAAGGGAAACTCTGTTTTCAAGGATACTATGGCGATAAACACCATTTAACCCTTTCCTGTTTATCAAAATATAGGCCTGTCCAAATTCAAAGGTTTTGTAGATGACAAATCATACTGTAGGCTTAAAAAAAATGTTGAAAAAGAAGAAATTGCTTGTGACAAGCAATTTCTTCTTTTTCAACTACTTTCTCAAGTATAAAAACACAAGAGCGTAAAAACCAGGGATTGAATAGGAAAGGGTTAGGCTCTAGAGCTTTTAAAATTAAGCTTGTAACATTGCCTTATGATTCTCTATTTACCAATCTCGTTAAAATCATCTCTTCGAAACCACCCTGTTATGCAGGGACTTAGCAATAGGCTACCATGGTGGATCTGATTTTAATCAGATTGCTCTATTCATTTACCTCAAATTATTACTTAAGAGATGAAGACAATATTTTTTGTTTTCATGGAGGTATGAACAGAAAAAACTAATCACACTGTATGAATACGTGAAGCGTTTCACACATGTGTGATTAGGTTTTTTCGGTTCATACCTCCAAGAAAACAAAAAATATTCTCTTCATTTCTTATAATTTAATAGCATCAAGTGAAAAAACAAAAGCTTTACAAATTTTTGTATGGGACTATTTTGTGCGGAAGCATACAAAATCACTGCGTGATCAAAATTTTGTTCATGGAGTTATTTTTCGACCAATCAGAACCCTCGTTTTATATGGACGAAACTAAAAATTAAATTATTCTTGGATAAACCTAAGCCTCTTGTTGTGGGTCTTCGGATATGGATATCTCTTTCCTCACAAGATAGCCTTAGGCTTTCAGATTCCTAATCAAATATAGAGGTAAAGAAGGAAATCTTTAGAAATTTTATCTACAAAAGCATCAATCCTAGAGCTTGTAAATTTAAATTCAGAAGCATCTAAGTAATATGTTTTTCTACTTGAAATCTAGAAATATATTACTTTGAGAACAACAAAACCCCTTTTTTGTGAGTTCTAATGTTGTTTACCCCCCAAAACATAGATTTTTACCATTTCATCTAATTTTTTTTCTCCAACTTCTATGAATTTAGACTTGAGTCTAAAATTGTTTTTTCTCTGGTTATGGGTTTTAAATGCCATGTGTATTAGGTAGAAAACATTCTGGAGAAAAAAGAAAAATTGTTTATTACAATTTTTTCTTCAAGCACAATATTTTCTTCCCAATAAGATTCTTACAATTTTGGCTCACTTTGGGTAATCGCTTGTAACCTCTTTAATGCTATAGTTTCGCTGTATTTAGTTAACCCACAACTGGACAGCTACATTTTAGATTTGCCACATTTTAGACTGGTCCAAACTGAAAAAAGTTGCAGACGACAATTTAAAGATTATGAAATTTTGGATTTTTGGATTGTTACAAGCAATTTCTTCATTTTCCACAATATTTTTACGCAGCCTTTTTCCTTGAGAGCGTCTAAAAGCGTCACTGTGTGGGAATGTGTTAAATCGATGATTGTATATACTCGATCAGCATAAGAAAACAAAACATAAGAATATTTAGTTTGCTACAATGGTTTAAAAAAAACTACATTTCATTTATGATGTTAATGCTATACGGTATATCAACAAGACTATTCTGAGTAACATAGAGAATAGGTATGTCCTCAACTCTTGTCTGATCTTCAATATTGTTGTTTAACCTTTGTCTGATCTTTAATATTCTTGTATTACAGTTAGCATTGACAAAGATCAATTTGAAATCTTTCAAAATTTATATATTATGCATCTATGCAAAGACAATAGCGCACTATTCACATTATGTTAACTTGTTCTTCTGATAAAACTATTAATATTTTGTCTATTTTTGTATGATTTGTCTAATATTTGAACTCCTCCATTTTCGATAATATTTTTGCTTGCTGTAAACATTGTATTGATGTTTAATGCAATAAAACGTATTGTATTGTATTTAGTCTTATCATAGTCTTCCCTACCTACTTGTCATCTAAAAACCAATTACATGACAAAATTTTAGATGGTTCAAAGTAAAAAAAAGTTGCAGACAACAATTTCAAGTTGATGAAAATTTGAAAATATGGAATTTTTAGGGCCAAAAAGGTTGTGGACATTGAAGAAATTGCTTGTTACATACATTTTCTTCATTGTCCACAATATTTTCGAAACCTTTTTTGTAAAGGACATTAAAAGGGGATTGGGTTGGAATGGGTTAATAGGAATTAAATAGGTAAACCCATTACCAGACGGCAAAATTTTAGACTGGCCCGAATAGTTGTTTACTTTGAATTGGGTTTTACGCCGCTTTCAACAATCTTCCAGTTATATTGCAGGGGACTAACAATGGAATCCTGGTATTTTTCACACCAGCCTCCAGCTACTATCCCACATAGGTCTATGATTATCGACCTATTGGTGAGAGACAAATAGTCGGAAAGGATGAGTGCTGCAGTCGGGGATCAAACCTCTAGATTCTGGCCCAAATTGAAAGAAGTTGCAGACAACAATTTAGAGTTAATTAAATTTTGGATTTTTTTACCTTTCTGGGTAGAAAACATTGTGGAAAATGAAGAAATTGCTTGTAACAAGCAATTTCTTCATTTTCCATAATGTTTTCCAAAGCTTGTTTTCCTTGGGGGCGTCTAAAGGCGTCACTGAATGGGCATGGGTTAAAACAGCTAGATTTCCAAAAATATTGTAAAATCTAAAATTTTGTTTATTAATCATAAATTTATAGATGTGAATGAGATTATTCCGAGTGAATGGCATGGCAGCTTCAAGTGTCCGGGTGATGCAAGCAACACGACTTTCGTCCTAAACATCACGCAAGCGTCAGACTCAATCAACATTACTGGACAGATAACAGTAGATGGTCAGATAATTCCTGTGGCAGGGTCGTTTGCCACTTTCAGCAAAGTAATAACCCTACAAGTAAGTAATGGCCTAACGTCTTACTTATATTCCAATATGTTATAACTCTTGCATTTTTCCAGCATTGGCTAACTAACCCTTTCCTGTACAAACCCTGAATTTTATGTCCCAGTAGTTTTGTATTTGAGAAAACATTGTGGAAAAAAGGAGAAATTTCTTGTAACAAGCAATTTCTCCTTTTCTCACAATATTTCCTACCACTTAGGATGGTAACATTTCTTTGTTGTCTGCAATCTCTTTCAAATTGGCAAATCTAAAATTTTAAAAACAGGAAAGGGTAAATACAAATCTAGGTTACAGGACCCTGAGATATTTTACAAAGATAATCATTGTATGTAAAGAAAAAAATGAGTTTCCTACAGCATGTTCTATCATAATAGTTTATATATTTTAATTTTTGTATATGATGTCTATCTTTGGATGTCAAAAAACTTTTACCTTATACAGCATTGACACTGGTTTAACCCATTACCACACAACAAAATTTTAAACTGGTCCTAAGATGTTGTAGATGACAATTTCAAGTTGAAAGAATTTTGCGTTCCTCTATCTTTTTTGGTAAGAAAACATAGTAAAAAATTCATTTTCGACATTATTTTTCTAAATTCTTTTCTTGAGGGGCGTAAAAAGGTGGAACTGTGTTGGAATGTTTTATACTGTACACAAAAATAATTACATTGTATATATATATTATCTCCCTTCCTACTACACTACAGAATATATTGATTACTGCACATGCCTTTAATATGACAAAATTACATTCTAAATACATGGGCATAATTGTTTATTTCCAGGTATTTAGTTTCAGTAGAACGTTGACGTAATAATCAAATCCAATAAAATGTTTGGTAAAAATATTTGTAACTTCCTAAGTTGTTCCTTTGAAACTTTGCACATGTGTTAACCCATTACAACTCAATCCCTCCTTTTTACGCTCCTCAAGAAAAAAGCTTTTGAAAACATCGTGGAAAATGAAGAAATTGCTTGTATCAAGCAATTTCTTCATTATCCACAATGTTTTCTACACAAAATAACAAAAAAGTTCAAAATTCCATCAGCTTGAAATTATCGTCTGCAGCTTCTTTCAATTTGGACCAGTCTAAAATTTTGCTGAGTTGGAATGGGTTAAAGGTAATAACTCACTAGACACAAATTGATTATTATGACATTTATTTTAACCCATTCCCACTCAATCCCTCCTTTTTACGCCCCTCAACATAAAAGCTTTGGAAAACATTGTGGAGAATGAAGAAATTGCTTTGATCAAGCAATTTCTTCATTATCCACAATGTTTTCTATCTGAAAAGACGAAAAAATTTGAAATTCCATCAACTTGAAATTGTCGTCTGCAGCTCCTTTCAATTTTGACCGGTCTAAAATTCCACTGTGTTGGAATGGGTTAATGAAATATTGATGCTAATTAGACTTTGGAAAAGCTCAGTAAGTTTTACTATTTCAAAGAAAGTATTGTCAGAAAAGAGGAAGTTGTGTAACTTTTCTTATTTTTGTAGATATTTCATTTTATGTACTTTAAATCCACTACCAGATTAGAGGATTTTAAACTGGTCCAAATTGAAAGAAATTATAGAGGGCAATTCATTGTGTATTGTAACTGAAAAAATAAGGTGCAAATACTGGAAAATATAAGGAAAAAAGGAGAAAATTCTTTTTCCAAGCAATTTCTTCTCTCATTATTTTCTCAAACTATATTTCTTCAGTGCTTCATTCGGCAGATCATGTATGAAACTTGTTAACCCCTTCCTGTTCAATCCCTGATTTTTACGCCCTGTGTTTTTATTAGGGATGGGAATGAGTACTCGATTAATCAAGTACTCGATCGAACATCAGAGTATCGATTATCAATACCACTAATCGAGTAATCGGCAAAAAATAAAATATCAGCCAAAAAAATAAAAATTTGTTTCGACACTCAAGTTTGGATACTTTCTCAAAATATCGATCGCTCTTTTCCAACACTGTACAGTGCAAAGGGTAGAGTATGTTACACCTGGTCGTCTGCCTATTATCTAATCCCTCGATATTGTCAATCAAGTGCCAGCAGCTATTGTTCTCGCTGTCAAACAATGTCATAAATTTTCGCACCTTCGCTGCTCTTTACTCTGATTTCAACCGGTGCATTTTAATTGGACGTCCGTAAGATTTACCTTTTGATTTGATTGGTTAAGGCAATATTCAATAAGCTGATTATTGAATTATTGTAAAGATTTCAGTCTATTGCTATCTGTTACCCGAAGAAGAATCATTCTGTCATTCTCATCACACATCTGCGACCGGGGTCCTCCGTCTTTCGGGTGCTGTTGGTCGAGTACCAACAGCACCGGGGTTTTCGGTTCCCACAGTCGCCTTCAGGGGTCAGGTCCGTTTGGTCGTTGCCTGACTCTTGGGGTAATCGCAAGTCGTTCTGCTAGACACCAGGGCTAACGTTGGTAGAGCTGCAGGCACCAGGTTGGGGATGCGCAGATACACTTTGGAGTGGGGAATTTAGCTTTTTCCCCGATGTCCAGCTATGACACATGGGTACTAAGTAAGAGTCCCTTTCCATAGTCATGTTCCATTTTCTAGGAGTAAGTAACAAACTCAACACAGTTTTACAGTTCCAAATTACTCAATTTCTTCTATTCAAAATGTTCCAGTTTCCAATACAATTTACAATTCCAATTTATTAAACTTCAATGATTGTTTCCACAGTGTTTTAGTTATAAAGAATTTCTCAAGTGTTTCAGTAAAACAGAATTTCCAACAATGTAAGAGTATTATGAATTTCTATTTCCAAATTTCTAGTGAATGATTTATAATTTATGATGAATTACCGTATTAATGCTTAATGATTACTGATCCCAAGTCTGTGTGTGTATTTCCGTTTATTTATCGTCGCTACCGTAGCACATGCCCATATGAGCGACGCCCCCAGAAGATGGTTAGTTGTTACGGGGGATAGTGCAAGGATACAGGACGAAACTGCTGAGAGCTCCGCCTGGTTCTTTAACGTGCTCGATGGATAGCATCGTCACACGGGGCCTCGGTTTAACGTCTCATCCGAAAGACAATTAGTTAGTTAGTTGATATGGTCAGCCCAGGGCTCGAACCCGTGATCTTGAGGTTTGAAGTCAAGTGCTCTACCAACTGAGCTAATCGGGCTGACAAGTCTAAAATTTGCATGACTATTTATACTGTACTTTCACAAAGCCAAAAGGAGGCAAGTTCTCTCATTACAGTTCAAGTTGATTAAATTAATCATGTCAATCAAAGGTGTTAAAACAATATCCTTGTGACCTTGATCTTCAAAGCTTTTTCAGTCTATTGTCCACCAAGAAATAATCAAACAATGAAAGCATATATGTCTCCAGTTTGAGAACAGATTAAATTGTTTTACAAACAGATTGGTTTCAAAGGAAATGGTTAGTAGCATATGTCAATTCTCAAAGTTAAGTCAATCACAAAAATATTTTAAGAATAAACTCTGTCAAAACATGTCAAAAGATTAGACTGATCTATGGTTTTCCCTTTTTCTAAGTGTTTTCAAATGATTCACCAATTTCATATGCATACCAATATTATTTTATTATCTGATTTATTATTTTATTGTACAATTTATTATTTTATTATTTAATAAAATTCTAACACAAAAGTGTCCTCGGTGGCAAATACCCCCTTCGTTGAATTAGTTCGTCCCGAACTAAAACAACACATTTTTTTTTGTTTTTCACTTTTTTTTTCTTTCAATATTTACATCCTGAAATAAAGCTATGTACATTGTTTAACAAACACATTCAATTCAGTAAATTTCATTTTCCATTACAGTGGCCAGTGTTAATCCACTGACACTACAATTTGTAATGAGGATTCCCTCCAAAATTGATACATTTATTTAAAATATCCAATCGGTAATTATTGGCTGAGTGCAACCCAATTTTACATGACTTTCCTGGTCATGCATCCATGACCATTGTACCTCTTTGGCTTAAACTAATTTGTGGTTTACCAACATTTTTAAGTGATAGGTGCTACTAAATCATTTTTTTTCTAAAGGTTCTTCAGCTACACATAAGATGAAATATTTCCAAAATCAAATATTTATAAAAGCTATTTTGAACTAAAATAGTCCAAATGGTTCTAAAAGTAATTTAAAGTTTTGTTTTCCTGATGTCAGAAATTGCAAAGGCTTTAAATATATTGAAAGATTTGCCTGGCCAGTACAAACCAATCATAGCACTAATATACACTTTAATAACTAAAGTGAAATAATGCCTTTACTATCTCTAAGGTCAGTCCATCTTATGAGGAATTTAGATTGACTGAGCGTTTATACTCTATATTTTCTGAATTTGTAAGGGTTTTTCCTTTGTCCTACTAAATGGGCAAATTGGATTTTGAGTTTTTCCAGAATATTTGTTAGTAATCCATTTGTAGCTTCTGCTCTCCATTCCGGGGAAAGATTAGGATTTGAGTAATCTATAAGGTATTTGATATTGCCATAACAGTCAACAAGAACTTCATGAATGCCATTTTCCCTTATATGTAGAGAAAAATCATTTTTGTTGATAATTTTATCAGGATTTTTTATCCTTTCAATTTTATCTTCCCTTCTTATGGTATCATACTTTCTTTGAATTATATCAATAAGGACTTTGGTATGTTTGTGGGCTGCATTGAGATTTTTAAATTCAACGGGGTTATTACCTACTTTCGTAGCCATGTATGCTGTCTCACTAATGAATTTCATTCCTATCAATTTTTCGGGTAGAGGTTCACCATCTTCAAAAATTGTGAGTCCTTCATTACTATCACTTGTAGCATTTACATTATTTACATTTGATGTGGGTTGTATGTTTGATTTCGGATTGGTATCCTGAGCTGAGTTTTCAATTTCATTGACATTCTTGAAAAATTTGTGCCCAGAATTCAAAGGCTTTCTCCTTTTTCGACCATTCATGGTTTTGGCAACATGAAATTCCCTGGCAATCTGCTCTGGTACTTTGCAAGATAGTCGCCATTGTGTTTTATTGTCCTGAAATTTGATTTTGTACCAAATTACATTATTTGGATGTCTTACAGCTCTTAAAATTGCTTTAATGTGTTCTGCCTTAAATGGTCTACATTTGTTTATTTCACAGTCTGGACATTTATTTGATTCATTATTTTTAGGGCTTTGCTCATTTTCATTTGCATTATCAGGTTTGGTAGTTGATTTATTTACATTTTGTTTAGTTAACTTTTTCACATTTTGTTCAACTGGCTCTAACCGCTCAGTAGTTTTTGCATCGCTTTTGTTCTTAACTGGCTCTAACGCCTCAGTAAGTTTTACACTGCTTTTGGTCTTACCTTTTTAGCGGTTTTGTTGGACAAAACCGGTATTTCACATCGATCACCCGGAAACAAGTTTTTCGCGAATTTACCGTTCATTTCCACGCATGCTCATAAACTTAAAGTGTAAATCTATGTGATCGCCTCCATCTTGTTTCATCGCTGATGAAGAAAATAACTTACTTGCTGAATGCCAACAACCTCCTTTTAGTCATTAATATCAAGGAAAATGGTTTTAAACTTCGACTTAATATATCCATAGTAAATTGTCTAATGAACTGTCTAAATGAGAGAAATAATCTCCTCGCGTTTCAAGATAGAATCTAGGTCAGTGGTTAGTGGAGTAGGCGAATACATGTTAACAAAATCCTAACCCTGTCTGTTAGTTTTGACCTGGTAGGACTGAGCAAATCTACACCCCGCAGTATATGTTACAAGTTACACGATTCAAGCGCCTATTTAACCTCACCGGATAAAACGCCCCTTTACCTCTCGAATTCGACTATATCTTTGAAACTGACATGTAGTACTGTACTTGAATATGCCCAACAGAAAGAGAATTGATTGTTATTTTTGATCGTTTACCTTTTATCATTTAACCTTTTACCACACAACCACAAATTTTCACGCACTGACGAAATAATATTAAAGCAAACGTTGTGATTAAATCAAAACAGAGATTTGGATTAACCTTAAAAGGGCATTGATTGATTGAATGGGGTTTTAACGCAACTTTTAATAGTATTTTAGTTATATCGGTGCGGCTAGAGCTCCTAACCATGGATTCCTGGTAGTTCTCACACAAGTATTAACACTGCATCCTTATCGAGCTTCCAGCTGCTCATCCCACTTAGGTGTATGATTTATTCACTCATCTTGATGATACATGTTGGCATTATTGAGCGCGGTTACTGATAAGCCAGCAAAACCGCTCTCAGGACTTTCAGTCCTTTGATTTGTTTTTGTTTTTATTCGTACATTCACCATTGTGTCTTGCATGACCATTACTATTTTGTTGGCTTGGTTTACCTGTGGTCCCTTGACCATGTACATTATTTTTACCTTTCATTTTATTTTCACCATTTGTTTGTTTATTTACATTCATATTTCTTTGATCATTTTTGTTGAGATCTTTATCTCTATTTTGTTTTCCATCATTATTATCATCATTATTTTTGGCTAATTTGCCTTTCCTTTTATCTACATTTTTGCCTACCTGGCTTTTGTTATGGGTCCTTTGCCCTACATCAGTTTGATGGGTTTGACTTACCCTTCTGGTTTGATCCTTCTGATCTTTATTGTTTTTGCTTACTTGTTGATCCATTTGATCATTGACCCTTTTGGTCTTGTCCTTCTGACCTTTGTTTCTTTTAATTGTCCTACTGGCTTGATCCTCTTGATCATTATTATTTCTATTTACCCTTTCATGTTGATCCTCATGATGTCTTTCAATAGTTGGAGTGTCATTGCCTCCTTCGTTTTGGTCACTGATCTCCTCTGGATCCAGTTCATCCTCATCTTCGGCAAGTTCATCAGGCGGATTGGTAGGCCTATTTTCTGGGTCAAAGTATGGTTTAAGTCTCATAGCGTTTACCAATGACTTTATCTCTTTGTTTGTTTTACTGTGCCGAATCCTATAGGTATAGTTAGGTCCTATCATACTTATATTGTACGGGCCTACCCATTTCCTATGGAGTTTAGGTGTCTTACCTGGTGGTACCTTAGTACAATACAGCCAAACACGCTGTGTTGGATGGTATTCTGGTATTTTAGAATACTTATCATACTGCTGCTTGTACTTATGCTGAGCCTTGGCCATGTTCTGTCCTGCAAGTTTTCTACATACCTCCAAGTTTTGTAGAATTCTGCTTAGATGTACCTTAAAATTTTGAGGCAGGTGGTCCTTAGGCTGCAGACAGTTATCTAGAGGAAGATTCATTTCTCTGCCAAACAGTATGTAAAATGGACTGAACTGTGTACTTTGAGTAGCTGGTGTAGACCTATAAGCCATTAGTATTCCCGGTAGGAGTTCAGGCCAATCGTCTTGCTGATCCTTACAGTACGCACGAAATGCCTGGAGAATGTAAGAGTTCTTAGATTCTACAAGTCCATTGGTCATAGCGTGGTAACTGGAAGTGTATGTTCGTTTGATGTTGAACAGTTCAGCAAGAGCCTTTACCAAGTTTGACATAAAATTCTTACCTCTATCACTGAGAAGTACTCTTGGGGCACCATAGCGAGCAATGATTTCCCTAAACAGAACAGCTGCAACTTCTTCGCAAGTCTGTGTCCTAAGTGGGAAACATTCTGCCCACTTTGAGTAGCTATCAACAACAAGCAAGATGTGTTTATACTTATCTGGTGATGTTGGTAGACCACTCAAAATATCCATCTGCCATCTGCTGAAGATGTCATCCACTGGTTGCGGGTGTAATGGAGGAGGTTTGGCATTAAAAGCACGCTTAGATTGCTGACACACTTCACAAGTTTTTACGTACTGCCTAATGTTTTCATACATTGAGGGCCAGTAGTATTTGTTCCGTAATGCCGCATACGTTCTTTCAAAACCTTGGTGTCCTCCACCAGCAATACAGTCGTGATATGACTTCAGCACTTCATCCCTAAGGATTCTTGGAATCGCTACCTGTCTAACAAGACGTTCTTCATCACTTACCTGTTTTCCACGTCTGGAATAGAAGTGTTGAAGTACATCATCTACCAGTTCATAATTGTAAGATTCAGCAACTACTGTTCTGGCTTTAGCAGGGTCATCAGGGACTGCACGATCAGCAAGATAGATGTAGATGTCTCTGAAGTCTGGACATTCCCTCTGAGCTTTTACTAAGTCAGGGAATTTCAGATCAACAGAAACATTGGCATCTCCTGTCTTCAGAGCTGCCATGACAGTTGACTCTTCTTCACCAGGATATACAAATGTGACCTGAGTATAGTGCCTGGTTTCCTCATTTAACATACCAATGTGATCTGCAAGATCAGATGAGGCAGTTGGAGTTGAGTCAGCATATTCCTGTCTTGAGAGGAAGTCAGCATTGCGGTTCAATGATCCCGATCGGTGTTTTATTTCGAACTGATAGGCTTGCAGAAGGATACTCCAACGACCAAGTCGTCCTTGTTGATCCTTGATCTGCTGAAGGTACTTCACAGACACATTATCAGTAAAGACAGTAAATTTTCTACCAACCAGATAATGTCTGTAATGTTGTATTCCTTCAACTAGTGCAAGACCTTCTTTGTCAGTGATGTGCCACCTCCTCTCCTCATCTCGCAATGACCTACCCCCAAAACAGACGGGATGTTCCTTACCTTCATGTATCTGAGACAACACATATCCAATGGAGTACTCAGATGTATCTACCGCTAAGATAAACTCCTTTTCAAAGTCTGGATATCTTAGTATAGGTGCTTGTACCAATTTCAGTTTCAAATCCTGAAATGCTCTATCACAATCCTTTGTCCATTTAAATTCATTTTCTTTCTTTAACAAATTAGTTAGTGGTTGTGCTATTTTAGCAAAATCCTTTACAAATTTCCTGTAATATCCAAACAAACCTAATACTTGTTTTACCTCTTTTGGGTTTCTTGGTGATTTAGCGTTCTGGATTTTGTCTGTATTTTGTGACAGTACCTTTATTCCATCTTTAGTAACCATGTGTCCCAAATATTGCACGCTATCTGTCGCAAATTTACACTTACCTGGGTGTAACTTTAAGTTGGCGGCTCTCATATTATGAAATACCAAAGTGATGAAGATGATCATCAAAAGATTTTGAGAAGACAATACAGTCATCTATGTATACCAGTGCTATTTTAAAGTTCAAATTTCTCAATGCTTTTGTCATTACGGCTTGGAAGGTCATCGGGGCGTTAATTAAACCAAAGCTAAGTTTCCGGAAATTGAAGATTCCCTGTTCAGTTATGAACGCACTTTTATGTTTGGTAGACTCATCCAAAGGTACCTGCCAAAACCCACTGCGAAGATCCAAGACTGAATATATTGAGGCTTTGGCATCAGCCAAAGTATCGAACACATCAGTCATATGTGGTATTGGGAAAGACATTGGTTCAGTTACTGCATTTAGCTTGCGATAGTCTACAGCAAAGCGCCATGAGTTGTTTGGTTTCTTAACCAACACAACTGGACTATGCCAAGGACTATTGCTTTCCTCAATTACCCCAGCATCAAGCATTTCCTTCAATTGTTCTTCCATGATTCTTCTCTTAGCAGGAGTTTGGCGGTAGGAGAACGGACAGATTTTGCATCTCCAGTCTCAATCACATGAGAATGAAGATTGGTCTCTCCTAACTCAGACAAATCCTTCGCAAAAATGTCTTTGTTTTTACCCAAAAAGGCATAAAGTTTACATTTCTGTTCAGAAGTTAAGTTTTGATTGTCGAGATTAATGCCAAGTTCTTTTACTATCCTTTCATAGTCTACTATTTTATTTGGATTTTTAGCACTTAAGTTAGAAATTGAAGGATCTTCATAATTTTCTAGCTCATTTATTAGTGAGTCATCAATTATTATTGCTTTTGCAATGGTTTGGTTTTTCTTTATAAATACATCAGCACTTGTAGGATTGATGACTCTATATGTACACATTGAATTTTCAATTTTAGATACAGTTTTACCTCCGGCAATATTTCTATCATTTAAAGTTTTGTTTGGTTCAAGTAGCACTATGGATTCTGATGGTAAATTCACATTCACTGAGATCACAGTTTCGCTATGTGCAGGTATGGTCGTATCCTGAGGGACTTTTGCAAATGATGTGTGGGTGTTTACGCTGCTTGTAATGGGCAAAGACACAGTCTGCATAGTTGGGAAGGCTGGAACAGTTGCTTCTGCATGACCAAAATTGAGCTGAATTTTGTACTTATTCAAAAAGTCAATCCCGACTAGAATTTTGCTATGCAAATGCTCAAAGACATGAAAGTTATGAGTAAAAATAGCACCATTACATGTAAAAGTAATTTCAGTTTGTCCTAGCACTAAATGTCTTTCACCACACACACCAACAATTTGTCGCAGATGACTTGGCGTCAGTACTGCATCTGGCATCACTTCTTTCAGAGTATGCCTAGATATAGCACTGATGTCTGCACCAGAATCCAATAAGCACTTTTCTTCAAAGCCATTTATTTGCACATCAATATAATTCTTATTTACATTTAGTTTGAATCCAACATCAATGATCAAACCCTTAATTTTCACATTAGCACTTTCATTTTTGCATACAGCTTTTGAGCAAGCCCAAGTTTGCTTTTTACAAGGCATTTTTACTTTAATTGTATTTCAAATTTACCTTACAGGTCAAATAACTTATTTACTCACAGCAACTTTTGTTAATGCAAAATTTTCAATATTTTGATTATTTCAATTTTCAATATTTGCACCTTTTTGTTATACTTTTCTCTCAATATTTAAGATATTCTCAATTTTGTAATTTCAATTTCCACTTTCAAATTTGATATCCAAATTCAAGGAACAACCCTATTCTAAATACTCTTAACAAGTTCAGCCAAATCAGTATGGTCACAAATACACAGAAACATGAAAGGCATGCAGAATGAAAGATTGCACTCACCAGTCTTCTATTGTTTGAAATCTTTCGCAACAGTTCCTTAAGTCTCTGGTATTATACTGAGGCCTAGTTGGTATCTTCTATCATTGAATGTCGGTGACGTTAGTTGAATTCCAGTTGTTGAAGCGAGGGGCCCATTCTGCATTTCGCATCTTGTTGTTGCACCTCTTGAATTTTCATACACTGAATTACAAGTCACAATTTTACACCATAATTCATTTCACTTTAAACACAAATCTGTGGTCTGCTGTAATGTTGTTACACCAATTTCTACTTCGTTGTAAACCAATTTATGCTAGATTGTTACCAAGGATTCTACCACCACTTGCGACCGGGGTCCTCCGTCTTTCGGGTGCTGTTGGTCAAGTACCAACAGCACCGGGGTTTTCGGTTCCCACAGTCGCCTTCAGGGGTCAGGTCCGTTTGGTCGTTGCCTGACTCTTGGGGTAATCGCAAGTCGTTCTGCTAGACACCAGGGCTAACGTTGGTAGAGCTGCAGGCACCAGGTTGGGGATGCGCAGATACACTTTGGAGTGGGGAATTTAGCTTTTTCCCCGATGTCCAGCTATGACACATGGGTACTAAGTAAGAGTCCCTTTCCATAGTCATGTTCCATTTTCTAGGAGTAAGTAACAAACTCAACACAGTTTTACAGTTCCAAATTACTCAATTTCTTCTATTCAAAATGTTCCAGTTTCCAATACAATTTACAATTCCAATTTATTAAACTTCAATGATTGTTTCCACAGTGTTTTAGTTATAAAGAATTTCTCAAGTGTTTCAGTAAAACAGAATTTCCAACAATGTAAGAGTATTATGAATTTCTATTTCCAAATTTCTAGTGAATGATTTATAATTTATGATGAATTACCGTATTAATGCTTAATGATTACTGATCCCAAGTCTAAAATTTGCATGACTATTTATACTGTATTTTCACAAAGCCAAAAGGAGGCAAGTTCTCTCATAACAGTTCAAGTTGATTAAATTAATCATGTCAATCAAAGGTGTTAAAACAATATCCTTGTGACCTTGATCTTCAAAGCTTTTTCAGTCTATTGTCCACCAAGAAATAATCAAACAATGAAAGCATATATGTCTCCAGTTTGAGAACAGATTAAATTGTTTTACAAACAGATTGGTTTCAAAGGAAATGGTTAGTAGCATATGTCAATTCTCAAAGTTAAGTCAATCACAAAAATATTCTAAGAATAAACTCTGTCAAAACATGTCAAAAGATTAGACTGATCTATGGTTTTCCCTTTTTCTAAGTGTTTTCAAATGATTCACCAATTTCATATGCATACCAATATTATTTTATTATCTGATTTATTATTTTATTGTACAATTTATTATTTTATTATTTAATAAAATTCTAACACAAAAGTGTCCTCGGTGGCACATCTAACAATTGTCCTTTTTTCTCAAATAAAGTACTGATCAAATGTATTCTAATAATACATTTTGACCAAAGATATGCTGCATAAATCGCATATGAATATGTTTGAAAACACAGAGACTATAACAAAAGACGATGTTTCTATTCGAGTATTCGAGTACTCGATCGGAAGTGTGACCGAGTACTCGATTAGTAAAATTGGTACTCGTTACCATCCCTAGTTTTTATACTTGAATAAACATTCTTCTTTTCCACAAGTCTTTCTACCATACAGAATGATTATCTTTTCAAATTAAATCGATTTAGAATTGTTGTCTGCAAGGACTTTGAATTTGGACAGGTCTAAAATTCTGAAAGACAGGAAAGGGTTAAATGTCAATTCTTTCAATTCTGTGATGTTCAAGATTTTGTTTTCTGGCAAATGAATAATATTAATCTAAGTTTCATCCCAACACATAAATTCCCTTCCGGGCCTCACAGATTAAGGACGCAGCAGACAGCGGCCAGGTACATCATAACGAGGCAATTAGCGGTCAGGCAAAGACGGGAAAAATAATGTTTCTTTGTATAGTTCCCTTAATTATTCAGAAATATGAAAATAACACTGAAAGATAATTGTGATTTGTAAAGTGAAGTAACAATATGTCAAAAAATAACCGTTAGCAATGAACACGCGGCGAGAGTGATAAGCCATAATTTCGATTAACAGGATTTATTTCAAGACAATGAAGTGAGATCAGAACGGTTCAGGTAGGATCTATTTTGTTCTTATATTCAAGTGAACTGGCCACTTTTTTCTTTTTACTGGAACACGCAACATTGCCGTTGGATTACTGAAAAGGATACCACTTTTCACCAACGAAGACGCTGGGCCATTGAAAAGGATACCACTTTTCGCCTGCGTTTTTCAATCGAAAATAGATTGTTGCGTAACCGTTGGATTACTGAAAAGGATACCACTTTTCACCAACGAAGACGCTGGGCCATTGAAAAGGATACCACTTTTCGCCCGCGTATTTCAATCCAAAATATATTGTTGCGTAGCCGTTGGATTACTGAAAAGGATAACACTTTTCTCCAACGAAGACGCTGGGCAACTGAAAAGGATACCACTTTTCGCCCGCGTATTTCAATCCAAATTAGATTGTGGAGAAACCGTTGGATTACTTAAAAAGGATACCGTTTTTTACCAACGAAGGCGCTGTGCCATTGAAAAGGATACTACTTTTCGCCCGCGTATTTCAATCCAAATTTGTATGTTGCACAAGCGTTGAATAGCTGAAAAGGCCAACAAGACGCTGAGTCATTGAAATGCATACCATTTTTCGCCCAGGTTTTTTTTAGTCGAAATAAGAGTGTTACGTAACAGGTTGAAAACAGAATCGGATAGGCCTGCCATTTTCACAAACGAAAGCATTATACTAATAAAAACACGTATATCCGCCGACGCTCGATTGTTGCATAACCGTTGGTTAAGTTTCGTTAATTGAAACTAACACCATGTTACACCAACGAAGACGTTGGACTATTTAAATAGGAACCACCCTTCACCAACGCATTTAAGGCAATGGCAGATTGTTGCATAACCGTTGGGTTACTGATACGGAAATCACGTTTTTTCAACGAATGTTGGACTATCAAAAATGCACCAACTTTCTCACTCTAACATATTGAAGTCGAAATTACATTGGTGCATGGTTAACTGTCAGGAGGGCTGAAACGGGAACCACGTTTACCTTACCCTAACGATAGGCTATTTAAATGGCTACCATTTTTTCTAGATGTACTAAGATAGATGAACATTACATAATATTGGTTTGTCGACTTACTGAAACGGACACCACGTTTCATATGAACTCTTACGCTTGTTTGGTTTGAAATGGATGTCCCGCGTAGCAAACTCGGTTACATAATTAATATGACTAGATTGTAAAGTATTGGACAATGGAAATCGCATTCCACCATCTCCCCTTTTTTCTACAATGATGGCACAAGTTTGCATTGCTGCGAGCTTATTGACTTTGGGAACACGTTGAACGTTTTATTTGATTCTCGTAACAAAATACATCGTTAGATGCTAAACATTGAACCAAATTTCTATACGCGTATACGACATAAAGGGGCTAAAAATGAATTGTCGTTATATCCTTAAAATAGCTAAACCAAGATCTAATAAAGATCTGCGTAAATAGTGTTATTTAGTTGTAACAACACAGAGCTTCGGAAACAGATCCGATCCCGATTCATTACTTATTATCACTATCGTGTAGATTAATAAAAATAGCTCGGATACTTAAATAGGAACCTAGAAATGCGTTTGAAGTTTATTCGAAATACTGGTTTCGATAAATTTCAAGACACAACTATCCCTCTTACGAATTGCAAACTACTACATTATAACAAAGCGAACCAACAGCAGTAGTAAGCAGTTCTTTAATTCTAAGCGGTTTTAGCCAGAGATTCCGTTACCGTTCTGAGGCTAAGGTTCACCATATAGATCTACATTTTGATCTTCGAGGGATCACCACCAAAGTTGGAACACCAGTGTGGAATTGACGCATTTCTGAAAAATATAGGCGTTGTGCACTACGTCGTCTGCAAGTTGTAGAGACGAGATACTGCATGACATCGACTTGATAACACAATACACGAGTGTGTATTCAACGTGATGCCAGCCCAGGTTATTTGGGGCTAATGACCGGGGTATTGAGTGACCCCAAACAAAGGGTCAGTTATCATGGCTAATTGACGGAATTCATTCCATTAGAAATTATTTCTTCTTCTTACAGGGAAAAAATATCTTGATACCACTAACGAGTGGCCGAAATTTTAGCAATGTAGAACTGAATGGTCAACTACAAAACAGTGTGTACATGACTGGAGCTGTAGTGTTTAAGGCATCAGACACTTGTCGAATGGAACTAAGAAGATATAGGGGTAAAATCTTCAAGATTTATATAGATCTATTAAACATATCAAGAACAGCAATGTTTTACTAGATAAACACAGATATTTATTTAACCCATACCCACTTAATGATGCTACGGGACACCCTTTATGAAAAACGATTGGTAAAACAAGCAATTTCTTCATTTTACACAATGTTTTCTACCCAGAAATTTGAAAAAATCTAAAATCTTATAAACTTTTAATTGTTTTCTGTAACTCCTCTCCATTTGGACCAGTGTAAAATTCTGTCATCTAGTAACGGGTTAACTTTATCCTTTTTGATACCCCAAGGAAAATCGCATTTGAAAACATTGTGGAAAATGAAGTAATTGCTTGTTAGAAGCAATTTATTCACTATCCACAATGTTTTCTACAGCAAGAGTAAACAAAATAAAAAATTTCATGAACTTAAAATTGTCATCTGCAACATCTTTCTAACAATCTAAAATTTTGTCGTTTGATAATGGGTTAACCCATTACCAGACGGTAAAATTTTAGACTGGTCCAAATTGAAAGGAGTTACAGACGACAATGTAAGGTTAATGAAATTTTAGATTTTTTCAAATTTCTGGGTAGAAAACATTGTTTAAAATGAAGAAATTGCTTGTTATAAGCAATTTCTTCATTTTTACACAATGTTTTCTCATTTTTGATTCTTGGGGGGGGGTGTCCAAATGCGTCACCGTGTGGGAGTGGGTTAAATACTAATAATGCTGGATGGAAATGAGAATTTCAAAGCTAAGTATAGATTATGACTTTTTACAAAATAACCAAAAGACACAAAAAATGATAGGGTCAAAATAACTGCTGCTAAGTCACACTGACCTTAAAAAAAAACTTAACCGATTCCCTCTGAATCTCATTTTTCTTAAGCCTCCTGGAAAAAAAACTTTCAAACCCGCGGCAGAAAATAAATAAAAATAAAAGATTTTTGAATTCACAAGCTTAATCCTTTCCTGCTTTTCAAAATTATAGACTGGCCAAATTTGAAAGAAGTTGCAGAAGTGGGTGTACATGTAATCTGAAAAGTAACCAACGTACAGGTTAGAAAATATTGTTGGAAAAGGGTTCAATTGTCATCTGCAGCACCTTTCAATCTGAATAAGAATGATATAATGGATGAAGAGACACAAGTCTCCTTCTGATAGCTTAACCCTTGTCATGCTGTATGAATTACCTTAATGAATTGCTGTAAAATCAAAGGACTGAGAGCACTGGTAGAACTTGTTCAAAAATCAATGTTTCTTAAGAAAATCAATTTCATAAACAATCCGGCAGGAAAAGTACAAGCAGGAGGTGTAGATCAAGATCAGACTGCACTTATGTGCAGGCTAATCTTGGTCTATACTGCCTGACAAAACCAGAATATTCTGACAGATTGTGGATGACGATAAAAAAAATTGATAGACCAATCAAATCATACAGTGAACTTTAAACTCTGACATTGGACTACACTAATGTGAAGTATTTTTGTTGATTTGGCAACTTAAAATTCATAAATGTCATTATAACAGTTTTTTTCTAAATGTAGATACACCGCATTCCTGCAAAACAATAGTTTTTGAAGACCCCCCTCCCAAGAAAACAGAATTGCAAAACATTGTAGGAAATGACATAATTGCTTGTTACAAGCAATTTCTTCATTGTCCACAATGTGTTCTACCCCAAAAGTCAGAAATCTTGGAAATTTTACAAACAAAATTTGCCATCTGCAACATCTTTGAATTTAGGTCAAATATTCTGCCATTTGGTATTGAAATAACATCTAAATTGGACTTTACTGTTCAAGTCAGTGGGCATAACCAGGATCCCTCAGTCAGCAGGATAAGGAGATGATTACCAATCAATATTCAAAACAACTAGGTTATCCAAAACAAATCTCTAAAGTAATACTACCAATGAGATTTGGGGACATCAAGCTGTTTTGTGCACTATTGAATGCATTACCAGACGGCAACATTTTAGACTGGTCCAAATTCAAAAACCTTACAGACAACAAATTCTAGTTGATGAAATTTAAGATTTCTTATACTTTTGGGGTAGAAAACATTGTGGATGGAGAAATTACTTGTAAAAAGCAATTTCTTCATTTTGTTTTCCAAAGCTTTTTCCTGAGGTCGATAAAAAGCGTCATTGTGTGGCAGTGGCTTAATATAATTCCCTGGTTTATTTGATTGCAGCTCTCAATCTGACAAGATGTAGTGGTCATGGTTCCTGCTGGAGATATGGACCAAAGAAAAATGATATACAGTGCTGTTGTGACAAAGGTTCGTAGATTTTGATTCTTTTTCCAAAATTTTAGACTGGTTCAAATTTAAAGGGATATCAGACTTCTTCATTAAGTAAGTACTATTCAAAAAGTAGCCATCCTATATGATAGGAAATATTGTGGTAAAAGAAAAAAAAATGTTATTAGCAATTTCTTCTTTACGACAATGTTTTCTTAAGTATAATATGACAGGGGTATGAAAAATCAGGGACTGAGTGCGAAATGGTTTTTAATATTTACACTCTGTTCCACTGAATATCTTATTTTGAAGGCTATACTGGAGCAGACTGTGGTAATTTGATAACAACAACTCCAACTACAACCAGGCCTACAACTACAACCATCACAACCACACAAGTCCCTACCACAACCAAGAAACCAACCACAGTTCTCTCATCACCAAGGCCTTGTATGCCAGTTGATAACTGCACCACCCATTTAGCCTGTGATAGCCTGGGAAGACATATATGTGCTGTAGGATGGACAGGCCCTAACTGTGATACCTTGATTGTCAATGGACCGGCTGATTGTAGTGTGTATGACTGTAAGTTGTTTGTTATTTTCTGTTGTTGTTATTGTCATTCATTTGGCCTGTGATAGCCAGGGGAGACATATATGTGCTGTGGGATGGTCAGGCCCTAACTGTGATACCTTGATTGTCAATGGACCGGCTGATTGTAGTGTGTATGACTGTAAGTTGTTTGTTATTTTCTGTTGTTGTTATTGTCATTCATTTGGCCTGTGATAGCCTGGGAAGAATCATATATGCTGTAGGATGGACAGGCCCTAACATTGATATCCTGATTGTCAATGGACCAGCTGATTGTAGTGTATATGACTGTAAGTTGATCATTATTTCCTGTTGTTGTTGTCGTCATATCAATACATACACACAGTTGTGGCTGCCAATCAAAGAATTAGTCAAATCATTCTTAATAGAAAAGCAAATTATGAACTCCAAATTAGCCAACATTTTGGGAAATATTTTAGTTTGGGTGACTTAAACGTTGTAACTACAGCTCATTCAAGCTGTAGTTAAGTCATATAGGTCACCAACAAACCATTTTACTTTTTTGTTGTACGTCACTTGTTATAAATTTTGGAAAATACCACGGTTAAATGTCAAAGTGGGATTCCTGTCTGAGTCAGTGGGTGTGACTGGCGAAGTAAGAAGGCGAGGCCGGAAATTGGTCAATTGACATATGTCTAGTTGTTTGAAAGACGAATGATACAGGAAGATTGAGAGGGAAAAGGATAATTCCATGATACAGATTAATTTGTCTACTTTGTCAAAACACATGGATTTCTCTCTTTTGTATTTTCAGCCGATGTTTTCTTAGCAAGTGAGTGGGATGGAAACTATACTTGTCCAAATGACAATCAGCAAGTGATGTTTGTTATGAATATCACAAAATCTGGGCAATCTATTAACGCATCAGGAACATCTATATTAACTGTTGGTACCCTTCTTATTCAAGGTCACTCTATAGATATGACAGGAACATTTGGTTCTTTCTTTAAATCTCTCACTCTACAAAATGATGGAGTTGTCCATGATGAAATCAACGGGAAGAATTTTTCAAAGGTAGAATTAAATGGAAAGTTAGATACTCCAGTTGTCATTACTGGAGCCTTGTTGTTTTATACGGCTTCTGGAAAAGATACATGTGCCATGGAATTACGCAGGAGAAGTGGTGAGATGCTTGCTTAAACAGATTTTTTCCTAAATGCTTGGTTTATAGTTGTTTTTAAAAGGACATGCATTTACTGATTTTTTTTAAAGAAAAATAATTTTAGTTCAATTAAGGCAGTCAACAGCCACCTTTTGTTTTGTTTAGAAAAATTATTCAGATTATTAAAAGATAATGTGTAAAGACAGCTCTTGAATTTTAAGACCTTTTCTCTCTGTCAAATGAACAAAAAAACCCAAACAAAAACAGATACCAAAACAATTATTTATCTAGTTTTTAAGTAACTTGAAACTGAATGCAATTTCTGATATTCTAGTCATTGTTTTTGTCATAGATTTGTCAGTATGTTGAAAAATTATTTACAACAGTCAAACTTAAATGAATGTCCTTTTATATCAGTAATGAGGGCTTGATGTGCACATCCTAACTCAGGGCTTCCCTATGTGAAGAAGAGCTTTCCCTCCACCATCACACACAGTTTTCCACCTCCCTCTTTGATAAATGCTGCTTTTTATTGTTAAAGCATCATGGTTAACGAAATGTATCTAAAACATTTTAGTTCTGCCAAATCATGAATGACATGTAATGAAATAACTTAAAGGATGGCATAAAGGAAAGAAGTGAAATTAAGAAAATTATAATGTTAATGAATGCTCAAACCGAATTGTAAGTTCTGTATTTTTGAGGGGCCCATAATCAGGAGAACTGTACTAATCCATTTCCACAAAATCCCGTTTTTTAAAGCCCCTCAAGAAGAGGGCTGGAGGTTGTGATAAATGAGGAAACTGCTTTTTATAAGCAACTTCTTCAATTTTGACAATGCTTTTTTTCATAGAGAAAATGATTTTAAAAAATTCATCAACTAAAATTTTTGTCTGAAAATTATTTGAAAAATAAGTCTAAAATTTTGTCATGGCGGTAAATGAGTTTCATTTAACCCATTCCCACACAATGACACTTTTGGACGCCCCCCAAGAAAAATAAAAGGGAAATCATTGTGTATAATGAAGACATTGCTTGTAACAAGCAATTCCTTCATTTTATACTATGTTTTCTACCCAGAAAGTTGAAGAAAGCTAAAATTTCATAAACTTTATATATTGTCTGCAACCGGTTGACTTGACGACAAAACTTTTGTGTAGTCAAAACTGAAAAATATTGCAGAAAACAATTCCTAGTACGTCTATAGTTTTTCTCAAACTATTTTCAGCACAATAAAATGGGTTAAAATCTTTCATCTAATGAATAATGAGACTAATAACTCTATTTAAACAAATGACCCAATGAGAGGAAAGTATCTTTTTAGACAATATATAGCATGATGTAAAAATTAATGCTAGTTCAAGAAGGGAATTCGATGCTAATTATTTCAATTTAGATCTGAGTGAACTCTCTGGATTATACCTAGTTATTTAGCACTTCTAAAGACATTTCCTGTTATGTAAAATTTTAGATCTGTCTAAATTCAAAGGTTTTACAGCCAAATTTAAAAGTGGATTTAATTTGAAAAATAACCATATACATGTAGTAGTGTAGAAAATATTGTTGAAAAAGAAGAAATTGCTTGTAACAGCAATTTTTTCTTTTCATACAATGTTCTCTCAAATATAGAATCACAGGGACGTAATTACCAGAGATTGGACAAAAATGGTTAAGACATTTCTTTTTAAAAATCATTACAAATTATTTGGTTTTGTTCAATTTCCCTTTTTTTTTAAAAATTTAAATCGAACTCTTAATCATTTGTCTCAATTAAGGCGCTTTATTCCTGAAAAATTAACATTTGTTTACAGGACTTTAAATTGTGATTTTTATACATTTATTTGCATGCTTTTCCTTGTTCTCTAAGTTTGTAATTTTATGGCTTAAAGCTTTGAGTGTGCTGAAGTGAGCTTTAAATGTGTAGCACTTTTAAATCATTGGTTTTGTTACCTTATTCATGAATATCACACTCGTATCTTGTTTTCCTTGCACACAGCACACACTTCTGTTTAAAGACAGTTTAATTGTACTTGAATAACATGAATAACTCTTCCAGTGCTATGAAAATCAATCTGGAGATGATTCATTTTTAGCACAAGCCAAATTTTGAATCAATTTAAATAAACCCATTTTCAGACAAATTTTAGACTGGTCCAAACTAGAAAAGGTTACAGACAACAACTTCAAGATTGTGATATTTTAAATATCTTCTAATTTTTCGGAAGAAAACATTGCAGATAATGAAGAAGATTGCTTGTAAGATGCAATTTCTTCATTTTTCACAATGTTTCCCAGAGCTTTTTTCTGTAGGGGTTGAAAAAAGGTGGAATTGTGTGGGAAATGGTTAATGAAAGAGAATTTTGAGTAGACTTCCTAAACAAGAAAGTTATTATTCCAAACCTTCATTTCATGGTTTAAATAGAGCAATATGTACAAAACAACAGTGTATTCACTTACTATAGTTTTACATTAATCCCTAAGAATAATGGCATATCCTTTACTCATGTCAACTCTGTCATTTAATCTTTATTCTGATCAATTAGGTAGGGGATAAAACTGTTAGGATGCTATTTTCTTGATTGCATGCTCATCTTTGCATGAAAATTCTTGCATGTCTATTTTTGTATTTCTGCATGCTGCAAGACAATGTTGGGTTTATGCGGTATGCATGCCTGTTAGTAACATGTGGGTGGGGTATGTTTGTTCATGAATGCTCTATTTGTAGTCTTTGATAGAGTGGATTGGTGCCATTCTCATGGAAGCTGTTACAGATTTGGATTGAGGAAAAATCAGTTCAAGTGCTGCTGTGATCAAGGTACATGTTTATCCATTCCCACACAACAAAATTTTAGGCTGTCCAAATTGAAAGAAGCTGCAGATGGCAATTTCAAGTTAATGGAATTTTAAATTTTTTGTTGTCATGGACAGAAACCATTGTGGATAATGACAATATTGCTTGATACAAGCAATTTCTTCATTTTCCACAATGTTTTCCAAACATTTTTTCTTGAGAGGCATTATATTCTTTATTTGTGTAACTCTAGAGGGAAAGTCAAACATGAAAAAATAAGGACAACTTAATTGATAAACTGATATGTTGAAGTATTAATCAGAAAATTAAGAAATGCTATTATGCCATGGATCAGTTAAGCTTTCAAACTGAGTCAAAATTATTCATTTGCAAAAGAATATGAAACAAGATGACCAATGTTATTGCTTTTGCAAATAAGTAATGTTATGCCTGTGCAATGCAATGGCAAAGGTCCAGATTTGAGTGTGTGTGTGTGTGCAGGTGGGTGATTGTGTTTATGGATGTGTTTGTGTGTGTCTGATTCTTTTTGTAGCATATCCTTCACATTGATTTTATGGATTTCAAAATAACTTAGCTCAGGTGTTCCCTTGATGTGTTATATGTAAAGTACTGTTTAATACTCCCAAGTTCAAGGTCACAACTGAAGGTCATTTGACAAGCAATTAAGCAGGGGCATCTGTGTCTGTGACAAATTTCTAATTTTTACAAATTAATTAGTCTCTGAAAAGTATCATTAAAACTAAAAGCATTGTGGTTAAAGAACACAATGATAATAAAAATGGCAATCATTTTTTTGACTTCACATTAACTAAACGGTACAATTCACATATTCAATATGTAGGTGTATCTCTGTGATACAAATCTGTAAATATCAAAGTCAAGTTAACCCATTCCCAAAAAATCAACCCTATACTATGTCTCTCAAGAAATGCCCTGGAAAACATTGTGGTAGATAAAGAAATTGCTTGTAAAAAGCATTCTTCATCTCCAACAATATTTTCTACTCCAAAAAACAAAGATTTTTAACTTTCATCAATTAGTAATTTTCATCAGCTACTTTGAATTTGAACCAATTGAAAATTTTGTCACCTGGTGGTAGACTAAACTGTATGAGGGTCAAGTTGTGGACTCTCAACATTAGCTGGTATTTGTGTTTTAAGTGTTTCACCTATTCTCCTTGTCTTCTGACAAGTGTTTTTAAATTTTTTTCTCAAATGATTTCGAACTCGAATATTTTCATAAAGCAATTTGAGCCTTTGCCTGACACTTCCAAGTATTTCACATGCATGTGTAGAGTGGACATGAAGCAGCCTGAACAGCCACACATGTGAAATAATTGCCGGTTGTCTACAAGGAACTTTGTGTCAATACCTACCTAGAGTACATAGTGAAGGCTCTGATCAGACTGCACAAATGCAGAGGCTGATCTGAGTCTTTTGTTGGCTCTCATTTGAAATAATACTCACATGTTCAATTTTATTTACACATTCCCACGCAAAATTAATGTATTTTTAAATGCCACCTCCCCCCCCCTCCCATAAAAAAAGCTTTTGAAAACATAGTGTTACAAGCAATTCTTTCATTATACACAATGTTTTTCACCCAAAACAAACTTAATATTAAAGCATTTCATCAACTAAAATATGTCATCTGTATCTTGAAATTCAGTCTAAATTATTTATTGCTTGGGATAAACTTCACTTTAACTTTTCTGTCAATAAGGTTATAGGGGGACTCAGTGTGCAGAAAAGCTCACCACTTCCTCAACAACTACAGGGTCAACAACACAGAAACTGACCACTTCTACCACCATTAAACCATGTACAGCTATCAATGACTGCCACCAACATTTTGATTGTGATTCCCATGGTAACAGGGTATGCGCAGCAGGATGGTCAGGGACGAATTGTACAACTCAAATAGTAAATGGAGATGCTGATTGTGATGTTTATAATTGTAAGTTTATTCTTTGTTATAATATCAGGCTAGGACAAACTAAGAAGGCATGTTATATTTAGTAGCAGGAAAGAATGAATTGATGGATCATGGCTGTCAATGACATGATCAATGCACCAATCAAATTATACATTTGGATTGGAAGTGAACTTTGAACTCTTACATTAGCCAACATTTATATGAAGCATTTTTGTTGGTTTTAGTGACTTAAATATCATTACTACAGTGTATTCAAGCTATACTTGTGTTCAGAGCAAATTGTAAGTGTGAAAAGGCTGTCCTGTTTAAATGTGCATTCTTTGAGGTAAGACCAATCAGTATCAACAGATTACCACAAAGAATGCACATATTTTAGGACAACTATTATCTTGATGATACTCTTGACCATAGCAAATGACCACTACATAATCGACATAAATGAAATGGTCTGTAACCACAAGAAATACACATAATAATGGAATATGAAGCATTATTAGTTTTAATTCAAAGTTTGGCATAGATGACAACAATTTCAAACTTATCTGCCAAGTCCAAGTCATTTTTATACCCCTGCATCAAAAGATAAGGGGCATATTGTTTTACTGTTGTCCGTCTGTCTGTCCGTCATTTAGTCTTTCCGTCAGTCAGTCTGTGTCTGTCTGTCTTCAAAACATAACCAAAAAACTTAACATTGCCAATTACTACCAGCCTACTCAAGATACAATCTTATTATTTGGCTTGATGATACATCTCCATAATACACATCTCCTCATGTCAAGGTCAAGGTCATGTGATAAGGTCAATATCACATACCAAGGTCAAACGCTTAGTCCTGTTGCTGGGGCATTGTGTTTCAGAAACACATTTTGTTCAAGAGGATATTTATGAAAATTAAAAACTCAACCATAACTTTGTTACAAGCAATTCCTTCATTTTTTCACAATGTTTCTAGGGATTTGCCTAAAATCTGGATTATCTGGTGATGCATTTAACCCATTACCAGATGGCAAAATTTTAGAGTGGCCCAAATTGAAAGAAGTTGCAGACGGCAATTTAAAGTTTATGAAATCTTGGGTTTCTTCAACTTTCTTGGTAGAAAACATTGTGGAAAATGAAGAAATTGCTTGTTACAAGCAATTTCTTCATTTTCGACAATGTTTTCAAAAGCTTCTTTCCTTGGGAGCGTCTGAAAGCGTCACTGAGTAGGAATGGGTTTACTGGTTGGCTAAGAAATGAAATTTAATGTTTGTACACACTTAGATTTGTTTGTTTGAATGGGGTTTTACGCCGCTTTCAACAATCTTTCAGTTATATCGCGGCGGCTGGAGCACCTAACAATGGAATCCTGGTATTTCTCACACCAGTACTACCATTACATCCTTTCCTAGCCTCCAGCTACTATCCCACATAGGTCTACGATTATCGACCCATTGGTGAGAGACAAATAGTCGGAAAGGATGAGTGCCGCCGTCGGGGATCGAACCCGGGACCTCTAGATTGACAGTCCGACGCGCTACCAACTGCGCTATGACGGCGGCCGTACATACTTAGAAATAAAACTTTAATCATACTATATTTCATGCAGTATATATATATATATATTCAAATGAAGAATTTGTTTGTATTTATTGATAAAAGCGAACTAAATAATTCTAAATGAAATTGAAATTGACTTTTAAGATTCTTTTTTTTTCAGCTACTGTCTTCATTCCAAGCACATGGAAGGGAAAATACTCATGCCCTTCCAATAGTACAGAAGTTAATTTTCTTGTCAACATAACCCAGTCTGGTGACAACATTGGAACAATGGGAGACCTTCAAATTCAAGGTTATTCCATATCAATGTCAGGGACATTTGCCACATATCTGAAATCTCTTACAATACAAAATGATGGAGTAGTAATGGATCATATTGCAGGCAGAAATTTCACAAAGGTGGAGTTGAATGGAATTCTAAAAACACCCATATTTATTGATGGAGCAATGATTTTTACATCAGACACTGGCATTGTCACCTGTCCTGCCCAACTGAGAAGATTTGCAGGTAATTCATTTTGCTAACATTCAGAGCTTTTGATAAATGGGAGTTAAACCATCATCAGACCACAGAATTTTAAACTGGTCCAAATACAAAGAAGTTGCAAACAGCACTTCTAAGTTGATAGAATTTTTAAAGATATTTGTCTTTTAGGCAGAAAACATTGTGGATAATAAAGAACTTGCTTGTATCGATTTCATCATTTTCTGTAATGTTTTTCCAATCCTTTTTTTTAGTATTTTCTGTAGTTAGGATTTTCAGTTCAGTAAAAGTGTATTTACAATGCAAACAAGACCTGATTTATATGATTGAAATAAAGAACAACACAACCTGTTTCTTTCACGGTTTATACATTTAACTTACACATGAATTGTTAAATTTGTTCATCATGTGGGATTTTAGTTTATGCTAAAAGATAAACATTTTCTTCATAATTATTTTAGTTGCAACACATCATATTTGGTTAAGAGGTTTCTAAATTTAATGTTCATAATTTACGTTAAGTTTTTTTTTCCCTCAACTTCAAAACTTAACCCTTGCCATGCTATATCTATGATATTTCTGTTTTATCAGGAGGTAAAGACAAAGATCAGTCTGCACGTAAGTGCAGTCTGATCTTTGTCTATACCTCCTGTTTGTCCTCTTAAAGCCAGAGCTGTTTGAATAATCAATTTTTAAGAGGAATTGACCCTCATGAAGGCATTCCATGACAAGGGTTAACACAAACCTCAAGTATTATTTTCATTTAAGTTGTAATATTGACTAATTTTTTTTGTGGTTATCTTTTATTGTATTATTAGATGTTAATGGCAAAGTCGGTGTGAACAATAAATGAGATCAAAGTCAAATTTAGAGATCTAGAAACACTGTTATATCATCTTCTCCCTTTTTAGTTGATAGAAAATAATAAACCAATTTTCTCTTTGAATCAACAGCACTGCGGCAGTAGAGAGTACAGAAAATTATGTTGATTTCCTTTCAGAAATAAAGGATCAGCTGTTTGTTGTTGATTGTTGCTTATTGATAGAGCTAATGATTGTTGAAAAGTAATTGTTTGCTACCTTTAAAGGATGTAATTTTAGCTTGGCAAAGCAGATTCATACATAAGTGTGATTAAGTTTTAGTTTCATACCTCAACGAAAACAAAAAAGCATTAACTTCATGTCTTATTATTTAATGCAAACAATCAAGATAAAGCAAGTATTTTACAGGTTTTGAAAAGAATTTTTGCATTTGCTTTGTGCTCAGGATACAAAATAGTTGCTTCCTAAAAAAAAGTTTTCATGGAAGTATGAAAAAATAATTCAGCCAACCAAAAGGCTTGAAACTTGATAGATGAAACTAAAATTAAATTATTTATTAATAAATTGAAGAATAATATCTAAACTGTCCTTTTGCCTATTTCAGGTAATCACAAGGATTTTTAGCATATGAAAAAGTCATCTTTTACCTTTTAACCCTTTCCTATTTTTCAAAATTTTAGACTTACGGCATTATAAAGTGAGTACATTTCAAAAAGTAACCACTTTATATGATAGAAGATATTGTGGAAAAGAAGAAATTGCTTGTTACAAGCAATTTCTTCTTTTTCCACAATTTTTCTTCAAGTATAATATGACTGGGACATAAAAATCAGGGATTGTACGGGAAAGGCTTAACTGAAAGATTATTAAAATTGGCATAAACTCCTATTCAAATAATCCAAGAAGATTAAAGCTCTTTTGTAATTCATTCAGTTGTACCAATATGATTTTTCATATCACTCTGCTAATAAAGTTCATACTAAATTAACATGTGACAGAGAAATAGGGAAAGTACCCTACATTAGATGAAGGATACTTCATGATCCATAGATACAGTATCTGCTAATTGATATTAGAGTTCCTCTTTGAGCTTTGAAAAAGAGTCAGAGATTTCAGCTCTTTAATGATCTGGTTATGTGATAGCAATGGGTAAAGAGACTTACCTCTGTCAATGTGTGTGTGTGTGTGAGTGTGTGTTAAATTCTTGTCCAGGGCATATCTTCTACATTAACCCTTGTCATGCTTAACCCGAAATATTCCGGTTTGGCAAGAGGTGTAGACTAAGATCAGACTGCACGTATGTGCAGGCTGATCTTAGTCTACACCTCCTGCTTGTACTTTTGGTGCCCAAGTTGTTAATGAAGTTGATTTCTAAAAGAAATATTGATTTTTGAACAACAAGTTCTATCAGTGCTTTCAGCCCATTGATTTGCCAGCAATTCAGTAAGGTAATTTATACAGCATGACAAGGGTTAAATCCTTGTCCAGGGCATATCTTCTACATTAATTAATGGATTTCAACATAACTTGGCACAGTTGTTCCCCTTTACGACTACTAATATCATGGATAAAACTCTGTTGGATACTTCCAAATTCAAGGTAAAAAATGAAGGTCAATTTTAGTTGAGGAATTGATTAAGTCTTAGTCTTTTGGGATAGAAACACTGTGGATAATGAAAAGATTGCTTGGAATAAGTAATTTCTTCATTTCCCACAATGTTTTTCAAATCTTATTTCCAGAGGGGCATCAAAAAGTGGGATTGTGTGGAAATGGGTAAAGCTAAATTCATTGAATGTTTGTAGTCTGTGATTAGGAATTCTTTCCTCTCTTATTTTCTAGTATTCTTTAATTTTTGTGTGTGTGTTTGTATAAACTTGACAACATTTCATATCTGAGCCTGTGGATAGCATTTCCAATAATTTCACAGCTGCCTGTAGTAAAGACTCAGATTAGCCTGTGCATTTGCACAGTCTGATCAGAGTTATCACTATTGGGTTTGTTGATAAATACTTGACCCTTAGGTATTAAGCAAACATCCCGAACATGTCACCACACAATGTCGTTTTTTGATGCCCTAAAGGAATTTGAACTTAGAAAACTTTGTGCAAAAAAAAAAAAAAGAAATTGCTTTAACAAGCAATTTCTCCTTTTCTCTCAATGTTTTAACCCTTATTTGGCACTTACTTTCCAATTTTTGTGCAATTGGAAATGAAATCTGCAACATCTTTCTAAATGGATAGGTCTCAACTTTTGTCATCTGGTAATGGGTTAAAGCACACTTTGACTGTCAAGGCAGTTTAATGTCTACACAAATGTTAAACTATTGGAAGTGTCTCGCACAGTCTGGTGTCCTTTACTTCAGTCTTAGATCCTGCAGACTGGTGTGGTTCTCATGGAAACTGTTACAGAACTGGCCTTCAGAAACAACAGTTTACTTGTTGTTGTGACCATGGTAGGTAAAACATTAGATTCTTCATATGCTAATTACGATCATGAAAATGGGTATCCATACGGAATAAAAGACATTTGTAGAGCATAGATTACATTGCAACTCCATTATAATGCTGAAGTTGGGGTCCAAAAATTGAAACAATGGAATAAGTTTGGTTATTGTGGTATATAGTTGTATTCCTCACACTGCTCTGACGACCCCCACATGGTTACTAAATATGACCCTAAATTTAATAATGCTCCCAAAGTGACTTAAATGGAATAACTTTGATTAGTCTAACGAATTTTACATAAATCAGGAAATGAAATAAAAACAACAACAACAACAACAAAATCGTTATTTATAGATCCACATGCATGTGTGAGTCTACAGAAAACTAAATCTACTATCATTCTCAATGTTAAATTAATCTCTGATTGCTCACCCAGACTTGTTCATCTATACGAGGTTATTGCAGATGAAATTCATCTTTACATCAGAGTGAGTTGAGTTCTACCCCTACCCTACCTCTCAAGTCTGTGGAGGCTGCCGTCATAGTGCAGTTGGTAGCACGTCAGACTCCTAATCTTCAATGGGTTTGATCCCAGGCAGCGGCACATATCCTTTCCAACATTTGTCTCTAATCAATAGGTGGATAATTGTAAACCTAACTAGGATAGCAGCTGGAGGCTAAGAAAGGATGACAAATACTAGGAATCCATTGTTAGGTGCTCCAGCCACGATATGACTGAAATAATGTTAAAAGTGATGTTAAGCCCCATTCAATCAATCAATCAATTCAAGTCTGTGGAAACAAAAGAGTTGATGAATTGTAAATGTCGAAAAATCAACTTCTCATCCAAAAAGGGATAGATAATATTGGTAGAATAAAAAAAATGCCGTTAATTTTCCATGTTTCCTTCAATAATCCAAAAATCTGATCAAACTCTAGAAAAAAAGTCTTGTTGACAAATATGGAGTAAAGGTTTTTTGGGTACAGTTTATTTCACTACTAGGGAGGAAAGATATCAAAGGTACCATGGTAGTGATGATAAATAGACAGCATACAAACTTTCATTATACCACACCCAATACCAAATACCTCAGTTAATAGCCCACCACAACCATCTTGTATGTATAAATTTGATACCGCTTTTCAGTACCATAGCTATTTACATGAAACTCCCTATTTACATGAAACTTGGAAAATAATTCAGTATTTAAAATGGATTCTGTACTATCATGGTTGTTATTCTAAATGTATTGCAGAGAATATGACTTCTATCCATTTCAAAATTAGTTCAATATTATTCACTAAACAGTATTTTTCTTCATAACTCTTGTAAAATATTTCAAACACTCTTATACATTCTGTTGACTTGGCCACAAATGATTAGGGTTGTATGTCAAAGGTATACTATTAGCTACATTATCTTTGTGAAGTAGCTGAGACAAAGTAAATTGATGGATGGCAGCTGTAAATCACAGAATCAATTAACAATTCAAATCATTCATTTAGGCTGGAAGAGAACTTTTAGCTCATGTGAAGCATTGTTGGTTTGGCGACTCAAAGGGTCATGTATTATTCAAGCTGTAGTCAACATCTTGTGTGCACTCTAGAGGCCACAGTTTTTGCTCATATGTCTTGAAACTTGGTCAGAAAATTTGTCCCAATGAAACCTTGGACAACTTCTATATTGGGTTATATACAGTCAAAACTAGATTGCTAAGTCAAATCTTAGTAATACCTTTTGTGCACTCTAGAGGTCAAATTTTTGCCTCTAATGTCTTGATATTTGGTCAGAATGTTTGTCTGCATAATATCTCAGTCAAGTTCAATATTTGGTTATTTAGGGTCAAAAACTAGGCCATTAGAAATAATCTTGTCTGCACTCTAGAGGTCCCATTTATGGTTCAACTGAATTGATATTTTGTCAGAATGTTAATTTAAATGATATGTCAGCCAAGTTAAAATTTGGGTTACATAGGTGACAAAAACTAGGTCACTAGGTCAAATCTTAGAACAATCTTGATTTTACTCTTGATACCCTCTTTTTTGCTTAATCGAATTGATATGTGGTCAGAATGTTTACGTCCATGATATCTTGGCCAAGTTAGATTTTGATTGACATAGGGTCCAAAGCTAGGCCAAATCTTAGAAATACCCTTGAGCTCCAGAGGCCATATTTCAGGCATGATTGGTTCAATATTTGGTCAGAATGTCTAAATTACCTCAGCCATTTTCAAATTTAGGTTATTTGGGGTCAAAAACTGGGTCAAATTTAAGGAAAACCTTGTTTTTACTCTAGAGATCACATTTTTTACTCAATTTACTGGATATTTATTCAGATGTTTGTCTTAATGAAAACTTTTGTCAAGTTTGATATTAGGCAAATACTAGGTCACAAGGTCTAATATAAAGAAATCTTTTCCAATTTACTTGCTACACTTTTTGCACAAATACACTAAAACTTGAAAGAATGTTTGTTCTTGATTTCTTAGCCAATATTTGATAACAGATCACTTCCGGCTAAAATTAGATCACTCATGCTATTTTACTTATATAGTCATCAACTCAGGTGAGCACTTTAGGGCAAACGGTCCTCTTGTTTATTACATGCTACTAACCATAAATTTTGCAAAATTACTAATTTTATTCTTGAAGTAGAATTCCCTGTCAAAGGTCAGTGGGTGTGGCTTACAATCTGTCGCATCTTTCTGCATTAGGTTGCTATTCCAATATATCTATATGTTTAACAGGTTTTGTAGGCAGCTTCTGTGAAGTGGAATTGACTAGTTCAACTACTACAACAACCTCTACCACCACAACTACAACCACTCCATCTTCTACAACAAGGCCAACAACAACAGCAACCACAACAACAACATCTACCACCACAACCACACCAACTTCTACAACCACTCAACCAACTACAACTATGTCAATACCAACAACCACAACAACATCTACCACCACAACCACACCAACTACTACAACCACACCAACTACAACCACTCCAACAACTACAACTATGTCAACAACACCAACAACCACAACAACATCTACCATCACAACCACACCAACTACAACCACACCAACTACAACCACTCCAACAACTACAACTATGTCAACACCAACAACCACAACAACATCTACCACCACAACCACACCAACTACATCCAAACTAACTACTACAACCACACCAGCTACTACAACCACTCCAACAACTACAACTATGTCAACAACACAATCTACCACTACAACTACACCAACCACAACCAACCCAACTACCACAACCACCACATCTACAACTACAACCAAACCAACAACAGCATCCACAACAACTACACCAATCACTACAACCCCACAAACACCTACAACCACACCAACAACCACAACAACATCAACAACTGTTCAACCCTGCACTCCAGTCAACAACTGTACACACCATATTGGCTGTAATAAAAAAGGGGTTCAGGTGTGTGCAGATGGATGGTCTGGCACTGGCTGTAATACCCTTATTGTCAATGGACCTGCCGACTGTGATGTGTTTGACTGTAAGGGAAATAATTTTACTTCTTACTTCATGAAATACAAAATATATTTCCTATTATTTAAACTCTGTTATTACTTAATATTTTAATTAAACCCTTACCAGACGGAAAAATTTTAGACTGGTCCAAATTGAAAGGATTTGCAGATGACAATTTAAAGTTTATAAATTTCAGATTTTTCAAATTTATAGGTTTTCCCAATTATTTTTCTTGAGGGACATCCAGATACGATATTGTGTGGGAATGGGTCAAATCTATGAGTAAATAAATGCCATGAAATATGTTGACTCGAGGGAGATAACTTAACCTTTTCATGCTATTCAATTAACCAATTGTCAGCCAAGGAAACAGTCGATCAATCAAATCATGTATTCAGCCCAGACCTGAGCTTTCAACTCCAACATTGGCTGCCATTTTTGTTAACCTTTTTTTGTTGGTTTGGACACTTAAACGTAGTAACTAAAGCTGTTGTTAAGACATTTATGTCGTCAACCAACCATTTTATTTTTTTGTTTCATGCTACTGACCATAAAATTTTCAAAATGATGCAATCAAAAATCGAAGCAGAACTTCCTGTTAGAGTAAATGGGCAGGGAATAGGGAGTAAGTGGCTGTATTTTTCCCATGCTTCGACAACCAAATTGATATATTTCAGCTGATGAGCTTGTTCCAAGTATATGGCAAGGGAACTATACATGCCCATCAGACAACCTGGAAATAATGTTTAACATGAATATCACCAAGTTAGACAACAACATCGATACACTTGGTGACCTTCAGATTCAAGGTCATTCTATACCAATGTCGGGGACTTTTGCATCGTTTTTGAAGACAATAACTTTACAAAGTCAGATAGTGGTCATGGATGAGATATCAGGGAGGAACTTTACCAACTTGGAATTGAACGGAGCTTTGAAATCTGTATTGTTGATAGATGGAGCACTGATATTTACATCAGATGCTGGAACAGTTACTTGTCCAGCACAGCTTAGAAGAAAATCAGGTATGACATCATCGTTAGCTGAATGGCTCTGCATAGTCGCAGAGGTAAATTGATTTGTATTTTTGATATATATTGTAATAATTTAATACTTAGCTTTGTCTATCAAAAAAGGCGTTCTGATTGGTCGAAAAAAAATTATTCATATCTCCATGAACTAATTTTTGAGCATGCAGCTATTTTGTAATGTTCCACTTAAAATAGTCCCATACAAAAAAGTATCAAAAATTTGTAAAGTTTTTGCTTTTTTTACTTGATGCTATTAAATTATAAGAAATGAAGATATTTTTTGTTTTCATGGAGCTATGATCCGAAAAACCTAATCATACTCGTGTATGAATCCGCTTTGTGTATTCATACAGTGCGATTAGTTTTTTTTGGTTGATACCTCCATTAAAACAAAAAATATTCTCTTCATCTCTTAAATGACTATTGAGAGAATGGATGTATTTGAATTTTAGATCTGCTGACTGAACACCTAATAGGCTATGGTCATGGTATTGTCTCCATCAGTGTGCACTTGTATCTAACTGTATGTCAGTTGATAAACCTTTGTCTTTGAAAACCTTTCAGTAACTGCGCGGCTGATTTCAACCAAAGTCACACTGATGATCCTTTTGGACAATACACACTCAGATTCCTTAATGAAGCTTTCTTTAGATTATAAATTTCTTCATTTTCTACAATATTTTCTACCCCTCAATACAAAGATCTCTAAGATTTCAACAACTTGAAATTGTCATCTGCAACTTCTTTGAATTTGGACAAGTCTGAAATTTTATTTTCTAGTGATGGGTTAAACATATGGAAAGCTAAAAAGTGTTAAGAGATGAAGAGAATATTTTTTGTTTTCATGGAGGTATGAACCGAAAAACCTAATCTCACTGTATGAATACGCGAATATTATCTTCATTTCTTATAATTTAATAGCATAGAGCGAAAAATGCAACAACTTAACAAATTTTGATACCTTTTTGTAGTGAACTTTTTTGTGCGGAAGCATTCAAAATGGCTACATACTCAAAATTTTGAGGTATGAATTAAATTTTTCGACCAATCAGATCGCTAACAATTAAATTATTTTTGATTGAAAACATTTTTTTCTTGAATGTTTTTACCAAAATATACCTTGATAACACTGATCTTACAGTCTTTCAACAAAACTGGATTGAATTGCTTTAACCCATTACCACACAACAAAATGTTGGACTGCTCCAAATTTAAAGAAGATGCAGACAACAATTTCAAGTTGATATAACTGTAGAAGTCCTTGTCTTTCTGGGTAGAAAACATTATGGAAAATGTAGAAATTGCTTGTTATAAGCAATTTCTTCATTTTCCACAATGTTTTCCCCAACTTTTTTTTTTTGGGGGGGGGGGGTATATAAAGGCAGAATTGTTTGGGAACAGGTTGATGGATAGTGCTTATCAGCACAATATGAACATAAGTATATCTTTTTAATAGTATTATTTCATCAAATAATTAGGATGATAAACATTGCCTTATTGTTGTGGCTTATCAGCACTTTGTAACACAGGAACGGGCGTTTTAAAAACATTTATCCAACCTAAAAATTTTCATTACAATTTGTCCCCTTTCCCACGCAACGACACTTTTTGACGTCCCTAAAGAAAAACAATCGGAAAAACATTGTGAAAAATGAAGAAATTGCTTGCAACAAGCAATTTCTTCAATTTCGACATTGTTTTCTACCAAGAAAGTTGAAAGCTAATATTTCATTAACTAAGTTGTCGTCGGCAACTTCTGTAAATTTGTTTTAGTCTTAAATTTTGCCGCCTGGGCTTTTAATTTGCTGAGTTTAACCCTATACCACCCAAATTCTTTAAGACAGATTCAAATTGAAAGACAAAAATTTAAACTTTATAGGATTTTTAGATTTGTCATTTTCTAGGTAGAAAACAATGTGCATCAAACAATTTCTTCATTTTACTGTTTACCAATTCTTTTCATGATCAACAATGGCTTGAAGTAATAAACAGGTGGTGTAGACTGTGCAGCCTGATCTTTGTCTATACCCTCTGCCAAAACAGGAATTTTTCCGGTTAAGCATGGCTAGGGTTAAGATCCAGGTTCTGGAATATAAAAAAAAAACATTTATTTTTTAATGTTTCTGTTTATTTCAGTATTAGTCCCAATAGATTGGTGCAGTTCACATGGTACATGCTACAGAACTGGGCAACAAAAACAACAGTTTCATTGTTGTTGTGATCAAGGTAAATTTTTAATTATTTTGATCCCAAAAGGGTTAGGTTATTCTCTATTAAAATGGGTCAAGTGTTCAAAGTAAAACAGGAAAAGGGGCCTCAAGAAAATTTTATCTAAAGTCCTGGTCAATAAGAGAAAGTCCACAGATTCATAAGAATTCTCTTCAAACTTGCACAAACTGATGGCACTATCATTTTGAAATTTTGTCATTTCTATTTAGTAACATGGAAAAATGGCTATGTGAAATTTGATTGATATCCTTGTTACTGGGATAAAAGTGTACAATTTTCATCAGATTCTCTTCAAATTTGCACAGAATGATTGCACTTTCAGAGGTAGTGTTTCTTTTAACAATCAGTCAATGCTGTAAAGTAAAATTAGAAAAGGGACCTTATAAAATGTTGATTTACCTATCCTCATTATTGTGATAAGTCTAAACTTTAATTAGATTCTCAGAAAAACATGTACAGAATGATTGATACTTCATAGGTATTGATCCTTTTGAAATTTGTTTACTTCTATCAAGTTTCACATGTTTGACAAATACTTTTACTTAGTGACCTTTATATAATATTTCAAATCAGTTGGAGAAATAAAAACATTGCTACTTTAAACTAGGTTTCACTGGCTCTTACTGTGAGGTAGAGATTACTTCAACTAGAACCACACCAACTACAACTACTAAACTTACTACGCCTCCAACTACCACAACCACACCAACTACTACTACTAGATTAACTACCACACCAACTACCACAACAACACCAACTACAACAACCAGTATAATGACCACAACAACATCTACAACCATAACCACACCTACTACCTCTACATCAACCACTACAACATCCACCCCAACTACCACAACCACTCCAACTACTACAACAACATCTACAGCTACAACCACACCAAAGCCATGTTTTCCTGTTGATAACTGTACAGTCCATTATGTGTGTGATTCTAGAGGAGATTTACAATGTGCTAATGGATGGGAGGGGGATCATTGTGATCAAATGATTCAAGGAGGGGTGGCTGACTGTTCAGTGTTTAATTGTAAGTATTTAATTCAAATGAATTGATCTTGGATTTAGTAGTTAAATGATTGGTCAATGAAAAGTATTTGTATGTTTTTTAGCATTCATTATCAACAGACCTTTTATTTTTAATTGAGTACTTGAATAACTGCATAGCTAGATTTGATATAATTTTGAATATATACAGAAGCATTTTATGGAAAATGTTATTTGCACAATAGTACACTAGTACAAACTGGTTTTGAGGTTTTTTTCACCGCCATACTTTCAGATTACTGTCTGTCTTTAGTTGACATTTTGTAAGTTCATTTATATAAGATAAAAGACAGAATCAAATGTTCACTAGAATCAAATGTTTATTTGATGTATAATTCATTTGCCCTGCATTATATTGAGCCTGAGTAATAAATATTGTATTGTACTTACTATTTCTATGGTCACAATACTCGAATTGCTTTTTCAAAACACCATGCTAGGGTAAGTTGATAATTAATTTTAATAGTAATTTATTCTTATTCATTTTCATGACATTTTACAAGGTTCAAATTTCATAGCAAGTATATGGAATGGATCTTATAAATGCCAGTTCATTTTCATGATATTGTAGATGGTTCAAATTTCACAGCAAGTACATGTTATAGATCTCATAAACATCTTTTCATTTTCATGATTTGGTAGATGGTTCAAATTTCACAGCAAGTATATGGAATGGATCTTATAAATGTCCTTCATCTAAAAACAGTGTTCAAGTTGAGTTAAATATTACTGAGATCAATGCAACCAACACAGTGACTGCTAAGATCATATCTGCGGGCAACAATCTTGCCATGTCTGGAACTCTAGGCAACAATGGACAAATATTGTCACTACAAAGTAATAGATTCGGATCTGGAAACCAGATAGGCTCTAGTTTTTCTTACATAGAAATAAGAGGTCGTCTTAAGTCTCCGACCGTTTTTGAAGGAGCAATGATATTTTTTGATCAATCAGGAGAAAGTATTTGTCCTGTGGAACTTCTTAAAGTAGCAGGTAATGGTTGCATTTGATTAGATTTATTAGAAATAGTCTTGATAACCCATTACCATTGAGCAAAGTTTTAGACTGGTCCCAACTGAAAGGAGGTGCAGATGAAAGTTAAAAGTTCTTAAAACTTTAGTTTTTTTCAACCTTCTGGGTAGAAAAAATTATATAAAAATGAAGAAATTGCATGTTGCTAGTAATTTATTCATTTTAAAAAGGTTTTCTTGACTGTTTTAATTAAAGGGCATCAAAAAGCATCATTCTATGGAAATGGGTTTATCATTGGCTTTAGGTACTTTCCAAATCATGTATCCTCTCAGTATCAAATATATTGTCTTATTAACTTCTGAGAGCATGGAGAACTTTTTATTTGATATACATTGATATATTGATACTAGAGACTATAATTTGCTCCAAAAAAGTATTGAAGACAGAGTAGATAAGGTTTTAACTCCACTGGCCGAAAACCAGGGAGCTATTGTCATGGGATTGTGTCCATTGTGCAACTGCCCATGCATGTGTGTGCCCGTAAACCTTCACTTTAAAAATCTTCTCCGCGGAAAGAAATGAACAGAATTCATCCAAATTTCACAGAAATGATTCCTTGGATGACCTTTATCAGAAGCTTCAAAGAATTTTGATTGGATGAAAAACATGGCTTCAATGAGCAGGGCTAATGATCCTTTGGTGACCACTTATTAGATTACATCAAAAAAGAATTGACTGGCTGTAAACACTGCTTTAACCCTTTCCCGTTTTTGGAAATTTTAGACTAGTCCAAATTGAAAGAGGTTGCAGAAGACAATGAAAACTTGATGCTATTTGAAATGAAACCATCCTATGTGGTAGAAAATATTGTGGAAAAAGAAGAAATTGCTTCTTACAAGCAATTTCTTCTTTTTCCACAATATTTTCCTGAGTATAAAATCACAGGAACGTAAAATCCTGTATTTGAACTGGAAAGGGTTAATGGATTGAGCTAATTTCCATAAATTGTAAACAGTGTAAATCCTAAAATCTTCTCAGATTACAAATGATTATAAGTGTTCTACAGAATTTTACAAAATGATCTTTTGGTGACTCTTTGTCAGATTCCTTCATAAAATATGGCTCAGATGAAAATAGGGGCTGGTCCCCATTATGGTGTAAAGCAAAATTTTGAAAATCTTATTCTTGCAAACTGTAGGATGGTTTTCAACCAAATTGTTCACGAATGATAAGTAAATTCAGGATGGTAGAGGGAATCAGGTGCTCAAGTGCCTCTAGTGCTTAATAACTACCAGTACAACACATTAACCCATTCCAACTCAATCCCTCCTTTTTACGCCCCTCAAGAAAAAAACTTTGGAAAACATTGTGGAAAATGAAGAAATTGCTTGTATCAAGCAATTTCTTCATTATCCACAATGTTTTCTATCAACAAAGACGAAAAAATTCAAAATTCCATCAACTTGAAATTGTCGTCTGCAGCTTCTTTCAATTTGGACCAGTCTAAAATTTTGTCAAGTTGGAATGGGTTAAACAGAGGATCACATTGTTGTTTGGCGAGCAAAATGTCATAAAACAGCTTAAGTAAAGACATTTTGCTCGCCAAACAATGATATAGAGGATAATTATTTGATTAACCAATTCCAACATAGGTACCACATTTTTATGCACCAAAGAAATACAGGTATGGAAAACATTGTGAGAAAAGAAGAAATTTCATGTAACAAGTAATTTCTTTTCCCACAATCTTTTCTACCTCTTATGGCCCTCATTATTCAATTTAAACCAGCTTTGTTTTGTTGTATGCAACCTCTTTCAGTTTGGACCTGTCTAAAATTTTGTCATTTGGGAGTGGGTGTGTAAGATGGGTTTAACTGTCTTTGAACAACAAATGCTATATCTTCACAAGTCGATGTATCTAAACAAAAAATATAGCTTTTAATTTTGCAATTTGAAAGATATAGAGGATAATCGTTTGTTTCAGTGTAAGACCGATTTATATTTCATTGGGTGAACAACAAAAGCTTTATTTTCATGAGTGATGAAGCCACATGTGCAAATAAAGCTTTTGTTGTTCATGAAATGAAATATCAACCGATCTTACTCGAAAAACAAACGATTGTTCTATTTCTTTAATGCAAAAATTAGACAAAATGCGAAAATTTTATGACAAATTTTCTTAAAACGCGTCATTTTGCTTGTGGCTGCTATGAAATGCTTATGATGACATCACTTATTTGGCTCTGCTTAGATAACATCAGATAGGGTGAAATGAACGAAAGCGGGGCATTAGTTCTTTGTTAATTTCACTGATTAGGCTGTGAGTTTATCAAATGATAACCACCGTTATTTCTCAATAATCCACCTGAAAGCATTAAAGAAATAATATTTACATGATAAATACATGAAAAACATACTATTGTTCTATTTCTATAATGCAAAAAAGAGAAAAGGTATTAAGAAAATATCTAAATGTGCGTATTTTGCAAGTTCTTAACATGGCAGCTTGAAATTATCAAGTAATAATACACCAAGAAATCTTGGTAATCCGCTGTAGAGCATTACAGAAGACTCTTCTTTCAACAAATAATCATCTCCAAGCTTTCAAATAGCGTAGGTTTTTGCTTTGCTCTGATACTCTCTCAGATTCTCTCGGTACTTTGCTATCTCTACGTACTCTTTCAAAAACCCATTTCCACAAAATCTAGCAATTTATACCCCTTTTGATATATAGGAAGGAAAATATCGCTAGAAAAGGAGAAATTGCTTGATCAAGCAATTTCTTCTTTTCTCATGATGTTTTCAATCAAATGTGGCACTCGATTTTAAATTTCAAACCACTATAAAATGTCACCAGTCTTGTTTATTGGAGTCTGGTAATGGGTTAACAACTTTTGTCATGTGTATGTGTATCATCTTTCTAGACAAACTGTATTATACTTTCAGCTTGATAGGTTATTCCTTCCTGATAGATTACATTATTATTTTTTATTATTCCTGCCTGATTGGTTTGAATTATGTCTTATTATTAGGTCATCTTACCAAAGGTCATGGTGACATATTCCAATTGTGTTTTGTCTGTTGTCATGTGTCAAGTGTTAATTGTTTACATTTTTTTTTACTGTTGACTTCTTCTTAAGAACCCTTTGACCTACAGCTCTGATATTTGGTATGTTGCATCATCTGGTGGTCCTATATTAATATTGTATGAATCAAAACCCCAGGGTTAGAATTTGCCCGTTCCAAAACGTCACAAGTTTAACATAGGCTTAGATAGTGAAAACTTTGAAAAAACTATTCTCCGAAACAGAAAGTCCTAGAGCTTTGATATTTGGTATGTAGCATTATCTGCTTGACCTCTATCAAAATTGTATGAATTATGGCCCGAGGATGTGCTCTATTCTAGTGCATTTAGCATAATCCCCTGCAGTTCGCTAAAAAACTGCCATTGCAACTGGCATTGTTTGTCTCTCACTAATCGAAACATGATAAGTGATTTGACTTTCATGTTGGCTGATCTGAGTATATGTACATGTCTTAGTGTGATAGGACGCCATGGTTAGGTACACCTAGCTATTGTGGTATTACTGAAATGATACTGAAAGTGATGTTAATCCAAATTCACTTAATCACAGTCTTATAGCTTTCAATATCAATACTTTTTAACTTTACTAAGATGACCCATTTTTAATGACATTCCACAGATGATTAAGGTATCATATAAGAAATTTGGACAATATTGGACTAGCAATTCATCCAGAATTATTACTTACAGGAAACAAATGAGTGATTCTACATATCTTGTATACCTTCAACGACCCATTTAAAAGCTAATTCAAAACTAATAAACACCAACCATAGAACTTCTTGGAACATACTTGTAACATGCTGAAATTGTGTCTGCATAGCTAATCTACTCTGCTGTAAACAGCTGTTATGTTGAGTTAAAAAAAGTTCAAAAAGTACAGTGGAATCCTCTTAAGTGCAACCCTGATAAATGCAATTCACTACTTAATTGCAACTCCAATTTTGCACAAGCACTAGATTTATAGAATAAGTAGCTCCTTTCAATAGCAATATCTGATTAATTGCAACAAATGCTGTGACAAATTTGTGTTGCAATTAACAGGATTCAACTGTAGTAATAATAGCAACAATTTTAGAATCCCATAATTGGTATATGAAGCAAATCATGATTGTAGGAGAGGTTTGTACATACAAAAATGTTTTTACAAAATGTATGAATTATAAAATTCCTAGAACATCCCATTTATTAGCTCACCTGAGCACAGTGATAATGTGAGCTATTGTGATCACCTATGTCTGGCATCCGTTAACCCATTCCCACACAATGACACTTTTAGACGCCCCCAAGAAAAAAAGCTTTGAAAACCAAGCAATTTCTTCATTATCCACAATGTTTTGTACCCTAAAAGTAGAAAAATCCAAAATTTCACAACTTTTGAGTTGTCGTCTGCAACTGCTTTCAATTTGGGCGGGTCTAAAATTGTGTCATCTGGAAATGGGTTAATCATGAGGCACGTGTCATCCATCAACAACATCTTTTCCCAAACCACTTGACCAATTTCACCCAAATTTGGAAGAAATGTTCCTTAGGTGGCTCCCTTCAAAAAAAGCTAAAAGAATTGTAATCCTTTGAAAACTCTGGTTGCCATGTTGAATTCTTAGAATAATCTTTCAAATTCTTCTCGTGACCTCGAAGGCATTGAGCCTTGATATTTTGCAAGAAACATGAGTATATTGACCTCTTTCAAAATTACTGAAATCATTACCCTCAAGGTTCCCAGGAACGGAGCCCTAGGGGGTTGGGTCTATTTAAAAATAAAGAAAGATTTTTGAATGACATCTAGTCTCAATCCATTGGTCCAATTTGAACCAAATTTGACAGAAATGTTCCTTTGGTGGCCCCCTGTAAATAGCTAGAAGAATTGAAATCGGTCAAGATTATTGGTAAAGAAAGTTTAATCTTCTCAAGACCTGGTTGACTTTCAGCCTTAATATTTTGCATTGAGCATCATTTCATTGACTTCTTTCATATTTCTTAAATTATTACCTATAGATCCAGAATGGAGGAAAAAGGGTTCTCCTCATTTCATTTAAGCCTTGAAATTTGTCATGAAGAATCTGTTCACGTAATTCTATGAACGTTGCTAAAATCTTGACTTTTGGATCCAAGAAAATGTATGGTCAAGATCTAATTATTTTGCCTAAAAATGTACATCTTGAATCAGCCCCCTTCTGTAAAAGGTCAAGGTCACAGAAGATCAGACATCAAAATGTATTTGTTTTATAATATTTGTCAGTTTTTGAGCAAAATAACCTAACATGATCTTGAACAAAGCTGTAGTTATGGCCTTTGGGTTGCCACTGACAATATGATACTTTGATTTTCAGATTTCTGTCGAGATTGAAGGGGTGTACCCCTGCACCCCCAGGATCCGCACATGTGATTGTCATTAAAAAAAACACTTTTCCATCATCTTTTTATACCTAGCTTAGTTGCAAGGTTGTCCTGTGCCAAGATATTTCAGATCTCCATCTATACCCAAAAATTATTTGAACAAATGAGCTCTGTCGTGTTAGAACGGAGCAATTGTAAAATAGCTTTAACCCATTCCCACGCAGTGACACTTTTTGATCGCCCTCAAGAAAACTGATTGGGAAAATATTGTGTAAATGAAGAAATTGCTTGTTCATTTTATACAATGTTATTTACCCAAAAAGTTGAAAAAACTAGAAGTTCATAAGCTTGAAATTGTCATCTGCAACCTCTTTCAAATTAGACCAGTCTAAAATTATGTCGTTTGGGAATGGGCTATACATAATACCTTAACCCATTCCCACACAATCCCTCTTTTTTACGTCCCTCAAGAAAAACGCTTTGGAAAACATTGTGGAAAATAAAGAAATTGCTTGTAACAAGCAATTTCTTCATTATCCACAATGTTTTCTACCCCAAAAGAACCAAATTTTTAAAATTTCACCAACTAAAAACTGTTGTCTACAGCTTCTTTCAATTTGGACTAGTCTAAAATTTTGTTTTGTGGGAATGGGTTAATACAAATCATTTCGTATCATGTTTTACTTCCAGCCCCTTTTAATGGATGCAATAACCATGGTGACTGTATAAGATATGGTAGCAGGAGAGACATGTTTAGATGCTGCTGTGATCCAGGTTTGTAATCTATGTTATCAGTTGACCCTGAACTGACGGATTGGCGATCGCTGTCCACACCCTCTTATATATCCGACAGGAAGTTTCACTTAGATATTAACCCTTGTCCTGCTGAATATTTTTCCTCTTTTCACTATATTTGAAAACTTTGACATAATTAGATCAAACTTGTGCTCAAAGAATTCTCGCAATACAACAGCAGTAAGCAGTAATGTAGGCTAACATCAGACTGCACGTCTGTGCAGGCTGATCTTAGTCTATACACATGCCATAGCCATTATAAAAGCAGGAATATTCCGGGATCAGCATGACAAGGGATAAACAGCATTATTTTGCACAGTTATGATCATTAAAAAATACCAAAAGAGTAAAATGGTTGGTTGGCAACCTATACTTACTAGCGCTTGAATAAGCTGAATTGGGGTTATGATGTATAATCCATTAACAGACGGCTAAATTTTTAGACTGGCCCAAATTGAAAGAAGTTGCAGACGACTAATTAAAGTTTATGAAATTTTGGATTTTTTCTACTTTTTGGGTAGAAAACATTGTGGAAAATGAAGAAATTGCTTGTAACAAGCAATTTCTTCATTTTCCACAATGTTTTCCTAAGCTTTTTTCCTTGAGGGCGTTTAAAAGAGTTACTGAGTGGTAATGGGTTAAGTTGCCATACCCACAGAAATACTTAGCATAGATGTCAACCTATGTTGGAGTTCAGTGTTCACTTTGGGTCTAAATGTATTAATTGATTGGTCTATGAAATCTTTCATTGACAGTGGCAATTATTAACAATAACTCCACTAATAAAATTATTCATTTAAGCCTTGAAAAAAAGTTAGATAAATGGTGACTCAATAGAACAAATAATAGATACATGCTAATGAGCAATTTTTTTAAATGAATTTGACCCCAAATTGCTGATAACCCATTACGACATGACAAAAATAGATTGGTCAAAATTGAAAGAAGTTGCATACGATAATTTGAAGTTGGTGCAATATAGAAAATCATCATCTTTTAGTGCAGTAAACATTGCGGACTTTGAACAAATGGCTTGTTACAAGTAATTTCTTCTTTGTCCACAATGTTTTCCAGCATTGTTGTGTGGGAATTGTTGAAGTGACTCTGTCAAGAGGTAAAATTTGTTTTGTTGGTTTGAATGGGGTTGCGGCCATAACACAGTTGGTAGTATGTCGGTCCCCTAAACATAGGTCCCTGGATCGATCCCCGGTCATGGCAAAAATATTCTTTCAGACATTTGTCTCTCACCAATGGGTAGATAATTGTAAACCTTAAGTGGGATGAGCAGCTGGAGGCTTGGAAAGCATATAGTGGTAGTACTGGTGTGAGAAATACCAGTAATCTATGGTTAGGTACTCCAGCTGCAGGGATACAACTGAAATACTGTTAAAAGTAGCATTAAACCCTTTCAATTAATCACTCAATCAATGATTTGAATGGGTTTAACATAATTTTGAACAGTGTTTCAGCTAGCGAACCTTACTCTGGATTTCAGGTATTTCTCACATTAGCACTACCTCTACATCCTCTCCTAGCCTCTCACCCCACTTAGGTTCACAACTATCCAACCATGGGTAGGAGACAAATGGCGAAAGGATATTTGCCACAACATGAAACTCTGAACCTCATAATAGAGAGACTGATGCACCACCAACTGCAATACAGCTGAAGTAGAATTTGAAGGACATTAGTATAATTCTAGAAATTTTAGAGAAAGATAATACAGCTTTTATTATCATGGTTATATAGGGCTATCACTAGTAACAGGTTGTACCTATTTATTGTCCAGGTTACTCAGGCCAGTTCTGTGAGATAGATCTTAATCCAACAACAACCACTTCTACAACTACCACTTCTACAACTACATCAACACCAACTTCTTCAACTACACCAACCACCACAACCATATCAACTACCACAACCACCCCAAGTACAACAACCAAACCAACCACAACAACTATGCAAACTACAACAACCATACCAACCACCACAAGCACACCAGCCACCACAAGCACACCAGCCACCACAACCACCACAACTACCCCAACAACTACAACCACACCATCCACCACAGCCACACCAACCACTACAACCACATCAACCACACCACTAACCACAACCACACCAACTACCAAAACAACACCCAAAACCACGCCAAAAACCACAACCTTACCGACTACAACAACTTCACCAACTTCAACCACTACAACAACCACCGCAACTACCACAAAAACACCAACTACTACAACAACACCAAAGCCCTGTTTCCCTGTTGATAACTGTACAGTCCACTATGTGTGTGATTCTAGAGGAGATTTACAATGTGCTGATGGTTGGGAGGGGGATCATTGTGACCAAATGATTCAAGGAGGAATGGCTGATTGCTCTGTCTTAAACTGTGAGTATGTTAAGAGTATGTTAAGAATTAAATTATTTATGGAAGAAGAATTTTTGTTTTACTGGTAAGCTTGTCAAAGACCGTCTTATTGAATTAGAAATTACAATTTAGCGTCACTTTAAACAAAGGAAATTAATCAGTATAGTTTTCAAATAGACTAGAAGATATGGCTAGTTTATTTATATATTAATAGCATTTTGGAAAAGAGCACCCTCTTGGCATTTAGAACATTGTCTGGAATGTTCATTAGGAGAAATTTGGTAGTTGCTAAAGTATATAGTTTGTTTAGTGAGTGTCTTTACCAATATACTTTAGCCTCTACAGAAGTATACGGATTTCAAAATTATTTGAAAATATTGTCCTCCATTACTAATAGATTTTGTATTCGAAACAATCTTTTTGGTATGTCAAAATAGTCCAAGAGGTTCAATTTTAGCTCGGCTTTATTCAAAGAAACCCCAAGGTATTGCTATAGCCTAGTAATTGTTGAAAAACCGTTGACATTTTGTGATGTCTCTGAAGCCTATAGATTAATTTTCATAACTTTTATTATTTTTAACATACTTTTACATCTTGATAATTGGATGTATTCTGGTGTCGATTCAGGTCCAAACACTAATTCAGACTCCTGCTCTTTATATCAAGGTCAAAGAAGAAGGTCAAAGGTCAAATTTTGACCTTGCCTTTATATATTAAATTATATATACAGATGTTTCCACGGACCAAATGATAAATAACACTTGATTGTACTTTTAAAACTAGTTCCATCGGCGCTCAGCGGATAGTACTTCAAACTTATCATTTTGTTTTCCATTTACTACACACCTATATGCCATATCATTATTGTTAAAAATTGTTTGTTCAATTAATCTGGAGGAAATAAAGTGAATGAATGAATACTAAAATTGGATAATCATATTTTTTCACACTAATACAAATTGGTATGAGCACTTGGCTTCTGTGGTAAGGCCCATGGTCTTGGAAGAAGGTCAAATGTTAATGTTTTAATTTTTTATCCTATTGCAAGCATTATCAACTTTTTAGACTTACGTCTGGTGTATTTGGTTGTCTGTATTCTTATTTCTTCATTTGTATTAGGTTTCAATACAAATTAGCATTATTATTCTTGTTTACAAGTACAATTTGAACAAGTTTATACATTCCTACACATTGCCACTTTTTATCTCCCCTCAAGAGAAAAGCTTTGGATAGCAATTTCTTTGTTATTGACAATGTTTTCTACCCCTAAATACAAAAATTTTAAGATTTCATCAACTCTAAATTGTTCTCTATAAATTCTTTTAATTAGACCATTCTAAAATTTCCTTGTTGGGAAAGGGTTTATTAAGTTCAAGGTTTTCTTGGTATAAAAGCTTGGATTCTTTGGATAAGAATGAGAATGTATTTGAAATATAATTGATTGTCATGTATAGTTTCAGAGACAAAAGTGGCATAGGTTATGATAAGAAAATTAATGTTCCAATGCTTTTCAGAGTGGACATGATGAAAATTACATTTTGTTTGTGTTAAGCTAGCTTGACAAGTTAAATCAAGAGTGTTTTTTTTTAGCCTACTAGTGGTAAGCAAGACACAGTGGTCACAATTACAGCACAGTGCTTGTCGATGGATCAGCATAAACCAGTTTTAACTGCCAATATTTTTATAGACAGTTACAATTGTTTTGTGCTGAAGCATCGTTGTGTGCCAGCCCATCTGTCTGTCAAGTCATCCAGGTATACCATTTGTAACTTATGAAATTTGGAACAGATTTCTGATAACAATTATTCTTACATGAGTGAATATACCATTTGATATACTTTATGTAAGATTCACTTTAAGATACAGTTCAATGTTATAGATTAATGTAAAACTTTTGTTTGTACTGTAATTCCTACTTTTAAGAAAATATTTTTAAGTTTGCACTGTCTTGTTATTACGTATTAATTCATGTTGGTTCAAGATAAGTGTCAATATTTTCTCTCCCTTGACAGAAGTTGGCCTTGGACAACTATTCTAGTCTTAACCATCGTCATTCTGAACCAAGAATATTCCCATTTGACAGAGGGTATTGACAGAGATTAGCCTGCACATATTTGCAGTCTTAATTAAGTATATACCATCTGCATCTCCAATTTAACCCATTCCCACACAACAAATTTTAGTCTGGTCCAAATTTAAAGGAGATGCAGACTACTATTTAAAGTTTAGGAAATGTTAGATTTTTCAACTTTCTGGGTAGAAAACATTGTGTAAAATGAAGACATAGCTTGTCACAAGCAATTTCTTCATTTGAAACAATGTTCCCCCAATTGATCTTCTTGGGGGGCGTCAAAAGCATCACTGTGTTGGAATGGGATAAGCCAGAGTATATGGGATATATTTTTTATGGATCTTATAAATGCCAGTTCAATTTCATGACATTTTACATGGTTCATATTTCAAAGCAAATATATGGAATGGATCTTATAAATATCTCTTCATTTCATGATTTTGTAGATGGCTCAAATTTCACAGCAAGTATATGGAATGGATCTTATAAACATCTATTCTTTTCATGATTTTGTAGATGGTTCAAATTTCTCAGCAAGTATATGGAATGGATCTTATAAATGTCCTTCATCTAAAAACAGTGTTCAAGTTGAGTTAAATATTACTGAGATCAATGCAACCAACACAGTGACTGCTAAGATCATATCTGCTGGCAACAATCTTGCCATGTTTGGAACTCTAGACAACAATGGACAAATATTGTCACTACAAAGTAATAGATTTGGATCTGGAAACCAGATAGGCTCTAGTTTTTCTTACATAGAAATAAGAGGCCGTCTGAAGTCTCCTGCAATTATTGAAGGAGCAATGATATTTTATGATCCATCAGGAGAAAGTATTTGTCCTGTGGAACTTCTCAAAATAGCAGGTAACGGTTGCATTTGATAGTATTTATTAGAAATACATATGTAGATCTCAATCTTTGGCTTTGATCTCACTTATTACCATACGTTTATATATATGTTCTAATTTTCTGCTGAGAACATGGAGGATCTGTTACAGAAATTAGAAAGTAAATTCCAAACTGTATTTAGCAAAAGATTAACTCATTACTACACAGTGACACTTTTGGACGCCCCTCAAAAAAAAGGAGAAACATTGTGTGAAATGAAGAAATTGCTTGTCAGAAGCAATTTCTTCATTTTTCACAATGTTTTTTGCACATAAAGTTGAAAAATCTAAAGTTTCATAGACTTTTAATTGTCATCTGCAACTCCTTTCAGTTTAGTCTGGTCTAAAATTTTGGGAATGGGTCAAATTGGTCTGCTTGACCCATTTCAATACAATCTTGCTTTTGTATGGTTATGGAAAACTTAATGGGAAAGAGAGAAATTGCTTTTAACAAGCAAATTTTCCTGTACTTAAAATGTTTCTAATAACTGTTTTTGGCACTTATTTTTCAACTGAAGCACATTTCAAAATGATGTCTTCAATTTTAAATTTGGACCTATCTTAAATTATGATGTATCTGTTATGGGTTGAAATATTAGCCCATCCCCACACAATTCTGCTTTTTTGGTGCCCCTAAAGGAAACAGCAAAAAAAAAAAGAAAAACAGAAGTTGCATATTATAAGCAATTTCTTCATTCCCTACAATGTTTTCTACCAACAAAGATGAAGATTTTCAACTGTCACAAACATGAAATTGTTGTCTACTACTTCTTTGAATTTGGACTTTTCTAGAGATTTTGGCGTCTGGTAATGGGTTAATAAAGATTGAAAATGACACAAGAGGATGTTTGTCAAAAAAAGAAAAAAGATTTCATTTCTTTCCATTACAAATGATTTCAATTAAAGTTGACCATATCTGTTACCCATTACCAGACAGCAAAATTTTAGGCTGGTCCAAAATGACAGGAGTTGCAGACGACAATTAAAAGTTTGTGAAATTTCAGATTTTTAAACTTGTTGGGTAAAAAACATTCTGTAAGACAACAAAATTGCTAGTTGCAAGCAATTTCTTCATTTTACAGCATATTTTCTCAATAGTTTTTCTTGAAGGGCGTCAAAAAGCATCATTGTGTGGTAATGGGTTAAAAATTAACAGTCTCCAAGCTTTCAAAGACTTCTTCACTTTACAGCTTTTAATCTCTTACTGTCTTAGTATCATCTTGAATATGTATCATCCTTGTTATATTAGTTTTAATGTTGGTAAAATATGTATCATTATAATTCAATGCAGAGAAAATGTTTAGAAACTTTTTTTCACTGGAATGAATTAATATGCCGTTAGTCTGTAGTTGTATTAGATTTAGCATAGTATATAATTATGTACCTCCCCGAGTTGTCACTAACCCTCTTGTACTAAACAATAAGTCTATTTTTCAAATACTATGTCCTCTAACAGGATATTTGACACCACTTACTCACAGTCTGACTGACTATTTCCTTTTCATTTGTAAAGAATTTAAAAAGTTGTACCTACTATTTCAAGTTTTACAATAGGAAATGAAATTTCAGCTAAAACACAAAAGCTATCAATTGAAACTCAAGCCTCTTTTTTATGCCCCTCAAGAAAAAAAAACTTTTGAAAACATGGTAGAAAATAAATATTTGCTTGTAACAAGCCATTTATTCTTTTCCCACATTTTTTTAGCTTTGCTTTTCGAAGAAAACCCGAGGTATTGCTAAAGCGTTGTCATCTTTGTGAAAAAAACTTTGACATTTGTGATATCTCTGGTTCTACTAAAGGCATTCACTTGAAGCTTGGCACACTTATTCACTATCAAAAGAACAAACTATACTATTACGGGGGATTACTCTAGATGCATTTTATCCACTATCCAGCACCAAATAGCTGAGCGTAGGCAGCCGTAGGTGGTGCTCTTGTTTTCTTCCCTGACAACTAAACAGTTTGCATTTCATGAACTTGAAATTGTTGTCTGTAATTTATTTCAGTTTGAGCCAGTCTAAATATTTGACATCTTGATGTTGCTTAACTATCTCGTTATAAACATGATTGATTAGCCTTGAGTGTAGCAACATGAAGTTAACTTTTGTCGAGTAAATTTCTTATTATTCAGGTTAGACTTTAACCTGGTATCTTCAAAGAAAAAGGCTTTGGCAGAAGGAGAAGTTACTTGTTGCAAGCAAATTCTATTTTTGCCACATTGTTTTCTTGATTATCTCTTGTAAACTTAATTTGCTCTGTATTATCTGCAACCTATTTCAATTCATTTAGACTTGTCTAAAATATTGTGATGTGTTAATAGTTCATATGGCAATGATATCCATGTCTATAAACTATGTAGAGCAACTATTTTGTTAACATGGTAATAGTTCTTGACCTGATATTTTTTTCCAAGCTGGTCGTAATTGATTAAGGACAATTTTCCTTTTCTGACTATCATTTCATAGTATTGTACATCAAGCCTGAGAAAAAAAGAGGTCATGTTATAACTCGGCATGCAATAAGTAGTTATAAACTTCTCTTTTGTTCAGCACTAGAGCTGGATCGAGAGCTGGATTGAGGTAGTGTTACTGGAGAGTCTAAACGAATTCCCTTATAAACTATCTTTTTTATACCCCCTATTTGGAAAACAAAGTAGAAAATGAAGAAATTGCTTATATCAAGCAATTTCTTCATTTCCCACTGTTTTTTATCCAGAAAAACAAATATTTCAGAATTTTACTTTTTGGAATTGTCGTCTGTAACCAGTCGAAAATTGTGTTGTCTGTAATAGATTAAACACTACAGAACTGAACCCACACTGTTGGTCACATGACCTAGTTCTTTAGCAAGATATTTCAGGGCGTAAGTCTAGAAAAAGTGATACACAGGAAGCCCATTTAAACAAAAAAAGTATTTTTATTTGCAGCTCCATTCAATGGATGTCAGGGCCATGGTGACTGTATAAGGTATGGTACCAGGCAAGATCAGTTTCGATGCTGCTGTGATACAGGTTGGTATGTTTTTGACCAATCAAAAACAAAGTCAATAACACATACAATTTGTCTTTGGTAAAATAAAAAGAAAAAAATAATGGTGCAGCACAGATCATGATAATGGATATGTTTGTAAATGGGGTTCCAGTAAACAGAATTTAAGTCTCTTTCTTTGGTTGGGTACCCAGATTCAAACACATAACTAAAACTTCTCTCTAGAAAATCAATTTGAGAAAATAATTGTGCAAAATAAACAATTGCTATCATCAAGCAATGTCTTCATTTTCTACAATGTTTTCTTACACAGAATGTTGAAAAAATCTAAAAATTCATAAACTTTAAGTCAAACTTCTTAAATTTCTTGCCAGAATGGAGTGTGAAGGACTTCAATCAGTTAATTCATTACCAGCCAACAAAATTCTAGACTGATCAATATTGAAAAAGGAGTAGCATATGACAGTTTAGCTCATGAAATTTTAGATTTTTTAGCTCGCCTGAGCACAAAGTGTGAGGTGAGCTATTGTGATTGGTTATTGTCCATTGTCCGTCTGTCCGTCCACCCACATTTTTTTTAAAAATCTTGTCCTCTCAAACCAGTAGGCCAATCAAGCTTAACCTTTGCAGGGATGTTTCTTGGTTGAAGCTCTACAAAAGTTTTTTGAAAAACTCTGGTTGCCAAGGCATTTGAAAATTGGAAATTTTAGTAAATCTTTGAATTTGTTTTTCTCAGAGACTACAAGGCCAAAAGAATGTATATTTCATAAGTAGCTTAATCACATGGTTCTCTATCAAGTTTTCAGAAATTGAATCACTGGAGTAAAAAATGGCCCCACTGCTGAGGTCAGAAGTTTGGAAAAATGCTTAATTAGAGAAAGTTCAAAATACAGGTACTTCTCCTGGTACACAATAAGGTTTAGGATATTCATATTTGGTATGTAGTATAACTAGATGGTTTTGTACTATATCACTTAAAATTTTTCTCCTATGGTCAAAAACAGCCCAGAACTAGGGATCAAATAAAAAAGGAAAAAACACAATAGTACATCTAGATTGTTCTCTACTAAGGTTGCTAAAATTATACCCACTAGGTCAAAATGGCCCGACCCAGAGGCTCCAAGTTTGGTAAAATATTCAAATAGAGCAATATCAAATTATTCTCCTCTTAACACTGATCCATAATAAAAGAAATTGCAGAAGGTAATTAAGGTTTGGTTATATCTAATTACAAAGAATTTTGGGGTAGAAAACATTGTGAGAAATAGTGAAATTGCTTGTAACTACTAAGTTCTCCCGTTAAACCTATTTTCCTTGAGGGTGTCAAAATGTGGGATAGTTTGGTAATGGATTAAACTATTAAACTATAGGCATTGATTTTCATTGTACAGCATTACTGGATAGTTTTGTACCAAGCCCAAAATCTTATATTTGTTTTATTTATTTTGCTCAAGTTGCGTCTTTATTTTACAAAAAAGTACTGTTATTTGCAGATACCTCAGGTGAGAATTTAAAGACCATCATGGTCCTCTTGTTTCATTTTTACTGGGTAAAAATATGTTTAAAATGAAAAGATTGCTTGTTACAAGAAATTTTACTCATTATGCACAAAGTTTTTCCTATTGCTTTTCCTTGAGGCCAGTGTCAAAAAGCCTCATTGTGTGTTAATGAGTTAATTCTTGTGTATCCCACATGAAACAATACAAAGTATTAGTACAATAAAGTCAATAACAAATACATTTTATCCTTGGTACAAAGAAAAAATTATGGTGCAGCACAGATCAGAATAATGGGTATGATTGCAAATGGGGTTTCAGTAAACAGAATTCAAGTCTTATTCCTTGGTTTGGGTGGTCAGATTAAAACACATAACACAGAAATGAGGGATTGAAATAAGGATATTAACCCTTGTCATGCTGAACTTGGAATATTCCTGTTTTTGCAGGGGGTAAAGACCAAGATCATGTATGCAGTCTGATCTTGGTCTACACCACCTACTTGTCCTTGTCAAGCCAGGATTTGTTTATAGGAGTATATTTGGAGAGAAATATTGATCCACAACCCAATGGTTAAATTTGATATTATTCTAAGTGACTATACAATGTATAGACATTGAGGATAGTATCCTAATTAACCCTTAGCTGTAGTGCATCCAGTACTTTCATTCAGTTGATTTTAACCCTTGTCATGCTGACCCCGGAATATTCCGGTTTTGGCAGGAGGTGCAGACTAAGATCAGACTGCACTTATGTGCAGGCTGATCTTAGTCTACACCTCCTACTTGTACTTTTCCTGCCAGAGTTGTTTATGAAGTTGATTTCTAAAAGGAATATTGATTTTTTAACAACAGGTTCTATCAGTGCTTTCAGCCCTTTGATTTGACAACATTTCAGCAAGGTAATTTATACATCGTGACAAGGGTTTGAAGTAATTCTGAAAAGGGTTTTATTTGGCATGACAAGTTTTAGCAGATTCAAGCTGGGATTTTTTCCAGGTTACTCAGGACAGTTCTGTGAAATAGATCTAAATCCAACAACAACCACACCTACAACTACAACTACACCAACAACCACTGTCACAACATCAACAACTTCAACCACAGAGACAACTACATCCACACCAACATCTTCTACAACACCAACAACCACAACCACACTGACAACTACAACAACGCCATCAACAACTACACCACCAACAACAACTACACCACCAACAACAACTACCACAACACCAACAACTACATTCACACCATCAACTTCAAACACACAAACTACAACAAGGCCAACAACCTCAACAGAAACAACAACAATGACAACAACCCCTCCAACAACTACCTCAACAAAACCAACTACCACAGCAAAACCAACTACAACAACAGCACCAACCACCATAACCACACCAAAGCCCTGTTTCCCTGTTGATAACTGTACAGTTCATTATGTGTGTGATTCTAGAGGAGATTTACAATGTGCTGATGGCTGGGAGGGGGATCATTGTGATCAAATGATTCAAGGAGGACAGGCTGATTGTGGGACCATCTCTTGTAAGTTTTAGTTTACCTTTCTCAATGTTTGAACAGTTTCATTGCTAGCTCAAATAGAAGTGTTAATGCTCTTTGATGATCCAACATCTATTTAGTAATTGGTAATAAAAATATTTTTTTGAAACCATTACCAGACAACAAAATTTAGACTGGTTTGAATTGTAAGAAGTTGCAGACGAAAATTTGTTGATGGAATTCTTTGTCTCTTAAGGAAAACATCGTGGATAATGAAGAAATTGCTTGTAACAAGCAATTTCTTCATTTTACACAATGTTTTGAAAAAATTTCTTCTAAAGTGGTATCAAAAAGCGGGATTGTATGGGAATGGGTAAATGTGCTTCAACTACTCAAATAGTAATAACAGGTCATTGAAAATTAGAATAAAACCTTAAGATATTGAGTAGTATTCAGGGTTCTCCCCAGAAATTTTTTAAGGCGTAGTGGCAAATGCGCTGCATGTTGTCAGTTAACATATGATATGACTATACATAATAAAGGTCATTAAAAGTGCTTTTTAGCTTGTTTATTGATATCTTGATTTTTATTGAGTTTTATTCTTGAATAATATGCTTCAACCTTTTAATTATTATAGCTTTATTTCTCTACTCTGAGGCTGGTTTTGATACAAATCAATTGTGACATTACTCGGCTTATTTTGCCTCTCTATCCTATTTGTTAGAAATGGCACTAAATTGTCCCATTAAAAAGGGATGTGAAAAGGAAAGAAAATGAAAGAATATATCCAAAAGCCATAAAGATACAGCGAGTCTAATAAAATCAAGGTATCAATTGGTCAAATGAAAGAATAAATCACAAAGTCTCAAAGGAATGAGTAAAAAAAAGGTGTCAGCTGCTTGTCTGTTAGATAGGAATATCTTTTCATGCTTGGCCATTTTAACAAGGCTGTCCAAAAATCCTATCCTTGAGGACTCTTTAAAAAAAAGCATGGAGTGTTGGATTGAAAAAATGCCCTTCTTCAGAAAAATATAGATATTATTTTCAGTATTTTCAAAAATGTATTTATAAGATTCCTGTGTGAAATACCTGGTTTCATCTTCAAATTTTGCATCTTAAAGAGCTCAATCAGATTCTCTGTGTCAAATTTGAAAGGTTCATTATTTGCCCATTCAGAATCCTTTGACTGTCTGACACTATAACTATTCTTCTAACAGTACTTTCAGCTCTTTGATTTCAATAAGTTAATCAAAAATGTAGTATATATCAACAGTGTCCAATCTTAGCTTAATTCTTAAATTATAAAATGAAACTTGATAAAATTCATAAACCAAGTGTCCTTACTCTTCTCTTCTTCAAGTGATTTCAGCACTTTGATTTTCAACAGAGGATTTTGTTTTCAGAATCTTATAGAGTGAATAATCTTTTCCTGATTCTAAATAATTATTAAACCATTACTTTTGGTAAAAAGAAAACCTAATTGGTCTAAGGCATTCTTTTCTTGAAGAGCTTTCAGCACTTTGATTTTTATGGGGTATTATTTCTTTTTAAGCAAAAATCATGAGAGGGCGAGATGTCATTACATGATAACTAAAATTATAATAATACTTTTAATCAAAATCTAAAAACATTTTTTTTTCAAAGGGGTTGAACAAACCAGGGTACGAATGTGTGAGATAATACCCTCCATGTTGGATAAAAAATAAACGGACTTAATCAGAAAGATACATGTATGTAATTATTAAAATGGGTTGGAAACAAGCGCTAAGTATAACTAGGATGGCTTCTATACCAATCTGTCTTCATTATTTCGGCAAATTCTCGTAAAGACAAAGATCGCGAAAATGGCATGTTTCAGCGATCAGTGTATAAAATAAACTGACCAAATTAATCTTTCCTTCCAAAAATTATATTTCAAACCACTGTGGCTTTAGTTTGATAGTTGTCACATCAAAAAACCACATATTTTACCTCGGCAAATCTCAACCGAAGTGACAATTTTCCGAGACTGGGTCGCCATTTTGAATTCATTGTTTACATATTGGTACCCATCATCCTTGGTGACTGATAGCGCGGTACCAGTGGTAAAAGCGAGAAAAAATCAATAATCACCAATTAGTAAGAGTGTAAGGGTCTTATCAATAAAGGTGTTACGTAATATACGGTAAACAACACTATAGATAAAGAGCCTGTCGTGTCCACGCTTCTGCAACCAATCTTAGTGGCTTGCTTGACCCTTTATTCAGCTAGAAATTAAGCTGTATCGGTGACCAAATTTACGCGTATCGGCGATCTGAAGGCGTATCGGCAAACTCTCTTAACTTATGAAGGCGTATCGGGGCCGATACGCCATAAAGGCCTGGGGAGAACCCTGAGTATTGGATGTAGATACAGATATTTGACATATATCTAAGAAAAGATCTTTGTAACAGAGTATTTATTCATATACAAAGACAACACAACATGTAATGACATTTTTATTCTTAGGGTCAAGAAAATAAGGTATGTTCTGAGGATTATCGTCACACATCAACGTCAAGGTCTCTTATCAAGGTCATGAATTTTGTAACTTAATGAAAAACTTAGTATTTTGCTCTTATTCAAACACTGTTACAGATACATGGCTCATATTTGAGATGTAGGTTCCTTGCATCAATAGGCATCATTTAGTTGTAAGATCAGGGTCATTCATGAATGTAAAGGTTACTTATCAAGGTCATATTTCTGTAAAAATCTGTTACAGGGTATGGTGCTTCACACATGCATTTTAGAAATTGATTTTTTTCTTGTAGATGTCTGTAAATAAAAAACTTGATATAACTTAATGATTTCTCAAAACTGTGTAAAACCTCAGATCCTCAACCAGATTCTTAATTCTTTTGCTTCAGTAAGGCTACATTTATAATTTTAACCCTTGTTTTGCTGAATATTGGTAGGAGGCTTAGACAAAGATCAGCCTACACATAGTCTGATCTCAGTCTATACTACCTGTTAATCTGCGATTAGCCATAGTCATCCATGAAATTGATTTTCGATAGAAATATTGACCCACTGTCTGGCCCTTCACTGCTTTCAGTTCTTTGATTTCAATACAGTTTTTAAATAGGAATTTTATTGAGCATGACAAGGGTTAATAAAGGGACAGAACTTTAAAAACATTGTACTTCCTGGCTCCTGGTTATTACCTTATTGGAATTTCTTTCATGAATAAAATTTGTTCTTGATTAAATAGGAAGTTCTTTTAGTATTAAAATCAAATGTAGAGCTAGGGAAAATTTAGGACTTGTCTGGATTTTTTTACTGCTTGTATGAGATACTCCAATATCTATCAAGGTCAGTGTCAAATAACAAGGTTATAATTAAAAAAGTAGCATTTTACTTGGAATTTGTATAAAACAGACAGATTTTGTAGATAGGCTAGTGCGACATGTGTGCTAGTTTGGTATAGTTTCCTTTTAAATACAGCTGCTGGTGCCCTGAAGCCAAGTGTATGGAATGGTACATACAAATGTCCTACAGACGCAAATGAAACCCAGTTCGCTATAGATGTTTCCATGGCAACATCTAACTCAACAATGGCTACCCTACTGGTCAACAGCCAAAACATTTCCTTATATGGATTCTTCTATGCAGCACTAAATACTCTGCGGTTACAGACTAGTGGTTCCTTCATCAGAAATTTATTTGGACAAGAATTTTCAAAACTTCAGTTAAATGGGCGTTTAGCATCTGAAACCTTACTAGATGGTGCTGTCATTTTTTATGATGCGGGTAGTGAAAATATTTGTCCATTCTCTTTAACAAGGATTGCAGGTATTTTTTATTATCTCATTTGTATTGTCAACTTAACCCGTAACAAGAATATAAAGTTTTAAATTGGTTCAGGATGAAAGAGGATGCAGATGATCAAAGTGCATTTGAATTGAAAAATAAGGGATATGTGTGGTAGAAAATTATGGGAAAAGGAGAAATTGCCTGTCCAAAGCCTTTCCTACAGTTTTTTCTTAGGCTGTATTTCTTATGTGTCATAATGCAGGATATTGCACTTATATGCTTTTCTAAATGAATTGTTGAAAGAAAACTGATATGTCTAAATATTTTTACACTAGTTTTATTTTTCATTTTAAATTTGTTGAAATATTCACATTGTCAGATTATAAGCTACATGTACTTGAATATGTACATATAACACACTTGTAACATACCCCCAATTCTTATTTTCCTTGAACAATTTCTATTCAGGCATTTTTATTATGTCCTCGCATCGATAGATTGGGGGCATATTATTTTACCTGTGTCCATCTGTCTGTCAGTCCATCTGTCTGTCTGTCTGTTTGTCTGTCTGTCTGTCTGCAAAACTTAACCTGCCAACTAAACATTTTCCTATACCTTCAACCATGATTAAGTTACAATGTTAATATTTGGTATGGAGATAGGTCTCAACAAGGGGCAACTGGGGAAGGTCATTTCATCTAGGTCAATGTTAAAGTTTTAACCCTTTTCCCTCAAACGTTACTAAAAAGCTTAACCTTCCAACTAAACATTTTCCTATAACTTCATCCCTAATTAAGTTACAATGTTAATATTTGGTATGTAGATAGGTCTCAACGGGGCGCAATTGGGGAAGGTCATTTCATCAAGGTCAAGGTCAAAATTTTAACCCTTTTCCCTAAAACAAAGAAAGAAAAAAACCCAATAAAAATCACCTGTTTCAAAATAATTCCTGTTTTTGGGGCATGGTGTTTCACAAACATATCTTGTTCAATTTATTTACTCTGTGAAAAAAAAAAAAGAATTGATTGATGGCTGGCCATATCCACAGAGCTCAGATAGAAAGTTCTACTTTCATATTAACCCTTTCCTGTTTTATGAAATTTTAGACTGGTCCAATTTGAAAGAGGTTGCAGACGACAATGAAAAATGCATACAATTTGAAATCTGACCATCCTATGTTGTAGAAAAAATTGTGGGAAAATATATTGTATATTGTTTAAATGTGGAGGGCTAGAAACAATAATGTTAATAATGTGTAGAATTTAAAGGCTGAAGTGTTTCGTTTTTTGTTTTTTTTGACAGTATGAATGCATTAATTAAAATATGTTGATTTATTCCAGAGTCTGCAATGTAGGTATTTTTATCTAACTATAATATTTACTCTTGTCATGTTGAACCCAGAATATTCTGGATTTGGCAAGAGGTGTAGACTAAGATCAGACTGCACTTATGTGCAGGCTGATCTTAGTCTATACCTCCTGCTTGTACTTATCCTGTCCGAGTTGTTAATGAAGTTGATTTCTTAAAAAAATATTAATTTCGAACATCAAGTTCTATCAGTGCTTTCAGCCCTTTGATTTGACAGCAATTCAGTAAGGTAATTTATACAGCATGACAAGGGTTAAGATAGGAAGTTTTCTCATGCATGTTGCACGAAATTTAAATCTTTTTCTTTGTTGTTCTAACCAGCTTATTCACAAAATGGCTGACCCAGTCAACTTACTCTATTGGCTCTGCCTATTGACTCCAACAGGAAATTCTACTTTGTTTTTAAATGATGTTATTTTTCAAAAATTTATAGCCAGTATCATGTAACAAAAACGTTAAATGGTTGGTTGAAATTTCATAACTACAGCTTGAACATGCAGTAGTTATGATCGACATTTAACCCATTCCAACTCAACAAAATTTTAGACTGGTCCAAATTGAAAAAAGCTGCAGACGATATTTTCAAGTTTGAGAAATTTAAATTTTCTTTGTCTTTTTGGATAGAAAACATTGTGGATAATGAAGAAATTGCTTGATACAACTAATTTCTTCATTTTCCACAATGTTTTTCAAAGCTTTTTTCTTGAGGGCGTAAAAAGGAGGGCATGTGTGGGAATGGGTTAAGTTGCCAAACCAGCACAATATTTGACATATATGTTGAAGATAAACATTACACTTCTAATCTAAATAATTGATTTGATTGGTCAATCAATATTTTGATAGAGGTGGTCAGACAATTTATTAATCCTTTCCATGCTGAACCCAGAATATTCCTGTTTTGGCAGGTCATGGTATAGACTAAGATCAGCCTGCACAGATGTGCAGTCTGATCCCAGTCTATACCACCTGCTTGTCTCTTTTAAGCCAGAGTTGTTTATATGTTGATTTTTCAAGATGAATATCAACCTACAACTATTGCTTTGAGTGCTTTTAGCCCTTTGATCTTAATGCAGTTTTATAGTGTATTTTATTCAGCATTACAAGGGTTAACAAAAAAAGGCAATCAGTTATTTTGTCTCTATCTCACTGATCAAGTATTGATAGGAAAAAAAAGGTAATCAAATAGAAGAAGATACTATGATTTCTTAAATATAACTTGCTCTGGGGAAAGTGGTTGTGATTGATGTGTTGTAATATGCCATATTTATGAGCACAATTAACCCATTACTAGATGACAACATTTTAGACTGGTCCAAATTGAAAGGAGTTGCAGATGGCAATTCTAAGTCTATGAAATTTTGATTTTTTCAATTTTCTTGGTAATAAACATAATGTAAAATGAAGAAATCGCTTGTTCAAGCAATTTCATTTTTTTACACAATTTTTTCCCAATTCCTTATCCTAATCGATGTCCAAAAGCGTCATTGTGTGAGAATAGGTTAACACTACCGGTACCTTTCAGTTAGTAGTCAATAGATATATTCTGATCTTTTCTTTGAGTTCACATGTTCACATGTTAACTAATACCAGATGACAAAATTTTAGACTGGTCCAAATTCAAAATAGTTGCACATGACAATTCATAGTTGACAAATTTTAAGAATCTTTTTCTTTTAGGGTAGAAAACATTATGTATCATGAAGAAATTGCCTTTATTAAGCAATTTCTTCATTTTCCAAAATGTTTTCCAATGCTCTTTTCTTAAGGAGCTTAAAAAGGCAGGATTGTGTCAACATTTGTTTCATTCAACAAGTGTTACTCTTTGCCATTGGAAGAATTTATTTATTGTGTTGGTACACATGTATAACCTCAAGCAAAGCAAGCTATTTCCATTTAAAGTTCAATATTCAAATCCTTTGTTAATTCCTGCATTAAATGAGCATTTATTGTTTAAATTTTCCTCGAGCATGTTCCCCACTGTATAGCCTGCACCTTATCAGCACTCTCATACAGAAAATGTGAATATAAACACTTTATGTAAAGCTCTTGTTCTTGAAATAGATAAGTATGTAGATACAAAGATTTGCAAAATATGAGCACTTGCAAATACATTTTCTAGTGTTTCTATGGTTTCTAGTGTGATGTTGCTCAAATATGAATATGGATTTTTCTTGGAGTATATACTGCAATTTGTATACTATGACAGGTTTTTATTTCATTATACCGGGTTCAATTCCCGATGGCGGCACTCATCCTTTCCAACTATTTGTCTCTCACCAATTGGTCGATAATCGTAGACCTATGTGGGATAGCAGCTGGAGGCTAGGAAAGAATGTGATGGTAGTACTGGTGTGAGAAATACCAGGATTCCATTGTTAGGTGCTCCAGACGCCGCGATATAACTGAAAGATTGTTGAAAGCGGCGTAAAACCCCATTCAAACAAACAAATTATTTCATTATAAGTATTTCTTTTGGAAAGATAATCTGTTGTATTTCTTTTTATTTATAAGAATTAATCTTTAAGAATTGTATTTCAAAACTGAAGACAAATGTTACTTGCAATGTAATTTTGAATATTTACTTGCTTTTTATTGTGTCACAGTGTGCTAGAATTTACTAAGATAAACTGAAGTTTTTAATGATTTTATATCTTCCTATCAATATTATATCAGTTCATCTTTGTTCTTGTCAGGGGATTCATTCAAATTTGCAATAGTATACATTTCAGTGTCACTGTGTGACTAGTTGAGTGTACCATAATCAGGGTGACTGTTATATCTTCAGTGACATTTGAGGGGTATCATAACCAGCATGACTGTTATAACTTCGGTGACATTAAATGGGTGCCATAACCATAATGATTGTTATAATTTCAGTGACATTTGAGGGATGTCATAACCAGAATGACTGTTATAATTTCATTGACTTTTGAGGGGTATCATGACAAGAATGACTGTTATGACTTCAGTGACATTTAAGGGATACAATAACCAGAATGACTGTTATATCTTCAGTGACATATAAGGGGTATCATAACCAGAATGACTGTCATAACTTCAGTGACATTTAATGGGTGCCATAACCATTATGACTGTTATAATTTCAGTGATATTTGAGGGGTGCCATAATATGGATGACTGGTATAACTTCAGTGATATTTAAGGGGTGCCATAATCAGGGTGACTGTTATAACTTCAGTGACATTTGAGGGGTGCCATAACCACAAAGACTATTATAATTTCAGTGACATTTGAGGGGTGCCATAGCCAGGGTGACTGTTATAGATTTGGACCAAGAGTAGATCAGTTCAAATGTTGCTGTGATCAAGGTAAATTTTTTAAGCCTTTTCCTGTTTGTTCAAAATTTTACTGTTGTCCAATTTGAAAGAAGTTGCAGATGGTAACTAATCATGAGTATGAATAGAAAAGTAACCAACCTACAGGGTAGGAAACATTGTGGGAAAAGGAGAAAGTGTTTGTTACAAGCAATTTCTTCTTTTTCTATGATGTTTTCTCAATTATTTAATCACAGGGACCTAAAAAACAGGGATCATACAGCAAAGAGTTAATTCTCATAACCTTAATAAAATGTTCAGATGTTGTAGCTCCTGACTTAAACCATCATCAGAAGCCAAAATTTTAAACTGGTCAAATTTAAGAGAACACAGACAATACCTCAAATTGCACTTAAATTGAAAAATAAGTGCCTAATAGGTTAGAAAAGGAGAAATTGAAATTGCTTGTCACTTGTAAAAAATGATTAAAATTCTCCAGGGCATCTGAGAGAGCATTATTGTGTGTTAATAATTTTATAGTTTGATTCGCACTTTTAGTCTCGGTGATACTGACTTCTTGATTTGGATTTTTCTTTCATCACATCTATGACTTTGTCCATCAATCCTTTGAAATTCAGATGCTCACTAAAGTTTATGACTAATACACACAAACTATACAAACAATTTTGATTGCATAATGACTTATAATTGATTGAATTGTATTTTTGTCTATCAAGATTCAAGCATTCTGATAGACTGAATCACTAAATGACTGAAGCTGTTGATAAGTTATGTCAATCAAAATTCAAGCATTTTGATTTTGCTTGACGGTATTAAGTTATAAGAAATTGAGAGAATATCTTTTTTTTCATTGAGGTATGAACTAAATCACACTAAGGTATGAACCTGCTTTGAATATGCATTCTGCATGATTGAGGTTTGAGGTTCATTCAGATATCTCAATGAAAAAAAAATAAAATAAAATTGAAAAGTCACTTCATTTCTCAAGAAATTTTTTAACATATATGTTACCAATAAACATTATGATTACCAAAATTCAAGATTACTCTGCAAGTTTGAAGTTCAATACCATTTGGCAGATTGAGGAAGCATAGTGATTATTTTCTAACATAAATCTTATTTTCCTACTTGACCAATTACCATACAACATCTTTTTAGAATACTCCAAAGAGAACATGGATAAGATTTCAAAATGCATCTAAATAAGAAAAAAGAACTGTCAAACCCTTACCTGTTTTCCGCAATTTTAGACCTGTTCAAATTCAAATGTTTAGCAAGTGAAAATTCAAAATGAATTTAATTTGAAAAAGAATCATTCAGTAGGGTATCCCATTACCAGACAACAAAATTTTAGACTGGTCCAAATTGAAAGAAGTTGCAGACGGCAATTTAAAGTTGATCAAATTTTAGATTTTTTCAACTTTCCGGGAAGAAAACATTGTGGTAAATGAAGAAATTTCTTGTAACAAGCAATTTCTTCATTTTACACAATGTTTTCCCAAATGTTTTTCTTAGGGTCGTCCAATAGCGTCACTGTGTGGGAATGGGGTATGGTTGTGACAAGCAATTTCTTTTTCCTCAATGTTTTCTCAAGTATAATATCACATGTTTCTATAGTAAGGGATTAAGACAGAAGAATTCTTCAGTAAGGTAGAAAATGCATGGGATTGTGTGGTAATGGGTTAAGCCTATAGTTTGTATTCCTGTTAAGGTTTCACAGGCCAGTTTTGTGAAGTGGACCTGTCAACAACAACACCACCAACCACTACCACTACACCAACACCAACCACAACCAGTACACCCACAACCACCACGTCACCACCAACAACCAAGAAAATATGTGTAGCAGTAGATAACTGTACAGTACACACCATGTGTGACTCTATGGGTAACAAGCTGTGTATGCCAGGCTGGCAGGGAACCAACTGTGATACCATCATACCAGGAGGCCCAGCAGATTGTACGGTGTTTGATTGTGAGTAATGGAAACTCTTGGTCAACTTAACCTATTCCCACTCAATTCTTCCTGTTTACGTCTCTGAAGAAAAAAGCGGTGGAAAACATTGTGGAAAATGAAGAAATTGCTTGTAACAAGCAATGTCTTCATTACCCACAATGTTTTCTATCCCAAAAATAAAAAAAAATAAAATTACATCAACTTGAAATTGTCTTCTGCAACTTCTTTCTATTCTGACCAGTCTCAAATTTTGTTTTGTGGGAATGGGTTAAGCTCATTGTCATATTGAGCTAGATTTGAATGGCAAGGGATAGATTAATATCCATGCTTAGCTCCTGTACACTAAAAAGCTAAAAAACTATTCCTGTCACTACCTGTGAAGATTCTGGACTTGTCCAGACTATGAATTAAAGATTCTGTATCATCATCTTGTCCTACAAATGACAGCAAACATTCTTCTTATCTTTTTTTTAGACAAAAGAAAAAGGTGATCTCGATATCCCTTTACTCCTGAGGATGCTGTATTATTAGCAATTATCAATCAAGACACATGAAGAAATTCTTAGGAGCATAAAATAAAACTTGTCATCCGCATTTTCTTCTGTCTTTTATATGTTTTTTAAATCTTTTTCGAGGCCATTTAAACTTTGAAAAGTGTTTTTTTGGTACTAAGGGAGTAGATTTGGCCAAGTGGTAATTTGCTAGGCTCTTGGTCCCTGGTTCAATCCCCTGCCAGTCCAGTCATTTGGATGAGACTTTACGCAATCCCACACGATAAGATTTCAGACCTGAAAGAAGTTGCAAACGACATCTTTAATGTGATGAAATCTTAAAAATCTTTGTCTTTTGATGTAGAAACATCATGGAAAATGAAGAAATTGCTTGTAAAAAGCAATTTCTTCATTCTCCAAAATGTTTTCCAAAGCTTTCCTATTGAAGGGCATTTAAAAGTGTCATTGTGTGGGAGTGGGTTAAACCGAGGTTCTATCTCCAGATGACCTCAGTTGTTGCTAGGACATAAAAGCCCATACAAAAAATCTTTGTGCTAATAGATAATTTTTATGCCACTGCATCGATAAGATCGGGGCATATTGTTTTTCTTGGTGTCCATCTGTCTGTCCGTTTGTCTGTCTGTCTGTCTGCAAAACTTAACCTGCCAACTAAACACTTTCCTGTAACTTCAACCCTGATTAAGTTACAATGCTAATATTTTGTATGTAGATAGGTCTCAACAAGGTGCAACTAGGGAAGGTCATTTCATAAAGGTCAAGGTCAAAATTTTAACCCTTTTCCCTAAAGCAAAGAAAAAAAACAAACAATAAAAATCACCCATTTCTACAGAATTTCTGTTTCGGGGGGCATAGTGTTTACAAATACATCCTGTTTGTATATATATATTGGCTAAAAGGTGTGTTTGCCATATGTTTGCAGTGTGCTAAATGTTTGTTTGTGTTGCTGTTAATTGCTATATTCAGGCATTTTAAGCTCTAACCTATAAAATGATTACAGATGATGAAATCAGGGAATTGTACTGAGTTATGAACATTCAAACATTCAACCATTAGAAGTTTCCTAGTACATACTGCTCTAGATTTGACAGGGATCACTTTTGAAATTCAAATTTACTTTTACATGTGCTAGTTCAGTGAAATTGCTTGATACAAGCAATTTCTTCATCATCCATAATGTTTTCTACTAAAACAGCTAAGATAATTTAAAATTCATCAACTAAATAATGCCATATGCAACATCTTTGAATTTGGACTAGTCTAAAATTGTATTCTATGGGGATGCTTTAAATGCAGGATCTTTCTGCCATCAATATTCTACTTACAATTATAAGGACTTCTTTTTTTTCCAAATAAGCTAGTGGCTGCTAAAACCATAGGTGAACCTTTTTTAAGCCTTTCCTGTTTTGCAAATTTTAGACCTGTACCAATTCAAAGGATTTGCGGACGAAAATTTAAAGTGGATTGAATACGATAAAAAAACATTTAGTATGGTAGAAAATATTGTTCAAAAGAAGAAACTGCTTGTTACAAGCGATTTCTTTTTATGCCCCCGCATTGATAAGATCAGGGGCATATCGTTTTACCGGTGTCCGTCTGTCAGTCTGTCTGTCTGTCTCCAAAACTTTACCTGCCAATTAAATATTTTCCTATAACTTCAACCCTGATTAAGTTACAATGCTAATATTTGGTATGTAGATAGGTCTCAACAAGGCGCAACTGGGGAAGGTCATTTCATCAAGGTCAAGGTCAAAATTTTAACCCTTTACGTGTTTCTAAAGAATTCCTGTTGGGGGGCATAGTGTTTCACAAACACATCTTGTTTTTTCCTACAATATTTTCTCTAGCATATATCAAAGGAACATAAAAAATAGGGATTGAACAGGAAAGGGTTAAAGGTACCATGATCAGCCACATTTAAGGATGAAATTGCTGACTTGGCCTTCACAACACCTTTGGTCCATTCTAGCTTGATCCTGCTTTTTAACCCATTACCAGACAACAAAATTTTAGACTGGTCCGAAATCAAAGATATTGAAGACAACGGATTTTAGTTTATGAAATACTGAATTTTCCGTTCCTTTGAGGTTGAAACGTTGTAGAAAATAAAAGAAATTGCTTGTTACAAGCAATTTCTTCATTTTCCACAATGTTTTCTGAAGCATTTTTTTCTTATGGGCGTCTAATAGCATTGTTGAGTGGGAATAATGCTCGGGAAAAAATGTGGATGCTTGTTACAAGCAATATTCTGATTATTAACATAGTTTTCTACCCCAGAAAGATAGGGAAATTTAAAAATCTATCGAAATTGTTGTCTGCAATGTCTTTCAATTAGGAGCAGTCTAAAATTTGGCTCTCTGGAAATGGGTTAAGATTTATCAATGAAGTCGAGGCAGAACCTTAACTCATCATCAGGACTCCCATTCAACAAATGGATGGCTGCTGTCAATCCAAGTGATAGACCAATCAAATCATAAATTTAGTCTTGAAGTGAACTTTGAACTCTGACATTAGTTGACATTTATTTGAAACATCTTTGTTGGTTTTGGGATGTAAGTATTGTAACTGCAGCTTAATCAAGTTAAAGTTTCAACATTAAAGTCACAAACCAACCATTTTACTCTTATGTTACGCGTTACTGGCCATTTGTTATCAATAAGCTTTAGTTACTAAAAATTTATGGCCAGTAACAAAAAAGTAAAGCTGTTGGTTGGCAACTTAAACATCAGAACAACAGCTTGAATAATCTGTATATATGACCTTTTAGTTGCCAAACAAACAAAAAGCTTCACACAAATATTGGCCAATGTCAGAATCCAAAGTTCATTTCCAGTCTAAATGAATGATTTGATTGTTCTATTGATTCTTTAATTGACAGCTTCTATTTGTTAATTTGACCTTAAGTAATGTTCATTTGAAACATGTCGAAAGTGAGATACAAACCCAAAAATTGAAAGATGAGGCAACACACACAATATACGAAGTGCCAAATTGGTCATAATTTTGATAATTGTAGATTGTAGAATTGAAAAAGTGAACCTTAACAAAATATGAGCGATATGATTATGTACATAGGATCAAAACTGTCTAAAACTGACAGCATCTTACATGTCAAAAAATCATACTGTAGTGTTTATTACAAAAATTATGCATTGTTTAGTAAAACTAGAATTCTTTGGCTAATTACAATGAAATGAATATGTACTGAGACTGTCAGTATTCTATTCCCATACAATCCTGCTTGAATCAAGCAATTTCTTCATTATTTACTCTGTTTTCTATCAAAAAAGATAAAAAAAACCAACCAACTTGAAATCATTGTCTGCAGCTCTTTCAATTTGGACTAGTCTAGAATTTTGTTATGTGAGAATGGAAATAGCTTTGGAAAATATGACAGACTAATTGTTTGTAACAATTCATCAATTTTGTCATTGTTCATGAAGTATTCCATCATTAAAGGCAAAGATTTTTCAAATTTCACCAGCTTGAAATTGTTGCTTGCAACATATCTTTCAATTTAGTCTATAACTTTGTAATGTGGTAATGGGTTAATTAATATGTCTCTTTCTGAATAAGATGGGACGGACTTTATTCCAAGCATCTGGAATGGCTCCTACGAATGTCCTAGTTCATCTAACGTGACTTTTATTCTGAACGTCACCAAGTCTTCAAGCGCAATCAACACTGAAGCAGAGCTTGGAATCGAAACAGAAGAGATACCAATGAGGGGAACATTTGGAAGCTATTTGAAGACTTTAACACTGCAAGGGAATGGTGTTGTAGTGAACCATGTGGCTGGACAGAATTTCTCCAAAGTTGAACTGAATGGAAGGCTTGTGAATTCTAGACTGATCAGAGGAGCATTAATTTTCTTGAGCTCAAGGGGTTCAATTACATGTCCAATGGAATTACAGCTTTCCAGAGGTAATTCTTTATGTATTCTCATGTAATTGAGGAAAAATTAAGGGAACATTGTTAGCTAGATTGCTAAATAATTATACCTTAACCATAGAGTGGGGTTAACCCATTATCACACAATGACTGCTGTCGAGGGAAATAATTAGGAAAAAATTGTGTAAACTGAAGAAATTGCTTGGCGCAAGCAATTTTTTCATTATCCATGACAATGATTTAAAAATTTCATCAACCTAAAACTGTCGCCTGCAACATCTTTGAAATTAAGTCCAGTATTAGATGTTGTTGTGTGGTAATGGGTAAAGTTATTTCACTATGTTTCTAGGTCCAAATAATGTTTATAAGTGGAAGGTGGCCTTAAATTTAACCCATTAGATTCAACCAATTATGTGCTAGACTGGTATCAATAGATTTTAACACTTTCCCTTTTTATGAAATTTTAGACAGTTCCTAATTAAAAGAGGTTCCAGATGATAATGAAAATTGTATGCATTTTGAAATAAAGCTGTCCAATGTGGTAGAAAATATTGTGGGAAAAGGAGAAATTGCTTGTTACAAGCAATTTCTTCTTTTTTTCAACATTGTTTTTTCAAGTATAAAATCACAGCATCGTAGAATTCAGGGTTTGAACAGGAAAGGGTTAATAGCTGCATTCTGACTACTATTCTTGTCTCTGAACATGACTTTGTAAAATGGTACAGTGTCAAGCTCTCATTTAAAGGTTAGAATAATGAGCAGAAATTCATAGAGTGATATCCAAAACTGTTATGTGTTAATGGTCTATAGTGCTGTCAATATTCCCTCTTAACAAATTACAAGACAATCAAATTTCAGACTGGTCAAAATTAGAAGTTTATGATGACAATTTCTAATATGATGAAATATGAAGGATGTTTGGCTTTTAAGGTAGAAAACATTGTCTGGAAATGTTTTATACGAGAAGTGGGGGGGGGGTCAAAAGACTGGAATATCTTGGAATTAAATATATCTGGGAGCTATATTTTCACGAGAGCCTCTGTCACTAATGAAAATGATTTATTTGTTCACTAAATGAAAGATAAACATATCTTACACAATAAAAAAATCATTATTTCTATTATGCAAAAAGAGATAAAATGTGACCTTTTTTGGAAAAAAGTTACCAAGAGCATGTCATTTCGCATGAGGGTTACATGCAACCTGATGACATCAATAATGGCATTTCTCCAGGGTATATTGCATTTGGTATTGTGCAATAAACAGAAGCAAGGCTAACTCTCCGAAAACTTAAACAGTGAATTTAGAACTTATCAGAGTCTTTACTTGATGCCTATGTTAAGCCATTAAGAGACACCAAATTGAAAGGAAGTGCATACGACAATCCAAAGTTTATGAAATTGTAGATTTTTTCATCGTTCTTAGTATAAAACATTTTTGAAAATGAAGAAATTGCTTGATTCAAGCAATTTATTCATTTTCCAGAATGTTTTCCCATTTGTTTTTCTTGAGAAGCCTTAAAAATTGTCACTGTGTTGGAATGGGTTACATGGTTTGAAAGGTCATACACAGGCTCTAAATAGAATCTATTCATTAACACATTACCACACAACGACACTTTCTGAAGCTCTGAAGAAATGTTATCATGGAAAACTACATGGAAGAAGGAGAAATTACTTGTTACAAGCAGTTTCTCTTTTTCTCACAGTGTTATCTACCCTTTTTCACATTTATTTTCCAGTTTTAGTGAAACTTGAAATGCTGTCTGCAAATTCTTTCAATTTGGGCCTGTCTAAAAAAAAATTGTATGGCAATGGATTAACTGTTTTTTTTCCTATGCAGTGACATTTGAAGGGTGCAATAAACATGGAAGCTGTCATAGATTTGGCCAACGAAAAGATCAGTTTACATGCTGTTGTGATCAAGGTAGGATTTTTTCTATCTCTTTTGCTTTTAGTAAATAATTGGAGATATAGTTCTTGGTAAATCAAAACCTGATCATAGCTTTGAAAGATCTGTGATCTGCTTATTTCTTTCATAGAATATTGAAATTATTAACCCATTGTGAGACGACATTGGTAAAGTGACACAAGAAAAGGGGCCTTATGAAAGTTTTATTACAAAAACATCATTATCACAATAAAGTCCTCAGTCTTTATCATTTTCTTCAAACTGTCTATCATTAGGATTGTTCATTTGTATATTGTGTCTGATTTTTTAAGTTTCATGAGAAAAGGGGCCTATAACAATTTTATTACCAAAAATTCTTGACACATTTTAGTCCACTGTTTTCATTGATTCTCTTTAACTTTTACAGAATGATTGTACCTTCATTAGAATTGTTCCTTTTGAAATTTGGTTTGTTCTGTAAAGTATCATGGGAAAAGGGGCCCTATGAAGATTTCGCTGTAAACTCATTAACACAATAAACTCCACAGATAACACAGATTGATTGTACTAACATTACAATTGTTGATTTTGGCAGTGGATCTGATTATGGCAAGTGTCACATAAAAGGGGCCTTATGATAAACTTTCTTAAATATTCTAGTTAACACAATGATGTCCCTTGATTTCACCGGATTCACTTCAAAATTTCACAGAATGATTGTACAATCACTTAAATTGTTCTTTTCAGAACTGTGTACAATCCATCAAGTATCATGTAAAAAGGGGCCAGATGTTTTTTTTTAAATATTCTAGTAAACATAATAAAGTCCACATATTTCATCGGATTCACTTTTAACTTTCACAGAATGATAAGACCAACAATAAAATATCACAGGAAAAGGGGCCTTATTAGGACTTCATTTTAATATCTTTGTTGACACAATAATGACAACAGTTTTATCGGATTGTCTTCAAAGATGCATGGAATCATTGTGGCATTGGAAACACAGGAAAAGGGGCCTTACAGATTATCATTCAAAACATTCTTGTGTATGTGATGAAAATCACAATCATTATCAGATTGTCTTTTAAATTTCACAGGACAATTGTAGGGTTGTAAGGAAAGTTCCCTTTGGAATGAAATTGATCCATCAGAAAACACAGGAAAAGGGGCCTTTTGGATTTTCTTTCAAAATAATCCTGTTTATATGATAAAGTCCACAATTATTGTCAGATTCTGATGAAAATTTCACATTATGATTGTAGGGTCATATGGAAACTTCCTTTGGAAATAGAGTGGATCTGTCATGAAACACAGGAAAAGGGCCTTGAGGATTGTTGCTCAAAATAATAAAGGGATAAAGTCCATTTTTTTTCTGTTATGCATTCTTCTTTAAGCAATTAACCTTTGACATGCTATATAAAATACCTTACTGAATTGCTGTCAAATCAAAGGGCTGAAAGCACTGATAGAACTTGTTCAAAAATCAATATTTCTTTAAGAAATCAACTTCATAAACAACTCTGGCAGGAAAATAAAAAGCAGGAGATGCAGACTAAGATCAGCCTGCACATAAGTGCAGTCTGATCTTAGTCTTCACCTCCTGCCAAAACCGGAATATTCCGGGTCCAGCATGACAAGGGTTAACTTCCTTAAATATCAGATTTCTTTAACGGAAAACTTGATAACCAGTAGAGGCCCTCATGGGCCTCTTGTTTCAACTTTCTGGGTATAAAACATTGTGTAAAATGAAGAAATTGTTTGTTTCTTCATTTTACACAATGTTTTCCTATTAGTTTATCGTGAAGGGTGTCAAAAAGCGTCATTGTGTTGGAATGGGTTAAAATGATTTTCTATCAACCTTCATCAAACGAAGATGAATTGTGAGGGTAAAACTGCTTTAACAACATAACTAGATATAAGACAAAAATGAGTGAGGGGTTAAGAAAGCCAATACTTTTATTTTAGCATGTTAGTTCATATCCAGCGAAAAGAGCTATTGTTCAGCCAAACTTGAAACTCTTATGATTCATAATTGACAGATCACTCGCCACCCCCACTTGCCTCTGATAGGAAGTTAGACTTAGATTTTACACTGCATTATTTTGCAAAATTTATAGATTTTTCACTGCCATATTTTTCAAAATTTATAGATTTTTACACTGTCTTATTTTGCAAAATTTATAGGTTTTACACTGCCTTATTTTGCAAAATTTATAGATTTTATACTGCCTTATTTTGCAAAATTTATAGGTTTTTCCACCGCCATTAATATGTTGCAAAATTTATGGAAATAACATATAACAAAAAAGTTAAAATACTTAGTTGGCGAACTAAATGTTATAACTGCTGCTTGAAAACAGTCAATGACTGTTCACTTCTGTTCTAGGTCTAAATGAAAGATTTGATTGGGTTGTTGATAGTTTGATTGGGCAATTTGTTTATAAATTTTATTTGCCTTTAACTTGGAGAGATGCAAATAAACACTTGTATTAAGGCTGTTACAGGACTTGCCATTCAATACTTCAGAATGCTTGTTTTCAATGTAGGATTTTCCGGTCAATTTTGTGAGATTGAGAAAACAACTTCCACAACATCACAACCAAGTTCTACAACAACAACAACACTGCTAACTACAAAAAGTACACCAGCTACAACTAACCCAACTAGAACCACCACAACTACTACACCTACAACAACACCAACTACAACACCAACTACCACAACCACACTGACCACCACTACATTGACAACATCTACCCCAACAACTACAACCCCTCCTACAACAACCGTGAAGCCATGTGATCCTGTAGATAACTGCACCAGCCACTATACATGTGATAGCCAGGGCAATAAACGGTGTCTAGATGGTTGGTCTGGTCCGAATTGTGATGTACTGACACCAGGGGGAGCTGCTGATTGTGCTGTGTATGACTGTAAGTTACTTGTTAAACCATTCCCACAGGGTAACATTTTAGACCAGTTCAAATTCAAGGTAGCTGCAGAGGACAATTTTAAGTAAATAAAATCTTTGTCTTTTGGGTTAGAAAACATTTTGGATAATTAAGAAATTGCTTGTGACAAGCAATTTCTTCATTATCAACTAAGTTTTCCAAAAGGTTCTTATTGAGGGGCATTTTAAAGTGTCATTGTGTGGGAATGGATTATAAAAAAATATGAAAATATTAACCCTTTTTGACACAATCACCCTTTTTGACATCAAAATCCCAAGGCCTAAGAAAAAACTTTGGATAAAATATTTAGGTCAATGAAGAAATTACTTGTTACAAGCAATTTTTTTATTATCCACAATTTTTTCTATCCCTATTATGTTTTTTGAAATTTTATCAAGTAAAAGTTGTCGTTTGCAACTTCTTTTATTTTGGAGTCTTAAATTTTGTTGTTTGGTAAAGGGTTGAAGTTTTGATTGACCTTCAATCGCATGAAATTAAAGCAGGTTATCTTATAGTTATATAAATGTTTCAACTGCTTAAATAGAATTTATTCCTTTTTTTGTATTTTAGCTCACCTGAGCACAAAGTGCTTATGGTGAGGTATTTGGTCATTCTCTGTATGTCATGTGTTGTCCATTGTGTGTTAATAATTTTAAAATGACATCTCCTCCTAAACCGCTAGGCTAATTTCAACCAAACATGCGTGAAATGTGCCTTGGGTGGTGCCCTTTAAAAATTGCCAAAAGAATTGAAATCAATCGAAAACTCTGGTTGCAACAGCAACAAAACTAAAATTTTGATAAAATCTTTAAAAATTATCTCCCCTGACCCAGAAGGTGTAGACCCTTGATATTTTGCATGAAGCATCAGTACATTGTCCTCTTTCAGAATTGCTAAAATCATCACTCTCAGGTTCCCTGGGACAGAGCCCCTGTGGGGGTTGGGCTTAAAAAGAAATAAAGAAGGATTTTTAAAACAACATCTCCCAAACAACTGGGCCGATTTGGAAAAAAAAAAAGAAATTGTAATAATTTTTTTTTATAAGATTATCTCCTCCTGACCCAGAAGGTATAGAACCTTGATATTTTGATATCATTGACCTCTTTCAGAATTGCTAAAAACATCACCCTCTGGTTCCCTGGGACAGAGCCCTGAGGAGGATGTGGCTTATATAGAAATAAAGAAAGATTTTTAAAACGACATTTCCTCCCAAACATCTAGTTCAATTTCAACCAAATTTGGCAGAAATGTTTCTTAGGTGGTGCACTTTAAAAAAATGCTAAAAAATTTGAATAGGTTGAAATCCCTGGTTACCATGGTAACAAAACTGAAATTTAAGTAAGATCTTTGAAAATTATGTCCTCCTGAACCAGAAGGTGTGGAGTCATGATAACAAAACTGAATTTTTAAAAAAAAAAATTTAAAATTATCTAAGGCATAGAGTCTTTATATTTTCGTGAAGCATCAGTACATTGACCTCTTTCAGAATTGCTAAAATCATCACCCTCAGGTCCCCAGGGGCAGAGCCCTGGGGTTGGGCTAGGGAATTATATAGATATTAAGAAGGATATTTAAAACAACATCTCCTCCCAAACCACTAGACCAATTTCAACCAAATAATTTAAATCAGATGAAACTCTTGTTGCTATGACAAAGGTCAAAAATCAGCACTTTTTGCCGAGTCCGCTCTGAAACTTCTATAATCATGCACACAGGTACAAATTTCTTTCATACAAATGTTAACCACCTTCAGACGACCTGTTGGGAAAAAGACCCAGGTTCCTATCTCAAAGGTCAAGGTCACAATCTGGGGTCAAAGGTAAAAAATCGGCACTTTCTGCCCTGTCCGCTCTGTAACTTCAATGATCATGCACGCAGGTACAAATTTCTTTCATACAAATCTTCACCACCTTCAGACGCTGTATCGCAAAAAAGACCCAGGAGCCTATCTCAAAGGTCAAGGTTACAATCTGGGGTCAAAGGGGCGTCCGGAATGGTTAAATTGTATTTACTCTCTTATTCTTCAATGGATTGCTTCCATATTTGGACAGATGCTTAATTGGGTGGACCACTGTACATGACCTTGACCCAGTGGGCTTGACCTTTGACCTACTTTTGATCTCAGAAAAATCTGTCCATGCATGCATTTCTAGATTTCATTCTGTATTTATAGAAATTATTATATGTATTAAAATTTCATTTATTAAAAACCCAGACATATAGATCACAAATGCATGTGGTTGTGTTTACAAAACAAATTAAAGTGCCACATGCTTAACCCTGTCCTTTGGGGCATTTGTCACATGACTGTGACCAGCTCTTGTTTTAACCCATGTCCTGCTAAATATTTATCCTTTCTTCACATTTTTTTGTGTGTCAAATTTAGATTTTCTTTGAATTCAAATATTTCCTCAACAGTAAAAGAAGAAGCAGGTAGTCTAGACTAAGATCAGATTGCACTTCTTTGCAGGCTGATCTTAGTTTATACACCTGCCATTGCTATTTTCAGATATTCTGGTATCAGCATGACAAGGATGTAGGGTCATAAAAAAAAAGAGGCTATTGAGAGGGAATGAGTTAAGGCCTTAGTTTACTTGGACTTTTTTGTTAACACTAATAATATGTTTTTATCTCATGAAGATGGAAAGGACTTTATTCCGAGTGTGTGGAATGGCAGTTACTCATGTCCAGGCAGTCAAGACAATGTCTCATTTGTTCTTAACATCACAACGTCTCCTGGAAGCATTCAAACATTGTCACAGCTGTACATCGAGACCAAGACATTTTCTCTCAGTGGAACATATGCATCATTTTTCAATCAGCTGACCTTACATAGTGGTGGGATATCACTTAACTATGTTGGGGGACAGAATTTTACTGGGGTTGAGCTGAATGGAGAACTGATTAATGCTTTTTTCATAGTTGGTGCAATGATATTTGGAGAGCAATCTGGTAAAAAGGTTTGCCCAATGGAAATGACCAGAGTTCAGGGTATGTATTAACCAATTTCCAGACGACAAAATTTTTCAAATGAATTAATGTCAAATTATTTGCAGACAACAATTTCAAATTAACACATTCCCACACGATAGAATTTTAGATCAGTCCAAATTCAAAGAAGCTGCAGATGGCAATTTTAAGTTGTTGAAATCTTCAAAATCTGTGTCTTTGAGGGTAGAAAACATTGTGGATAATGTTAAAATTGCTTGTACAAGCAATTTCTTCATTCTCCACAATGTTTTTCCAAGCTTCCATATTGAGGGGCGATTAAAAGCATCATTGTGTGGGAATGGGTTAAGAAAGTAGAATTTAAAGTATCTCTGCCTTTCTTGGTAAAAACAATGTGGAAAATATAGAAATTGCTTTTAACACTGTTTTCATTGATCTTTTTCTAGAAAAACATCAAAAAGCAGGTTTTCGTAAGAATGGGTTAAAAGTATACCATGTATGGTATTGTTCAGGAATATTTAAACACTTGCTGTACAAACCATTCATGTTTTATAGAATTTATTCTAGTAAATGAAACTCATTACCAAATTCAATCAAATCTAAATAAGACTAATAATATTCATAATATTTGGCATGTGGGTCCATATAAGCAATAACTTGTGGCTCTCAGTGAAAAATGTTATCAAATTATACATATAGAGCGGAAGTGACCTTTGAAGTCAAACATTGTTCAACATTTATGAGAAGCATTTTTTGTAGTTTGACAACTTAAACATTTTAACTACAGCTTATTCAATGCCGTTTCAAATCTAACTTTAATTTCCTGTGGGATTAACCCTTTCCTGTTCAAATACAGGATTTTACGCTCCTGTGATTTTAAACTCGAGAAAACATTGTGGAAAAAGAAGAAATTGCTTGTAACAAGCAATTTCTCCTTTTTTCACAATATTTTCTACCATATAGGATGGTTTCATTTCAAATAGCATCCAGTTTTCATTGTCGTCTGCAACCTCTTTCAATTTGGACTAGTCTAAAATTTCCAAAAACAGGAAAGGGTTAAGTGGGCGTTGCAAGCAATCTGTGAATCAACCTGTACTTACAGATGACAGGGTCTGATTTTCTTATAAGTGTAAGAACAAAAGTTTATAATTTCTAAACTTTCTATTACAAGAACTTTTATGTTCCACAATGCAGATGGTATCTACAATATACATGCATGTCATATTACTTTGACACCTTTAGAATTATATGAAAGAATACATTTTTCAAAAAGGGGAAATTACTTCTTACAAGGAATTCTTCCTTTTCCAACATTTTCCACTAGTTTGTAATTATTTTTTAATTTTGAAATGTTTTTCAATTTGTAGTTGTCTAATATTTCACTGTCTCATAAAAGATTAAAATTTAATGTAACATACATAATGATTCTTTTCTCTTTGCGGAAAAATATATTTTTACATTAATATGCGATATTGCTTTTTAGGGAGAATGTGGCAATTATCAAAAAGCATAGCAAATTTTTTATGACTTCTGAAATTTCATCTTTGCTTACTTTGTTGTTTTCCTAGTGTGTGCTTAGTGTGTATTTTCTTCTAATTTTCAAACAAGACTAAGACAAGACCCTGGAAAAAGCTATATTCAGGAGATTAGATGCTACTTTTGCCAGCTTCTTGGTTATTTTGCTGCTATGATTGTGTTAACATATCCATGTGATAGTTCTTTTTGCAGGTTTTCAGATAAAAGAGGTTATTTTATGCTTGAATTCATTATAAAACCTTTATTGTAATAAAATTAATTTCACAATATTGTTGAAATTCAAAAGGTAAATGCAAACTCTTTAATATTTTATTCATTAACCCTTTCCTGTACAAACCCGGGATTTCATGTCTGTGTGATTTTTTCTACTTGAGAAAACATTGTGGAAAAAGAAGAATTTGCTTCTGACAAGCAATTTCTTCTTTTCCCACAATATTTTCTACCTGATTGGATGGTTTCATTTCAAATTGCATCCAAATTTTAGTGTCATTTGCAACCTCTTTCAATTTGGACCAGTGTAAAGTTTCAAAAAAGCAGGAAAGGGTAAAATATAGAGATGCCTAGTAAAAAACAACAACTGAACTTGATGTTTGAGACAAAGTTTTAGACTTGTCTTAACCAAGTCCCACACAAGCCCTCCTTTATTTTCTTGAGGGACTCCAAAAGCATGAATGTGAGGGACTGGGTTTTCAAGAAGTTGAAAAATTAAAGTCAGAAGTTGGAATTAAATAATGAGTTTAAGATTAAAATAATATCCTTTGACATGGAAAGGATTGAAGAAAGGAAATTCCATTGATAATTTATGTTTAATATGTCCTTATTGTTATTTCTTTTTTGTAAACAATCCAAGATCAAATATTCATTTGTTACTATGACTAAATAGTATGATTCAATCCATATCTAAAATTGAAGGTAATGATTATAATGTTTTTATTTCATGACTTATTAAGACAGAGTTATTATTTTTTAGCTCAGAGAAAAAATGGGGTATTGCAACCGCCAGACTGTTGTCGTCCTCAGCAGCAGTGTTGTCGTAAAAAAAATTGACATTTTGTGATATCTCTGGGAACACTCACTCACTAGAAATTCAGAATATGTGTTCACTATCTTGAGAGCACCAACAAGGGGACAACTGTAAATACATTTTTTGAACAAATTATATACCTTTTTCGATTTAGAACAGCCGAGCATCGGCCTCAACATGAGTTGCACTTGTTAGTTTTAATTGGTAGGCTTTCCCATTATTTTATGGTAAAAGTATGAAAGATATGTATTAAATAAGGTCTGAGAAAACAAGATATTTGGGAAACGTTTGAACAGGAAAACCTGTTTGTATTTCAGTATATTTTGATGGCTGTAATGGTCAGGGTAGTTGTTACAGATACGGCCAACAGAAGGACCAGTATAGATGTTGTTGTAACCAAGGTAAGTTTAACCCATTACCAGATAACAAAATTTTAGACTGCTCCAAATTCAAAGACATTGCAAACACTAAATTTAAGTTGATGAAATCTTTTTTGTGTTTAAAAGGTTAAAAAACATTGTGGATGATAAAAAAAATCCTTGTCACAATCAATTTCTTCATTGTACGTAATTAATGTTATAGAAAAGTTTTTTCTTGGAAATGTCAAAGAGCATTTTTGTGTGAGAATGTGTTTATCATTGTCCTAAACTTGTTCCAAAACAACAAAATTTTAGACTGGTCCAAATTGAAAGAAGTTACAGATATCAATTTGTGGTTGATGGATTTTTTTTATTTTTGGGTAGCAAATGTAGTGGATAATAAAGAAATTGCCTGTAACAATCAATTTCTTCTTTCTCCACAATGTCTTTAAAGGTTTTTTTCTTGAGGGACATAAAACAGGCAAGATTTAGGGAATTAGTTAAAATGGCAATCACATGAGTTACAGTTTATTGCATGTAAATTGGTGTATTAGCTAGTGCATTGGTGCCTTAACCCTTTCCTGTTCTATGAAATTTTAGACTGGTCCATTTTGAAAGAGGTTGTAGACGACAATTAAAAATGCATGCAATTTGAAATCTGACAATCCTATGTGGTAGAAAATATTGTGGAAAAAGGAGAAATTGCTTGTTACAAGCAATTTCACCTTTTTCCACACTTTACTCAAGTATAAAATCACGGTGACGTAAAATCCCAGGTTTGTCCAGGAAAGAGTTAATGCCTCCTTCTAGACCATAACTTCTACAATTGATGGATCATGGCTAGCAATCAAATTATTCGTTTACACGAGGAGTGAACTTTGGCCACCTAGGCCAGTTCTTAATTTTGTCACCAGGTAGTGAGTTAACCCTTGTCATGCTGAATCCAGAAAACTCTGGTTTTGGCAGGAGGTGTAGATAAGATCAGCCTGCACGTATGTGCAGTCTGATGTTAATCTACATCTCCTGTGTTTCGTTTTCAAACAAGAGTTGTTCATGAAATTAATTTTGAAAATATGAACAAACCATTGAATAAGTACTACCAGTGTTTTCAGCCCTTTGATTTTAATGAAATTCTGAAAAGATTTTTATCAGCATGACAATGGTTATTTTTATCATTTCATACATCAGGATACTCTGGAGCGCGCTGTGAGGTATCCCTGTACACATCTAGTATATCTATAGAAACAACAACAGAAAGTACATCTACACTACCAACAACACAACCAACATCCACAACACCAACAACCAAAACAACAACCAAGATTGACACCACTTCTACAACACCAAAGACAACAGAAGAGCAAACTACTGAAGAAATCACAACCACTGAACGAACAACTTTACCCTCAACAACTGAACCAACAACAACAAAACAGACAACTACAAGGCAATCCACAGCCATACCTACAACCACAAAACAATCCACAGTTGCATCAACAACCACAAAACAAACCACGATAAAACCAACAACCACACCATTGCCGGGTACCACTACTGTTACAAACTATGTGACTGGTACCCTGTACAGTGTGTATATAGAGATGGTAGAGGACGAATACCAAGCTGATACACAGAGAATGGTTTCTGTTCTCAACCTGGCATGGTATGATGCTAATCTTGGTATGTAGAATTCTTTATTTTACTTTGTTTCTTACTGTATGACAAAACTTGTTTCTAACCAAATGACAAAAATTTAACCCTTTAACCCATTACCAAACCAAACCATCCATTTTACTCTTTTGACATCATACTGGCCATAAATTTTACAAAATAACATTCTCTAACTCTTGTCATGCTTAACCTGGTATATTCCTATTTTGGTAGGAGGTATAGACCAAGATCAGCCTACCCATATGTGCAGTCTGATCATGGTCTACAACACCTGCTTATCCCTTTAAAGCCCAAAAAATTGAAATGAATATCAACCAACAATTAGTGATTCCAGTATTTCGGGTCCTTTATTATTTAAATGTGATTCTGTAGAGGATTTTAGCCAGCATGACAAGGGCTAATTTCAAAGTCGAAGCGTACAGTACCAGTGAATTTCAGTCTTTCATATGTAGCATTTTGCATTTTTGTTGGTTGGGGTGATTAACCCTTTCCCCTTTTTTGAAATTTTAAACTGGTCAAAATTAAGGAAGGTAGCAGAGGATAATAAATATTGGATACAATTTAAAACAAACCCATCCTTTGTGGTAGAAAATATTGTGGAAATGGAGAAATTTCTTTTTTTTTTTCACAATGTTTTCTCAAGTATAAAAAAACAGCAATGTAAAATCCTGTGAATGTTCACAAAAGGGTTAAATCTCAGCTAATTCAAGCAGTAATTAACCCATTCCCACAAAATGAAATTTTAGACCAGTCCAAATTTAAAGAAGTTGCAGATGAAAATTTTAAGTTAATGAAATTTTAAAAATCTTTGTCTTTTGGGGTAGAAAACATTGTGGATAATGAAGAAATTTCTTGTAACAAGAAATTTCTGCATTCTCCACAATATTTTCCAAAGCTGTCATATTGATTGGTGTTTAAAAATGTCATTGTGTGGAATGGGTTAAAAACGTTTAGGACACCAACAAACAATTTACCTTTTAGTGTAATGTGTTTGTCTATATACTGGCACATCTTTATCCCATTACTCATTCATAGGCAACAAAATTTAGACTGGTCCAAATTGAAAGGGTTGCATACGACAATTTTTTGTTGATGAATTTTTTCTGTATTTTTAGGTAGAAAACATTTTGGATAATAAAGAAATTGCTTGTAACAAGCAATTTCTTCATTTTCCACAATGTTTTAAAAAGCCTTTTTTCTTGAGGGGCATCAAAAAGCTCATTCATGTGGGAATGAGTTAGTATCTAAGTTGAACTGCCTTGTTGGATGTTAAAAGGCATGATCAGCGATCCATCCATTTTCTTAAAGTTAAATCAGATTTCGGCAAAAAATGTAATCACTATTCTCAAGGAATATAATTATGCTAGTTGTCTATTATACTGTCAATAGTTTTATCAATTTACAGTCAACTGTGTTAGCGGTCACCTGAGAATACCCGCCAATCTACGTATAACGGCCATCCCAGGTCCGCCTGGCCAATTTACTCTTTGAAATTACTGTGAATAGCAGTAATCTGTCATAAGTGGCCAGCGGTCACCTTTAATTGTCCAATATGCACTTTATGTATATCCCTTTAAACGGTCACGCAACCCGACTTACTGCTAACAGGTGTCCTGCAAAAATTCAATAACACGTCTGGCTAATCTTGTGCATAAACTTTTAAACATGTGAGATAAACATTAACACGCCACTTAATAATGTATACTCTTTAAATGTGTGTTTGATTGAATGCAGTTACATAACAAGTACCATGTTATGTTATAATTAATCAAATTTGATGGATTTAATATAAAGTCTTATTACTTATCCAGTTTGTAAGTTGCCAAGATGGGTGGTTTTACCACACGAAAATTTTTTGACAAGTCCAAATTCAAAGAAGTTGCAGACAAGAATTTATTTGATAAAAACTTGTAATCTTTGTTATTTGGGGTAGAAATATTATGGATGATGAAGAAATTGCTTTGTCTTCATTTTCCACAATGTTTTCCAAAGCTTTCTTTATGAGGGGCGTAAAAAGTGGGATTGTGTACGAATTGGTACAGGGCTGGATCAGAATATTTTTTCTTATCTGCTTTCATCAAGCAGTTCATAGACAATGTATACCAGTATTTGGGAAACACATGGTTGTAATAGATTATCTAAAATATATTTTTGGCAAACTTTCGAGGAAAATAAATCAAATGTAACCTCGGTCTCGATCATAAGTCATTCAATGTTTTATCTTGCAATAAATTATTGTACACCGACCAAAATGTCTCGTAAGTGTTTAACTCTAGACAAACACGTCAATGTTCTTTAGTTTCTAGAGTTTGAGTTTAGGCAATTTAAAAAATATAAATGGAAAATAATTTGTCAGCATTCATAAATATTGGTGTATTTACAATTTTTTGTTAATCAGAACACTTATTTTTCTACATTTATGTGGCCATTCTGATATTAAGACTTGTCCTTGTATCATGACTTCTCTATATCGTCAGGGTATTATAAAAAATCAACAACAACAAAAATTGATCTGTGCTAAGCAGCCAACTGTCATATGTCCCCAGTTTTGATCTGTCCCTTGGCTGGTTGCATACAACAGGTTCGACTGTACTTGGACTCATTTTTTATTCCTTTAATGCACAGGAGGAAAACAGATATTCTGTTTTATTATAAAGAGTTTCCTGATGTCTTGATGAGTTATTTTCTTATTTCATATATTTGAAAGGTACTGAAAATGGAAATGCAACATATAGAATCAACATACAGAGCAGGAAAAATCTAATCAACCAACAAGGGTATGTTACCAATTGCCTTGCTGAAATATTCCTTTCTATATTCCTTTCTATATACCTTTCAAAGTAGAAATGTTAATGAGATTAATTTTCATAAGATAACCCATAGCTAGTACTTCCAGTCCTTTCAGTCATTCAGTTTAACCCATGCCCACTCAAGCCCTCCTTTTTACGCCCCACAAGAAAAAAGCTTTGGAAAACATTGTGGACAATGAAGAAATTGCTTGTAACAAGCAATTTCTTCATTATCCAAAATATTTTCTATCCCAAAAGATGAAAAAAATTAAAATTCCATCAACTTGAAATTGTCGTCTGCAGCTTCTTTCAATTTGGACCAGTCTAAAATTTTCTTGTGTTGGAATGGGTTAAACCATTCACACAAAGTGAAGCTTTTTGATGCCCACAAGAAAACACTTGGGAAAAAAATTGTGTTAAATGAAGAAATTACTTGGTCAAAGCATTTTTTTTTCATTTCATACAATGTTTTCTACCCATGAAGATGAAAAATATAAAATTTCAAAAACTTTAAATTGTCATCTGCATCTCCTTTCAGTTTGTTTGGTAATGGGTTAATGAAGTTTGGAAAAGGAATTTATCCAGCATGTCAAGGGTTAAAATTTGATGACTTGTCACTGATCAACCTATAACCAGATAACCAAATTGTAGAATTTCCCAAATTGAAAGAAGTTGCAGACAACAATTTCAAGTTGGTGAAACTTTAGAAGTCTTTGTGTTTGTTTTTTTGTAGAAGCAATTTTTTCATTTTCCGCAACATTTTCGAAAACTATTTTCTACAGGGGTGTAAAAAAGCAGGATGTGTATGAATGGGTTCAGAGGCAAAAAGTACAAAACTAGTCTTGAATGAAAGATGTTGTAAACCATGACAAAAAAATATTGTATAATGAATGCTAGAATTAGAAATAGATTTGTAAATCATAGGGGAAAAACTTAATGCTGATGTGCAAATTTCCTTTATTTTTTTCATTTTCATCAAAATGCCATTTTTACAAAATTTTCTTACACAAAACTTCCATGATTGACTTCATTTTCTAATTTAGATATTTTTTATATTTTTTCCAGCCTGGATATCATGGTTGTGAGATACACGCTCACTGTTGATAATGCAGCAAACATATCTACCATTATAGTCCCCAACATGAACCACCTGACTGCAGCTGTTGATGTATACTACAACACGGTGTTGTATAGAGGCCCTGTAACTGGCCTCATGGACCTTGATATGAGCTTTACTGTAATGATAGAGGGCCCACGTCCAACTCCAGATACCATCAAACAGTTAGAGCTGACATTGTGTTATATATGGGCAGGAAACAGTAGTAAGTAGTACTTTATAGTACATGTGTTTATGCCCCTGCCATGTAGTGTGAATGGGCATAAGGAGATAACTGAATACCTGATGGCAAAATTTTAGACTGATCCAAATGGAAAGGAGTTGCAGACGACAATCTAAATTTGATGAAATTTTAAATTTTTTCTACTTTCTGGATATCAGTCAACTCTAGCAACAAACACAAAATCAGAAAGAGGTGGAGGGTTGGCAATGTTCATCCACCATGACATGCATGTGATTAAACAGCTTCAAATTCCACTCCTTCATAGAAAAGCCTTTTTAGCGGTGTGGGGGGTATTCTCGTCAGCCCTTGAGGGCGACAGCTCTAGTTTTGTCTGTAGCATATCTCTGAATAAATAATAGCTATGATCATGATACTTTAAGTGTGTATGGATCCAAAGGGAAGTGCAGTGCACCAAAAACATAAATCTGCCATACTTATTTTTTTAGTTACTGCCTTTAGATGTTTTTCAGACTTAAATTTTGTCTGAAGCACATCTCTGAAAGTATAATAGCTGGGATTGTGGAACTTCAAGAGCAAAATAACATGCAAAAGAACCATAACTCTACCTTGTCGACCTTTGTTGATTTTCAGACTTATTTTAATCCCTTCCTCTAGTTGACATCAAGCAGTGTAAAAGGCGGATCTTGAAACAATCTGGGACCTTGATTCAATTGAACCAGTCTAATATTTTGTTGTCTAGTAATGGGTTAAGTCATCTTCCAAGGTCAGTGTTAACTATTATGGTAAAATTTCTATAGCTGGGAGAGAAGTTTTTAAGTCCATTTTGTTTTCTTTCAACTAAACTAGAAATGATATCTAAATTTTTCTTTATGATTCCAGGTTTGACAGACATTGAATGCCTGTTTGGAAATGAGATATCAATCGTTAAAAGTGACGAGTTATTTGGAAGTAATGAGTAAGTCAATTCATTTTTTGCTCTACTGTTTTGGAGAAATCTCAAGGTAGCCAGGTGGTCATTTATGTCTGCATCAGCACTGTGGTCTGAAAAATATGAAATTTTGTAATATTTGGTATTACTGAACAATTACACAAAACATATTCTCTATCAAAAGAGAAATCTATTCAATCAAGGGGTTAACTTTAACCCATTTACAGACTGCAAAACTTTAGGCTGGTCCAAATTGAGAGAAGTTGCAGACGCCAATTTCAAGTTTATGAAATTTTAGATTTTTCTTCTGGGTAGAAAAAATTGTTGTAAATGAAAAAAATTGCTTGTTACAAGGAATTTCTTCACTTTTCGAAATATTATCCCACTTGTTTTTCTTGTTTAAAATTGTCACTGTGCGGGAATGGGTTAAATGCATTTATGAATGAATTAAATGCTATGCCCCTTTTTTAACTAAAAAGTCTTAACTACAATCAAGCACTTGAACAGCCAAGCGTTGGCATCAGCATGCAATGTTGTTGTAAATTGTACCTTTCTTGAGAGTTGGACAGCTATTTGCTATACTATTAAGATTCGATGATTACCTTTGTGCAGAACCAACCATGATTTTTTTTTGCCCCTTAAGAAAAAATCTTGTATGAATATGATTTTTTTTGCCCCTTCAGAAAAAGCTTGGGAGATCATTGTGGAAAATGAAAAATACTGTTTGTCACAAACAATTTCTTCATTTTCCACAATGTTTTTTTACCAATAAAAAGACAAAGATTTCTGAAAATTCATCAACTATTAATTGTTTCCTGCAACTTCATTGAACTTGGACCAGTCGCAAATTTGATTTTTTGGTACTTAGAGCTGCAAAAAGGTGATATTCTATTCACAGGGAATGTGAAATTGCTTATAACTAAGAATAATTAAAAGCAGTGTGAACCCAAAACTATTTATTACTAACTTGAATTAGTATGGAAAAAACAGAAGACTCGGGTAAAAAACTTTTAGTGTTTCTTTTACTTCATTTGAAAATTTTCTGAATTTTAGCTTATGTGTTGATGTTTTTTATTGCAGCATAGAAGTCACAAAGCTGTACTATTTTATCTCCTTAAATGGAAGTCTTGTTGACCCTACTAGAGTTATTGCCCCTGATGGTGACATCATTAAGGACACTATAGAACAAAATGTTGGGGGAGTTGTGGTTTATGATAGTCTTGTCAAAGTACCCTACAGATTTCACTTTGATCTATTCTTGTATGGCAATGTTCTGGTAGAATACAGACCTAACTTCACACTAGCAATCCAAGAAGAATGGACACAGAGTAAACCAGGTATGATGGCTGATCTTATCGTCAATAGGGCCAGACTATACATACAGTTAAACCCATTCCCACTTTATAAATTTTAGACCCGTCCAAATCGGAAGGAGTTGCAGATGACAATTTAAAGTTTAGGAAATTTAAGATTTTTCAACTTTCTGGGGAGAAAATATTGTGGAAAATGAAGAAATTGCTTGTTGCAAGCAATTTCTCCATTTTCCACAATGTTTTACAAAGCTATTTTTCTTGGGGGGGGGGGCGTCTAAAGGCGTCAAGGAGTGGGAATGGGTTAAATTATATTCAGCCACCACTCTTCGGACAGCCAAAATGTAGTCATTTAACCCATTCCCACTAAATGACACTTTTAGAGGCCCCCAAATAAAAAAGGCTTTGGAAAAACTTGTGGAAAAAAAAGAAACTGCTTGTATAAATTGCTTGTATCAAGCAATTTCTTCATAAACCACAATGTTTTTTATCCAAAAAGATGAAAAAACTTTCATTTCCATTTACTTGGAATCGTTGTCTGCAGCTTCTTTCAATTTGTACTAGTCTAAAATTTCGTTGTGTGGGGATGGGTTAAGAGTATGGTTGCTGAATACATCATTCTGTGACACATATGATTAGTTTGACTGCGTACATTAATTATTGCAGTATTCTCTCTTAACCCTTTCATGTTTTTCGAAATTTTAGACTGGTCCAAAATTGAAAGAAGTTGCAGACATCATGGAAAATTGGATGCAGTTTGAAGTAAAACCATCCTATGTGGTAGAAAATATTGTGGGAAGAAGGAGAAATTGCTTGTTACAAGCAATTTCTCCTTTTTCCACAATGTTTTCTGAAGTATAAAATCACTGTGACGTAAAATCCCGGGTTTGTACAGGAAAGGGTTAATGTTATGTTGATGGATCTTATTAGAATCTTCTTTAGGTCAGTTCTAATGAGGTCTACCAACATTGGATTGAGTTTTGACAATTTCATTAGCTAGTTTTGAAGATCCCGTGTTTTTGGAACGGGAATTTTGATGCTAGGTGCTTAATGAAAGTGGTCACTTAAAAGAGGTGTTTGCTCGAGCAAGATTGACTATGTATAACCCCAGGTGTCATTATAAACTGTGTCATTGGATGCTGTTGACACCAAATGAATAAAAAACAACAAGGACACTAAAAATTAACAGATTGTTGACCATACTCACTGAGCTTCAACAGGAAGTTGCTCTTCAATATTAGTCCTTGTCAAATATTCAATCCAATATTTCTTATGAAGTTAATTTCATAAACAACTCTGGCATCAAAAAGCCGTACAGGAGGTGTAGACTAAGATCAGACTGCACTTATGTGCAGGCTGATCTTTGTCTATACCTCCTGCTAAAACCGAAATATACCAGAATAAACATAAAAAGGGTTAAAAGGTTTTAATTTTAATATTCATTTCCAGTTAAATGTGGCAAAAACTGGATAGATGGCAATCTTTATGTCGTAACTACAGCTTGAATAATTGGTTGATTGAGTCTTTGATTGACAGTGGCAATGCATCAACTGTCTAATTGTCAAACCATTCGTTATTTTTACAAACAACTTCATGCTCATAAATAAGAGCAAAGCATGCTCATATCACTGGGTTACCTGTGACTAGCTGCAATCCATCCATACAAGGACTGATATAAGGTTTTGAAATGACAAGGCTTTTATGAAGATATTTGCACTAGTAGAAAAGTCCTGGACCAATGTCAAGGGTATGTTCAGAAGATACTCTCCAGCCCTCATCAGCCATATGATAACTTCCCTTTTATACTTAAAAAGTTAAAAAGTTTTGAGTTTATAGTCTTTTTCTACACCTTGCCTAATCAAACGATTTTACACTTACAGAATGCGCCAGTGGTCAGTGTATTGTACAGATTATGAGATATGAGCAATATACTCTAAATGACAAGTAGGTATCTTATATCACAGAGTCTGGTTTGACTAAGACTGCATTTCAATTCAATTATTAATATGAAGTTAAATAATGTTACAATTCATGACAATGAAAAAGTAATGTAAAATGTACATTTTGTCTATTTGATTCAAAGCTTTTTTCTTAAGATAGTTTTTCAATGGTGTTTTACAATAATATGATGAAAAAAACATACGGAATTTACTTCTGTAACCTGACTGTATGAACTTTAAAAAGACCATCTTGGAATTTTACAAAACTTTTTTCTTTTTAACCCATTCCTACACAATTTTGCTTTTTGATGCCCGGCAAGAAAAACAATTAAGAAAACATTGTGTAAAATGAAGAAATTGCTTGCAACAAACAATTTCTTCATTTTACACAATGTTTTCTACCCAAAAAGTTTAAAAAAATCTAAAATTTAATAAACTTTAAATTGTCGTCTGCAACTTCTTTCAAAATATAGTCTAAAAGTTTTTTGTCTGGTAATGGGTTAAGATGATGTAGCATCCAACACAAGTCTTTCGTAAAATTGCTTGAGTGGGGTTTAACAACATTTTTAACCATACTTCAGTCATGTCGCAGCGGCTGGAGCACCTAACTGTGTATTGCTTGTATTTCTCACACCAGTACCACCACAACATCCTTTCTGAGCCTCCAGCTATACATCCCTCTTAAGTTTATGATTATTCACCTGTAGGTGGGAGACAAATGTGGTAGAGGATATTCACCATGGTAGGGGATCAACCTGGGGCCCCATAATTGCCCTTTAGGATATCATAAGTGGGCAACCAAGATGTCGTAATTATAGCTTAAATAAAACTGTATTTATGACATTTTGTTACCTACAGACTTTATCTAAAAAAAGCAAAAGACATAAAGGTTCCTTCAATAAAAATCTATTAAAAAATGAAAAATGTAATAATCACTTTTTTAGAAAGTTCATATTTTTCTAGTCTTATGGAAAATATTCTCTTTCTACTTTGTGAACTTAAATGGATTTTTATTTCAACCAAAGATTCAATTAAGAATTGAAGAGAATATTTTTTTGTTTTCATTGAGATATGAACCTAAAACCTTATTCACACTGATGTATTGATCCACAGATTCATATAATGTGATTTAGTTTTTAGGTTCACACCTCAAGGAAAACAAAAAAAAATATTCTTCATTTCTTAAGTACAACTTTTGCTCTATCTAGACACTCCCTCTTGAAACATCCCTTTACATATTATGTACTATCATGATTTGTTACATTTCTTTTACAAACAGGATACAAGTTACAAGTGTAGTGTACACAGTCCACATTGGAGCCTATATCTTTGGACCTGTTCTGATCTCTGCACCAACTGTATTTGATTTTGAGGCTAACATGAACTTCAGTAGTGCTGTTACCGGTGTCTCTGACACCTACCAACTTTACATCCCCAAACTTGGTGATAGACTGTACAGAGATAGGTTCAGATGGGATGTATTGTTTACTGGGTGGGCAGACCCTAGAAATGAGGTGCAATTGAGTAATGAAGTGGTCACAGCTATTTCATATTATCAGACAGGTTTGTAGTCTATGTTAGTTCTTAATAGAGTGAGTTCTTCTTAGCAGTTGAAAAAGCAACAAAACTTTGGTAAACTGCAGTCTTGCTTCCATCATGTATTTTATGCAATAAACAAGAACACAGAAGGTATCTGAATGAGGGCAGTTACAAATGTACAAATTATTGGTAGATCAAAATGTACTTATACAACAGTCTATAGATAACCTCTGCATCTGACAACATTATTATAGACTAGTAATACTGTGATACTTACCAAACCCATTTTTATTTATAACCACTGTGCCTCACAATAGAAGAAGATGCTAGTTATAATGATGGCTTTCTCAGAAAATATAGTAAATATGACTCCAAAGGATATAAATCCTCTAAGAATTGCATAAAAATAAGAGAGCTGATAGCACTGAAAGCACTAGTTGTTGGTCAAAATTTCTTTCGAAAATTAATTTCATAAACAAATCTGACCTGAAAGGGAAAATGAGTGGTGTAGACTAAGATTAGACTGCACTGATGAGCAGAACCATCTTTGTCCATACCTTCTTCCAAAATATGAATCTTACGGTTGCACCATAGCAAAGGTTAATAAACGTGCCATTAGTTGTGACATGTTGGGAAATAAGTTATTTGAAATGAGAAATGTTACCTTAAAATTAATGTATCTTTAAGAATGTTTATTTTCAAGTGTATTTGACATGTTTACTAATCTGCATAATTTACTTCTTTGTTGTGTGGTAACAAAAAAATCTTTGAGTCTAAGTGAGTGTTTGGTTCCATATAAAGTTCTCTTTTTATACTCCACATCAAAAGATCGAGGGCATATTTTGTTTTACTGTTGTCTGTCTAACTGTCAGATTCAATGAAAAAAAACACTAACATTTACATTGACTGTAAGCCTATTCTAGATGTGAGATAATATTTGGTATGATGATAGATGTTATTGATATGCATCTGATGATACCAAGGTTGAGGCAGTGTGACAAGGTCAAGGTCATTTGTTAAGGTCAAAGTTCTGCAAAACTAAACCAATAATCTTTTAACATTTTCAATTTCATCAAGCCTATTTAAGATACAGTTCTCACATTTGGCATAATAATAGATCTTATTGATACACATCCACCGGTACCAAGGTGTCTGGCAAACTTGTCTTGTTTACATGAAATCTAGTTTTATGGGTCATCATTAAACAGTTGTAACTGCCTATAACATATATGCAGTTACAACTGTTTCACACTGACTTATGTACATACACAGAATTTAGATGAGTGTTTGGCCTCACATGCTTTATATATAGTATTGTGTATATTCTAGTACTTTGTATCTGGTCTTGATAACTTTATTCCTAGTAATGTGTCTATCCAAGAGGACTTCCTGAGTGTTTGGCCCCACATGAAGTGGTCTTGTTTACCTTATATCTAGTAATGTGCATATCCTCAGTCTTACTGAGTGTTTGGCCCTACATGAAGTGGTCTTGTTTACTTTATATCTAGTAATGTGTATATCCTCAGAGACTTTCTGAGTGTTTGGCCCCACATGAAGTGGTCTTGTTTACTTTATATCTAGTAATGTGTATATCCTCAGAGACTTACTGAGTGTTTGGCCCCACATGAAGTGGTCTTGTTTACTTTATATCTAGTAATGTGTCTATCCAAGAGTCTTCCTGAGTGTTTGGCCCCAAATGAAGTGGTCTTGTTTACTTTACATCTAGTAATGTGCATATCCTCTGAGTTTTTGGCCCCACATGAAGTGGTCTTGTATACCTTATATCTAGTAATGTGCATTTCCTCAGTCTAACTGAGTGTTTGGCCCCACATGAATAGGTCTTGTTTTCTTTATATCTAGTAATGTGTATATCCTCAGAGACTTACTGAGTGTTTGGCCCCACATGAAGTGGTCTTGTTTACTTTATATCTAGTAATGTGTCTACCCAAGAGACTTTCTGAGTGTTTGGCCCCAAATGAAGTGGTCTTGTTTACTTTATATCTAGTAACATGTATATCCTCAGATACTACCGGTAATTACTGGGTGTGTGGCTCCAAATTAAGTTGTCTTTTTTTCTTTTTACCTAGTAATGTGTCTATTCTCAGAGTCTGACTGAGTGTTTGGCCCCACATGATGTGGTCTTGTTTACTTTACAGGTTTGTCCTACAAGCTTAGTTTTGCCAGATTTGAAGATTGTTTGGATAAATATGGGTATTTATACTATTTGCCATACTTTAGGGGATCAAGAAAGAAACTTTTTTCATAAAAAAGGGATACAACATTGAGTTTACTCAGGATAAAGTTTTAATCTATCAAAAATAATGAGCAAGCAGAATGTCCATCAACATTCCATCACTCATTTGTCATTTTGACTAAAACTTTTCATTTCAATATATTATTGGTTGATTGTTTATAAATGTTGAGATTTTTTTCAAGTTCAATTAATCATTGATTCACTTTGATGAAATACTGTCATTTTTTTTTTCTTTAGTTTTTTATTCACAGAGGACAAACAATTTTACAAAGTTTACAAATACAGCCTTTATATTTGTTTTGATTTTAGGCAGACTGAAGCAAAATGATTTTCCAAAAGGCTAATGCATTTGGAAAGGTTTAACCTATTCCCGTACAATATTACTTTTTGATGTCCCTTAACCCATTCCCAAATGTCAAAATTTTAGGCTGGTCCAAATTGAAATAAGCTGCAGACCACAAACCAAAGTTGGTTTAAATTGAAAAACAAGAGTCATAACAGGTAGAAAACTTTCTAAGAAAGAAGAAATTTGCTTGACACAGACAATTTCTTATTTACTCACAATGCTTTCTAAAGCTATATTTCTTGGTTAAGATGAAAGCTTCAGAAAACATTGTGGAAATGAAAAAATTGTTTGTTAAAATTTCTTCATTATCCACAATGTTTTCTCCCCAAAAGGACTAAGATCTTTATAATAATCTATAAATTGTCACCTTAATATTATTTCAATTTCAACCAGTCTAATTTATTATCTGGTAATGGGTTAATTTGAATAAACTGCATATCTTTATATTCATTCATGTATTTATGTCTTTTTCAGAGATAAAGTCTTTAAAATGGTGTTCTTCTTAAAGGATTCATCTTTGAGAGTTATCGATGCTCGAACAGTCACAATGATTAATATGACAATTTTAGATGATTGGTTCAGTAATGAAACCAATTTGGTGTATTATGGAAGTGGAAGAACATACAAGATCTATCTGCACAGATCTGACGTAGACAATTTTGTGTTACCTGTAAGCATGTTTTACACAATTGATATCGTCGGGTATCTGCTGAAGGAGGACCACAAAAAATTACCTTCTGTCATTGAGAATGCATGGAATCAATACATTGAATTGCAAGGTATGTAAAATGTTTATATAAGTGACTAAATAGTGATTTTAGCTGTCACTCAAGAATCAATGGACCAATCAAATTGTTCATTTAGACCTGAAGTAAACTTTAAGCTTGGACATTGGCCGAAATGTATGTGAAGCTTTTTTGTTGTTTTTGAAACTTAAACATCAAAACTACGGCTTGCTTTTTCAAGGTTGCCAATCAACAATTTTCCTTTTTGCAACATGTTACTGGCCATAAATTTTGCAAAACAATGCTGTTTAATCCTTTCCCATTCAAACCCAGGTTTTTATGTCCCTGTGATTTTATTTTTGAGAAAACATTGTAGAAAAAGAAGAAATTGCTTGTAACAAGCAATTTCTTCTCTTTCTACAATATCTTCTACTCTACTGAACTTTTATTTTTCATGTTAAATTGATTTTAAATTTTCATATGCAAAATCTTTGAAATTGGACAGGTCTAAAATTTGGTAAAATAGGAAAGGGTTAAATATTGAAGTGGACCTCCCTGTTGGAGGTCAACGGACAGGGCCAGCAATCTGTCAATCAGATATATTGCTTGCCCCACCGACTGACCTCCGACACATCAGTCTGATTGGGATACCAAAGAACTTTAATTTATATAACTTATGGTCAGAAACATGACAAAAAACTTTTGTTGCAGCGTTATTCAGGCTGAATTTTCAACCCGTACGTTGGCAAACAAAATAAAATGCTTCACATAAATACAAGATTTCAAAGCTCTGCTTTCAATGAAGAGATAGATGGTTTTTCGCTGACAGCCATAATCCCTCAATTTCAGTTTTTCTACATCGTGAAAGTGTTGTTCATTTTGTCATTTTGGATTTTGTAAACATTTATTTCATATTCTAAAGAACATACTATTTCACCCAACAAGATGTTTGTTATATATAAAAGAGAATGTAAGCCCTGCATAGCTTTGCAGTCAGGGTCCTGAGATGTTTCAAGAGTTGTGAATCCCTGTAGCACTACCTTGAGCGAGGAGTTAACCCTTGTCATGCTGTATAAATTACTTTACTGAATTGCTGTCAAATCAAAGGGCTGAAAGCACTGATAGAACTTGTTGTTAAAAAATTAATATTTTTTTTAGAAATCAATTTCGTACAAAACTCTGGCAGGAAAAGTACAAGCAGGAGGTGTAGACCAAGATCAGACTGCACTTATGTGCAGGCTGATCTTGGTCTACACCCCCTGCCAAAACTGGAATATTCCGGGTTCAGCATGACAAGGGTTAAGAGCCCCAGCCTCATACTCGTCATACCCAGGAAGCCCATGATTAGGTGAATTTCATCATCATATAACTGCAAGAATCTTTAGAACAAACTGTAAAACTGTAAAACCTTACTCAAATCAAATGAAAGGGAATAAAATAAGCCTGATGGGATGTGTAAATGTTCATGTGAAAGGTTAGTCTAGAGGGAAATTAATTTAGATAGATCAAGTTGAAATTGATGGAAATTTTGTGAAAATGAATCCAAACCTGGGCAATTTCTATCACTTTATATATGGATTTGCACTTTTCTTATTTAACCCATTACCAAACAATGGCGCTTTTTACACCCCCAAGAAAAAAAGCTCTTGAAAAAATTATGGAAAATGAAGAAATTGCTAGTTACAAGCAATTTCTTCCTTGACCACAATGTTTTCTACCCAAAAAGTAAAAGAATTGGAAAATTTTATGAACTCAAATTTGTCATCTGAAAAATCATTGAATTTGGACCAGTCAACATTATTGTCATCTGGTCATTGGTTAATACTAAAGGATTAGGAGTGGTATGTCATCTTGATTCTGGTTCTGTGCTGATGTTTTTAACCCATTCAAACTCAACAAAATTTTAGAATGGTCCAAATTGAAAGAAGCTGCAGACGATATTTAAATTTTCTTTGTCATTTTGGATAGAAAACATTGTGAATAATGAAGAAATTGCTTGATACAAGCAATTTCTTCATTTTCCACAATGTTTTCCAAAGCTATTTTCTTGAGGGGTGCAAAAAGGAGGACTTGTGTGGGAATTGGTTAAATATCAAATATCAAATACCAGAAAATATCTGTGCATTATTAGATGTTTGACAATATTGAATCTCATGTTGAACAGATTAAATATTATATTAAAGTTCACCCTAACTAGCTTGACTCCATCATTTGATTTTTTTTTCAGCCAATTCATCTTCATCAAGAAGTACCAGACAAAGTCTTGGTGGTACAAACATTTATATCTCATATATCCATTTAAATCATGTATACATGTATCTCATATAGCCATTAAATTTAACCCATTCCTACTCTATCCCACTATTTGACACCCCCTCAAGAAAACAGCATGGGAAAACATATTGAAAAATGAAGAAATTGTTTATATTATGGTTAGCAATTTCTTCATTTCCCACAATGTTTTCTACCCACAAAAACAATGATTTTTAACCTTTCATCAACCTGAAATTGTCCTCTGCAACTTTTTTTTAATTTCGACCAGTTTGAAATTTTCTCGTCTGTTAGTGGGTTAAACTTACTCAATCTTCTTTCTTTTGTTACATGCTCCACCATTAATTGGTTGTTGTATATAGCGTTACCTTTGTCTGTATGTGAGGGGGTTGGGGGTGGGGGCCAATTGTGTCCAATTTGTGTCTTGAGCATCTCATTTACATTTAAAAAATGAAGAGAACATTTTTTTGTTTTTCATTGAGATATGACCTAAAAACTTAATCCTACTGTATGAAAATGCAAAGCGGATTCATATATTGTGATAAAAAAAATTGTAAGATTTATACCTCAATGGAACAAAATTTTTCTTTTCATTTCTTATAATTTGATGCCATTATGCAAAACAAGTTTGAGTTAAGTTTTATGGATCTACTTTGTGCAAAAGCATACAAAATAGTTGCATATGCAAAATTTTGTTCATTGAATTATGAAAAGAAAATTCCAACCAATCAAAAGCTTGAATCTTATTAGTGGAAACTAAAAGTAATTTTTCAATGATTGATTATTGAATAACTTTGTACAATTGTCTAGTTATGGTGTCATTTAACCCATTACCAGACAACACAATTTTAGACCTGTCCAAATTCAAAGGAGTTACAGACGACAAATTTAAGTTTTGGGTAGAAAAAAAAAATGTATCAAATGAAGAAATATGCATGTTACAAGCAATTTCTTCATTTGACACGACTGTCAATCTAGAGGTCCCGGGTTCGATTCCCGACGGCGGCACTCATCCTTTCCGACTATTTGTCTCTCACCAATGGGTCGATAATCGTAGACCTATGTGGGATAGCAGCTGGAGGCTAGGAAAGGATGTAATGGTAGTACTGGTGTGAGAAATACCAGGAATCCATTGTTAGGTGCTCCAGCCGCGCGATATGACTGAAAGATTGTTAAAAGCGGCGTAAAACCCCATTCAAACAAACAAACAAAAAATTCATTTGACACAATAATTTCCTGATTGTTTTTCTTAAGGGGAGTCCAAAAGCGTCACTGTGTGGAAATTGGTTAAGGATTTTGTTCAGATAGGCTCAAGATAAGGTTACTCTAGAAGGAAAAAAGTTGACCTGGTTCAGCAGCCTGTTTCATTAGGTCACTAATTTGTTGTCCAAAAGTAGAACTAGTGCTATATAAATGTGTTTCCAGTCTTCCCAAGGGCAAGAAAACTGTTTAATGGCTGATGAAATTGATCTTGTCTGAAATTTATCTTTTTTATCCAATTTGTTCAACTTGTCACCTCTGTCTGTAATTAGTTCAAATGCCAAAAAAGTGTATTTCTGCAAATCGATAGCTTAGTGTAAAAACATCATAAGTGTCTATACTTTGTATAGAAACTCATGATGTATTTGCACTAAGCCACCGAAATGTTAATGTAACAGTTAAAAGGCTATATGCAAATTTAACTTACTCGAATGTATATATGCTATATGTATGAGAGCATTTTAAAATGGAAAACTTAACCTTTTATAATAAAAGATTGGCCTTGCCCAAATTCAAAAAAACTTGATAGAACTTTAATATCTGAAACTAGGAAGAAATTTTTCTAAATTCAACATTGCTTTCCTGAATGTTTTTTAAAGAGCATAAAAATAAAGGATTATGTGGTAATGGGCTAATCTTGTCCACAGTATAATATATCATATCTAGTATTACAAGGTAGATTTGTAAATCACAGAAAACACTTGTTCATGATAAGTACTGGTGTCATGCAATATATGTTCTAATTGGTCAGGGGCTAATGTAATAATTAGAAATGAACTTATAATATTAACTTAAATATTAGTGCTGCTAAAAGTATTTATGTTGTGCAAAAAGGTTTTCTATAATAGGTTCAAGGTCAACATAAAATGACAAAAAGGGCTATTTGGGGTAACAATAGATCTAGTGCACCTGGACCAATGGCAGATTGAAGGGGTATCTATGTCTGGGACATATATTTCTATGTTACATATTCATTCTATATGTTGAGACAGCACTTTTATAGCATGAACTGCCTCAGTTAGAATTATTTTTCTCATTTTTCATCTTTCTAGAATTGTGTTATGGAAGCAATTAAAATTAAGCCCAGAACCCTTTGTAAAAGTTCTGTAAAATGCTTGTCTAATTTATACTTTAGAATAGTGGGTTTCATATCAATTATAAAGGATAGGTCAGGATTTGAGATTCCAAAGATGTGAGAGCCACTTCCTATGTCCAGGGCTCATAAATATTTCTTTTGCAAGAATTATCCCCCTTTATGAGTTATCAAGCACACACAGCTGAATGTGGCATATATGTGCTATTTATGTATATATTCATATTTTCTCGCATTAACTTCTCATATCGTTAACCAAAAAGACGAATCACGTGACTGACGGGTAACCCTTATTATGACCTGATCTTCACTGCTAATCTGTCCTTGTTGCCCGAGAAATTCCATACATCAAATTTATGACAATTTTACTAATTGAATGTATATATGTAAATAATTAGATATTTACCTTGTAGAATACCATGTCGTGTGTTCGGTGGAAAATGATCGTAAACAAATGAACCGCCTCTACGTGGTTGCGACCGTTCTGAGTTTAACAACCGCATGACGATTTATCCAGCTATCTCTAACCGACAAAAATTTAGACCTGTCCAAATTCAAAGAAATTGCAAATGTCGTGTTCTTTAGATGAAATTCATTAAATGGGAGTGGAGAGCATTCTGTATAATGGCGAGATTGCTTGTAAAAAGCGACTTCTTCATCTTCCACAATGTTTTTCAAAGATATATCCCCTGGGATCAGAAAGCGAAAGTGCGTAGGAATTGATTATAATAACCAATTCAAACCTGGATTATGATTATACTCCAATTAACTCACATCCAGTCAATGTAAATAATATATACTGACGGTTCGTGATGGTCTACAGTCTCGAATTTTGTAGCCGTGTATTTTGTGAAGGACGCTCTCTCGACAACCCACAACCAGACCTTGTGGTCTGTCGAGCGAGTATCATCTAATCTCTATTGATGGATTTTCCCGACTATTTTATGTACACCGTGCTATCTCTCCCTCCCTCCCTCTCTCCCTCTCTCTCTTTCTTTCTCTGTCTCTCTCTCAGCACATATTTGGCATAAACAAGTGACATCGATACTCCCTCACATTGCTTTTTGTATCATATATTACCCAATGTTGTACTTGTAAATGTACCTTGGAGAATTAAAGGTTATGTTATGTTAAAAAAAAAAAAAGAAAAAGGCTGGAAAGGAAAAATAAAATACAACAGATTAAAATGGGTTCACCCTCAATACAAGACTTTTGGAATAGGCAGATAAGAATGGTGCTTTTGAAAGAGGGAAAGTCAAAGTAGTACATGTATAGTCAAACTTGGAATTTTGAACATATTTATGATGCTTTTTTTAGTGCAGCTGTTTTCGGAGATTACCCTAGGTATTGTGATAGCCGTGGTGTTGTCAATGTTGTGGCCACCGTCGCTGTGTGAAAACTTTGACATTTTGTGATATCTCTTGTTCTACTTAAGGCATTCACTTGAAACTTGGCACACATTTCACTATCAAAAGAGGAACCTATACTATCAAGGGGATAACTCTAGGTGCATTTTTTGCGATTTGCCTTTTTTGACTTAGATTTTTTATCCACTATCCAGCACCTAACAGCCGAGCGTAGGCATCCGTAGGCAGTGCTCTTGTTAGTATTTTTCAATTAATATAATACATAAAAAAAGATAAAATCATTGTTTACTTAATTCCTTACCTTGCTTTATGATATAATGAAATCATCTAAAAATCTGTTTAAATATAAAGAAAATCCTCCTAAACATGAAGAAAAGATTGAATACTGGTAATCTAGTGAATGTTAAACTACTTTAAATGTAATGACACTTACAACCTTATAACATTCATTAGAGGAAACTGTGAAATAAAAATCATTTAAGTGGCACTTCCTCTGTATCAAACTAATAATTGATATTGCTTCAATGTATTTTTTCTTGTTTTCTACCAGGAATAACTGGATATAGTCTACAGATGTCATTGGTTAGATCCAGTCTGGGATACAAGTATACACAGACAGAATTTAACATAAATCTGTAAGTGACATAACCTTGGTAGGCAACCCCAATAATTTGTATTTTCAGTAGTAATAGGAGATCAGTAGCTGATGTTAATCATATAAAATAAGAATCCTCTATACTCATGCTAGTTAAGTAATTTTGGACTGTTACAAGTAAATCATGAAATGCAGGAACTGCTTAAACTATTCCCACAAGATAAAGCCTTTGGACACCCCAAGGAAAAAATCACCTTTGGAAAACATTGTGGACATTGAAGAAATTGCTTCCTTCAAGCAATTTCTTAATTATCCATAATGCTTTCAACCTTAAAAGACAAAAAAAAAGATTTCGTCAACTAACAAAATTGTCGTCTGCAACTTCTTTTAATCGGTCAGTTCAAAACTTAGTAATCTCGGAATGATTTCAGTTCTACCACATAGTTCACCCATAAGCTGAACCCAGTAAATTATGGTTAAAATATTTAGTAGGCAAAAAAATGGATCATATACCAGGGTAATTATAACCGATGACTATTGTTAACCCATTCCAACTCAACCTTCCTTTTTATGCCCCTCAAGAAAAGAGCTTTGGAAAACATTGTGGGAAATGAAGAAATTGCTTGAATCAAGCAATTTCTTCATTTTCCACAATGTTTTCTACCAAGAAAGTTGAAAAGATCTACTATTTCATCAACTTTAAGTTGTCATCTGCACCTCCTTTGAATTTGGACCAGTCTAAAATTTTGCTGTGTGGGAAAGGGTTAAACCCTGCCAAAGGTGGATGCATACTGGTATCATCTTCTCCATCTGTCTAGAAGTGTGTCCATCCTTCCTGACTCCAGTCCATCAGCCGGTCAATATCTTATTAACCCTTTCCAATACAATAACACTTTTAAACGCCCCTCAATATAAACGGTTTGGAAAACACTGTGGACAATGAAGAGATTGCTTCTTACAAGCAATTTCTTCATTATCCACAGTGTTTTCTACCCAAAATGACACAATTTTAAAGTGTCATCAACTTAAAACTGTTGTCTGCAACTTCTTTGAATTAGGACTGGTCTGAAATTTTGCTGTGAGGGAATGGGTTAACTCATCTATTTTTACAAAGAGATTCATCAGGTCCATGAAATTTACTTTGATGGAAATGATATTGTTATTGGATATTGTATATGTTGATTATCTGAAAACTTGAATGGCAATTAATTTATTGGTTCTTGAAATCTTAATTTTCAGGTAAAAGAAATAAATGAAATGAATTAACTCATAATTATTTGACAAAAGACTTTTTAGATATTGTAGATGACAAATACAAGTTGGTGAAAATTAGGAAAAATCTTTGCCTTTTTACCCATTACCACACAGCAAAATTGGAACAGGTTAAGGTAGAATGAAGAATTGCTTGTTACAAACAATTTTTTCATTGTCAACAATATTTTCTCGGAAATGCTGGATTGTGCAAATATGGAATAAGATATAAATTACTATTATCTTACAATGATACATATTTTTCAGGGGTGAATTCACTCGTCTGTACATACTTGTTCGTGTGAATGGTACCTTCAATGCTGTGGTCAATCCATCACATTACCCACTGGACACAGCTGAGACCACTAATCTGAAGACAGTGCTTAAAACACAATTCATGAGACAGTATACTTTACTAGATACCTCGACCTCACTCACTTGTTTAGCAGAACAAACTTTCAGTCTTATATTTACATCACCACTAGATCTGTTTGATCTTACAGCCACAGAGAAGGAAATATTGCATCAGCTTAATCTCAAATGGAGAGGTATCAATTTGTTGTTTAGCATCAAAGTATTAATTTCAATTTTATCCATCTGCCACTGTTTCAAAAATCTTCTGATTGCAATTTGAACATGTGTATCTTCTTGACAAAGTAAAGTTTAGATTGCTTTCAGAACAGCTGCTTACACTTTATCTTTCCTGTTCAATCCCTGATTTTTACATCCCTATGAATTTATAATTTGGTAGAAAATATTGTAAGAAAAGAAGGAATTGCTTGCAACAAGCAATTTCTTCTTTTTCAAAATCATTTTCTACCCAACTGAATGGTTATTTTTCATATTAGATCCACTTTAAATTTTTGATTGTAAAACCTTTGAAATTGGAGAGGTCTAAAATTTTGCGAACAGGAAAGGTTAAACCCATTCCCACTCAGTGACGCTTTTAGATGCCCCCAAGAAAAAAAAGCTTTGGAAAACATTGTTTTCCACAATGTTTTCTACCAAGAAAGTTGAAAAAATCCAAAATTTCATACACTTTGAATTGTCGTCTGCAACTTCTTCCAATTTGGGCCAGTCTAGAATTATGCCATCTGGTAATAGGTTAAAACCACTCTGACACATGCAAAGTCACTTTACTAGTTCTTTCTGAATGAATACTAATCATTCATGCACACATTCTAAGCAGGACATGTTCAAATATAAGTTCTCACTATCCCTCCCTTTCAAATATAGTGAAAAATGCATTAATTTGTAATAATTATTTGAATGAACTGATGACGTTTCATATCTAAATTGAATTAATTTCACACACACAATCCAGAATTTTTACATGTTTGAGGAATTATGTTGTAGAAAACAGTGAAAAAAGGAGAAATTGCTTGTTACAAACAATTTCACTTTTTCACACAGTCCTTTCTATTCTGACAATTAGTTTCAATTAAATTGCATATTGAAATGCTGTTGGTAACTTCTTTCGATTTGGTACAGTATTAACCCTCTCCTGTTGAATCCCTTGTTTTTACTTCCCTGTGATTTTACAATTGAGAAATTATTTTAGAAAAAGAAGAAATTGCTTGTAACAAGCAATTTCTTCATTTTCCACAATATTTTCTACCCTACTAAATGTTGTGAGATTTTTTTCAAATTAAATACACTTTAATTTTTCTTATGCAAAACCTTTTAATTTGGACAGGTCTCTAACTTTGCCAAACAGGAAAGGGTTAGATCTTGTTTTCTTGTAGTAGGCATATTGATATCATATGTGAGGGACATTGAGTCTGTTTCATCTTTCATTCAATAATTTCAGACTATGAATATTACAAACAAAGTCTAAATGTCCACATAATCAGACAAACTAAAGTATACATCAAGACCAGGTAAGTTTTGGAGTTGTCATACTCATTGGTATTTGACTTACTTAACCTTTGCCATGCTAAACATGGAATATTCCCGTTTTGGCAGGAGGTATAGACAAGGATAAGTCTGCACATAAGTGCAGTCTGATCTTAGTCTACACCTCCTGTTTGTCTTTTTCCTGTCAGGGTTGCCTATGAAATTAAATTCCTTCAGAAATATTGATGATTGAACAACAAGTACTAACGGTGCATTCAACACATTTGATTTTAATGTCATTCCAAAATTAATTTATTCAGCATGACAAGGGTGAAACTGACTGATTATTACATTCAATAAACCATACCAAAATAATGTTGTATACAAAAGGTTGTTCTGTATATAGGGAATATTACAACAGTGCCTTTTTAGGTCACCTGACCAAAGGTCATGGTCTTTTTCTACTTGTTAATATCGTGTACGAGAATCATGTGTAGGTATTTTTTAATGGATAAGACTGTTGTAATTTTTCTTTCATTATATACCTTTTAGGACATGACATTAAGAAAAGTCTCTTAAATGATAAAGAATTAACCAACTTTCCGAAAAAAGCCCAACATCAATACACAAAAAGTAGTAGTTTTTAACGGTACTCAACAAATAGGTTTTTTGGTACACGCTGAATAAGGATTTCTTTTCTGTTGAGTTGTATTAGATAGCCAGATTTTAATCCATATCTTTTATAGGTATGTAATCATTTATTTTACCAAAATATTGCCAAGATTTTTGTAAATAGTATAAAGTGTGGCAAAATAGTTAGGTTTGCGGACTTGTGATTAAAGAGACGTTGGGCATTGTATATTCAAATCCCAGCCATGCCACTGTTCACAAGGATATGTTGTCAGGCAAGACATTTCAGAGTCCCAGTCTAGTACTGTTGTTTCCCAAGGAAGCACATGAACAAGCATGTTTTTGTGAAAGTAAGAACTTTCTTTACATAAGAGATACAAACTTCTGGAAAGCTATGCATGGTAAAGGTACATGCACCCTCACCTTTCATGAAAATTTTGTTGTCATGAAATAGACCACACATGAAAGGAAAAATGAATACTTATTCAAAATCCTGCATAAAAGTTACACAAGGTTTTTTTTGTTATTCTAGTTCAGAACTTTTTTTGAAAAATAAGTTTAAAGAAATTTGAATGTAAAAATGTAAAAAGAAAAGTAAAAAGGAACACGCGCAATGAATGTTGCTTTCTTTTAACCCTTGTCATGCTGAACCCGGAATCTTCCGGTATTGGCAGGAGGTGTAGACCAAGATTAGCCTGCACATAAGTGCAGTCTGATCTTGGTTTACACATCCTGTTCATATTTATATGCCAAAAATGTTTATAAAATTGATTTTTAAAAGAAATATTGATTATTGAACAAATAGTTCCATCAGGGTTTTCAGCCCTTTGATTTTACAAAAATTCAGTAAGATAATTTATACAGCATGACAAGGGTTAAGGCTGTATATACAGAACTTTCAAAACAATTCAAATACAGTGGAGTCCTGTTGATTGCAACACCAATCTGTCAGCAGTTTTATTGCTATTAACCATAATTTGCTATTAAAAGGTGCTGTTTGTTCTTTATATATGATGTGTGTGCATTGAGTCAATTGCAATCAAGCAGTGAATTGCTTTCAGTTGCAATTAAGAAGATTCCATTCTATAAGTACTCAGCTAAGTTTTATTTCAGGCAGAAATGTGAAACATTAATTTGGTTCAGATGGAGTGATTTGTAATAGGGTCTAAACCTTAAAAAATATTCTTACCAAAGTTATTTTTCTTTGCAGTATTTACTGGCAAATCTCCTTCACACTTGAATACAAAACAGCCATTTTGATTGAACCTGTATTTGCCCAAGTTGTAGATGAAAAATTGCTGACTAGCGGGAATCGGTCATTTAGTGTAACCAGTGTCAAAAGTCAGCCCCTCATCCTCTATACAGGATTAACCAACCAGCAGTCAGTATTTGATAGAAACAATGCATTTGAAGTGGTTATGAACACTCGATTTTACATTTCTGATTACAAGAGGTTTGAAAGAGAAATGGAGATGGCATATTGCATTTATGGCCGGAATTTAAGTAAGTCACAGTTGTTAGCTCCACTGGCTAACTGATTATTGTTATGGTGTTGTGTCCTGCTTATGTCCATACATATGAAAACTCTTTCTTTCAAAAATGTTCTCCTAAGAATCTCCTGAAAAGATTTCAACCAAATCTCCAAGGAATGATCCTTGGACGACCCTTCAACACATTCCTCAAATAGTTGAATAAAAAACATGGCAAATAATTTCCATAGAAAATATTCATTTTCAAAAATGCAATACTTTTTTTCCCCAGAAGCTGTCATATAGTTTTCAACAACATTCTGGAGGAAGGCTACTATAATGATACTTTATCTGATTTATTGAGGAAATTCTGATATGATAGAAAATATTACTGTTATTGGAAGAGTTAGTTTGAATTCATAGTGCAAGTCAAATTTGAAAATTTCTCCTATGAAATCCTTAAGCAGATAACTGAATTTTGCATTATTCTGAGGATATCCTTTGTCTGAATTCTGATTTTTGCTAATTGGCTGAAAAACATAGCATATGTAATTCCAATGACTGGGATATAGTTTTGTATATGGCTTGGAATGAAGGACATTGGAATCCTAATTTTAATGCAATGTCTAAAAAGAAGATGCAATTGAAAGATTGCATAAAGGTGAGATGAAGTTGTGTTAAGTTCAAGAAACCTTGCATAATGATTTAAATCATATCTCCAATTCAAAAACAGTTTATTGTTATTGTGATATTTTTCATCTACATTGATAGACGTGATAAGCTTTGTCCATCTATCTTATTGCACTTTACCAAAATTCACTACAATTGGCTATTACTTCAAGTCTAATGAAACTATATTGTTTATATTTCTATGACATGGCATAGATAAAATTGGGAGCATTATTTCCTGGTCAGTATCAGTTCTCATGTTTACTATGTTTACTAACCTTCAAACTTAATACTTGATTAGTTAATATTAAATTCAAAATTATTTCAAAACCTTTTTTAGTGTAAATATTTGGCATCAATTAACCTTCAACTGATGTATATTAATTAATGTCAGCATCAAGATCATCAAACAAGGTCATTGCTCTACTAAAAAGTACTGTTTATATGGCTTTTATTTTTCATAATCATAGTTTTTTATATTGTAATTTTATCAATACCCAACTTGGAAGATCATGGTCAGATATTGTCAATGCATTGTAATGGCTCCCCACTCCCCACCAAAATGGCTGTGTTTTTACTGTACAAAAATCTTCTTTTTTAGGTGATTTCTGTGATTATCACGTGTCTCTCAAGGAGCAAGAAGTAATTGTAGATACAAATGGGTGAGAGATGATTTTTTTCTATTTTGTTAAAACCATAACTTGTTTTCCTCAAATAGGAAAAAATATATTTTAATATGAATTTTTCAAATAAGTTAGTTCAACCTAGTTCTGTTCAAAAACAAATATATAGAAATTAGCATTGGGAAAAATGATTTGCTATTTACAAGTTGATCTTACTTTATTGTAAGAATATTGTTTACAATGGCTTATATTTTTAACCCAGCTTGTAAATGCAAAGCTGTTTTGAGTATGTTACATTCCATCCCCATATTTCAAATAACCCATTTCTGTTTTAATACATTTCCATACTATCCTGCTTTTTTATGATCCCCTGGAAAAAAGTTTAAAAAAACAAGGTGGAAAATAAAGTATTTGCTTGTTGAAAGCAATTTCTTCAATTTTCCAATTGTTTTCTACCCAGAAAGACTGAGATATTTAAAATTCTATCAACTTAAAATTGTCTTCTGTACTTTCTTTGAACTTATATCAGTCCATGCATCTGTCATCTGTTAATTTGTTAACCCATTCCCACACAGTGACACTTTTTTGATGCCCCCCTAGAAAAAAGCTAATGAAAACATTGTGAATAATGAAGAAATTGCTTGTTACAAGCAATTTCTTCATTATCCACATTGTTTCAACCTCAAAAGACCAAAAAATTTTGAATTTCAAATTTAAATTGTCGTCTCCAACTTCTTCAAATTTGGACCAGTCCAAATATTTGTCATTGATTAATTTGTTAAATACTAAACTTTTTCAGTGTGAAGTACTACAGACTAGTATTCTTTTTATATAAGGACATATCAGGTGGTCAAATGATAGAGAATGCCTTAGAGTTGTCATGGAAACCAACCTTGTCTTACTTCTTGAGTGTGTTTAACTTCAACTACACAGTGGTTACAGGTCTCAACAATGTGTACGCTATGAACAGTTTGTTCAGTATATACTCAGAGAAGAACTTGTTCCTTACAAATATTTTATATAAATACTGGTGGGAAACAGTTGGTAAGTTTTAATTTATTTATTTGTATTGAAGCTTAGTAGAAAAAAAGTACAATTGATGATGAAATGATTGGATTCATAAGCTTGATCCAAAGTATTTTGCCAAGGTAGCATCAAAACAACCTATCATGTTCTAATTGTAAATTCCAATTCTGTTCAGTTTATTACTTCAGTTGTGTAATCAAAAAATTACAAAGGAAAAATCATTTGTCTTTGACCTTTTTGGTTCATGTTAGAAATATTATAGAACAAAGCAGTTAATTCTTTTCTGTAAATTGAGATAAAACAATTTTAGAGAATCACTTAGTCTATTTTTATGAAAATTTGTGAAAGTAACATTCTTTAAAAAAAAAAAATAGATGCTCCTAGAACCCAACAAAAGAAAAGCAATAGCTTTTATCTAGAAAAAACCTTACCACTTGAAAATTATATTAACCCTTGTCATGCTGAACAAAAATTCTGCTTATAATTGCACCATCAAAGGACCTTAATCACCGGAAGCACTAGTTGCATGCCAATATTTAATTTGAAAAGTGATTTTTGAACAATTTTGGCTTGAAAGGGACAAGCAGGTGATGTAGATTAAGATCAGAATGCACATATGTGCAGGCTGATCTTGTCTACATCTTCTGCTCAAACAGAGTATTCCGGGTTCAGCATGACAAGGGTTAAGTGTTTTTTATGGTTTTTATTTGAACCCTTGTTTTGCTTAACCCGAAATATTCCTACTTTGACAATTGTTTAGGCAGGTGTATAGACGATTAATCTAATTATGTCAAAGTTTTGAAATTTAGTGAGAAGAGGATATATATTATCTACAGTCACTTTAGAGACTTTCTGTCCTGTTTTGATATAAATGAGGGAGGCTACTTTCAAGGAGAGAGTTCGTTTTGGAGATGTACACTATCTTTACTGTCATGGTATTCAAGAATCCAAGATTTTCGTTATATTATACATTGTTAATATTTTCATTTACAGGACAATTCTATATAAGTTTGAAAGCAAAATGGGACAGACAGGCCAAGATCCAGTTAATTACTTCTGCACCAGTTCATATATCTAGGTAAGCACTTTGTCTGTTGTAGAAGGGTCCTGTATGGCACATGTAGTGGTTTAGGGCAGTGGAGAAATTAACCCTTATCATGCTGATACTGGAATATTCCTGTCTTGACAATAGTTGGGGCAAGTGAATAGACTAAGATCAGCCTGCACAGATGTGTAGTCTGATCTTAGTCTACACTACCAGCTTATTCTTTTGGGTTTAAGAAATATTTGTGCACAAAGTAGATCTAAATTGGATAAAAAAATTGCAAGGGAAGGATGAATATTCAGTATGACAAGGGTTAAGGATTGTGGGTAAGAGTCCTGGCCGTGCCTCTGGTAACATGGGTATATCCTTCGGGAGGCATTCAAAGCACAAATCTTTGCCAAGATATCACTAAAAGATTGTTCAAAGAGCATAAAACCCTATTCAATCAATCATCTGTTATGATGCTTTTGGTTTAAGTTTTGCATGCAAGTTAAAGCAAAGGCTGCTAAATCTATTGCTTTGAATTTTTATGCCCCCAAAGGGAGGCATATAGTAATCAAACTGTCCATCTGTCAGTCAGTCCGTCTGTCCCGCTTTCGTGTCTGCTCTGTAACTTCTACATGCAATAGTGGATTTCAATATAACTTTGCACAAATGTTCACCGCTATAAAACGACGTGTCATGAAAAAGGCCTAGGTTCCTATCTCAAAGATCAAGGTCATAATCTGGGGTCAAAGGTCAAAAATGGGGACTTTTTGCTGTTTCCGCTCTGTAACTTGTATAATCATGCACACAGGTACAAATTTCTTTCATACAAATGTTCACCACCTTCAGACAACGTGTCGCAAAAAAGACCCAGGTTCCTATCTCAAAGGTCAAGGTCACAATCTGGGGGTCAAAGGTAAAAAATCAGCACTTTTTGCCGTGTCCGCTCTGTAACTTCTATAATCATGCACACAGGTACAAATTTCTTTCATACAAGTGTTAACCACCTTCAGACGACGTGTCGTGAAAAAGACCCAGGTTCCTATCTCAAAGGTCAAGGTCACAATCTGGGGGTCAAAGGGGCGTCCAGAATGGTTAAATTGCATCCGGAATGGTTAAATTGTATTTACTCTCTTATTCTTCAATGGATTGCTTCCATATTTGGACAGATGCTTAATTAGGTGGACCACTTTACATGACTTTGACCTTGACCTAGTGACCTTGTCCTTTGACCTACTTTTGACCTCAGAAAAATCCATCCATAATGCATTTCTCGATTTCATTCTGTATTTATAGAAATTATTATATGTATTAAAATTTCATTTATTAAAAACCAAGACGTAAAGATCACAAACGCATGTGGTTGTGTTTTACAAAACAAATCAAAGTGCCACATGCTTGACCCTGTCCTATTGGGGCATTTGTCACATGACTGTGACCAGCTCTTGTTTCACATTTATTTAGTGTCATAATTTAACTCCATGGATAAAGATTCATCACTCTTTCATTCACTAAAGTGACAGTTTGACCATATTTGGTCCATAAATTCCCTGCTAAAGTTTAAAATGCAAGTCTCGTCTTTTATGTTAAAATTTTGTCTTTTCAAATTTTCAAATTATTTTTAAGGTTGTAATGCAACTCTCTAAGCAAGGCATTGTTAGTCTGATATTCATTGTTGTGGAATCTGACATATTTTTGACTCTGTTACAAGCATTTTCTTCCTTTTCTACAATATTTTCTACCCAGAAAGTTGAAACAATCCAAAATTTCATAAACTTTAAATAGTTGCCGGCAACTCCTTTCAATATGGACCTGTCTAAAATTTTGCCGTCTGGAAATGGGTTAAAAGGGTTACTGTGTCTAAAGTCCGCGGTCATAGCGCAGTTGGTAGAGCGTCAGACTGTCAATCTAGAGGTCCCGGGTTCGATCCTCGACGGCGGCACTCATCCTTCCCGACAATTTGTCTCTCACAAATGGGTCGATAATCATAGACCTATGTGGGATAGCAGCTGGAGGCTAGGAAAGGATGTAATGGTAGTACTGGTGTGAGAAATACCAGGATTCCATTGTTAGGTGCTCCAGCCGCCACGATATCACTGAAAGAATGTTGAAAGCTGCGTAAAACCCAATTCAAACAAACAAACACTGTGTCTAAATTGGTCAATTAAGCTTTTACATTACCCATAACTTTAATTAGGATGTGATTTCTATGTTTCAGTGGCTGGGTATGGGAAGCTAGATACGTATTTTATTTCCATGGTTACCAGATCAATTCATTAACTTGGCCTACCATTAACATAACTAAGCTAAGAGGTTATGTATCGTCTACCAACAACCCTGGCTATGTGAGTTACCTGTCATCATACTCCTTCTCCATGTACCTACAAAGTCAACTATCTGTGTTAGATTATCACAAATTTGAGCAGGCATTACAGCTCTTTTGGAGCGAGTACTATCACAGTAAGTGTGATTTTATCTGGTTTTTTTGTTACTAACATGATATTTGCTTTACTAGACAACACTTTATAGAGTGTTCTCAATGAAAAGTTAAGAGGTTTGAAAAATTACCATAGCGAAAACACTTGGAAATACACTCACACAATTAATTGCTCATTCATTCATCTGTATTTTACCAATGGTAAGCCAGATAAACAATAGTCAAATCAGCAAGCCCAACTTTTGAAGATAATATTAAGGCTTGTAGGTAAATTCATCTTGACATTTACAAAAACAAAAAAGTCTGATTTATGAATGAATACCATGTTGTTTTCTAAAACATTCTTTTTAATATTCTGTAAATATAATTGACCAATCAATTATTCAAGCTGTAGTTACAACGTTTGGATCGCCAATGTTTCATGCTATGTAACTAGTCATAAACTTTGCGAAATAACGCCGTTGAAAATCAAGGCAGAATGTCCTCTCGAAGTTAATGGGCGAGGCCTAGGGAGTCAGTGGGCGGGGCCAGCGATTGGTCAATTGATGGATTGCTGACCCTACTCCCAGACTTTGTTATGTACGCCCACTGTCTCCGATAGGAAGCTCCAAATTGATAATAAACTGTAATAAACTTTAATAAGCTGTAGTTATGACATTTTTGTTGCCAAACCAACAAAAGTGCTTCACATATAATGTTGACCAATGTAAGAGTTCAAAGCTCAATTCTGGTTTAAATGAGGGATCTGATTGGTCATTTGATTCTTTGAGTCATGGTCATGATTGAAATTGGCTTATATTTTAAAATCGAAGTATGACTCAAATGTGTTGCAGGTTGTAATGGGTGTGTTACAGTACATGTTAAGAACCAGGATAAAGTAATTGATGAAAATGGGTAAGATAAATTTGATATGAAATCTTTGATGTCAGTGAACTGATACTGTTCTGTGCCTATACCAATAGCAGACCTAATTTATTAGCAAGTTAAAACATTTCTTTAAGATATTCTTAAATCTGTTATTGAAAAATGTGTAATTTCTAACTTTTTGGGGGACATTATTATTCCTTGCATTCATATTTAAATATTTTTAGTCAAAATTCAGGGTCCAAAATCATATTTGAAAGTCAAGTTTTGTTTTGTTTTCCAAAAAGAAGTTAATACATATATCTTCTGAAAAGTTAATGACACAAATTCCTTAGTTGTCAGAGTAGGCTAAGGTAAGTTTCAAGGGCATTATCTGAGGAAAGTGGTTATTGATGGAGTAGTTCTGTGTCACCCATTTCAACATGGCAACACTTTCGACTCCTCCAAATAAAGCTTTTTAAACATTTGGGACGATGAAGAAATTGCTTGTTAAAATCAATTTCTCCATTATCCATTATGTTTTTAACCTCAAAAGACAAAAAGACAGAAAAGAATCATTTATTAAAAAATGTTGTCTTCAATTTCTTTATATTTGGGCCAGTCTAAAAGTTTGACCTCTGGTAATGGGTTAATAAATAAATATAATTTTAGTCTTAACCCATTCCAACACGTTGAAATTTTAGACTGGTCCAAATTGAAAGAAGCTGCACATGACAATTTGAAGTTGATGGAATTTTAAATTTCTTTTACTTTTAGGATAAAAAACATTGTGGAAGTTGATGGAATTTTAAATTTCTTTGTCTCTTAGGATAAAAAAACATTGTCGATTATGAAGAAATTGCTTGTTACAAGCAATTTCTTCATTTTCTACAATGTTTTCCAAAGCTTTTATTTTGAGGGGCGTTTAAAAGTGTCATTGTGTGGGAATGGGTTAAATTTATATTACTGTCTGTTTACTTACCTTAGAACTGATGGTTGGAAGGTGAACTACGAGTTAGCCATAAATGGAACTGTAATAAACCCAATTGATGTACCATCTGTAAACTACACAAAGCTCGAAACGTATCTCAACTCTACAGGAACGTCTGTCAAATACAGCCTGTCACATGACAAACAGTACACTACTTCAACACCCTGGAAATACATCAATTGGCTGTTAACAACACGATGGATCCCAATCACATGGTACAAAGATTTGTCCAACATTCTGACGGAGTACTATGTGGCTGTACTTAACGGTAATTGTCCTATCTTACCTTCAAATAAGTATCATATATTGTTAAACAGACCTATCTGAATAGTATTTTAGCTCAGCTATTTTCGAAAATGACTAAGGTAATGCCATAGCCTAGTATGGTCTCATGGGAATTGCAAACATTTATTTCAAGTAGACCACAAGAACAAAGATTTTTGTTCAATTTATATTAACCAATTCCTACACTATCCCTCTTTTTGATCCCCCCAAGAAAAAAGTTTTGAAAACATCTTAGAAAATGAAAAAAATTGCTTGTTGCAATGTCTTCATTATCTATAATTCTTTCTACCCATAAAAACATAGACGATTTTTTAAGATTTCAAGAATTTAAAATTATCGTGAATTTGGACTAGTCTAAAATGTTTTACTAGTAATTGATTTAGTAATTAGGAGTTGCCAGCAGAGAAGATTTCTAAGGTACACTTCATTTTAAGCAAACTTGGAGAATAAAGATTTAATTGTGTTTAGTCTTATATAGCATTTTCTGAGAAGAGTAAATTTTACAAATAAGCAAATGTTTACATTAACATTCCTGTTCCAAGCACTATATATAACTGATTTTGTGATAAATGTAGTATAAAATTGATCTATACCCATTACAACTTAATCCCGGAAAACTTTTTGAAAACATTATGAGAAAAGGAAAAATTGTTTAAAACAAGCAATTTCTCCTTTTCTCAGAATGTTTTCTACCCAATATGACAGTTATTTAACTGTAGTCTGCAACTTCTTCCAATTTGGCCCAGTCTAAAATTTTGTCATTTGGGAATGGATTAAAGAGCTTTGTGTGTCTTCTATCAGGATTATATAAAGGAATGTGCTCTTTAGTTTATCACAAAATTATTATCAAACTTTTATTCTTTTTTTTTAGAAAAAAAAGAGTGCAGGTAATGAATTAAAATGATATGAAATTTGAAAATTTTCCATTTTGAAGAACAAACTTTCGAAAAAGAAGAAATCACCTGAAAGAAGGATGATCTCCTCTTTCCACCTACAAATTTTTCAAATTGAATATGTAAAGTAACTTGATGCTGAATTTTCTTGTCAAAAAAGATGTAGGATTATAAATAACATCATTTCTATATTTCAGAGACCAAAGTTTCTGTAACCTTATTTAACCAAAGGACATTATATACAAGCTCAGGGTAGGTACCACCCCAGTCCTGTCAACAAAAAAAAACACAACATTTTAACACATTACCAGATGACAAAATTTTAGACTGGTCCAAATTCAAAGAAGTTGCAGGTGGTAATTTTACATTGACGAAATCTTTAAAAATCTATCTTTTTGGGTAGAAAACATTTCGGATAATGTAGAACAAGCTTGTTACAAGCAATTTCTTTATTTTCCACAATGTTTTCCAAAGCTTTTTTCCTTGTTGCATCCAAAACCAGGATTGTGTGTGCATGAGTTTAACATTATCTTAAGGTTTGAAAACTATTCTTAGTATCTATAAATAAAAGGATTCTATGAATAGAATTAACCCATTACCACATATGAAAATTTAGACTATTCCAAATTGAAAGAAATCTTCTTGCAACAATTTCAAATTGGTGGAATTTGGAAAATCTTTGCCTTTAAGAGTAGAAAAATTGTTGACATTGTGACACTTGTGTTTCCTAATATATCATGTTTGGTTGATAATGTGAGTGATATTTTGTATAATTCATAAGTTATTCTAATTTGCCTTTTTTCCAGGTCGAAACTTTGGGGTCTTCCATACTTTATACGAGTGAATGGGCAAAGAATCATCAGACAAGATGTAAAAGAGCTCAACTTAACCTTATTTACAAGCATCCTAAACAGACACCCTGAAATTAGTGGTAACCTGAAGGTTGTAACTGGGGTAGATGTTGAACAAACTACTGAAACCAGCCAGTTGATGTCGATATTTTTCAAACATCGAATATCATCCATATACTACAGGAAACTGGAGCACTCATTACAGCAGGCCTGGATAAATCAACATCCAGGTAGTATTTTGGCGTTTTATTTTTTTACCCATTTTCACTTTATTTCGAATTATGTAACCTCCAATGAAAACAATTTTTTTTAAAAAAATCTGGAAAATGAGGGAAATGTTTGTTACAAGTCTTTTCTTCACTTTTCACAGTATTTTCTTCTCAGAAATCTTAACTTGAATTAACTGAAGTCCCTAACTTGAATTTTGACCTGTCATAAATTTCACCATCTGCTAAAGGGTTTACTTTCTCAAAAAAATGAGTTTTGTTTCCTGACAGATAGACAGGAAATGTTTTATAGGAAAGGAATAATGCTTATGATTAAAAATTAGATGAATGATAAACTTATCACAAATTTAGTTTCCTTGTAGTGGTTGTAATAAACTTTTCTCAATTTATTCCCAAACATTCTTGCTTTTTGCCCCTAAGGAAAAAGGCTAAAACTAACATTGTGAAAAATGGAGAAATTGCTTGTTATTTTTATATTCCCCACCAATTAAGAGGGGGGAGGGTTTATATTGGTTTCACCATGTCTGTCTGTCTGTCCATCCGTAGACTTTTTTGTTTTCATATTCCAACTGAAGAATCTTCATATAAATGTTGGAAGTGCCCCTTTATTTTGGTTCACAAAGATCGAGGGTTGAACTTTGATTGAGAACTCTTACCAGGCTCTAACTCATAAGCCATGTGACCTAGGACCATGAAACTTTATACACATGTTTTCTATGACTGAAGGAGATGTCATATTGATTTTGGTGATGTAGGCCAAAGGTTGAGGTCACAATTGAAAAGTGATTGAAAACTGTTTCCGTACTCTACTCATACGTGAGTTGACCTAGGACCTTGAAACTTTTTACACATATAGTTCATGACACTAGGAGATGCCCCATTTTTTTTGGGTTATGAAGGGCAAAGGTCAACTGTTCTATTTGAGTTACAAAGTGCTAGTGGGGGGTATTGGCCTGCTTTTCGACAAATACCCAAAATACAAGGATTTTTTATAATTTTCACAAACTTATAAGTGTCTTCTGAAACTTCTTTCAATTTGTACTAGTCTAAAATAAATTGTATGTTGGAATGGGTTAAATTACCCAACTCAAGACTTTATATCTAGTCAAGATCACAGGTAAATGCTAGTTTTATCAAGAAAAGGTACTTAATAGAGAGGAGTATTGTTTTGATAAATACATCTGTCTTTTTATCATGCCTAGTCAATCCAGGATTCCACTGTTAGGTGCTCCAGCAGCTGCGATATGACTGAAAAACTTGTTAAATGCCATGTTAGACCCCATTCAAACAAACAAACAAACAATCTAGTCGATCTATAAAGAAGAACATTTTTTATGAAACTTAATTTAGACAGATTGTTTGTAACAATTTATAACATTAAAATCCTGTTGATAATGCTTATGGTTAGGGTTAAAGAATGTTTTATTTGAAAATTATGAATCATAGTTCAATCTTAACCCATTCCCACTCAGTGACGCTTTTAGACACCCCCAAGAAAAAGGGCTTTTGATAACATTGTGGAAAATGAAGAAATTGCTTGTCACAAGCAATTTCTTCATTTTCCACAATGTTTTCTTTGCAGAAAGATGAAAAAATAAAAAAAAATATTAACTTCTGCAACCTCTTTCAATTTGGGCCAGTCTAAAATATTGCCGTCTGGTAATGGGTTAAGGTTATAACTTGAGGGCACAGAAATACTTCTTTCTTTGTACAGAATTTAATGGGTCAGATGTCAAGGTCAGCATAAAGGGTCAAGAAGAAACAATTGATAAATATGGGTAAGTTTAAATTGATTGTAAAAGATTGTAAGAACTATCTGAAAGAAATCATTTTGAAAGATACATATATGGATCACAATTTCCTTCTTTTCTTTGACAGAATATATTTCCAGAACCTTACCTTATTTACTTTAACCCTTTCCAGTTTTATGAAATTTTTGACTGGTCCAATTTGAAAGGAGTTGCAGACGACAATGAAAAATGCATGCAATTTGAAATCTGACCATCCTATGTGGTAGAAAATATTGTGGAAAAAGGAGAAATTGCTTGTTACAAGCAATTTCTACTTTTTCCACAATGTTTTCTCAAGTATAAAATCACAGAGAAGTAAAATCCCGGGTTTGTCCAGGAAAGGGTTAAAGAATAGATCTATTAGATAGGAAAAGATAAAAATCGGGATACCACAATGTCATATGCCCCTTGAGAAAACCTTTGCAAAACATAGTGGGAAATGAAGGAATGCTTGCACCAAGGAATTTCTTCATTATTCACAATGTTTTCCTCCCAAAAACAAACAAGATATTAAAATTACATACATTCAACCATCTAAAAGGGAATTTTTTTTTCAAAAAATTGGATACCACAAACAAATAACAAATATTGAAGAGCACAGCAATGTACAGCTGAAATGAACTGAAATGAACTGTAAACTGCTTTCTTTAATTACGTGTACTTTATTGTAGCAACAATGCCTGGCATGTCCTTTACTCAATCCATGTTAATGGTACCCAGATAACTGATGAATCCATCCTCAGTCTGAATACAAGTTATCTCTCTGTAGAACTGGCTGCATCCAAAACTCATCTACAGGTATGTCAAGAAATAAAATAAGGTTACAAGTGCATCTGTCAACAGTCTGAATAGAGGTTTTTTTTTTGTGCAGAATATAGTAGAGGTAGCATTAACCCATTCCAACACAATGATGCTTTTTCACGCCCCTCAAGAAAAGCAATTAGAAAAACATTGTGTAAAATAAAGAAATTGCTTGTAATAAGCAATTTCTTCATTTCACACATTGTTTTCTACACAGAGTTGAAAAAAATCTAAAATTTCATCAACTTTTAAGTTTTGTCTGCAACTCCTTTCAATTTTGATCGGTCTGAAATTTTGCCATCTGGTAATGGGTTAATCTACAGGTTATATAAAGTTTGTTAAATCTATGCTAAGTCTGAATTTCAGCTATTTCTATCAAACTATTTAACACAAATGCTATTCATCAAGGGTTAGTAAGTAATTATAAGTGTTAACTGAATCACCCATCAGTTTGACCTGGGTCAGCATATAGATCACTTGTTTTTGAAATTGACAAATTTAACAAAATTGTAGATATATTTCCCTATGCTCTAAAACATTCTTGAGTGGCTGAATTGCATTAGAATCTTACAAAACTGCAATATGTTTTTCTTTTACACTAAGAGATTTTCAGTGCAGTGAAGATCAATTATAATGACCATGATGTGACCTTGAATTACTTATAGAAAATTTAGTCTTTTTATTTCTTTTAATTCTTTTCACTGAGCTAAAAAAAAAAATAAATGTATACTCATCAAATGGTTGACATTAACTTTGCATCAAGTTCAGTTACTCTTTGACATTTCTCTAATCGTTGACCTATACATATCAATATATTAGGAAGTGCTCAAGGTCAGCTAATATGATTTCAAAACATCTGGAGTCTGGTGTTGTAGTGTGGTGGCGTCGTCAATCATTTTGTGTTAACAATTTCTTCTCTTCTTGACCAAGTGGGCCAATGTTGATGAAACTTGACAGGGATTTTTTTTGAGTGAAATTCATTCAGAATCTTTCAAATAATTGAAACCAATCTAGCTCTGGTTGCCATGACAACAAAAAGGGTGAAAATACTGAAATCTCCATCTTTGAAACCAGAGGATAGAGAGCTTTGATAATTACGTCCTCTATTAATGAAATAAGGTTATCTTTGTCTCCCAATATGTGAAATCTTAGCACAGTTTGAGCAAAGTTTGATATCTTAGATGTTAAATATGCTGTTTTCATTATCATAGGTTTCAACAGTTACCAACAATATGTTTCCTGTCAGTCAACTTTACTCTGTGTATGTGGATCAACATGTGACCTTAACTGACCTTGAAAAGTTTAGATTGGCCTTGAAAAATGTCCTTGAAGAGACTTACAATGTCAGTTCAGCTGGTGTTGATATAGTCAGACAGAAGGAGTATCAAAATAGCTCAGGGTAAATATGATATCAGATATTATCCCATTACCAGACAAAAAACTTTAACACAGATCAAATTCAAAGAATTTTGAGACAATAATTTATTGATGATATAGTATATGAAATATTTGTCTTTTTGGGGTAGAAAACATTGTTGATAATAAAGAAATCACTTTTACTAAGCAATTTCTCCATTTTCCATAATGCTTTCTACGGCTTCTTTTCCTGGGGGATGGGGGAGGCGTCCTGTGTTGGAATTGGTTGCCTCATTCTCCACACATTCCATAATTTTTTCAAACAATTCCAGGACATATAATTTCTGTGATTTGCAGAATATTTCCCGGATGATATTCGAATAATGGCAAATAATTTCCGAATTGTTAGCTTAAAGAGAAAGAGGTATCACATTTTGATATAATGCAGGCAACATTCACCGATGATAGTCTATTATCAGTAAAGGTGTGATAGTCATCAACCTGGTGATTGGTAAGTGTCAGATGCAACCAATAATTGATAATTGCGTGTCAGATGCAACCAATAATTGATAATTGCGTCATCAAAAAATCCGGTTCTGACCCAAATATTCCTGGCATGTCAGTCATTATCAGAGGACAAAAAGTAGACTAGACCAAATTCAAAGATATTGATGATAGCCGCAAATGAGATAATATGGATAGATCTGGATGAATTAACCCATTACCAGACAAGAAATATTTGGACTGGTCCAAATTGAAAGGAGTTGCAGACAATGTTTTAAAGTTTATGAAAACTTATATTTGTTCAACTTTCTAGGTAGAAAACATTGTGTAAAATGAAGAAATTGCTTGTGACAAGCAATTTCTTCATTTCACACAATGTTTCCACGGTTCGGTTTTCTTTGGGGCGTCCAAAAGTGTCATTGTGTGGGAATGGGTTAATATAGAATTCTAGTGTGATGAGTACAGTATGAATCTATTCATCATGTCAGTTGCTGTTGAAAATATTGTTAAAACAGAAACAGGGTGGCAACTAGGTTTTAAGATACTTATCCAAAAGATTTATGCTATACAAAGTTCAACTGTAAAATCCAGTGTCTCAATCTATACTGGTCCCGTTCATACAGATCATTTTATATTAGGAACTTATGAATGATAGTATAACCCCATTACTAGACGACAAAATGCTACGCAGATCTAAATTAAAAGAAGTTGCAGACAATTTTTGGCTCCACTATTTAAAGAATAGGGGGGCTATTCCTGTAACCCTAGCGTCAGCATCAGCGTAATACTGTGGTGTCATATCTCAGTTTCTACCAATGCTATTGCTCTGAAACTTTGCACATGCTTTTGTGGCGATGATTTTATCCTCTAGATACAGATTCAATACTCTGATATTCATTTTAATCGAATTTTAACCGTTTTCCGACTTCAGTGCAATTTTAATTCTTTTCGGAATCCTTGGTTAAACTTTACATGCAACTATCATATATTTTTAATAACTATCTTTCTACCAATGTAATTGCTTCAAAACTTTGCACAATTCTTTTTGACCAGCATATCATCTTCTAGGTTAAGATTCCTTACTCAAACAATATTAGTGGAATTTTAACCTTTTTTGAATTTGAAATTCTTGTTTGACTTAAAGTTTTAATCTAAAGATGTTTTATCTCTATTACTACTTATGCCTAATGTCAACATTGAATTTCTGTTACTATCCAGCTCTTAGAATAGTCTAGTGTTGCTATCCACTGACAGCTCTTGTTATTAATGAAATCATAAGAGCCTTTAAAAAGCAATTTCTTCATTTTCAACAAAGTTGTTGATAGCTGAAAAAGTGGGATTGTGTGGGAATGGGATAAAAATAAAAACACATACACTTTGAGACCAGGACAAATCTAATATCGGATAAGAGGGAATTGTCAGTTACATGTTTTTTTCCTTTGCCATAATAAGATAAGGATGGTAAAACAAGGAAATATATATAAGATAAATATAATGTTTACAATCAAACCTATTTCATCAGCCTCATCAGTAAAGATAAATTGATCTATCTGATACATGAACCTTTACAAGACAAGCACTTTGGATCAGTGCCTGGGGTGGCTGTTTTATTTCAGTTTTACTATAAATAGTGGTTACATATTTCACAGGTCCAGCATCTGGAAGCTACAGTTTATGTTCTCCTTGAACAATTCTCTAGTGCCCTCAACTCACAAAGAGGCAATTAACCTTGACCTTCTAACAGATGTCATATCAAATATCACTGGAGGTCAAGGTCAACAATATCAGGTGGTCAAGGAAACAACTGACTATGTGGACTTCTCTAAACATTACTCTGTCCTTGTTGGGACAAAGGTGACAGGCTCAAAACTGGCAGAATTCAAGCAGAGTATTTTAGCAGCATGGCAGCTTAATAGTTCTAGTGAGTATCACCAATCAATCATTTTTTACCTTCGAAACTTTGTGTGTGGGCCTATATAGGAGTCAGCTTATCAGTCAGTTGGTTGGTTGGTCAGTCTGTAGCTATGTCCTTGTCTGTAGTATTTATCAGCAACTATGAAATGGATTTGATTCAAACTTTTTACAGATAGACTTGGTATCAGGTAAAGATGTGCATATTGTAATTTGGTTGCAGTTCATTTACTTTCAACAGAGTTATTGCCCTTTGATAAAATATCTTGTAAAATCATTTTGTCTTCACCTAGTGAAAAGATTTGATTCAAATTTCAAATGTGCACTCAGTATCAACAAAAGATGTACATGTTCAATTTTGGTTATGGTCCAATGACTTTCCTTGGAAATATGGCCCTTTTTAGAAAAAAAAGGCTCTCTTCCCATGACATGTTTATGCCCCAACATCGATAGATAGGGGGTATATTGTTTTATCGGTTTCCGTCTGTCTGTCTGTCTGTCTGCAAAACTTAACCTGCCAACTAAACTTTTTCCTATAACTTCATCCCTAATTAAGTTACAATGCTAATATTTGGTATGTAGATAGGTCTCAACAAGGGGCAACTGGGGAAGGTCATTTAATCAAGGTCAAGGTCAAAATTTTAACCTTTTTCCCTAAAACGTTACTCAAAAACTTAACCTGCCAACTAAACATTTTCCTATTACTTCATCCCTAATTAAGTTATAATGCTAATATTTGGTATGAAGATAGGTTTCAACAAGGGGCAACTGGGGAAGGTCATTTAATCAAGGTCAAGGTCAAAATTTTAAACCTTTTCCCTAAAACAAAGACAAAAAAAAACCAACAATAAAAATCACCTGTTTCTTAAGAATTCCTGTTTCGGGGGCATGGTGTTTCTCAAACACATCTTGTTTTTTTCTTCAACATGGAGTCATTGGGGGATATTAGTAACATTAGAGATAATTTTGAATTCATTAATCTCCTGTTGTATTTTTTTTTGCTCTTTTCTACATTTAAGAACTTATTCTGTATTGCTTGTCATTAATTTTTTTATGTATCCGTTAAAAGACAAAATAATTGAATTTTGCAGTTTTTACAGCAAATAGATATAAGTATCTTTAATGTTTCAAAGCATAGAAAACAGAGGAAAACAATCTCTGCTTCTTTCCACAATTATTATTTCTTTTATGTATCTTGGATACATCAATTGCCTGAATTATGTTGGTAAACCCTTTTCTACACAAAGATGCTTTTTCATGCCCCTCAAGAAAAAAAATTTGGAAAACATTTGGAAAAATGAAGAAATTGCTTGCAACAAGCAACTTCTTCATTTTCCACAATATCTTTACTCAGAAAGATGAAAAGACCTGAAATTTCATACATTTTAAATGTCATCTGCAACTGTTTCAATTAACCCATTCCAACACAAGAAAATTTTAGACTAGTCCAAATTGAAAGAAGCTGCAGACGACAATTTCAAGTTGATGGAATTTTATTTTTTTTCTTCTTTTTTGATAGAAAACATTGTGGATAATGAAGAAATTGCTTGTTACAAGCAATTTCTTCGTTGTCCACAATGTTTTCCAAAGCTTTTTTGTTGTGGGGCGTAAAAAGGAGGGCTTGAGTTGGAATGGGTTAAGACCGGTCTAAAATTTTCTCAGATGTTACTAGGTTAAAGACTAGAGGACCATAATTTGATTTTCAAACCATACAAAAATCTATCCTTTCCGACATTTGTCTCTCATCAATGGTTTGATAAATCGTAAACCTATGTTGGATAGCAGCTGGAGAGTAGGAAAGGATACAATGGTGGTACTGGTGCGAGATATACCAGGAATATATTTTCAGGTTCTACAGCCACCCCAATATGACTGAAAAATTGTTAAAAGCAGCATTAAACCCCATTCAACCAAAACTCAATATAGCTCAAGACCCTTTCAAGTAGACGTCAAAATGAAACAATTCTGAAGTAAAGACTTTGCAACTTTCAATATAAAAAATTCTAATCAGATCATTTCTTTAGACAAAATGAATTTCTAACTCCTAGTCTAGCTGTAGTTACAACAAATAGTATGGCAACCTATGATTGGCCTTTAATTGATATATCTGAGGACATGTTTCACCCCAAAAGCATAGGCTGAACTCCCATGTTGGAAGTCAGTGGGCTTATCAGCAATCTGTTAATTCATTTTCATATATAATTACAGAATGGCAGAATGTTTCTGTAGAAGTGACATCACAAGAAGAAATTATTAATCAACATGGGTAAGGACTGTTTAACCTATTATCAGACAACAAAAATTTAGACTGTTCCAAACTGATAGCAGCTACAGATTGAGCTAACATTTGAAAATAAGTGCTTTATACGTTAGAAAACATTGTGAGAAAATGAGAAATTGCTAATTACAAGCAGTTTCTCCTTTTCCAAAAAAGTTTTCCATGGTTTTATTACATCAGGGTGTCAGAAAGCGTCATTGTGTGGCACTAGGTTAATCTATTACGGATTTACCAGATAACAGAATTTTAGGCTTATCCAAACGGCAAGCAGTTGCAGACAATTTTCATATGATAGACATTTAACAATCTGGCATGCTGGATAGAAAATATCAAATAAATGATCTTTGAGTTCATTTTGTTGTCCTTCCCTGCTTTAGGAATGGCTCACAACAACTTGATTGGTCAACTTATTCTTTGATTGATAGTCAAGATCATTCTGCCAATTGGATATGGTGTACAAAGCTGTGTTATTTGCACTTAACTGTAACCCATTAGCAGACAACAAATTAGTCCAAACTGAAAGACAATATAAATGCAATTTTAAATCTATGAAATTCAATTCTATTTTGTCTTTTAGAGGTATTATACATTGTGGGTAATGAAGAGATTGCTTATTACAAGCAATTTCTTCATTTTTCACTATGCTTTTCAAATCTGTTTTTATAACAGGCATAAGAGAATTTTAAGGAATTGGTTTAATTTTTTTTATTTAACCTCTACAGAAAATCCTACTTGGAGCTGGTCTACTATGTGACCAATGGGAACACGACATTAGATTCTAGGGAGGAGCTTGGTATTAATGTGACATCCCTTCCATCTGTGTCGGGTCCAAAGGGCAATTATCATGTGACTGAGAAGGTTGTTGGACAGTACATGAGATATGAGGAGAATGCTTTCTTCATGTACCTCAACCACAAGATTGACCAGAAATCACAAGAGAAACTAGAGCTAGAGTTAAAACAACAGATAGAGACCCAACATACAGGTCAGTTTTACATATTGTACTAGAAATTGAAACATTTTGTACAAAATTAGATTAACCCATTTCCACTAAAAAAAATATAAGACTGTTCCAAATTGATAGGAAATGCAGACAACAAAATTTTATGGCATTTTAGACTTCTTAGCTTTCTGGGTAGAAAATATTGTGTATGACGCTGATAAAAATCGATTTCTTCATTTTCCACAATGTTTTCATAATTGTTTTTCTTAAAGGGCGTCAAAAAGAGTCATTGTCTGGGAATGAGCTAATAAGGGTTGTTTTGTTTGAATCACATCCCTAGAAGCAGACAAATATTGATATCCTGCCCCTTGACAAAGACAAAATAACTGTTTGCCACAACAATTATACAGAGGTAGCATGTAGGACTCCTATTTATTGGGTCCTGGGTTCGATCTCCAGCCAAGGCAATATCCTTTCTGACATTTGTCTCAAACTGTTTGATAAGCATAAATCTAAGTGGGATGAGTAGCTGTAGGCTCAGAAGGGATGCAGTGGTAGTACTGGTGTGAGAAATACTGGGAATCCATGGTCAGGTGTCCTAGCCGCCGCAATATCACTGATAAACTGCTAAAAGTGGTGTTATGAACCCTTCAAATAAACAGATTAATTATTCTGAAATTTCTTCATCTTGATAAATGTTTTCCAAAACTTTTTGGGTGAGGATTGTGAAAACAGCAAATGTTATTACTACTCACAGACAGATGGATGTAGAGACAGACAGACATCAATAAAATAAAATGCCCCTGACCTGCCCTTGGGCAGAAAAATGCATTAAATCTCCTTTTTCTATGATGCTGCCATATCATTTTTAGCTTTGTCAGTTTATTTAGATCTCTGTAACAAAGATAGTTTTCTTGCAATGGAGTGAAAGGACCTCTAGACGTAGATACAAACCAAAGATCCTGACCATTCCTACAAAATGATGCTTTTTGACTCCCTCAAGGAAAATAACCTTAGAAAACATTGTAGAAAATGAAGGATTTTCACACACAAATTCTCAATTATCCACAATGTTTTTACAAAAAAGATTAAAATTTAATCAACTATAGACTGTCGTCTCCATCTCTTTAAATTTGGACTAGTATGAAATTTGTTGTCTAGTAATGGGTTAATTCTAATTTCAGACTTGCAGGGCCAGATCAGTGTAACATTTGGTCGTAATGAGGAGTTTGTTGATGCTAGTGGTAACAAGGTGTGGAGAATTGCATACTTCATCAAACAACAAGGACAAACAGTACCAGCTGTAGGAATGGCAGCCTTGAACCTCTCACAATTGACCTTCAACTTTACAAGTATGAGATAATTTTCACTTAATTGCACTTTTCGATGCCTCCATGAAAAAAAGCATTGAAAAATAAAGAAATTGCTTGTAACAAATAATTTCTTCACTATCCACAATGGTCTTAAAATTCATCAACTAAATATTGATGTTTGTAACTTCTTTGAATATTGAACAGTCTAAGTATGTGTTGCCTTGTAACTTTGTAAACAAACAATATTTGAATTTCTTATAAATAAAAGTAATATTTCATTCAAGTTTCTGAAGTTATCAGATAGAAATATTATTGCTGCTAGTGTCATTGCCCCAAAATTGTCAAATGAAAGTTGCTTTGAATATAAATTGATGGATCACAGCTGTCAATCAAAGAACTGACTGCAGTCATGATGCAGTTGGTAGCGTGTCAGACTCTCAATCATGCGGTCCAGAGTTCAATACAGTCACAGCAAATATTCTCTCTGATATTTGTCTCCCCCCATATTGGTGGATAATTGTAAACCTGAGCAGCTGGAGGCTCGGAAAGAATGAAGTGGTAGTACTGATGTGTTAAATACCAGGAATTTATGGTTAGGTGCCCCAGCCGCCGCAAAATGACTGAAATACTGTTAAAAGTGGCATTAAACCCAATTCAAAGAAATCAATCAAATAACAAATCAACCTTTTCCAGAATCATTTGATAAAGGATTGCATTTATATATTAATGAAAGAGTGTCATCTGAGTCAGGGATATACCGACTATATTGCCTGTGTTTTATATTTTAGATTATAAAAACCAGACTTACTCCATTGTTGATGTTGAGAACAGACAGGTGTACAGATATAGAGATAGTTTTCATCTAGTTTTGTCACACAAACTAGCCCCCACATTGTACCCCAAACTAGAAACAGTTTTAGAGGCCACCTGGAACACCTCAACAGGTAGGTTTACTTACTTAGATTTGATGCATATCCAACTTCAACTCTTGAAGTCGGTAGTGCGTCAGACTCCTAATCTTCAATCAAGGGATGTCATGGGTTTGATCCCCGGCATCGGCACATGTCCTTTCTGACATTTGTCTCTCACCAATGGGTGGATAATCGTAAACCTAAGTGGGATAGCAGCTGGAGGCTAGGAAAGGATGTAGTGGTAGTACTGGTGTGAGAAATACCAGGAAGCCATTGTTAGGTGCTCCAGCTTTCGAGATATGACTAAAATACTGTTAAAACTGGCAATAAATCCCATTCAATCAATCAATCAACTATTGTTTTTACCATAGAAGTGCTATGCAATTCTTAAGATCATGGACATACTTAACCCTTGTCATGCTGAATATAATCCTGTTTAGAAATGCACTAAACTAAAAGGACTAAATAATCTGGAGGCACTAATTACAGGACGGTATTTCTTTTGAAAACTGAATATATATATAATTCCTACTTGATCAGATGCACATATATGCAGGCTGTTTTTTGTCTATGCCACCTGCCCAAACAGGAATATTCTAGGTTCAGCATGACAAGAGTTAATGGAACAGTGTTCAGAGTAACATTTTGATTAATTTTTCATAAACAAATTAAAATATGACTGAAAATCTAAGTATCGGTTTAAATTTCTAACAGATATATGCATGCAAATCTTTATCAAACGATTACATACAAATTTTGTTTTTTAGTTGTGAAATCTTCAATATATATTGCAGAGTACAAGGGTTGTGGTTGTTTGAATGTGAAGATACTGGGACAGGAGGAGGTCATTGACTCAAATGGGTAAGGGATTGAATACTTTAATTGCTTTCAAATGTGGATAGACTCCTGATTGATTAAAATGGTAGCTTAGGTCACCAACCAACCATTCTACATTTTTGTTTCAAACTACTGGTCATAATTTTTACCAAATAATGCTGTTTAACCCTTTCCTGGTTTTTGAAATTTTAGACTGGTCCAAATTGAAAGATGACGAAGACGACAATGAAAATTGGATGCAATTCCAAATAAAACCATCCTATGTGGTAGAAAACATTGTGGGAAAAGGAGAAATTGCTTATTATAAGCAATTTCTCCTTTTTCCACAATGTTTTCTCAAGTATAAAATCACAGTGACGTAAAATCCCGGGTTTATCCAGGAAAGGGTTAAGATAGAATTAGAACTTCCTGTCAGAGTCAATGGGTGGGGTCAATGGAGTAAGTGAGAGGAGCCAGCTAGGGGTCAATTCAACATGGCAAATTGATGAAATCTAAGGTTGGGCTTAGATGAGGTTCATTGGAGGGAAATGAATGAAAGCAGGACTAGTACTATCATCACAATGAGTGTATCATTTTGATCATTTTAATTGTTTGTCTTTTAAGGGCCTTTTTTTACTGTAATGTCCAAAGATGGTTTCCCAATACTTTTGAATCTCAAAGGTCTAAATTAGAGATTAACCAATTACCGTTCGACAAAAATTGAGACTGGTGTAAATTGAAAGAATTTCAAGACTACATTTCAAATTGTGTTAAAATTTGAAAATAATCACCAAATAAGGTCTAAAACACCATGAGAAGAGAAGGAATCTCTTGTAACAATTGTTATAATTCTTTGTCATAATTTGGATGGAAAACATTGTTGTGAATGAAGAAATTGCTTGTTATAAGCATTTTTTTCATTTTCCAAAAAGCTTTCCCAAGCTATTCTTTTGAAAAAAGCAGGATTGAATGGAAATGTGTCAATATAAAGCAATTTGACCTTAGACTATAACATATGCAAATGTAGCCTATGACCCAAGGAGATGGTTTTTCGTATTTAATTGCATGTACATAAAGTTGAGGTCACAAATGTTCATTTAAGAGATGAAGAGAATATTTTTTGTTTTCATGGAGGTATGAACGGAAAAACCTAATCACACTGTATGAATACGCGAAGCGGATTCATACATTGTGTGATTAGGTTTTTTGGTTCATACCTCCATGAAAACAAAAAATATTCTCTTCATTTCTTATAATTTAATATCATTGAGCGAAAATTGCAACAACTTAACAAATTTTGATACCTTTTTGTTGTGAACTATTTTGTGCAGAAGCATTCAAAATGGCTGCGTACTCAAAATTTTGTTCATGGAGGTATGAATTAAATTTTTCGACCAATCAGATCGCTCGTTTTTGATAGACAAAACTAACAATTAAATTATAATATGATTTATTTCTTCTCTAACTGAACTAATACAGTGAATAGGTGCTTGTTAGGAAGATTAGTGTCTTTGCAACTGTTCTAATGTAATGAGATGATTCATAAAATATGAGGAATAGTGATTATTTTGATTCATTTAGACACACTTACTGGCAGCTGAATTACGTCCTGTCTAAGAATGGCACTGTTGTCCAGTCTATGACAAGTGAACCAGTCAACATGACAGTGTTACAGGCTGCACTAAATTCTGATAAATTGGAAACTGTTAAACTTGCTACAGCAAACCAGACAACCAGTAGACTGGAACTGGCATTTTCATTTAATATTGGTCAAGAACTAACAGTACAGTCCATTACTGGAGCAAATCTGATGAAGAAATTTGAAACTGCTCTAGAAGAAACATGGAAACAAAAAATATCAGGTAAATTTCTTATATAACTTATTTAGACACTAGATTTATCTAAAGCTCAATTAGCATTATAGTTCTAAGCTGCCATTTTGTGTTAGCGAGAATATAGGAGTTTTACTTATTTTTTCACCACTGTCAATCTTGACGAAGAAGCAATCGACCAATCATTTAGACTGGAAGTAAACTTTGAACTCTGACATTGTCCAACATTCATATGAAGCATTCTGTTGGTTTGGTGTTCTGAGCATTGTAACTAAACTTTATTCATCATCCAATTATTCTACTATTTTTTCCATGCTTCTAGCAATAAATTCTTCCAAATAACGCCATTTAACATCAAAGTGGAATTTCTTGTCTTGCTTAACCCATTCCCACTCGGTGAAGCTTTCAGACGCCCCCAAGTGAAAACGCTTTGAACATTGTGGAAAATGAAGAAATTGCTTGTTACAAGTTAACCACTTTCTGTTTTACGACTTTGTTTGGACTGGTGTATTGGAATATTTTCGTCGCACTTATTTTAGAAACTTTTGATAGCATTGACTTGAAATTTGGTTTTGAGGTTCATCTAGGGGTCCTTGATGGTACTTACTGAATAAGCCAAGCAAGTTCTCCTTTTTCCTCAATTTTTTCTCAAGAATGAAATCACAGGGATGTACAATCCAGGGTTTGTACAGAAAAGGGTTAATTCAACAGCAATATCCTCTCTATTTGGAAGTAATAGGGACTTGTTTGATATACAATATTCTTTTTGCTTCTTATTTGATTTTCAAATATATTTCCTTTATCTCTTACACCTTCATAGAAATCCACCAGAGGAATTGTATTGTAGTTTGATGTTATTGAAGAGACAGTCTTAGTAGGTGTCACGGTATCTGTTGACTTAGAGTTGTGATTTAACTGAACAAAAGCCAGCATTCAATTTTAACTTACACAGGATTTTATTATTGAATTTTTATTCAATTAAGGAAATGAATGCATTTAAAGTTTGCATACAATAGTAATATATTGTGAGAAAATTAGTCTTTAGATACTGTTTGCAAAGGCTTAAATTTGAAAACAGTCGCATTTCAAAAAAGTTATGAGAAATTGCACAAACATTTTGCTCTCCCCTCTTGTTTGAGGATTTCTTTATAATTTGGAAAAGTTGTTTTCATCTTGAGTAGATGTGCCATTTGAAACATTTGTTCGGGTAAGTTCATAATTAAGGTCAAAGCCTTAGGTCAAAAGTTTATCTGGACCATAGTTCCTTTATTAACACACAGACAACAAAATTGTAGACGGGTACAAATTCAAAGAAGTTGCAGACCACAATTTTAGTTCATGAAATTTAGAATATTTTTTTCTTTTGGGGAAGAAAACATTGTGGATAACGAATTAATGCTTGTGAAAAGAATTTCTTCATTTTTCACAATGTTTTGGGGGGCTGCTTCCAAAAGAAGGAATTGTGAGGGATTAGATTAACCCTTTCCCGGACAAACCCAGGATTTTACTTTACTGTGATTTTTATACTTGAAAAAACATTGTGTAAAAAGGAGAAATTGCTTGTAACAAGCAATTTCTCCTTTTCTCAAAATATTTTCTACCACATAGAATGGTTTTATTTCAAATTGCATCCAGTTTTCATTGAAGTCTTTCAATTTGGACCAGTCTAAAATTTCAAGTTACATGGAAGGGTTAATAGATAGATTTTATTATAAATTAGCACCTTTGTTCTTCATCATGAGGAGATGTACCATTAAAAACATGTTTAGTATCATGCTTAAGGTAACAAATGAAGCTCAAATTTTGGTTGGCTTTTACAAACATTCTGTATTAAATTATCTTTTAGATCTTTAACATGTTTACTGCGACATATATTTTTATGCCCCGACATTGATAAATTGGGCATATTGTTTTACTGATGTCTGTAGGTCTATCCATCTGCAAGTTTAAACTTAATGCAAAAACTTCATACTTTGCTCTTATTCAAACACCACTACAGATTAATGGCTCATACTTCGATTATCAAGGTCAAGGTCACATTTCAAGGTCAGATTTCTGAAAAAGGCTATGACGGGGAACGGTGTTTCACAAACAGATCTTATTCTTTTTTGTAGGCAGCAAGTTGAAACTGGATCCAAAGATCAGCCTTGCTCGTGTATTGAAGTACATTGACATAACTACCGGGTGAATACTTTTATTTATTCAATAAATCAATTAACCTATTGTGGCTTTCAATCAAGGAATCAATCATATAATTCATTCAGTCTGGGATTGAGCTTTGAACTCCAACATTTGCTGCTATGAATTTCGCAAAATAACACCGTTTAAAATCAAAGCGGAACTTCCTGTTGAGTCAATAGGTGGTCCAGTAATTGGACATTTAAAGGGATTAAATATTTGGCATCCTGAGTCATGGTTCAAAAATAGAAAACTTACTATACTTCTCATTCAATACTCCTTGACCCATTACCAAATTTCAAAACTGATCCAAATTGAAAGAAGTTGTAGACAACACTTCTAAATGTATTAAATTAAATGAAAGTGCCAAACATTGTAGAAAGGGTATAGTGCTTGTAGCAGACATCTTTCCTCTCATTTTATTCCTAATCTATTTGATTTCTTGCATAAAAAAGCAGGATTGTTTGGTAATGGGTTTAATCATAAAGCTAGTCAAAATTTTAGACTGGTCTATATTAGTAGATGTTGCATACATTAATCTTAAGTTGATGAAATCTCTTTTTTTGTGTGTGTTTTGATGTAGAAAACATTCTGGATAATGAAGAAATTGCTTATTACAACTTTAGTTTTCTTCTTGTAATTCACATCTGTTTACAATTACGTAAAGAAAACCCCAAAACAAATCATAAGTAGTCAATGCCTAATAAACAGATAATATTGTTGTTGTTTTTTCAGACAATCTGTATGGAAGGTCCAGTACTTCATGAAGGATTCCTGTTCATCTGAGTGTGACCCTATTGACCCTGACACTCTACCAGGTCTCCTAGCAACAGAAATCCAAGCACACATCAACTTCAAATCTCCGACGAATTCTACCTATGTTGTTACTGAGGACTCAAATCTTGTTGACTATCGTTACCACTTTACTGTAGAGTTAAACATGGAAGTTAGAGATGGAGATATAAATAGCTTCAAGGATGTCATCAAGAAAGTATGGAACAGCTCCAAAGGTAAAATAAGTAGTTCTTATTTATGTTCTTATAGCTGCTTAGCCACTTAAAAGACAGCAAAATTTTAGACTGGTCCAAATTCCAGGAAGTTGCAGACAACAATTTTAGTTGATGAAATCATTTAAGAATCTTTGTCTTTTTTTGGTAGAAAACTTAATTTCCACATTGTTTTTAAAGGCTTTTTTTGTTTCTTAAATGGTGTAAAAAAAGCTGTATTGAATGGTAATGGTTAATGTGTAATCAATTAATGGAACAGTTGTTGTTGTATGCAGACAGAGTAGGTACTATACAATAATATTGAAAAAGTTTTGTGTTTTAAATCAAGTTTAGTCAAAAACATGGAGGAAAAAAGGCTTATACTTGCATTCTTCAATTTTATCATTATTTTTCCTTAGAAAAGATATTCATATATTCTACCTTTAGAAAGACACAGAAATTTATCAGCAAAGGAATTAAACATCCATTAGATTTGCTTACACAAAAATTAAATAATTACAACATTTTCATGTATGATATTTCAGATGAAATCAACTTTGGAAAGATCAAGGTTCATATTCCTACTCAAGAAAAATATGTCACTGTGGATTATTTTTCAAACTTACAAGGGTAAGGCAATACTTTTGTTTATGAGGAATAGGCAGACTATTATTTTCTATATTCTTTATACTTATACGAGATTCTAGAGACTACTTATGGCTCATGTGGTGAAGATTTGGGTATTATAATTGTTTACCATTTTGTTTTTGTATCTGTACATTCATCCATCTGTCTGTTTGTAAAAAGTCAACCAATAACCATAAAGTAATGTTTTTGATGTGTTTAACCAATTACCACACAAGAAGAATGTAGACTGGTCCAAATAGAAAGGAGTTGCAGACAACACCTTAAAGATTATGAAATTTTAGATTTGTTCAACTTTCTGGATAGAAAACATCGTGTAAAATGAAGAAATTGCTAGTCACAAGCAATTTCTTCATTTTACACAATGTTTTCTCAATGTCTTTTTGAGGGGTGTTCAAAAGTGTCACTGTGTGGTAATGGGTTAAGAAAAATGATCATTTGAAAACTTTTTGGGAAAAGAAGAATGCATGGCTTATATGTGATATATAAGTTCCATGCTTTAATAGAAATTAGTTGGTTTGAAAGTTTTGATCATTCATCAAAGTCAGTTTCACATCTCAAGGTCAACTTCACTAAAAAAGTTAACATTTTGCTCTTATTCAAATACTATGCAAAATTGATGGCTCATATTCAGGATATAGTTTCCTTGCATTAATAGGCATTAGTTGGTTGTAAGATCAGGCTCAACCATTATTGCTAGTTAATGCAAAATCTTAACATTTTTCACTTATTCAAACACCGTTTAAGATAGCTTGGATACCTTGTTGTATTATATTTACATGTACATGCATAATTTTTTGATAACATATCACTAATTAAAGAAAGGTATCAATGTTTTTTTCATGACACAGATTTTAATCCCACGCCGTTTCGGCGAAGGTGTTATAGTAATTGTCTCCGTCCGTCATTCCGTCCTTTTGTCATTCCGTCACTAAGCTTGTCCGGAGCATATCTCTGAAAGTCTAATTGCTATCAACTTAAAAATCATAGGTGGATAGATCTCGTTGAGGAGAAATGCAGTGCACAAGAACCACACAAGAACCACAACTCTTGCTTGCATAATCTTGGAGTTATTGCCCTTTGTTGTTTTAAAGACTAAGATTTTGTCTGGAGCATATCTCTGAAAGTATAATAGCAATTAACATGAAACTTCATAGTTAGATAGATCTTGTTAAGGAGAAGTGCAGTGCACAAGAACCACAACTCTTGCTTGCATAGTTTTGGAGTTATTGCCCTTTGTTGTTTTAAAGACTTAGATTTTGTCCTGAGCATATCTCTGAAAGTATAATAGCTATTATCAAACTCATTGAGAAGAAATGCAGAGCACAAGAAGCCTAAATCTAACTGGCTTCAGTTTACTATCAAGCTTTCACGGCGGGAAATGGCCATGTCCGACATGGCTTTTGTAATTATATCTATTTCCTCTCATATACTATTTGAATACAATATCCCAAAATGTAGTTTTGCAAAATCTGAGATTACTTATCAAAAAAGCAGGATATTTCCTTAATAGCATGCATAGGCTTTTAATCTATTGTTAGATTAATCCGAGACCGTTGCGAAGAATATATGATCATCCACATGGTGCGAATAACCGTTGTAACCTTAAAGTTAGTTTACATTACATCACACCAACGTCATCGTTATGTCATCAGGAGTAATGTTTGCTAGCCGGTCTTTAATTCTGTAAAGATCAGTCCAAAACTGTTGTAGGCGTTATTACAAATATAAACACTTACCATAGTTTTGAGCTAACCATTATATGTGACATGAATTAGAACGTTGGCTGTTTCACTAGTAAATTTGTTACCTTAAGTTGACTTTGGGTCATATGCCAATGAGGTCATTTGATGTTGACAGCCGAATTCCGTGATATCTAAAAATAACATGGAATTCCACTGAGCCTTTCGGATATGACCACAAAAAGCCACTTTATGCCTATTAGATTACCATCAAGACAATACCTTACTCAAGTTAAAGTATTAAATGTTCGTTTGAGTGTATTTTTTGCACTTGGTATTTTTTTCTTACCTTAGTTTCAGAAACATCGATACCTCCCTTTAAGAAACAAATGCTGGTGTTATAAGTCAACATTATTTGATATCTTTTGCCATTAGCTCGAGTTTGCCTTTACAATTAGGTATAAAATATAAAAATTGCACATTTATTTATATTCACATGATACAGAGAACTACATGAAGTCATGCATCTGTGAAATGCAAAATTTGGAATTTATTTGATATGTGTTAAGCACTGTATTGACAGTGTTCGAACAAAATTTTGTAACTATAGCATGGAACAAGTGCCTGTGTTACAAGGTTTTAGTTGAACACCAACAATGTGTAATAGTGTAATATTTAGTGGAAAACACATCTAATTACATGGTCATTTGTCATTTCCAAAATTATTTTTGTCAAGAAATCATTATTTACTTTAATTTCCCTACAGATTGACCTTCTGGAAGTTGGTAGTGTTTATTGAACAAAACAACATTGTTGTTGATAGTGAGATCAGTTCACCATTAGACATCAATAAAGTTAAAGCATCTCTGACATTCTCTGTGGCTAACAACCAAACATACAGGGTGGTGTCCTATAGTAAACAGAAAACTGTCAAATATGACTCCTTGTTTAGTTTTTACGTGGAAACTCCCATTAGATATGTTGATATATCAACTGTGCAAAGAAAACTGAAAGAATTGTGGACTACATATGGTAAGTGAATAGATAAAATTCTAACCTTCTACCAAATAAATAGAGCTTTTACAAAAAGAGTAACACACTACTATCTAGGGAGACTGATCCACATTCAAAGAAGTTGTAGATGATAATTTTTAGGTCATGAAATTTTAAAAATCTTGTTCTTTTAGGGTGCAAAACATTGTTGTGCTAACAAAATTGTTTGTTATAAAGTGTTTCAAATAGCCTTTGCACATTCCCACACAATCCAACAATATTTTCTAATCTGTAGGTTGGTTACTTTTCAAATTGTACTCATTCTTATTTGTTGTCTGCATCTATTTTCAAAAAAGTCTAAAATATCAAAAAACAGGAAAGGATTGATTGAAATAACATATAATTACGTTCTATTTTCAGCTTTCCATAATGCTGGTGGTAATGTGGAAATTGTTTCCCAGGAAAAAACTGTCTCCATAAACAAGTAAGAAACTTGAATTGAATTCTGATTAAACATACATATAGACATTGATGAAATCAGGGAAAAATAAAGCTGATTCAGCAGTAACATTGCATGAAAATACAGTAAACCCCTCTCATGAGACCACCTGCGGTACTTTCCAAAAGTGGTCGTAATAGCGTTGTGGTCTTATTAACAAGGTTTGGTAGTTTGTTGAACTTTTGTTATGTGATTTGTCTGTGATTTTACTTATTTAGAAGGTGTAGATGTTTATTTCTTATTTCCTATTTATTTGGCATACATACAAACAATGAAACAATTTTGAAAATGTGTTTTTAGGAAAATACCACGAGTTCTATACATTCTATTTTCTCTATCTTTTCTCCATTTTGATCTGATTAGGAAGTCCAACCTCGGACTATTCATACATAAATACAGGCACTGCTTGCCTGCTACAGGTCACATTGTTAAATTATTGATATTGTATCTTCTTTAATCAGATAAGCAAACACATATTAAGTTGAAATCAAACTTGAATTGCAAATCACCTTAAACAAACCAATCATAACTGCTCGGACATTTTACTACCTGAGTGAAAACTCTAGATAAATACAAATAACAATTTAAAATCATACAAACTGTAATTTCTAAGGCCGATTTGCTATTTCACTCAGTTTAATAAAAAATAACACCATAATAAAAATTATATTATAGGATTTGATTTTACATAATCAAAATCTGATACTGTATTGGCAATGCATTTGTACCCAATTAGTGACACTCTTATTTAGTTTGAAATTCTGTTCGTTGATCTCAAGGTGTGAAGTTACTGGTTGTTTTAGTGGGTTTGTATATAATTGTGTTTTATCTGGATTTGGTACTGAATTTAGTGGTGGTAATAAGGAATGGCGGGGGACCATTTAAATAAAGAACATAAAAAGCCATTCTGTCAAAATTCCGTCTTAATAGCCGGTAGCCTGTATTTCCAGGGTGGTCTTAAGGAGGGGTTTTACTGTAACAACATCTGAACATAATTTGCTACCACTTTCTGTAGTAGGAATGTAATTTATTTAGATCCAACCAACAAGAGTTTAAGAAAGCCTGACAGTGTATGTCTGTCTATCCCTCTGTCTCTCCACCTGGCATACAATAACTTTCTTATTTCCTTACAGAATTCATTCAAATTTTATACATGCATTCCTATGATCATTATATTGAAGGTGTTTGAAGTTTGGTTTCGCATGGCAAGCCATTATCAAATTAGAAGAAAAAATGTTTGGATATTTCTAATCACTACCTTGGACTAATCAAAATTTAGGATTTTTAGATTTCAAGTTTCAAACAAAATATCCTACTCTTGACAGATTCTTTGGCACACTGACTTCTTCAATTTTTCAAAATAATATTGCATTAAATTTTTGTTAGGATTTCTCCAATCAATGTCTTGGGCAAGGTAAAAAATATCTAAGATCTAAAGCATGTTGATGGACAAATCCTCAGACACCCAATTATTTTGGAGGGACAAATTTTTCATCCAACCTCTCTAATTCATATGTCTCACCTATTTCTTTGAGAAGATGAATTTCATATTTCTATATCTCATTGTTTGCAAGATTTGGCTGCTGATTGAAATCTTTTACACACAATAACTTTGAATAGTTCAAAGTTGAGGTTAGCATGACTTGTTGTTTCAAAGATACCTGTAGTCAGTTTTCAAGTCTGTGACATCAACTTTTAGGCTTTCTGTTGGGCCTATTGTCACTTCACAGCAGTTAACCCATTCCCACATGATAAGATTTTAGACCAGTTCAAATACAAAGAAGTTACAGAAGACAATTTGAAGTTGATGAAATCTCTAAAATCTTTGTCGTTTTGGGTAAAAAGCATTGTGGATAATGAAGAAATTGCTTGTAACAAGCAATTTCTTTATTTTCCATAATGCTTTCAAAAGCTTTCATATTGAGGGGCGTTAAAAAGCATCATTGTGTGGGAATTGGTTAAAAAATGATATCTCTAACAATTTTACAGATATAGAAATAATACTGGGAAAGAAAAGAAAGCAATTTTTATGATAATTTTACATGTTTTTTGAGGGTCATGAACAGTAGAAAGTCTCAGGCTCACATGTATCTTATGGTCAGACCCCACCGGATTTTGGCCTTATTTACTCTATGTAAAATCGCTGTTTTGGTCCAAGATATAGCACTTGTCAGAATATTCGTTGAAATATAGCCTTTCTGGTGCTGTTTAGTCATTCATAGAACTTCTCATTAAGCATAGAAATCATATATGATGAAAGATGAATTTTTGAAATAATGAAACACAGGCACCGTTTTTGTTCCAACCATGAAAATCACATGTCGCCAATTTACACCTCCAATTTTTGTACACCATCTATAACACATAGACCTGCAAAGATAGGGTAAAATGCACTTTAAAACAGCAGAACAGATGCAGAATTACTACAAAATCAAACAAAATATTGCATATACCACTGTTTAAGACTCAAATCATCCCTGCCTTTCAAGAACTACATTTTCTCTAAGATCTACTTTTACCATACAACAACCTCAGGAAGTAATTTCCAGTGATGTCACTCCTTATGTATCTTTGGTTTATTTAAGCTTGGATGCCCTTTATTGAAGAGTGCTATGAAAAGGTATAACATATTCATATTTGAAAATATGTGAAATTGCTTCATAAAGATGAAATGAAATCTTTGGTTGGTGGAAGGCATCTTTAGGAAAAAATGAATTATGCAAACTATCAAAGATAGGAAAATAGTGGTCCAAAGCAGTTTCTTTGCATAAAGAGAGAAGTTTGAAAAATGAAAAGCTTTTCAAGGTATTTGATAATCTAGGTGTAACCGGGAAAGCAATCGTCTTTACTTTAACCCATTATATCCAAACAATCTTATTTTGGGATGCTCCCAAGAAAAAAAGCTTTGGAAAACATTGTGCAGAAATTGCTTTTAATAAGTAATCAATAGTGTTTTTACTCTAAAAGACACAGATTTTTAAAATTTCATCAATGAAAAATTGTCATCTGTAATTTCTTTGAATTCCGACCTGTATAAAATTTTGTCATCTGTTAATGGGTTCACAATGTTCTTACTTGTTTTTTGTAATGAGCAAGTGAATATTTGTATGTTTCAGTGTGGTAGTTTCAAAAGTCACGTACAGTTTATCAAACAATGGAGTCCAAATAAAATCCAGCGAGGTGACAACATTAAATGCTAGTATTATTGGCAGTGCATTAAGGTCAACAGTCCTGTCCAGAAAATATCATGTGCTGACAGACACACAGGTTGGACGTAGATTTCATTACAAAATATAATTTAATCCTTTCCTGTTCAATCCCTGGTTTTTACGTTCCTGTGATTTTATAATTGAGAAAAAATTGTAGGAAAAGAAGACATTGCTTGCCCTATAATTTTCGTCTGCAAAACCTTTTAATTTGGACAGGTCTGAAATATTTCGATTTAGGAAAGGGTAAAATTTGGAGATATTCTAAATGTTTATATAATCCAATGACCACACAATCTAACATTTTGATGCTTTGGGGGAAATATAGTTCTGAAAATCATATATGAAAGTAATTTTAACCAGCAATTTCTCCTTTTTACACAATGTTCATTCTTATCCAATTTCACACTTATTTTTCAACTCAAATGCAAATTGAATTATCATCTGCAATTTCTAAATTTGATAGAGTCTGATAGGACTGATAATTGGATAGCTGGTAACTATTGTGCCTCCGTCTTGCTTCATTTATAAAGAGAAAGATGTCATGGATTGTTCACTATATACATTTAATCTTGCTCAAGTGACCACCTCTATTAAGAGAACACTTTCAATAAGCCACCAGCATCAAAATTCCCATTCAGAAAATAAAGGATCTATCATAATTGGAAGTTTTTGCTAATAAATTATCAAGAACTAAATCCTATATTTGTGAAATCAAATAAGAATAGTCTAGTTGACACAATTCCAATGAGTTCCATCGACATAGGATTAAGTGAGAAGGCTGCAATAATGTGTCTATGCAGTCAAACTTTTCCCTCATATATGTCACAAAAAATGTATTAAGCGGCCAATCTCTTGAAAGACCTTATTTGAGCTGTCCCTTGAGTGGTCTCTTAACCTATTCCCACACAGCGCCGCTTTTAGACGCCCCTCTACAAAAACATTTGGGAAAACATTGTGTAAAATGAAGAAATTGCTTGTGACAAGCAATTTCTTCATTTTACACAATGTTTCTACCTAGAAAGTTGAAAAAAATCTAAAGTTTCTTAGACTTGAAATTTCCGTCTGTACCTCCTCTCAACTTGGACCAGTCTAAAAAATTTCGTCCGATATGCTGTTAATACAAGTTTAATTGTACTCAATTTAATTTCACTTATGTTTTTTATTATATATTTTAGATAAAGGACAGTACAGACTATAATAAACTATTTTCCATCACACTATCTAGACCTCTTTTAACAGTTGACATGGCTAAGTTTGAATCCCAGCTCTCACAAGCATGGAGTAAATACATGTCAGGTATTTAGATCATAACTAGTTTTAGAATGTATTCCTTTCCTGTTTTGCAAAATTTTATACCTGTCCAAGTGGATTTAATTTAAAAAATAACCTGTTGGTAGAGTAGAAAATATAGTGGATGCAATTTCTTCTTTATTTACAATGTTTTCTCAAATATGAAATAATAGGCATATAAAAACAAGGGATTGGACAAGAAAGGGATATTGTCCTTTATTCCAATCCCTCAGAGTCTGGCTTTTTGACTCCCCTCATGAAAAAAACTTAGGAAATGTTGTGGAAAATGAATAAATTTCTTGTTACAAGCAATTTCTTCATATCTTACAGTGTTTCCTTCCTGAAAAGTCAAAGAGTTTTAAATGCCATTAACTAGGATTTGTCGTCTGCAATATCTTTGAAATTTGAGTACTCTAAATTTGTTTCTACTGGGAATGTTGTAAGCTTTAGAGCAGCCTTTAAAGGATCAATGATTTACTAACTTTTGCAAGAAATTATTGAAATATGTAAAAGATAATTTAGGAATTAACGAAATCTTTTGTGTTCATTAGATTTGTTTAACCATTCCTAATTTCTACACCCAAAATTCAAAGAATCTACATTTAAACTACTTGAATGCAAAATTAGAGCCAATTAAAAAATCAGAACTGTATTACAGTTATGTCAGGCCAAATTTAACCCATTCCTGCATAATGACGCTTTTGACGCCCCTCTAGAAAATAGGTTGGGAAAATATTGCAGACATTAAATTGCTTGTAACAATCAATTGCTTCAATGTCCAAATTGTTTTCTACCCAAAAAGCTGAAAAATTTGATAATTTAATATAACAGGTACTAGGGTGGGTCTCTGACTGTTTTGCTTAAGGACGTACCCAAATGAATAGTTGCGCAAACAGGATTCGAACCTGGACTTTTCTAAAATTATCAGTCTGTTTCCCTACCAAATGAGCCAAGCTAGATTTATTGAAAAAAAGGTACCTTTGTATTGTGATGAAATTTCAGCATGTTTATCCAAAACAATTTTTGCAACCACAGAGATATAACACAATATTCACTTTCGATGTGCAATGAATGTCATAAATTAAGTAATCTAAGAATGATCTCGGTATGAACTCCATATTTAGCTTCACTGTTTTAAGAGAATATTGACATATAACTACAGTCTTGCAAAAACTTTGACTTTTTGTAATATCTCTGAGACATTTTGTCCCAATCTTTTAATATTTTAAATTCTTGTATCATTATGATCAAGGCTAATGTACTGTGTGTTTCTCCAAGTCCTATTTTAAAAGTCAAGGTCACTGTTGAAGGCCAAAGATCAAATTTTGATCTTACCTATGCTTCTTGATCATATAGTCTGATTCTAACAAAATTTTAGACACTATTGTGCTGCCCTTGAATCAGGATCAAGATTACAGCTGAAGGTCAAAATTTTACCTGTCTTATTCCTGATGATTCTATTTTCTGATTATTGTAATATTTCATATACTTGTCCATCTTGATGAGAGAAAGTGTACTTTACTTTATTGATGCTCATTCTTTCAAGGTCACAGTAACACCTGAAGGTCAAAGGTCAAATTTTGACAGTACCTAATTATTTCTTGATCTTAATGTCTAATTCTCATAACATTTTAAACACACATGTACATCTTCATTAGAAAAAATGCACTGCCCTTGATTTAGGCTCCTACTTTCAAGGTCAAGGCTTCACCAAAGGTCAAACTTGATAATTTCCAATTATTCTTCACTCCTCAATATATAGGTTCATATTTTGTAGGTAGGTTGGCATCTAGTGAGGGTCATATCTTTAAGTTGAAGGTCAAAAACATGACCCTTTACCCTAGAATTCCTTTGAAAACTTAACCAAAAAATTCAATGCTTTCTATTTCTTTTTTACTATCTGACATGAAAAAGTTCATATTCAGTAAGAAATCATCTCATTGACACCTGGAGCTTGTCACATATACAAGGCAAAGTTCAAAATCTTTACCTTAAAATTCCTTCAAAAACTTATCCAACATAATCTAATAAATCAGTTTTCTAGCCCTTTACCCTAGAATTCCTTTGAAAACTTAACCAAAAAATTCAATGCTTTCTATTTCTTTTTTACTATCTGACATGAAAAAGTTCATATTCAGTAAGAAATCATCTCATTGACACCTGGAGCTTGTCACATATACAAGGCAAAGTTCAAAATCTTTACCTTAAAATTCCTTCAAAAACTTATCCAACATAATCTAATAAATCAGTTTTCTAGAAGCCTAATCAAGACGCAATAGAAATATTTGGCTTGTCAATAGCTCTCATCAATTTTCAAGGTCATCTGACATGGTGAAGGTCATCTATCAAGTTCAAAAGCGCAATTATTTTTTCTTTTTTAATTGTAACAAGATTTATGTACAAGTGCTGTATTATTTAACCACTTCCCACACAATCCTGCCTTTTTACACCCCTAAAAAGAAAGCTTTAGAAAATATTGTTTTAATATTTACAATGTTATCTGCCCATAAAGACAGAAAATTTGAACAAATAGAAATTCGTGTTTACAACTTTTCTCAGTTTGTACCAGTTCAAAATTCTATGCCTGGTAATTAGTTAATGTCCTATTTCAAACACTAGATTTATTTTCCAGGGACAAGTACTCAAATAAGACTCCAAGAGAACAGAGTAATCAAAGATACAAAGTAAGTGTATTTTTGTAAAATACAGTTAGTCTCAGAACAAAAACAATTAGGATGAATTAATCTAATAGCTGACAGTGGATCTTGCTCATGCAACCACCTTTATTAATCTACTACTTCCATTAAGCAACCACAATCGAAATCCCCCTCTTTGGAATCAAAAGCTCTCATAAGTAAGTACACAATGTAGTCCTGGTTTTGCTAAAAAGATATCAAAGAAATTATAGTTAGCTGAGTGTGAAAACCTCATAAGTGTCTATACTTTGTATAGACACTTATGATGTTTATGCACTAAGCCACTGATATGTTTATAATTCTTCAGTGAGAACACTTGGGAAATAAAGTATACAGTAAAGAAGGGTAACAGTGAAGTGGACAGCACATTGACAGAAGACATCAAAGTTACCCAGCTAACACAAGATATAGACCTAACTGTGAAGGGAACTAATCAGAAATATTCCACATATCTACAGGCAACAACCAGAACAAAAACATCTCTTAGGTAAAATATGTTTTTGTTATCTGTGATACCATATTTCTGTTTATATGTATGTCCCATTTATAGCTAAAAATGCAATGTTTTGATTAGTTATCTGAAATTTAGCATTGGCACTCTAATAAAATATCAACTTAATAATTTAATTCATATATATGTGTTTCCACAACTTAATATACTACATATTTGGATTGTTAATCAGATTTGAAATTGGCTTAAAACCAAAATTTTTTTATAAAATGACAATATTTCAATTTCCATAAAATCTGAGAAATACTCCCAACAAGATTTACATTTTTGAGATCATACTCAGTTCAAATAATTGTTTTTGAAAGTATCATATCGAAGTGCCCCTTTTGATAATATTACATGGGAGTGCTACCCTGAAAAATCTCAGAAACTTTTTTGAAAATGGCTAGTTCAAGCCATTTTTGAGATTTATTTTTTCTTGGCAACTAAATATTTAGGGAAAAAAAGATCTTTGTTGCATATCCTGATTTCAAGGTGTACAATTGTGTGAAAGTTGTAAAAATAGTAGCAGGGATTCCAAAGATATAGAGTATATTTGTTTGTTTCAATGTAAATTGATATATTTTTCATCGAGTGAACAACAAAAGCTAATTTTATAAAAAGTGGTGGAGCCACAAGTGAAGACATACTTTAGTTGTTCACTAAATCAATGATATATCTATTGTACACTAAAAATAAAAATATTTCTTTGAGGAAAAAAGGACAAAATATTACCTTTTTTAGAAAATTTTCAATGCCCATTTTGCTTGTAAATTGCTCTGATTCAGCATAGATGGCTTTTAGTTGTGTTAACCATTTTCATGCTGTATAAATTACCTTACTGAATTGCTGTAACATCAAAGGGCAGAAAGCACGGATAGAACTTGTTATTCAATAATCAATATTTCTTTTAGAAATCGATTACATATATACCTCTGGCTGGATAAGTACAAGCAGGGGGTGTAGACCAAGATCAGACTGCCCTTATGTGCAGGCTGATCTTGGTCTACACCCCCTGCCAAAAATGGAATACTCCGGGTTCAGCATGACAAGGGTTAATCATTTGAGTAATTGACCAGTTGCTGGCCCGCCCACTGACTGTCTAGGCCCCGCCCATTAACTCCAACAGGAAGTCCCACTTCGAATTTTAACGGTGTTATTTTGCACAATTTATGGTCAGTAAAATGTAATAAAAAGTAAAATGGTTGGTTGGTGATCTAAACGTCGTAACTACAGCTTGATTAGCTGTTGTTGCGATGTTTAAGTCACCAAACCAACAAAAAAGGTTAACAAAAATGGTGGCCAAATGTGGAGTTGAAAAGATCAGATCCGGGCTGAATGGATAATTTGATTGGTCGGTTTACTCCTTGATTGACAGCCGCAATTGGTAAATTTCACTGTTTTTAAATGAAATAATCTAGTTATAATCTACCAAGAAATCTATATAACCCACCAGAAAGCATTGAAGAATAAGGGCTGGAACTAACTTTGTGCTAAAACTTTAACATCATTTTGTCAATCTGAGGTATTAAGATAGATATTTTTCACCCTCAGGTTTACCCAACTAATTATTTAAATTTAAAAGGATATGCAGACAACAATTTAAAGTTTAAATTTTCCACTTTTTTCAACAATTGGGGAAAACATTGTGTAAAATGAAGAAATTGCTTGTAACAAGCAATTTCTTCATTTTACACAACGTTTCCTAACCAGAAAGCTAAAAAAATCTAAAATTTATAAACTTTCAATTATCGTCTGCAACTCATTTTAATTTGGATCAGTCTAAAATTTGGCGTCTGGTAATTGGCTAAAAAACTGGGGACATTTATAACTTTTGGGGGACAATTGTGCAAAAATACAGCCTTGTTAGATCACTAATGATAGAATGATTTTGATCATACAGATATACAGAACTATTTACTCTAGTCCTTGACAAGCGGGTGGATGTTACTATGATCAAACTGAAAGATGGTCTAGTGTCAGCATGGAATCAACATCTAAATAAAGGTGTTCAGGGATTTGTGACATCTGTAAATATACATCAACAAGTAGAAGTTGTTTCCGCTAAAAGGTAGGATTAGTCATCGACTATTTCAATTTCAGAACTCGACATTCAAAACTAAATAGCTATCAATATCTCTTGGTGACTCATGCATTCCCACAAAAATCTGGCTTTTGTACAACTCAACAGTTTTGAAAACTGTTTTAAGGAATGAATTAATTCCCTATAACAAGCAATTTCTATATTTCCCCCATGTTTTCTTCCAAGAAAGGGAATGATTTCTTAACTTCATGAATATGAAATTGTCATCTGCAACTCCTATAAGTTTGGACCAGTCAAGAAATCTGGTAATGGGTTAAGATAAACTAGAATATGATGATATCTATGTTTCCTGTATAGCCCATTGGCTAGGGGACTAGACCTGTGAAGTGTGAAGCATTGTGAGTCATGTGTTTGAGCCCCTCCTATAACTTTTTTTTCATTATGTATGTCCTTTGCCATTTTAAACTGAATTCTAGAACTGATGAATAGACCAATCAAATCAAACATTTGGACATAAAAGAACTTTGAACTCTGACATTTGTTGACATTAATCTGAAGCATTTTAATAGTTTTGCTACTCAAACATCATTATTACAGCTTATTCCAGCTGTAGTTACGACATTTATGCCCTTTTTATGCCCCCTCAAGGAAAATGCTTTGGAAAACATCGTGAAAATGAAGAAATTGCTCGTATCAAGCAATTTCCTCATCATCCACAATGTTTTCTATCAAAAATATCTAAAATTCCATCAACTAGAAATTGTCGTCTGCAGCTTCTTTCAATTTGGACCGGTCTAAAATTTTGTTGTGTGGGAATGGGTTAATTCATCATGTTATATTTTAGATCTAGCTCTGCATGGAAGTTATCCTATTCTGTTACAACCAACACCAGCCTTCCAGACTATACAGCCAGTAACACTGAACCCATTCCTATGTCAGTTTTACAGAAACACATAGATATATATAATGTCTACGGACAGAAATATACACTGACACAAGTGACAGATGCTGTGTCTATCAGTGAAACATTCGGTGTTGTTTTCTCACAAAGGATATACAGAGATGATGTACCTATGGTGCTTGATTCTGTAAAACAAGTGATTGTCAGTGGTCTCAAAGGTGAGGGTAATAATAGTCATGACTCTGACCTATCAACCTATTCACTTTTTGACACCACCAAGAAAAATAATTTGGAAAACCTTTGTGTAAAATGAAGACATTGCTCCTAACAAGCAATTTCTTCATTTTGAAAACAAGATTCTATATTATTTGATTGCAAGTTCAAATAGATTATTTCATAAAAAAGTTCATTCTGGTTTGGATAAAAAAATCATTTCAGTTTTGAGAAAGTTATATGTTATTGATGATAGAAAATTGTTTTGAGATTGGGCTGGCAAGTGATTCGTCAATTGACAAATCGCAGCTCTCAATCAAATAATCATTCAACCAATGAAATAATTCTTTTAGAATGGAAGTTATCATTGAACTCTGACATAAGCCGCCTTTTTTGTTGGTTTGTCAATATATTCTGGCAATATAACCTTGTCTATATAGGGTTGACTCTTTTCATTATTCTCTGATGGTAACAGTCCAGCCAGCTGTGAAATGGGAAGCAATCCCAGGGTTAGAATCCCTCTTTGCCATGTGTATTATAGGCAAATTCATCTGTCAATAGGGTGCTTGGATAGTATGCTTTTTCATAGGTGTAGGTTTTGAAATGTTACTCTATACTGCAATGTCACACTCACAGGTAGTATATGCAGCAGAATATAATAAAATAGATTTTCATTTTTTGTCAAGTCCGCTTGCGGTGAGTGAGACATAGTTGTCACTATGACAAGTCAGTGTATGTTCATCAGTGTGTTTGTCCATCCGTTAGTCTGTACATCCGAAATTGTCCAGAAAATTACTCCTAGATTTATGGCTGGATTTCAAAATAACTTGGCACAATTATTCTCCATCACGAGTAGATGTGCCAAATGAAAGGGTTTTTGGGTTAGTTCTAATGTCAAGATCACAGTTCAAAGTCAACACTAAAGTTGTGATTGTCATAGGCATAATTTCATATTTGGTAATAGGTTCAATTTGACAGTTTAATCGATGTAGGTCAGGGGTTAAAATCCTAAGGGTCACACATTACACTGTACTAAGTACTTTATGTTTTCAATATAGGTATAAGTGCTGATCAACTTTCAGTGGTGATTGGTCTCCAAGAAAAGGTTATTTCTTCTCAAAAGTAAGTACATTGCATTCAGGTGTTAATCCATTCCCACAAAATCCCGCATTTTTAGGAGCTGAAAAAATATTGCTATGGTAAACATGGTAAAAAAAGAAGGAATTGCTTGTAACAAGCAATTTTTCTTTTCTCACAATGTTTTCTACCTCATGTGGCCCATACTTTTCAATTTGAAATTCACTTTGTTTTGTTGTCTGCAACCTCTTTGAATTTCAAAGTTTTGTCATTTTGCATCCTTAATGCCTTCCTTTAAAACTACCTTAGATATAGCAATCAACAATATACGATTTAACAATTGTTATTAGAACAGAAAAATCAAGTCTTTCCTTTCCATTCTAAACAATGACAACATAGTGGAACATTATGGAAAAAGAAGAAATTGCTTGTAACTACCCTACTGAATGATTATTTTTCAAATCAATTTTACTTTAAACTGCAATGATTTTCATTTTATAATGTTGTTCTAATTTGAACACATTTCATTATAGCATTGATGGATGGTCAGTTTCATATATAGTTAGACATAATGGAGAGACAGTAGATGCGTCGAAACAACCCAAGATAAATATAGCGTCCCTGATGCAGGCCATGACCTTCCCCACCACCAACAACGTCACCTACAGCGTGATTTCTACGTCCTATCTCGGACAATTTACAGGGTTTCAGAAATACTGGGACCAGTTCTATTTAGATCTCAATGGCCTTGTTCCAACTTACATTACAGATAAATTAAATACTGCACTGTTACAATCATGGAAAACTCGTAAGTGTTTATCAGACTCACAACCCATTATCAGATCAAAGTACTGAAAGTACTATAAGCTAGCAAAGCATAGTTTTATCGAGTAACCTTCTTTGCCAAAGGTTATCATGATAAGTAAACAAGGTTTAAAGTAAGCTAGGAGCTGACCAATTACAACATGACGTAATCTTAGACTGGTTCAAATTGAAAGAAGTTGCAGACGACAATTTAAAGTTGGTTGAATTAAGAAAATTTTTCCCTTATTGGGTAGAAAACATTGTGGACATTGAAGAAATTGCTTATAACAAGCAATTTCTTCATTGTCCACAATGTTTTCAAAAGATTTTTCCTTGAGATTCTTACGGAAAAAATGCTTGTTACAATCAATTTCTCCTTTTCCCACAAGGTTTTCTATGATCATATTTCTTCAGGGTGTCAAAAAGCATCTGTGTGTATGTAATTGGTTAATTGTTAAACTCTTGTTGCTAAATGAGCTATTGATACAAGATGCAGTGTTTAACCCATTCCCACACAATGACACTTTTTGACACCCTCAAAGAAAAACAAATGGGAAAAACATTGTGTAAAATGAAGAAATTGCTTGCAACAAACAATTTCTTCATTTTCACAATGTATTCTACCATGAAAGTTGAAAAATCTCAAATTTCAAAAACTTTAAATTGTTGTCTGCATCTCATTTCAAATTGGACCAGTCTAAAATTTTGCCATTTGGTAATGGTTTAGAGTGTGCAAGTAGCTTAAAATAACTAAATATTACCTAGTAAAGCAGTCAACATTTTAAATATTCAATTTAGAAATTAGAAAAAGTTGCTTAATACATAGGTTTTATACTCAAATAAGACAAAATCTAAATTTTTTATGTGGGGATTAATATTCTTGACTCAAATCAAAGTTTAGTGATATAATCTTCAGATAATTCCCTGTAATATTAACCCTTGTCATGCTGAACCCGGAATATTCAGGTTTTGGCAGGAGGTGTAGACCAAGATCAGCCTGCACATAAGTGCAGTCTGATCTTGGTCTACACCTCCTGCTTGTACTTTTCCTGCCAGAGTTGTTTCTGGAATTGATTTCTAAAAGATATATTGATTTTTGAAGATCAAGTTCTATCAGTACTTTCAGCCCTTTGATTTAACAGCAATTCGCTAAGGTTATTTATGCAGCATGACAAGGGTTAATTTAGTGCATCCTCAATATCATTGAAATCTGAATGTATATTACCAAAGACTTTATGCATTGATAAGTATAACCCATTTCCACACAATCCATCCTTTTTATTCCCTTCAAGAAAAAAGCTTTGAAAAACATTATGGAAAATGAAGAAATTGCTTGTAACAAGCAATTTCTTCATTGTCTACAACCTTTTCTACCCTAAAAGAAAAAAAATTAAATTCCATCAACTTAAAAGTGTTGTCTGTAGTTTCATTCAATTTGGACCAGTCTAAAATTTTGTTGCGTGGGAATGGGATAAATAAAATGTTAATCAAACCAATATACATGTACGATAGAAGTGTTGACCTTATTACCACAAAAAAAGTTCAACTGTTATGTCATACCATCCTGCCAAGTCATGGCTGTCCAATGCCTTATACATTTTTCCGACTTTTTTATCCGCTCCAGGAAAGTTCTGTAAGTTTCGATTCGGATGTTGTAAAATGTTTCTTTCACTTTCTTTCCTTGAATAACTTCTAGGTTTGTACTTTTATGCAGCAATAGTGTCATTTGACAGTTTTTGTTGGTAAACCTTTGAATTAACCCTATATTCATTACAGATATTTCTTGTGAACTGTAAATTTAAAGCTGATCACATTTCTAGCTAGCTTTGAAGCTTGCATTTAAACACAATGTTAGAACATTTTCAGCAAATTATATTTTATATTTTAGTGACTGGTAAAACAGATGTAGTTTTATCCACTGTGAGAAGGGCAGAATTTATAGGTGATAATGGGTAGGTAGAGACTTGCTTTTTTCTTTCACCATTTCATGTTCAATCCCTTGTTTTTGCATCCTTGTGATTTTATACTTGGGAAAATGTTGTGGTAAAAGAAGAAATTGCTTGTGTTTTTGTAGTGCATCTACGATATTGTAAAAAGTTCAGCATCTCTCTTCGCCCCCCTGTGACATTGATGGCTGTAGCTGTAGGGGTTGACCCATTCCTATATAACAAAATTTTAGGCAAACTACATCTCTAGTAAATAAAATTTCTTGGTCTATTTTGGAAAGAAACATTGTGAGTAATGAAGTGTGAGTTTTTTCTGCAATGTTTTCCAAAGAAAAAAAATCTGGAGGATCATAAAAAGGCAGGATTGTGTGGGAATAAGTCAAATAAAGAGATCTGCAAATTTGTCATTTCTCTAGACTACTTCTATTGTTTTTCATAGATACAACAACTATTTTATAACATCAATGATGCTAAATTAAGTTTTATTATTATTCTGCCATTAATCAAATACCTGGTCCAAATTTGGAAAGTTTTAAGACAGCAAATTTGTGACAGAAATGGTAGAAATACATTTTGTTTTAAGCAATTTCTCCTTTTCTCCTTTTCTCATAATATTATCCAAAGCTTAAATTATTTAATATGTAAAAACATGGGTTTGTGGCAATTGGTTAACCTATGCCCACAAAGTAATAATTTTCGATGCCCATATGAAATAAAGTTTGGAAAATCATAGTGGACAAAGAGGAAATTGCTTGTCACAAGCAATTTCTTCATTATCCACAATGTTTCTACCCCAAAAGACAAGTATTTTGAAAAGTCCACCTTCCAGAAATTGCCGTTGTTTTTCAATTTAGATCAATCTTTTATCATCTTGGGTTTAAGAAGACTGATTAGATCCAATAGTATAAGCATTCTGAACTAAAGTGTTATAGGCAAAAGGTTCAAGGCTTGACATGATGCTTTTATCTTAAACTTAACCCTTGTCATGCTGAGCCTGGAATTTCCTGTTTTTGCAGGAGGTATAGACAAAGATTAGCCTGCACACATATGCAGCCTGATCTTAGTCCATGCCATCTGCTTTTCCCTTTCAAGCAGGAAATGTTTATAAAATCAGTTTTCAAAAGAAACACTGACCTGCAACTAGTGCCTCAGGAGATTTCAGTGCTTTGATTTTAGTGCATTTCCATGCAAGATTATATTCAGCATGACAAGGGTTAACTTATATTAATGTATTTGCTTTCAGTGTTGTTGTAACAAGAGCTATGTACTTTGCCAAATCAAAACAGAGCTATTTCTACCCTACCACAACTCAAGCCCCGGCTGCCTCCCAGGTTATTTCTGTTCTGAATGAAAAAGTGGATGTTTACCAGGGAACTACTCCACAGAGTGCATCTTCATTATACCGAGTTGTTGTTGTAGGGGAACCAACATCTATAAATGAAACTGTTGAAACCCAGTCTTTAATAACAGCCTGGAACCAGACACAACCAGGTAGGTTTTTTTGCATACAGTTGATAAGTAGTCATTATTCCCATTATGAAATTAATGTCTGTATGTTGGAACATACCACATCTGTCTATCTACTGTTTACAGAATTCGTTATTGAATTTTTCTTCTATAGTTTTTCAGAACTGAAATGGTTGTGCTTATCCAGTTTTTGACATAACTTGAGAATTCTTTCCCCTTGAACCTATCTTTTCCGCTAAATTGGCCCATTACCGACAATATTATAAATTTGGTTCAAATTTGATTTCCAAAATAAATGTTTTAAGTTGATAAGATTTTAAAATCAATGTTTATTCTGTGTTGTTAAAATTGCTTGAAATGAAGGAAAGTCTTGTTACATGCAATTTCTTCATTTATGCAATGTTTCCTCATATCTTTTTTCTTTGTGAGGGTGAAAAAGATGTGTTTTGATGAAGGGATAGAAAACCTCACACTATTGTTGATCATGACCACTTGGCATTATGAGTTATTGTTGCCTGAAAAGAACTTGTTTAGAAAAGACTTTGTATCTATTCAACCCCTTACCAGACAGCTATATTTCAGACTCCAAATTGCAAGGAGTTGCAGACAACAATTTAAAATTGATCAGATTTTAGATTTTTTCAACTTTCTGGGTATACAAAAGTGTCATTGTGTGGGAATGTGTTGAAACTTATCCCAAGTGCTTCTATTTTTTAAAGAAGTACCTGGTTGGTTAAACTGCATGGGTCAAAGGTCAAAGAAACAGATTTATTTTGATGACAGGTTCCTTACTTTTACTCAACAGCTATTAAACAAATCCCTCACAATCCTGCTTTTTAGTGGCCCTCAAGAATAAAGTTTGGGAAAACATTGTAAAAAAATAAAGAAATGGCTTGTAACAAGCATTTTCTTCATTATCCACATTTTTTCTGGCCAAAAAGACAAAGATTTTTTTAAAATTTAATTCATTAGCTCACCTGAGCACAACATGCTCAAGGTGAGCTTTTTTGATCAGTAATTGTCCAGAGTCTGTCTATCCTTCCGTCTGTACGTCTGTCCATCCGTAAACAATTATTAAAAAATCTTCTCCTCCTAAACCATATAGCCTAGAGCTTTGTTATTTGGTATGTATCATCACCTATTGACCCTCTACCAAATTACTTCAAAGAACTACCGTATTCTGAAAATTAGCCCTTTTCTGTGAGATCACTGATTTTACAAAGGGAATCTTACAAAATCTTCTCCTCTTAAACCATAAGGCCTAGAGCTTTGATATTTGGTATGTATCATCACCTATTGACCCTCTATCAAAAGTCTTCAAAGAATTACCATATTCTGAAAATTAGTCCTTTTCTGTGCAATCCCTGATTTTACAACGGAATAAAGAAGGAAATCTTTTAAAATCTTCTTCTCTCAAACCATAAGGCCTAGAGCTCTGATATTTGGTTCATATCATCATCTATTGACCCTCTTCCAAAATTCTTGAAAAATAACTTTATTCTGAGAATAAGCCCTTTTCTTGGGATCCTTAGTTTTTGATAGGAATAAAGAATGATATTTTTGAAAACCTTCTTCTCCTAAACCATTAGGCCTAGAGCTTTTATATTTGGTATGTATTGATGTCTATACTTTAAAGCATTGCCTTATTCAGGAAATTAGGGTTATATGGTGGGATCATCAATATACCTAGGATTAAAAGAGAAAATCCTTAAACATCTTCTACAAAATAATTAGACAGAGCACTTTGCTATTTTGTATACATCATAAATCCATGAACCATCATAATCAGGAGAGCGATTTAGGACCATCATGGTCCTTTTGTTTTAAATTGTAGTTGCAACTTCTATCAATTTGGACCAGTTTAAAATTATGTCATCTAGTAATGGCTTAAGAAACTGCCAATATTCCAGTATGTTTCATTTTCATGTAAACCTCTAATTGGACTACCCTGCATTCTGTAACAAAGACCTTTTTTGGACTAGATGCTACTTTGAGATGTAATTATGTTTAGAATTTAACCCTTTCCTGTTCAATCCCTTGTTTAAATGTCCCTGTGATTTCATAAATGAGAAAATATAGAAAAAGAAGAAATTGCTTGTAACAAGCAATTTCTTCTTTTTCAACAATATTTTCTACCCCATTGAATGGTTAGTTTTTAAATTAAATGCGCTTTAAAATTTCTTCTGCAAAACCTTTGAATTTGGACAGGTCTAAAATTTGGATGAAATTACCTTTGATGTATGTGTACAATGGGTAGAGATTTGATCTGCGGAAACTGAGAAGGTGTGGCTAGAGTATTATGCCATGATAGAATTAAGACAGCTGGAACTGTTGTCAACACAATTATGATAAGTTTTAAGATTTTGATTGCAACAGATGTTGTCTGAATCATACGTTCATCTTTTTATGCCCCCTCATAGGGCCATATTGTTTTACTGTTGTCCGTTTGTCTGTCCTTCTGTCTGTCTGAAAAACTTAACAAAAAACTTAACATTGCCAATTACTACCAGCCTATTCAAGATACATTGCTCATATTTGGCATGATGAAACATTTCCATAATACGCATCTCCTCATGTCAAGGATGATGTCACTTGACAAACATAGATCAAATGTTTAGTCCTGTTGCGGGGGTATTGTTTTTCACAAACACATCGTTTTTTATTTTCAGGCTCTAAAGTTGGTATCCAGATAGTCACTACAGAAAAGTATCTTGGACATTTTGGGTGAGTTATTTTTTTACTTAAATGACTATGACGCATGAACTACTTCCACTGCATGACTTTCTGTCCAGATTGTTTCAGTGCAGTACTGTTACTGGTCAGATGTTTGATTTTTGTACTTGTTATATTATAGAGAATATAAATTAACCCATGTTATCACACTGTCCTAGTTTTTGACATCCTGAAGAAATATAGATATTTAAATCTTTGTGATAAAATGAGGAATTGCTTGTGACAATTTCTCCTCTTCTCACAATGTGAAATGTTGTCTGCAACTTCTTTCCATTTGGTCCAGCAGAAAATTTTGCTATCTGGTAATGGGTTAACTCATAATTTGGAATAAAATTTAAGGTTAAATTAGAGCAAGATGTAGCATGAATATTACTGGCAGAAATGTTGAGAATTGTTTCCATTATAAGAATTTTCTAAGACAGTCTTTTTTCTTCTTAATTTCTTGTGGAAAAAATTCAAAAGAAGAAAGTTCTTTAAAAAAAAATACTTATCCTTTTGGATTAAACTGGCACATATTAAGAATTTAGTTAATGTGTTATGAAATGTATTGGGAAAAAGATGCTGGTTTTTGTCTGAATACCAAGGAAAAATGTATATTTTAGAGTAAACCTTGTGGCCATTTTGTGCACTGTTTCCCTGGACAATATGATGATAGAGCCTAGTTTTGTACTGGAACCAGCATCTAATGCATTAAGTTCAGCAATGTCATCAAAAATCTATGTGGATGAAAATAGATACAGGTAATTATGTGTTGCAGAAAATGTAAGATAGTTAAGAATGAAGTCCTTCCTGAGGATCTCAACACAGTGAAAATAGGATGTCAGCATTGGACTATACACTCTTATGAAGAGAATATTTTTTTTTTCTTTTCATTGAGGTATGACCTAAAAACTTAACCCATTCCAACACAGTGACCCTTTTTGATGCCCCCCAAGAAAAGTGATTGGGAAAACATTGTGTAAGATGAAGAAATTGCTTGCAACAAGCAATTTCTTCATTTTACACAATGTTTTCTATCCAGAAAGTTAAAAAAATATAAAATTTCATAAACTTTAAATAGTTGTCTGCAACTCCTTTTAATTTGGACCAGACTAACATTTTGTCAACTGTTAATTGGTTAATCACATTGTATAAATAAGCAAAGATAACTCATACAGTAGTATGATTAAGTTTTTAGGTTTATACCTCTATAAAAATAAAATTATTCTCTTCAATTCTTAGAATTTAATACCATAAAACAAAATAAAACAAATGATTTACTAGTTTTGAGTAAAATTTTATAGATCTACTTTGTGCGCAAGCATACAAATAGTTGTGTGCTCAATTTTTTGTTCAAGAGTGTATGAAAAAAGAATAATCAGCCAATCAAACAGTTGAATCTTTATAGACAAAACCAAAATTAAACTATGAATGTATAAATTTGGAAAGGCACACATTCCTCTTAATCCATTCCCTCTCAATGACACTTTTAAATGCCCCTAAATATAAAAGTTTTTGAAAACATTGTGGATAATGAAAAAATTGCTTGTAACAAGCAATTTACTCATTATTCACACTTTTTTCTACCCCAAAAGATATAGATTTAAAAAATTCCATCAACTTGAAATTGTCATCTACAGCTTCCTTCATTTTGGACCGGTCTAAAATTTGTCTCGTGGGAATGGGTTAAAGCAATACCACTCAATAGCGCTTAATGATGCCCCTTTAAAAAAACACTATGGAAAAAATTAGAGGAAGAAAGAAAATGGCTTGTAACAAGACATTTCTCCTTTTCCCACCATGATTTCTACCATATTCAGTCATTATTGTCAAGCCGGCTTGCGGTGAGCAAGACACAGTTGTCACTATGACAAGTTATTGTAATGTGCATTAGTTAGTAGTCAGTCCGACAGTCCGTCCAAATTCGTCAGGAGCATGATGCCTACAAACTTTTCGAGCTCGACAGCAGTTGTCCTTGGACAACCATTTAGTTTTTTCAAATTACACACTCTTTGAAATGTTGACTGCAACTGCTTTCAATGTAGACCTGTCAAAATTTGAGAAAGGGTTGAAAAGCTATTTTGAGTTGTTAACAATAGATACATTTATGAAATACAGCAAGTCTGACAAATCTATTTTGCAAAGGGTTAACAAAAAAGATGACATTTTTTCATTTAAAGTTATGTTATATAGAAATAAAATACAAGATTAGTACATTGTATTGCACATTTGATTTTGCAGTTTTCAAAATTTTTTTTCAATTCAGCTGTATAAGAAAAATGTATTTACAGAGAGATAGATTTACACCAGGTCAAGGTGAATGGTTCCATAACAAAGAGTGACCTACAGGCCCTAGAGACTGTACTGACTGATCTCTGGGTCAATCAGACCCAATCTAGCTTTACTGTGTCAGCTAGTGTTGTGGGGTACCAGGAGCAAGTGGACATAGACACAGGGTATGTAGGCACTTTGTTCTCTTTTTAAAGGATCAATAACCACAGGCCCTAGAGGCTGTAATGATAGATCTCTAGGTCAACAAGACCTAGTCCATCTTATAATGTGACAGCAAATATGTTGGGGGTTCAGAAAAAAGTGGACATGGACACAGGATTACAGTTTAGATGATCTAGGAATGCAAAAACTCGCATCATTTAAGATTTTTAGAAAGCTATACCACCCTGACTCAAATCAGCTCTGTTGTAATAGTTAGTGTAGTAAGGAACAAGTTGATAAGGATATATGGTAAGGTAGTGCTCCTGATAGTTTTTATTCCTTAATTCCTTCAACCTCATATCAAATGCAGCCACAAACCATGGTGTAACCCATAACCACATGTTAAAGCTTTAGACTTGTCCAAAATCAAAGAAGTTACAAACAACAATTTCAAGTTAAGAGAATTTTGATATCTTTGTATTTTAGGGTAGAAACAAGGTTGAAAATGAATAAATTGCTTGTAACAATCAATTTCTTCACTTTTTACCTTGTTTTCCGTATATGTTTTCTTGAGGTGCGTAAGAGAGTGGGATTTTGTGAGAATGGGTTAAAGCAATGTTTGCTTGGAATGATAGTGATTAAGAAATGCTTACATCATTTCAGGCCATCATTTAAACCAAGGTTCATTAAACCAGTTGCCATGGTCAAAATCAGACAAAGCTTGATTTCTACAAAATAAGCCTTACCATTTCATTAAATATCTATAATATTTTTAAAAATTTGAAATGAAAATAAAGTTTTCGGAAACACAACGCAACTTAATTTTACCCTAGAATATCACTTAAGGCTTGCGTAGTTGATTAAATCATTCAAAAATCAACAAGTCATCCGTTGGTATAAGAGTTAAAAATGAACAATATTGTTGCTGTAATACACAAGCAAATAAATATTGATTTTGTAAAAGTGGTGTCTAAAACAGAAAAGTAAATTAACAAGAGCAGTATGGATTATGTAAATTTGAGAATATTTTTTTGTTTTCATGAAGGCATTAAACAAAAAAACTAATCACACTGTATGAATATGCAAAGTATGATTAGGCTTTTTGTTTCATGAAAACAAAAAGTATTCTCTTCATTTCTTATAAGTCAATGCCATCGAGCAAAAAAAGAATAATTTTTACAAAACTTTGTTTTTGGAGGTATGACTAATTTTCTAGACCAATCAGAACGCTTATTTATGATAGAGCCATTGTCATAGTGCAGTTGAAAGCAAGTCAGACTCCTAATCTTCAAACATAGGATGTCATGGGTTTGATCCATTGTGGGGGCACATATCCTTTTCGACATTTGTCTCTCACCAATGAGTGGATAATCGTAAACCTAAGTGGGGTAGCAGATGGAGACTAGGAAAGGATGTAGTGGTAGTGCTGGTGAGAGAAATACCAGGAATCCATTGTTAGGTGCTCCAGCCGCAGCATTAAATACTGTTAATAGTGGTGTTAAACCCCTTTCAATCAATCAATCAATTTTTTGTGATAGACGTAAATCAAAAATGAATTATTAATGTTTGTTTGTTTCAGATCTATAGTTACACATATCATGTATTCTGTAGTTGATGGTAATACATCTCTATGGTCATGGCAAACACCAGAACTTGATCATGTAGATGATGAGATTTCCGTGGCAACACAAGGGAGATTATCCGTATTTACAAATAATACAACAGATGTTTTGCAGATTTCTATATTAGGCAGTAGTATGGTGAACTATAACAAAAAGGATGATATAAAATCTGCTGTCATAAAAGCCTGGTCATCTACAAATAACGGTAAGTTTTCTGTGTAGTTGATGAATTCTGGCCAGCTCAATGAGATCTGGCAGGAAGTTCAACTTAAATATTGAAAGACTTAGTTTTGCATAATTTATGGCCAGTCACAAATAATATAATGGTTGGTTTGCGACCTAAATGCAGTTACTGAAGTTTGAAAAAGATGCCGTAGCGTCATTTAAGTTGCCAAAAAGACAAAACTACTTCTGATAAATGTAGACGCATGTGGCAGTTCAAAGTTCACTTCAAGTCTTAGATATGGTTCAATTGGTCTATCAAATTTTGATTCACAGACTTGACCTGTCGATTAAAACTGCTGTGCAAAACTTTTTTTATTTTGTTCCCATTATGAAATGTTGGAAAGGCATACAGAGTTACTTGTGTCCATGCATGTATGTCAGGTATCTTACTAATTTTCTGTCCAGACCATATATTCTGAATTTATTGATGGATTTCAATAAATCAGGCAGAGTTATTTCCCTTGACAAGAACAAATGTCCTGGGTAAACATGATATGGTGTCCCCAAGGTCAAGGTTACAGTGAAGGTCAGTGTCAAAACTTTTCATTTGTTTTACTTGAGGATTTATAACTATATAGATAGAAGGTCTTGTTTCTGTTATGGTATTAGATGTAACTGTGGCTATAAAGATGGAGAGGCAGTGGACCCTAACCACTATTACCCATTTGAAAAAGCTGAAAGGAGTCTGGGCTCTGTTTGAATATTGTCCTGCACAAATAAACTATTTGCCTCCAGTTAGACACAAACTGGCAACCTTCTGAAGGAAGTGAAGCAGGCTAACCAATCGGCTTATTCCGGGCAAATCTTCTACATTTATTTATAGATGATCTAATACCCTTGCACAGTTGTTCTTGGGAGGAAGTTCTTATTTCCTGCATGCCCAAAGTGAAGATCATAGATTGTCAGGTGTGAAAATTAACATTGTTTGGAGCATATCTTCTACATTTATTAAAGGAGCTCATAATATCTCAACAAATACAAAGGTGAAACTCAAAATGTACCCTTCCTGGAGGTCACCACTCAATGTCATATTTCAAACTGATCTGGCAGTTTTTTAGGTCACCTGACCAAAGCTCATTATGACCTATTGCGATTGTGTTTTGTCTGTAGTCATGCGCTGTGTGTTGCGCGTTGACTTTTAACATTTTTTATTGAGTCTTAAGAACCTTTGGAAGGATTTCAACCAAACTTGGCAGGAATTATCCACATAGGAAGGAGCTTCAGATTTGTACTTGTCATGGAGTTATCCCCCCTGGGGCCCCATAAGGGACCATAAAAGGGAAAAAAAAGGGCACATCTTTAAAAATCTTCTTGTCATGAACTGGCTAATCTGTCAAGAAATGGTCATGCTGGAGGGCAAAGCTGGATAAGTGCATAAGCTTACATAGTGACAACTTTGAATTTTTTTTTCTATCAAACCAAAAAACCTAACTTTGATATTTGGTACACATCATCTGGAGGACCTCTATAGTGAAAACTTTAAAAATCTTCTTCTCTCAAACAGAAAGGCCTAGAGCTTTGATATTTGGTATGAAGCATTATCTGGTGGGCCCATCCTGGACAACATAAGTTTTACAAAGGGCTTATATAGTGACAATTTTAAGCTCTTGTTATCCCAAATAGGAGGGCCTAGAGCTTTGATATTTTGTATACAACATCATATGGTGGGCATCTATCAAGATTATATAAATGATGGCCCCAGGGCCAGAATTAGACTGTTCCAAAACGTCACAAGTTTGACATAGGCTTGTTTAGTGAAAACTTTTAAAAATCTTCTTATCCAAAACAAAAAGGCCTAGAGTTCTGATATTTGATATGTAGCATAATCTGGTTGACTTTTATCTAGTCTTTGGACTCAGGTGACAGATAAGGCTCTATGGGCCTCTTGTTTATTAGGCAATATTGACAGGGTATTTATAACTGTGACACATTTCGATGGTTCAGTGCGAAACAGTTGTAACTGCCTATAAACATATAGGCAGTTGCAACTGTTTCACGCTGACCCATCGATTTGTAGTCTTTATTTACCCATTCCAACACAAACCCACTCTTCTTCATCCCAATATAAAGCTTTATAAAACATTCTGGTCAATGATTTATATGCATTTTTTCCAATATCCAAAATGTTTGATACCTTAAGAAGCAAAGGGTATTTTTGTAGACAGCACTGTAGCATAGACAGGTCTGAGGTTGTAGTGTAAAGTTTTCAAAATAATTTGGCTGTTTATCTGCAGGCCAAATTTAAGGGCTGTAAAATTAAAAAAGAAGTTTTGTTAATATGTTTGAGCACATGATTGCATCGTTTAGAGAAAAGTAATCTTTTTTGCATCGATAGAAATAGTGACTTAATGTGTCAAGCATGATGTTAAAGAAAATGAAAAGATATTTCAAAGCATCAATTAGTGAGTTTTATACAGAATCATTCAAAAACTATTTTCTCCTAATGATATTCTAATATAAATTTCCCAAATTGCAACTATTCATTTGCAACTGAAAACAAAAGACTGAAGACAAAATCATGACCATCTTTCCCATGAATGTGTTTGTGTTTAGGAGGGAAATGCACAGTTCAGTATTACTTTTTACTGTTATTAACTATAACTATAGATATACTAATTTTTATGAAAATGTTCAAAATCCTTACCATTTTTCCCCCCTTAAGCCATTCCAACACAGTAGAATTTTAGACCGGTCCAAATTGAAAGGAGCTGCAGACGACAATTTCAAGTTGATGGAATTTTAAATTTATTCGTCTTTTTGGATAGAAAACATTGTGGATAATGAAGAAATTGCTTAATCCAAGCAATTTCTTCATTTTCCACAATGTTTTCAAAAGCTTTTTCGTTGAGGGGCGTAAAATGGAGGGATTGAGTGGGAATGGGTTAACGCAGCTTTATCCAAACCTTTACCATTGATATATTTCAGTACCAAATTCTGATGTACAGATCAAACTTGTGCAAGAAAATATCCTGTCCCATACAGCTTTTGTCAACACTAAATGGTAAGTATGTTACATGCATAACAGGAGGATAAACTGAGAAGTACAACACAAAGAATTTTCCTCTCGATAAAAAATTAGTTTAAAGGTGTATGAATTATGAAAAACTTAATAGTATTCATTATGTTGCAAGGAATCATAGAAAGAATTTGGTTGTTATAATTAATATATTCTTCCATAATTTTTGTGCACCCTGAAGGGCCAGCATATAGCTGCTGCTTGGTCAGTTTGTCCTTCTGTCATTTCCTCCATACGTCTGCAGCAATTTCTCTATTACCCTTGGGCCAAATTTGATGAAACTTCACCCGTGAATTCCATTTGATATTGTGCTGACACCGCTTTTTTGGAAAGCTCTAAGGCCAGGGTCACAGTACAAGTTCAAACATTAAAATTGAGCTTGTGCAAAGCACAGCTCCTAAAATTATGGATGGATTTTGAAATAACTTTGCACAATTGTTCTCTGTCATGAGTAGATGTATCATTTGAAAGAAATATTAAGATAGCTACAAGGCCAGAGTCACAGCTCAGGGTCAAACATTAAAATTAGGCATTTCGGTAGCATAGCTCCTAAACTTATGGATTGATTTCGAAATAACTTTGCACAATTTTTCTCTATCATGAGAAGATGTGCCACAAATTTTCAGATAGCTCCAAGGTAAAGAGCACAGCACAAGGTCAAACATTAAAATTAACCCTTATCATGCTGTATAAATTACCTTACTGAATTGCTGTCAAGTTAAAGAGCTGAAAGCACTGATAGAACTTATTGTTCAAAAATCAATATCTTTTTTTAGAAATCAACTTCATAAGTAACTCTGGCAGGAAAAGTACAAGCAAGAGGTATAGACTAAGATCAGCCTGCACATAAGTGCAGTCTGATCTTAGTCTACACCTCCTGCCAAAACCGGAATATTCCGGGTTCAGCATGACAAGGGTTAAGCATGTCTGGAGAATGGCAAGCATATAGCCAGAACTATACATGTCTGTGTATCCATCCTTCCATCATTCACTGTGAGCATAATTTGTAAACTAAAATAAATCAACAAGAAAACCTTTTCCCTGTTTATTTTATTCTTTATGTGACGGGGCTATATTCGAGGAGCATAATCTGTCTCTTATTTTACCTTACTAGGATTCAAACCAAAAGAGATAGGCAATATTGCCTTATCCCTGCAATTTCCAATGTCCTTACCCACTGCACTTACCTAGTCACCACTGTATGCTGTATCTGCATGGATTTGAACAGATGTTTATATATAGAGAATAGCTAAGAATTCTTCCGTATTAATTGTTTTAAGCTCTCCATTGTGAATAATGGTTTATACTCTCTGTAATAGTGATATGGTTTTAAATGATTGTGATTGTTTTGTAGGGAGGCAGTGACTGTAGTAAGATATGGAGTTGTTGTTAACAGTGAGAATGTCACTAATGAGAACCTTGTGTCTCCAACATTGAATGATTTAAAGACCGAGTTACAGGCAGTTAATCTACAACAGTACGAGGGTGTCTCATTAAAATCCAGAAAACTTTATGTTAAAGGATCTAGTCAGTCTCTGAAACTGGATTCGATAAAAACTTCACTTCTAGCAGCTTGGATAAACTCTAATACAGGTCAGTAGAACCCTAATCTATTAGCAGATGAAAAAAATGTAGACTGGTCCAAATGCAAAGAATTGCAGACAACAATTTTAAGCTAATGAAATTCTAAAACACCTTTGTTTTTTGGGGTTGAAAACATGGTGGATTATGAAGAAATTGTGACAATGTTTTTTAATGATTTCTGCTAAAGGGTCATCAAAAAGTTGAATTGTGTGAAACAGGGGTACATCTACTTTTAAAAAACTTTCAGCCCATTAGCACACAACAAAGTATTTGACTAGTACAAATAGAAGGGCATTAGAGACCACAATTTTAAGTTGGTCAAATTTGGAAAGTCTTGGCCTCTTTGAATAGGAAACATTGTGGACAATGAAGAAATTACCTGTGGCAAGTAATTTCCACATTGTCCTAAATGTTTTTCTAGGTATTATTTTTCATGGTGAAGAAAAAGGGATTGAGTAGGTATGGGCTATGGAGAATATTGCAGCCAAATTAATTTTTTTATTTAAAAATCATTGTTTATTTTCTCTCAGCTTTAATAAACTCAAATACATGATGGATTTTTTTTATCCAGATGACAAGTAATAAGTAAGAGATATGACTTGTTTGAAATACTTAAAAAAAAGTTGAAAGGATTTTACAGTGAATGAAACATTTTTTGAAAGTTAGAAATTACTTTTAACAAGCCTTTTTAGCTCAACCGGATGAAAGTCAGCTAGCTATTGTCATGGTGTTGTGGTGCTTGCATGAGTCTGTTGATCCATCCATCCATACATAAACTTTTACTTTAAACATCTTCTCCTCAGAAACCACTGAACAGAATTCAACAAAATTCGACAGAAATGATCCTTAGGTGACCCTTTATCAGATTCCTTCAAAGAATTTTGATTGGATTAAAAGCACAGCTTAAATGGGCAGGGCTACTTCCATATAGGAAAAAAAAGCTTTTATGGTCATAGCTTATGTACATATTTGTTAAAACCTTTTTCATGTGATTCAGTAAATTAATTGACTTTTGTAAAACAAATGAATATTTGAAATATTAACAGTTTTCATTGACAAGTTTTATTTGGCTTACATGGTGAATATATTTTTTATATATTGAATTCTTGAAAACATGATATGCTTAATCAGTACTATCAGGCCTGTGGAGCAATACAGGGGCTCAAGTGCTAGTAGCCTATTCATCCTTCAGTTCCAAATTTAAAGAAATAACTTGTTGTTTTCTAATTACAATTTCTTTACGAATTATCAAAATTCAAATAAGCTGCAGACAACAATTTTTGGTTGATGAAATTCTAAAAATATTTATCTTTTGGGGTAGAAAACATTGTGAATAATGAAGAAATACTTGTTGCAAGTAATTTAATCACTTTCCACAATACTTTCCAAAGTAATTTCTTGACAGGCTTAAAAAGCAGGATTGTGTGGGAATGGGTTAAGTATGTAATGGCAAAAATTTGTTTCAGGATATATGTTCATGTTGTTTTTTTCAGAATTTCAGGATTGTTTAGGGAATTGAAGGTTAACCATGTGAAGGCAAAGTATTTTGGATATATGTTCATAAGTTGTTCATTTAACGTTTATTGCAGGTTTATCAGTGCCAGTACTAGATATTAATGTCAAGGGTCAAGGTCAGAGGAGAAGGAGAAGTGCAGCTAGTAGTGATCATTTTAAACTTGTGGGCAATAACAGGTGAGCTTATTTTATTTACAAATTACTTTTAATCTTTGCCACACAATCCTACTTTTTAATGTTGGAAAATGGAGAAATTGTTTATTAACCCATTTCCACACAATGACGCTTTTAAGGGCCCCTTAATATAAAAGCTTTGGAAAACATTTTGGAAAATGAAGAAATTGCTTATTAACAATTAATTTCTTCATTTTCCACAATTTTTCTACCAAGAAAGACAAAAAAATCATCAACTTGAGATTGTTGTCTGCAATTTCTTTCAATTTGAACTGATCTAAAATAAATTGTGTGATAATGTGTTAGATCTTTTCCATTCAGGGGAGATTTTCTACTTGTAGAAAGCAAGGAGTCTTTTTCAAGATTTGAAATATCAACCCTTGTCATGCTGCAGCCAGAATATTCCTGTTTTGCAGGAGGCATAGACTAAGATCAGCCTGCACATATGTGCAGCCTGATCTTAGACTACACCTCCTGTTTGCCTCTTTTTAGATGGAGTCAGTTATGAAAAATAAATCAAGCCTTCCATTGCTCTCAGTCCTTTGCTTTTAATGCAGATTTAATTCAGCATGACAAACATTAACCCTTGTCATGCTGTATAAATTACCTTACCGAAATGCTGTCAAATCAAAGGGCTGAAACCACTGATAGAACTTGTTGTTCAAAATTCAATATATCTTTTAGAAATCAACTTCATAAACAAATCTGACAGGAAAAGTACAAGCAGGAGGTGTAGACTAAGATCAGCCTGCACATCAGTGCAGTCTGATCTTAGTCTACACCTCCTACCAAAACCAGAATATTCCGGGCTTAGCATGACAAGGTCTAATTCATCTCTATCAAAACAATGCAATACCCTTTATGCAGTCAGATGAACCTGACTTACTTATAGGCTTTGATATAACCATCCTTTTCAGTATATAGGAGCTTCACAATGCCATACAAATGTATATATTGTTCTACACAAACCCCTTCGTTAAGTCACCAAACTACTCAATACTTCAAACAAATGTCAGTCAATGTGAGAGTTCAAAGTTCACTTCCAATCTGAATATATGGTTTGATTGGTCTGTCAACTTTTTGAATGACAGCCGGGACCTATCACTTCCTTTGTAACACCTTGGAATTGTAGAAAAGCTCTCATACTTATTCCTGCTATTTGGTTCCGACTGAAAATCAGGCCAGACAGGCTTTTGACTAATATTTATTTATTACATGGCATTAACCAAATACCAGAAGGCAAAATTTAGACTGGTCTAAAAGGAAATATGCTGCAGACGACAAATTAAAGCTTATGAAATATTTTATTTTTATGCCCCTGCATGGAAAGATCATGGGCATATTGTTTTACCGTTGTTGGTCATTCACTCTTTCTGTCTGTCTGTCTGTCTGTCTGTCTGTCTGCAAAACTAAACCAAAAAACTTAATATTTCCAATTACTACCAGCCTACTCAAGATACAATCTTCATATTTGGCATGATGATACATCTTCATAATACGCATCTCCTCATGTCAAGTTCAAGGTCATGTGATAAGGTCAAGGTCACATACCAAGGTCAAACATTCAATCCTGTTGTGGGTGCATTGTGTTTCACAAACACATCTTGTTTTACTTTGGAGTAGAAAACATTGTTGATAATTAAGAAATTGCTTTTTCTTCATTTTCCACTTTTCTTCCGAAGCTTCTTTTCTTGGGGCGTCTAAAAGCGTCATTGAGTGGGAATGGGTTAATCAAAATTAACTAAAATTGAATTAGTACACAGCATTCATAGAAACAGATCAAGTGCTTATCAAAACCAGCAAAAACAGATGAAAATTGCTGCAGAATGAAAGTCAAAATTAACTAAAATTGAATTATTACACGGCATTCATAGCAATAGTTCAAGTGCTTATCAAAACCAGATGAAAATTGTTGCAGAATTAAAGTCAAGGTTTTGAAGTTGTCATTGTTTGAATCTCTTTTTCCAGAGAGGAGATCTCACCACTAAAGTTTACAGTTCAGGTGGCTGGACAGGAACCCAAGGAAGCATTTGTATCTCCACCAGATGAACCAACATTGAATTCCAATCTGAAATCAGCCAGTACAAGTACATGTGGATGTACACCTAAGGCTGAAGGTCAGGTGACACTGGTTGGGAAAACCCCAACAACAGAAAAACCCAAGATACAAAATGCTCTAGATACAGCTGTGCTTAAAGAAAATAGTGAGTACATGTATATGAATGCATAATTTGCTCAGACTCTTCTTCAGATATTAACCCATTACGGGTCAGCAGAATTTTATACTAGTCAAATTGAAAGGATTTATAGATGACAAACTTGGGGAGGGGGTGTTCAAATCATACCCCCCTAAGTAGCCAGATTATAACATTTTCATAGGGAAATTTAAAAAGAATTGAGTATAAATAAGAAAACTAGCCCCCCTCTATTCGTAAGTTTGAACCACCCTTACAGAAATTCCATTTGCCAAAGTAAAGTTATTAGAATTTTAGATTTTTAAAGATTCTAGGTAGAAAACATTGTGGAAAATCAAGAAACTACATGTTAAAAGCAATTTCTCAATTTTACAACAAAGCGATTTTCTATTGCAAATACTCGATACCCGAAGTTCGGTCAAGCGCGAAACTGGCTAACTGCTAATTAGGCCCATGTGCGGATGGGCACTTGACTGGCCGGCGGGTAAACTTATTATCGAAATTTGGCACTTTTGTTAATCCCTTAATCTGCAGATAAGGTGTGAAACCCTTGAATTATTCCCGTTTTAAAGTTGATTTTGATAGATAATATGCGAGTTTACCTATACTTCAATGAAAATTTCGGACCGATTTTGGTGTCATTTTTTGGGAATTCAATCGGTCTGGCAATTCAAAATTCGGTCCAGACCGGCAATTTATCGTTTTTCCGGAGCCCTGCTACTTACATATATGATGTGTTTTAACAAACCATTATTGTGTTGTTTTACTATACACAGGTTTACACAGTGGTGATGTTGCTGTTACTATAGTTACTGTTGAAGATAGCATGGATAACAAGTAAGGGATCTTCACACTCTACAATCATATACAGTCAATCTTGTTCAAGCAACCATCTCTTTTATGGGACCTCTTTCATTATGAGACTACAGTTGAAATTCCCCAAGTGGTATTTTTTATCTAAAACATATGATCCGTAAACCAAATTTGTTGGAACTCAATAGAATCCTCTCAGTGAGACAATTCTAATGATTTCAACAATATTTGCAAGTTTTATGTAATAATTTATGTATGCAATCGAATCAATACTTCATGTTTTTCTCAAAAAATCTGTTTAACCCTTTCCCGTTCAAATATGGGATTTTACGTTCCTGTGATTTTATACTTGAGAAAACATTGTGGAAAAAGAAGAAATTGCTTGTTACAAGCAATTTCTCCTTTTTTCACAATATTTTCTACCACATAGGATGGTTTCATTAAAAATGGCATCAAGTTTTCATTGTCATCTGCAACCTCTTTCAATTTGGACCAGTCTAAAATTTCCAAAAACAGGAAAGGGTTAAGTGACCAATCTCTTAATCTATTACCAGACGGCATAATTTAAGACTGGTCCAAGTTGAAAGGACTTGCAGACGACAATTTAAAGTCTATGATATTTTAGATTTTTTCAATTTTCTTGGTAGAAAACGTGTGAAATGAAGAAATTGCTTGTTTCAAGCAATTTCTATATTATACACAATGTTTTCCCAAATGTTTTTCTTGAGGGGTGTGCAAAAGCGTCACAGTGTGGGAATGGGTTAGTGACAAATGTTTGGTTGTCCCAAGATTGGCTGCCTTTATACAAGATTTACTCTACTATGTATCAGTCAGTATTGTATGTGTTTGTTAGCAGTTTTATACAATATTGTAGTACATGTATGATTTAATATGAGTTTGATCCCAAATGATGCATCCAATGTCTGACTGGATGTTCGAAAACAGCATGGGGGAAGGATACAGGGTTCTACATTACACTTTAGATACATACAATAAAATATAAGCCTTTATTCGCATATATATTTGATTGTTGGAGCAAGAACTTCTTAAGATTTTCAGTGACTTTTTAATAATAATAATAACGACTGTATCATTAGGATCCTTAACTTAATGACTGGAATTTCTGTGGAATGAGGCCAATTTGTCAACAATGATTACTGCGATTGTGTGAGCCTTGTTTTGAAGGATTATCACTGAGAGGCCAGGCTTAATAGACTAGAAGTATATACCTGACGGCTTTATTAATCCATTACAAGACGTCAAAATTTGGAGTTGCAGACAGCAACTTAAAGTTTATGAAATTTTAGATTTTTTCAAATTTCTTCATTGTACAGAATGTTTTCCCAATTCTTTTTACTGAGGGGTGTTCAAAAGTGTAACTGTGTGGGAACAGGTTTAACAAGTTGTCCGTGATATCATTCTTGTACCAGCATGGGTTGATTATGCAGCAATATAGCTTATATTGCATACTGGACCACTACACAAAAATACAGAAAGTACATTTGTATTAATTTTGTAGCAATTATAGACAGATAGGGAACTCTACTTAGGTTATAAGATCAAGGATAACATCCAAAGCCTATTTTATACAAAACTACCTGGTCGTTTCTATAACATGACTATCCCTTTCCAAACTATGACGCTTTTTGACGCCCCTAAAAAAACAACTTAGAAAACATTCTGTTAAATGAGGAAATTGTATGCAACAAGCAATTCCTTAATTTTCAACAATGTTTTCTACCAAGAAAATTTAAAAAATCTCGAATTTCTTAAAACTTTAAACTGCAACTCCTTTCAAGTCTAAAATTTTTCCATCTGGTATTGGGCTATGACAGCAAGTTTCTTTATTTTTGATTTCAGAAATGATGTATCAAAAGTAACATACCAAGTTACATGTATAAATACGGATGTTTGTGATGTTGAGAGTTTACAAGCACCCAGTAAAGTAGTTTTAGATAAGGAATTAGGGAATGTAGGAAAAACTTTATACTCCACAGCTCAGCCAGTAGAGGAGGAAGATGATAAGGTATTATATGGGCACCTAGTGATCGATTGGGGACTATCATTATGGGTCTTTCTTGTTTTCAGACTGTTCAGAAAAAGTGCTTTTCAAAACAAATGACCCCAACAAATATACTATTTTGTCGGCCATGTAGCTTTCATATTTGGTCTTGACCAGAATGCAGTGGATAACCTTTGTCCGAGTTGGGTTTTGTCCTATTTGGAAGAAAAATTTGACCACAGACTTGTCAATTAATTGACTTATTCAGAGGAAAAATATGTTTACAAACTGGTAGTCAGCTGCACGCTTAAACTGCTTTTATACTAAAGACTTAGTCGGAGGAATTGTAAGGCTTTCTAGGAATAATTTGCAAATTATTTGAAAATACGATCTTGCTTCTTCAGGGAGCAAATAACAATCGAACATAATCTTTACCAGATTATCTGCTTATTGAGTAAATGATTAACAAATCAACACAAGGGTCAGTTTTATGAATGTCCAATTAAAATGCACAGACCCGAACCAGACTATTAAGTAGTAAAGGTGCGAACAACTTTGCCAATGTTTGGCAGCAACACCAATGAGTATTAACATGTGAATTAACCCTTTCCTGGATAAACCAGGGTTTTTACGTCACTGTGATTTTAAACTCGAGAAAACATGGTGGAAAAAGGAGAAATTGCTTATAATAAGCAATTTCTCCTTTTCCCACAATGTTTTCTACCACCTAGGATGGTTTTGTTTGGAATTGCATCCAATTTTCATTGTTGTATGCATCCTCTTTCAATTTGGACCAGTCTAAAATTCCAAAAACCAGGAAAGGGTTAAGGACAATATTGATGGATTTTATTACCAATAGATGACCAGGTGTTGCAGACTTTTTTTCTAAGTAATTGATTAGTTAAATGGGTAATCATTAAATCGACATTTCATCGGTACTCAATTGAGTACTCGTTCCTATCCCTAGTAAATTTTTTAGATTAATTTTTATTTTGATTTTCAAAAGAATTTCAAAAGAATTTTTCATCAACTGACAATTTAACTACATATTTACTTTTCAGAACAAATGGTTAATCCCAGTAGCTGTGGCATGTGGCGTTGTACTATTTGTTATCATTCTGTTAGTTATATGCTGTATAATGTATAGAAAAAGGTAAGTTTACATGGCTACTTTGATGTACCTGTATATATCTCATCTCATGTCAGCCCAATTAGCTCAATATCATGGGTTCAAGCCCTGGGCTGACCATATCAACTAACAAACTAGTTGTCTTTTGGATGAGATGTTAAACTGAGGCCTCAGGTGATGGTCCTATCCATCAAGTACACTAATGTAGCAGGTGGCGCTCTCAGATGTTTTCTCCTGTAACCTTATACTATCCTCCATAACAACTAACCGTCTTCTGGGGGCGTTGCTAATACGGGCATCTGCTATGGTAGCAACAATAAAGAAACGCAAATACAAACATTTTGTCTCATAGCTAAATCAACACCTATCTTTTCAAAATATTTATACATTTTAACCCATTCCCATGTATTTACACTTTTGGACACACACCCCTCAAAAAAGCCAATTTGGAAAACATTGTGTAAATGAAGAAATTGCTTGTGACAAGCAATTTCTTCTCTTTGTACAATGTTTTTTTACCATTTAGTTTTAAAAATATAAAATTTCATGAATTCATAAATTTTCTCCAGCAACTTCCTTTTTATTTGGACCACTCCACAGTTTTGCTGTCAAGTAATGGTTTAAGATGCAGAATGGTTCTTATTGTAGATTCATATCTATATGTTTTATCCTTCATTTGGAAAATGCTTCAACATGATGATTTTAGTAAATAAGAAAGCTTTCACTCACTACCAGGCTATAATATTTAACCCTCTCTTGTTCAATCCCTGGTTTTTCACTACTGTATTTTAATGAATGAGAAAACTTTGTAGAAAAAGAAGAAATTGCTTGTAAAAGCAATGTCTTCTTTTTTTTCAATATTTTCTACTCTACTGAGTCTTTTTTTAAAAAATTAAGCCCACTTTAGATTTTCATCTGCAAAACCTTTGAATTTGGACAGGTCTAAAATTTTCCAAAACAGGAAAGGGTTAAGAGGTTGGGGACAGCATTTCAAAAAAGAATATATTAATTTTAAAATAATCGTCATCTAGGATACAAAACATAGTTAGAAATGGAGAAATTGCTTGTAACAATTTTAACAATGTTTTCCTAAAGTATTTTTACTTCAGAGTGATAAAAAGCAGGATTGTGTAGAAAATTGTTAATACAGTACAGAAATTCCGTAATTTGACTATCTGATTGAAACTGGACTGAATGCTGAAAGCTACACGGTTGTGGTTGAATGACTGTGATTGAATGCTGATTGCTTTGTCAATAAGAGCAGATTGAACACTTTCTTCTTTGGTTGAGATTGTTCTATCATTGCAAGATTTCATTCAATCCCTACAAGATCAGAAATCTTTTTAAAAGAAATTATTATTGCTAATTTTATCCCCCACTGTTTTGGAGAAGGGTTATAGTAATGGTCTCCATCCGTCATTCCGTCCTTCCGTCACTAAACTTGTTCGGAGCATATCTCTGAAAGTATAATTGCTATCAACTTGAAACTTCATAGGTCAATAGATTTCATTGAGGAGAGAGAGCAGTGCCCTTTGTTGTTTTTAAGACTAAGATTTTGTCCGGAGCATATCTCTAAAAAGTATAAAAGCTATTGACTTGAAACTTCATAGGTGGATAGATCTCATTGAGGAAAAGTGCAGTGCACAAGAACCACAACTCTTGCTTGGATAATTATGGAGTTATTGCCCTTTGTTGTTTTTAAAGACTAAGATTTTGTATGGGGCATATCTCTGAAAGTATAATAGCTATTAACTTGAAACTTCATAGGTGGATAGAACTTGTTGTGGAGAAGTGCAGTGCACAAGAACTACAACTCTTGCTAGCATAATTTGAGAGTTATTGAGAGAGATTTGTTGTTTTAAAGACTTAGATTTGTCCTGAGCATATCTCTGAAAGTATAATAGCTATTATCGAACTCATTGACAAGAAATGCAGTGCCTAAATCTAACTGGCTTCAGTTTACTATCAAGCTTTTTAGGCGGGGGATGGCCATGTCCAACATGGCTCTTGTTACAATTTGAATTACTTAACTTAATTTTAACAAAAATTTAATCGCCAAAACTAATATGGAAATGTTAATTATCAGAATAACTTAATGCTGTTGTTTGAACGCTTTCATTTAAGGATTGATTGATCACAGATTATAAAACTGTGATTGTTATCAAATTGAACGCTGAACGCAGATTGAACATGATTGAAATCAAATTAAGGATTGATTGATCACAAATTAGGAAACTGTGATTGCTATCTGATTGAACGCTGATTAAACATGATTGCCCAGAGTGTTTTTGACATGATTGTCAAATAACGATGTTCTATACTGATTCATGAAACATCTTACCCTAATTCGTCTTCATGTTCTTAAATTCTGTATGGAAACCCTTACAACTATACCTCAAAGTTTTTATACCCCCCACAACGAAGTTATGGGGGGGGTATACTGGAATCAGGTTGTCCGTCCGTCCGTCCGTCCATCCGTCTGTCCGTCGGTCCGTGGACATAATTTTGTGTCCTCTTCTCCTCCCACATTTTTTTACCAATTTTGCCGAAATTTTATCAGGTTGTTTCCTATCATATGAAGTTGTGCACCTGCAATTTTCATCTTGATCCAAACGTTAGTTTCAGAGTTATGCCATTTTGAACTTTTTAATGGGGGGGGGGACATAATTTTGTGTCCTCTTCTCCTCCCACATTTTTTGACCAATTTTGCTGAAATTTTATCAGGTTGTTTCCTATCATATGAAGTTGTGCACCTGCAATTTTCATCTTGATCCAGTCGTTAGTTTCAGAGTTATGCCATTTTGAACTTTTTAAGGGGGGGGACATAATTTTGTGTCCTCTTCTCCTCCCACATTTTTTGACCAATTTGGCTGAAATTTTATCAGGTTGTTTCCTTTCATATGAAGTTGTGCACCTGCAATTTTCATCTTGATCCAGTCGTTAGTTTCAGAGTTATGCCATTTTGAACTTTTTAATGGGGGGGGGGGGGAGTAGTCAAAATTTAAAATTGCAAAACTCAGTTACCATATAGGGAGTTACCAAATTTGGTAAGTAACATCATCTTGTATATATATACATGTTTGACATCAAAACGCTGTAAGTCATTTACAATTAACAATTAACTGAACAATACTGAGTGAGACTTGCAAAAGAAAGACGCGATCGGGGGGGGGGGGAGAGGCTGAAAACACAATTACATACACAATTGCTACTTTTCCACTCCTACTTAAAAAGGGGTCATAAAATGCCCCTTCAAATTCCACTCCTTCATAGAAAAGCCTTTTTAGCGGTGGGAGGGGGGTATTCTCGTCAGCCCTTGAGGGCGACAGCTCTAGTTCATCATGGACATACCATTGCTTCATTTTTCTTTCCACCTATTAGTAGCTAAATAGGATTCTCATTATAATGGAGGCAACTCGTTTAAATTTTTTTTTAACTTACTTTATGGTATGCAACTTTTTTTTATGCAACAAATATTCTCAGTCAAGCAAATATCAACTATTTTCCTTGAATCACTATGTGATCCCTACTTGAAATTTGGCCAATCGCTAAATCATTTATGGAAAACAGCCCTGCAAATTAAAGCCATGTTTTTTCACCCGGTCGTATTCTTTGCATGAATCTGATTATGTGTACTAAAGTTAGGTTGAAATCTATTAACTGATTTTTGAGAAGATTTTCAATTTTTTAGCTCTGCTGTTTAAGGAGAAAACCCGAGGACTGTGATAGCCTTGGTGTCGTTGTTGTTGTCATGCGAAAACTTTGACATTTTGTGATATCTCTGGTTCTACTAAAGGCATTCACTTGAAACTTGGCACTCTTGTTTACTATCAAAAGAGCAACCTATACTATCAAGGGGGATAACTCAAGATGCATTTTGTCCACTATCCAGCACCCAACAGCCGAGCATAGGCACCTGTAGGCCGTGCTCTTGTTTCAACTTTATAACATATAGCCCCATTGGTAAAGGTCAGGGTTTTTTTTCAATGACATTTTTTTTAAAGGAATCTTATACAAGGTTCATTCCTGTAAATTTTGTTGAAATCTATCTACTGGGTTCTGAAGTTCTTTGAATGAATCTGATTAAGTATCACAAAGGATCACTCCCGTAAAATTTGGTTGAAGTATGTTCAGTACTTGCTGAGAAGATTTTTAATTCAAAAGATGATGGACTGATGACGGACACTCACCCATGACAATAAACTGTTGCCTTCAACTGGTGGAGCTAACAAACATTTTCTCTATTTGCAACAGTTTTCTACCCAATATGATACTTTTTCATTTCTAAAGCACCATTGAACGCCTTTCAACTTGGACCAGTCTAAAATTTAGTTGTCTGGTAATAGGTTAAATTCCCATACCCCTCTTTCAGGAAACAAGATAAATGGATAGTTGATTACCCTAGTACATTGGGTCCTACCCCAGTTAGGTACTATTATCATTGCATGCATCTATGGGGGTAGCTAGAACTTAACTCATTCCAAGACGTCAATATTTGTACTGATCCAAATTCAAAGAAGTTGCAGACAACAATTTTTAGTTGATGAAATATTAGAAAAATTCGTCTATCTGTGTAGAAATCATCGAAAAATAATGAAGCAATTGCATGTATCAGGCAATTTCTTCATTTTTCCACCATGTTTTCCCAAACTTTGAATTGTGTTGGAATGGGTCAATATGTTATCGTTATTTATAACATAAATGGAGTAGGTAACTTTATTTTCTTACTTTCAAAAAAAAAAAAAAATGGTAATAAAGATTCTTTTACAAATTATTTTCACTGAGTTGTTGTTTGTAACCCCTTAATCCTTTCAAACACAATTTTGCTCAGAAGAAGAGTTTCTTGACCCTTGTCATGCTGTATAAATTACCTTACTGAAATGCTGTCAAATCAAAGGGCTGAAAGCACTGATAGAACTTGTTGTTAAAAAAGTCAATATTTCTTTAAGAAATCAACTTCATGAACAATTCTGGCAGGAAAAGTGCAAGCAGGAGGTGTAGACTAAGATCAGCCTGCACATAAGTGCAGTCTGATCTTAGTCTACTCCTCCTGCCAAAACCGGAATATTCCGGGATCAGCATGACAAGGGTTAAAACAATGTAGAAAATGAAGAAAATGTTTGTTAAAGCAAATTCTTCATTTTCTGTATTGTTTTATACCTAGAATGCAGAGATATTTACAAATATATCAATTTGAAATTTATTGTCTACAACTTCTTTTAATTTGGACTAGACTTAAATTTTGTTCTCTGGTAATGGTTTAAAAAGTATCTATACTCTGTATGCCTACCACCAGACAACAAAATTTTTAATTGATCAGAATTGAAGGAAGCTGCTGACAATATTTCAATATTTCATTGAATCAAAAAATAAATTGACAGGACAGAAGTTGAGTAATGGCAGTTTACTTATTCCCACAAAAATCTAACAGACCATATTTCTTCATCATGTCAAAATGCAGGATTGTAGTCTCATTTAAAAAAAAAATCAATATTAACCCTTGTCATGCTGTATAAATTGCCTTACTAAATTGCTGTCAAATCAAAGGGCTAAAAGCACTGATAGAACTTGTTGTTCAATAATCAATATTTCTTTTAGAAATCCATCCCATAAACAACTCTGGCAGGATAAGTACAAGCAGGAGGTGTAGACCAAGATAAGACTGCACTTATGTGTAGGCTGATCTTGGTCTCCCCCCCCCCTTCCAAAACCGGAATATTCCGGGTTCAGCATGACAAGGGTTAAAAATGATAAGTATACAATCATAACTGGGTAAATGGGGAAACTACCGTATAAAGGATATTAAAATTGTATCATTGTATATTTCATTAGAAGCTAGAATGTACTTCTACTTTTTTAGATATCTGTTAAAATATTATGTGCTTTCCATAGAAATAAGCATACCCCCACCTCTCAAACACAGAATAAAGTGGAGGAATTAGCATGGAATCATCCCTATCCCTGTTCTCAGTCTAAGAATCATCCCTATCAAAGTTTGCCAGTCTGTTTAAGAATCATTCCATCCCCATTTATCAGTCTTTTTAAGAATCCCAGTTTGCCAGTCTGTTTAAGAATCATCCCTATCCCAGTTTAAAAGCCTGTTTAAGAATAATCCCTATTCATGTTTGTCAGTTGTTTAAGAATCATCCCTATCCCCATTTATCAGTCTGTTTCAGAATAATCCCTATCCCAGTTTGTCAGTCTTTTCAGAAATCATCCCTATCTTAGTTTCACATTCAGTTTAAGAATCATCCCTATCCAGGTTTACGCACTCTGTAAGAGTCATAGACCGATACCGCCGTCGACTTTAACAAAGCTGACAGGTAGATCCCAAAAGACTGCATCAAGAGATTGGTTGATGGACACCTAATGATGTAAACCCAAACATCTAATCTGATTGGGTGGTGGATTGTTTGTTAACAATATGGCAGAAGCAAACGCAGAGCTCCTCATGTATTTTATATGATAGGATAATATTTCAAGGTTTTTCTCGCACACTATTTCGATTGTTGATGTGAGAAATGTTTTAACATTAAAACTGACAATTTGAAAACTATAAAAGTAAGATTTTTATCGTATTGGAAGGAAATCCCTCGGCATGTCCAAATTTTTCAACAAAATTTGCTGCGCATGCGCAAGCCTCCTTTTCGATTTTAGTAAGGAAAAAAACTAAAGGGCCAGGCTTCCGTGTATGTACCGAAAATCGGTGCATACCTGTCAGCTTTATTAAAGTGGTAATGAGTTAATCCCTCAAGTCGTTTTGGAATTATCTGCCCTTGACTTACCAAATAGTTTAACTAAAAAGTTGTTTTTTTTTTTTCATTGAAAAACCCATGTGGGCATTAATGTGCCTCTCTGCAAAATCTTGTTTGTTTTGTTTATATGGAGATTAGCATCACTTTCAGCATTATTTCAGTTATATGACAGCAGGTGGCACTCCTAACCATGTCATTTCTCACACCAATCTAACTGTATCATGTTGATTCAAGCCACTTAGTTGCTCATCCCACTTAACCTTTTCCTGTTTACAAAATTTAAGACATTAAAAAATCAAAGGCTTTCACTCGGAAATTCAAAGTGGATTTAATTTGAAAAATAACCATTCTGTAGGATTGAAATTGTTGCAGAAAAAGAAGAAATTTCTTCTTTTTCTACAATGCTTTCTCATTTATAGAATTACAGGGATGTAAAAAACAGGGATTAGACAGGAAAGGGTTAAGCATACCTCATATTATTACTCCATTGGTGAGAAATTATCTCATTCCCACTCAGTGACCCATTTAGACACCCCCAAGGAAAAAAGCTTTGGAAAACATTGTGGAAAATGAAGAAATTGCTTGTCACAAGCAATTTCTTCATTTTCCACAATGTTTTCTAACCAGAAAGTTGAAAAAATCCAAAATTTCATTAATTCTAAGTTGTTGTCTGCAACTTCTTTCATTTTGGGCCAGTCTAAAATTTCACTGTCTGATAATGGGTTAATGAAGCACGTCATTATCACTCTTGTCAAATGGTAGAAAGCAAGCTGGGGTCCAAACTCAGAGCCAAAAGATTGAGCGCACATTATTTCACCGACTAGGCTGATACAATTCACTGACTAAATAACTTTATTCAGATATGTATTTAGATGTATGACTGAAATTTACACCATATTTTCATATTTATAAGAAGTCATGTATATATCTGCATTGACTGGGATCCCAACAAGATCACCATATTTTAGTGTTGTGCATGTATTGTTTATTTTGTCCATTAACCAAATATCAAACTACAAAATTTTTAGACTGGTCCATATTTAAATAGGTTACAGACAACAATGTCAAGTTGGTGCAATTAAGAAAATCTTCACCTTGCAGGGTAGAAAATATTGTTGATATTTAAGAAGTTGCTTGTTACGATCAATGTCTTCATTGTCCACAATAATTTCCAAAGCTTTTTGTTTATTGGCATCAAACAGCTTCATTGTGTCAGAATGGGTTCATTCTAAAAAAAAGCCTAATTAGACATACTCATATCAAGAAAGTTTACAAACCATTCTCATACATTCCTGCTTTTTTATGCCCCTCAGAGTAAAAAGCTTTGGAAAACTCCGCGGAAAAGGAGGAAATCTTAATTTCCCACAAAGCTTTCTACCAAGACAGACAAAGAATTTCGGAATTTCATCCACTTGAAATTGTCATCTGCTTTTTCTTTCAATTTGGACCAGCCTAAATTTTTGTTGTCTGGTAATAGGTTAAATCAACATATCATTTTTAACCACTGAATTTTTTTCAGACATCAGAAGAAAGGTGACTTTGTACAACAAGAGGAAGAAGTGAGAGTAAAAAATAATTTTGATAGAGAACATTTTAGTGATGCTGCCGTATTCCACAATGAAGCGTATGTAGAAGGGTCATCAACATTCAAATTATGAACAATAGCTCATAAAGATCTTACAACAACAATGTGTTAACTGTTTCTTTCATTTTTATAAGGATATAAGTCATATAGATAAATAAGAATTTATTTGATTAAATTTTGCCATGTAATCAATTCCCACACAATACCGATTTCCAAGCTGCTCAAGTAAAAATCTTATAAAAACATTGTTGAAAATGAAGAAATTATTTTTACACATTGCTTTTAAAAAACAATTTCATCATATCCTACAGTCTTTCCTACTTCAAAGGACAATTTCTTCAATAATTTCAATAATTTCATTGATTAAAATTTCTGTCAACAAATTTGGAATTTAGACCCGTCTAAAGTTTTTCCATCTGGTAATGGGCTAAGACAAATTGGGAAGAAGAGAAGCCATCTTTTAGAATACTATCTGCAAATTAAGCTTGTTGTTTTATTAAGAAATCATCAATAATATCTATGATAAAAGGTGTTTGGAACTAAGGTGAAGGCAAAAGTTTAATAATATTTTGTTTTCCTTTATACCTTCACATCTTCCCACACATAGACGGTTATTAACCCTTGTCATGCTGAGCCTGGAATATTCCTGCTTTGGCAGGAGGCATAGACTAAAATCAGCCTGCACATGTGTGCAGTCTGATCTTAGTCTACACCACCTGTCTCTCTTCTTTAAGCCAGAATTGTCCATAGGATCAATATCGTAACTAGATATTAACTCCAACAACCAGACCTACAGTGCCACCAGTCCTTTGATTTTAATGCAATTCTGAACAAGTTTTTTATTCAGTATGACAAAGGTGAACACCTATAAAAAAAAAAACGAAATTGTGAAAATATTGCGGACCAGTCTAAAATTTTGTGTGGTAATGGGTTAACAGTTATGTTAAGCATTTCTGTCACAATTTAAATGTTGTTACTACACCTTGTTACAATATTAAGGTGGGTAACTAACTATTTTTCATAATTGTTTCGTGTTACTGGCGATAAATTTTGCAAACAAAAACTCACTTTCAATTAACCTTTTCCCAAACAACGAACTTTTAGACCTGTCAGTATTGCAGACAACGAAACAGGTTTGAATTGAAAATTCAGGTCATGTCAGCTAGAAAATATTATGAGTAAGAGGAAAAAGCTTTAAACTTTCAATTTCTTCTTTTCTCATAATGTTTTCCAAAGCTATATTTCCTTCAAGATAAGTAGGCGTGGCCAGTGATCTGTCAGTTCTACTTGTCCAAATTTTTTGCGAAAACTCATTACCAGACGACAAACTTTTAGGCTGGTCCAAATTAAAAGGAGTTGCAGATGACAAGTTGAAGTTAATGTAAATTCAGATCCATGCAACTTTCTTGGCAGAAAACATTGTGGACATTGTTACAAGCAATTTCTTCATTTTACACAATGTTTTCCCAATTTTTTTTTCTTGAGGGGTGTCAAAAGGCATCATTGTGTGGGAATGGGTTAAGTAACCCTTTCCTGTACAAACCCAGGATTTAACGTCACTGTTATTCTAAACTTTAAAAATATCATGGAAAAAGAAGAAATTGCTTGTAAAAAGCAATATTTTCTTTTCCCACAATGTTTTCTACCTAAAATTGTGGTTTCATTTTGAATTGCACCAAGTTTTCATTGTGGCCTACAATGTCTTCCAATTTGGACAAGTCTAAAATTTCAAAAAACTGGAAAGGGTTAAGTAATATGTGCTGATAAAGTGCTTAAATTTTGATAATATTCATTGTAAAGTAACATAACTTATTATCATTTGTAAAGTGTCTATTTGTCTTTAATATTATCAGGCAACATTTGTATATGTTTCATTAGGGTATTTTGATATTAAATTTATATTTCTTTACATTATGTATCTCTTTGTGATAAATTTTATTAACCTACAAGGGTTAACCCATTCCCATACAATGATGCTTTTTGATGCCCCTCAAGAAAAAACTATTAGCAAAATGTTGTGATAAATGAAGAAATCGCTTGATCCAAGCAATTTCTTTATTTTCAACAATGTTTTCTAACCAGAAAGTTGAAAGAATATAAAATTCCATACACTTCCAATTTGTTGTATGCATCTCCTTTCAATTTAGACAGGTCTTAAAAAATTATAATCTAGAAATGGGTTAACCCATTACCAGACTGCAAAAATTTAGACTGATCCAAAATGAAACGAGTTGCAGACAACAATTCAAAGTTTATGAAATTTCAGATTTTTTTAACTTTCTGGGTTGAAAACAATGTGGAAAACGAGGAAATTGCTTGTTACAAGCAATTTCTTCATTTTCAACAATGTTTTCTCAGTTATTTTTCTTGAGGGGTGTCCTAAGGCGTCACTGTGCGGGAATTGGTTAAGAGAGTACATCAGTGTACACAGTCAATCTGTCCACCTGTAGACTTTTTATGCTCCCTCAAAAAGAGAATGATAATATAGTTGCTATATGATGAACTCAACTCCTAATCAAATCTGATTAAAACTTCATGTCTGAACTCGTGATATTACCCCAAAAGTACTTTCTGAGATTTTAAATATGAAGCCTTGTCATTGAAAGGGGCCTTATAAAATTCGAATTTATCTTCATATTTCGATCATTTTCAGCCATAATTTCTCATAGGTGAAACTATGCTATGCATTGTGTGTTTTTTTCTCTAAAATTAAACATGTTCCCATTTTTTCCACCATCATTTGAGATGAAATTGTCACTTTGGGTATGTAGGCCTCTTTCAACCAATACTCTTTCCAACATTTGTCTCCCACCAATGGGTGGGTAATTGTAGACCCAATTGGGATGAGCAGCTGGAGGCTCCGGATGCATGTAGTGGTAGTACTGGTGAAATACCAGGAATACCGCTGCCACATGACTGGAATACTATTATAAGTAGTGTTAAACCCCCTTAAATCAATCAATTTTCCCCATTATTATGGTAGACAAAACTAGCCCTTTTTTATTAGGCATTGTCAATCGCAACTATGCTTATTAAAATAACACAGGGATAGGTCTTTCATTGCACATGGGAAGGTCTTTCTTTTAGAGATAGACCAAACCTGCTACAAAGAAAACCTGCTCACATGCATTCCTTTGTTTCAACAGGTCTATCTGATAAATATAGACCTAGTAAAAACAAAGGGACTGGTATGTAAACATTGAAAAAATTGCAAGAAATTCCTTCTTTGTCTTGTTGCAAACAATTCCTTCAAAAATGCTTTCTAAAGTTTTTTCTTGAGAGGCATAAGAAAGCTGGATTGTGTAGGAATGGCTTAAACCTTTCCCATACAACAAAATTTTAGACTGCTCCAATTTGAAAGAGGCTGCAGACGAAATTTCAAAGTGCTTTTAAATTGAAAAATAACCACTGTAAAGAATAGAAAACATTGTAGGAAAGAAGAAATTGCTTGCAACAAGCAATTTCTTCTTTCCCTGCAATGTTTTCCCCAATACAAAACCTATGGGTCGTGAAAACAAGTGATTGTAAGGGAAAGGGTTAAAGGTTTATGATTAAGTATCAATTACAATTTGCAGAATTCTGATATAAGAAAATCTGATAGATTTCCTGAATTCTGATAAAATACTATAAGAGAATCAGATAGATTTCCATTCGGAGAAGTTCAGTATAAATAATTTACAAGAGAACTATGATGGACCTATATCATTCATCTGATCGTAATAACTCCAGGCTCAAATGTCTACATCATCAACTAATGGTGGACAAGAGCACCTCCTAGTTCTAGACTTATCCCCCTTGATAGTAAAGGTTGCTCTTTTAATAGTGAGCAAGTGTGCCAAGTTTCAAGTGAATGCCTTAAGTAGAACCAGAGATATCACAAAATGTCAACCACTACGACACAACGACGCGACGAAGACAACATGGAAGCTATCGCAATACCTTGTATTTTCTCCGAAAACAGCCCAACTAAAAATGGAATATTTTCATTTCTATCTTCAGTAAAGCCTTTTAAAAAAGGAAATTACAACATAAAAAATAACAAATTTCTTTATGGGACCTTTTAATTTTTTAGTCCATCTATTTAGTTTAATACAATCCTTTATTGCACAACATTATAATATAAATCAAATGAGAATGTTTTATGTGTATACATATAACATAATTCACATTAACCCATTCCTGCACAAAGCCTCCTTTTTACGCCCCTTCAGAAAAAAACTATTGAAAACATTGTGAAAAATGAAGAAATTGCTTGTATCAAGCAATTTCTTCATTATTCACAATGTTTTCTATCCAAAAAGAAGACAAAAGTTAAAATTCCATCAACTTAACATTGTTGACTGTAACTTCTTTCAATTTGGACCAGTCTAAACTTTTGCTGTTTGGGAATGGGTTAATGTACATGTATCATTAAACAATAAGATAAATTTTTGAAACGCAATTGCTCCTGTAAGAGTAACTTTTAGAAAACATGACATTGATGATTTACTCTTCATTTTAGTGCTTAAAATGTGTTTAACCAATAATCAAATGACAAAATTTGAGACTGGTTCAATTTCAAAGAAGTTTTGGGAGATCATTGAAAGTTAGGGGAAGTTTAGAAGTCTTTGTCTTTTTTGGAAAAAACATTGTAAATAATGAAGAAACTGCAAGTCACAAGCAATTTCTTTATTTTCCACAATTTCTCAAAAGCTTTTTTCTTCAGACATGAAAAATCTTGAATATGTGGGAATGGTAAAATATTAAATGCAAGGTGCTTTTAAAAGTATTTTTATCCCCCCCCCCCCCCCCCCCCCCGTTTCGGCAAAGGGGATATAGTAATGGTCTCTGTCTGTCATTCCGTCATTCCGTCACTTAACTTGTCCGGAGCATATCTCTGAAAGCAAAATTTCTATCAACTTGAAACTTCATAGGTCGATAGATCTCATTGAGGAGAAGTGCAGTGCACAAGAACCACAACTCTTGCTTGCATAATTTTTGAGTTATTGCCCTTTGTTGTTTTAAACACTTACATTTTGTCCGGAGCTAATCTCTGAAAGTATAACTGCTATCAATTTGAAACTTCATAGGTGGAGAGATCTCATTGAGAAGAAGTGTAGTGTACAAGAATCAAAACTCAGTTTACTATCAAGCTTTTACAGGGGGGATGGCCATGTCCGACATGGCTCTTGTCATAATAGAATTTGTTTTGTCATAGGTTACAATTTGACAGTCCAATACTAGTAAAATAATAAACCCCTATTGTTATAGATACAGAGGCATAAAAGACAGAAAACCATTTATTCAATAGTAAACTTTTTGATTGGCCTAAATCCAAAGAGGTTACAGACAACAATTTCAAAATGCATTCAAACTGGAAAATAAGTGTCACTAAGAACGTAATACATTGTGAGAAAACAGTTAATTGGTAGAGACATGCAATAACTCCTTTCTTCACAAATTTTTCATTGGGTTTATTTCTTGAATGTGTCAAACATTTTTGATGAGTAGTAATGAGGTAACTGACCAACTGCGTCTGTCAATCAAATAATCACTTGACCTGTGAAAACCATTCATTTAAATTGGAAGTTCAGTTTGACCTCTGACATCGGCCACCATTTTGGTGAATCAATTTTGTTTGTTTGGCGACTTAAACATTGTAACTACAGCTTATTCAAGTTGTAGTTACGACGTTAAGGCTGCCAACCAACCATTCTACTTACATGTATATGTAGCATGCTACTGGCCATTAATTTTGAAAAATATCACTGTTAAAAATCGAAATGGAACTTCCTGTTGGAGTCAATAGGCGGGGCCAAAAAAGTCAGTGTACGGGGCTAGCTATTGGTCAACTATGACAGCATATCAAAAGCTTACATTAACATCACTTTAACCCATTACCATAAAAATTTAGACCAATCCAAATTGAAAAAGGTTGCAGATGACAACTTTTAACCCTTTTCTGTACAAACCCGGGATTTCATGTTGCTGTGATTTTATACTCAAGAAAGCATTGTGGAAAAAGAAGAAATTGCTTGTAACAAGCAATTTCTTCTTTTCCTAAATATTTTCTAACACAAAGGGTGGTTTCATTTCAAATTGCATACAGTTTTTATTATCGTCTGCAGCCTCTTTCAACTTGGACCAGTCTAAAATTCACAAACGGGAAAGGGTTAATTGAAGAAATTTTTATAATAACAAGAGGGCCGTTGGCCCTGGGGCGCTCACCTGAGATAAAGGCTCTTTTTCTTTCAACAGTCTTATTTCATGTTAAGGTTAGGATTATGAAACAAGTGGGCCACAATTACATATAAAGACTATGAACCTGGGGAAAAAAAGTCTAAATTACAAATTCCAAGGCTTAAGTGCTGATTTGAAAGAAGGAAAGAACTTTTTCCATGGGTTATAATTTCAGAAATAAGAAAAAAGTCTGTGAACTGATGCTTCATGCCTATACCCCCCCCCCCCGGGGCTCCGCCCCTGGGGACCCGAGGATCATGATTTTAGCTATTTTGAAAGAGGTCAATATACTGATGCTTCATGCAAAATATCAAGGCTCTACACCTTCTGGGTCAGGAGGAGAAGATTTTTAAAGATTTTTTAAAATTTCACTTTTGTTGCCATGGCAACCAGTTTTTTACGGATTTCAATTCTTTTAGCTATTTTTGAAGGGGACCACCTAAGGAACATTTCTGCCAAATTTGGTTCGAATTGGCCCAGTGGTTTGGGAGGAGATGTCATTTAAAAAATCGTTCTTTATTTCTATATAAACCCCACCCCCCTGGGGCTCCGCCCCTTGGGACCCGAGGATCATGATTTTAGCTATTTTGAAAGAGGTCAATATACTGATGCTTCATGCAAAATATCAAGGCTCTACACCTTCTGGGTCAGGAGGAGAAGATTTTTAAAGATTTTTTTAAAATTTCACTTTTGTTGCCATGGCAACCAAAGTTTTTAATGGATTTCAATTCTTTTAGCTATTTTTGACGGGGACCACCTAAGGAACATTTCTGCCAAATTTGGTTCAAATCGGCCCAGTGGTTTGGGAGGAGATGTCATTTAAAAAATCGTTCTTTATTTCTATATAAACCCCACCCCCCTGGGGCTCCGCCCCTGGGGACCCGAGGATCATGATTTTAGCTATTTTGAAAGAGGTCAATATACTGATGCTTCATGCAAAATATCAAGGCTCTACGCCTTCTGGGTCAGGAGGAGAAGATTTTTAAAGATTTTTTTAAAATTTCACTTTTGTTGCCATGGCAACCAGAGTTTTTTACGGATTTCAATTCTTTTAGCTATTTTTGAAGGGGACCACCTAAGGAACATTTCTGCCAAATTTGGTTCAAATTGGCCCAGTGGTTTGGGAGGAGATGTTGTTTAAAGAAATTGTTGACGGACGACGCACGACACACGACGCACGCCGGACGGACGCCGGACAAAAGGGGATCACAATAGCTCACTTGAGCACTACGTGCTCAGGTGAGCTAAAAAAGCAGGATTGTGTGGGAATAGGTTATACTATACTGTCTAAATGTCTATGCATTGTATACACACTTAAAAACAGTATTGTAATTAATCCTAGAATTGTGTTTTCAGACTGTCAGATTACACAAACATAGTGGGAAATAAAGAAGTTGATCATTTCAAGCACACTTTCTTTTTGCAAATTGTTTTCGTTCAAGAAGAATACAAATGAAGCAAAAAAATATGCACATTGTCATCTGTTTCTTTACAAAGTAAGACTGAAATTTTGACGACAGGTAAAATACAAAGCGTGCAAATTTGCAGACAACATTTCCAAGTGTTTTTGAATTTTACAATAAGTAAAAATATTGTTGGAAATGTAGAATTTTTCAACTTCCCATAATATTTTCCTTAAGTTTTTTCAATCAGTGCATCTAAATACTGGATTATGTGGTAATCAGTTAACCCTTTCCTGTTCAATCCCTGGTGTTTACGTGCCTGTGATTTTATGATTGAGAAAAAATTGTAGAAGAGAAGAAATTGCTTCTTTCTTCTTTTTCCCCAATATTTTTACCCTACTGTACTACCTGTATTGATTGATTATTTGCTCAATGAAATCCACCATAAATTTTTGTATGTATAATCTTTGAATTCAGACAGGTCTAAAATTTTGCAAAACAGGAAAGGGTTAAAGCTATAATCTTTACAACAATCTAATAACAAGAGGCTAAAAATATCACAAGACGTAGAAATGGTAAAAGTTTACAAAACAACCACAGTTATCATGTTGAATCATTACAGACAAATACTTGTGCTAGTTCATCATGCTCGTAGGTCCTCTTCAGGAAGTTATCTGTTAATCGTAAACCAGAGAGAGTCTGAAAAAAAATAGAGAATGTAGTTGAAAAGTAAATGCTCCACAATTACCCCGCCATTTGACCTTCTGACATGAACATAGTCTTGGTAACAAAGTTTGTGCAAGTGTTGAAGATGCATTTTGCATATACATGACCTTGAGAGTCCTTGACCTTAAGAGATGACATTGAACTTTGAACTCTGACATTGGCCAACATTACTGTGAAGCATTTTTGATAGTGTGACTTCTTAAATGTCATAACTACAGCTTATTTTTAAGTATTTATGATGTTTAAGTTGCCAAAATTATTTTACATTGTAACATGTCACTGACCATAAAGTTAGCAAACTAACTCTGTTAACCCTTGTCACACTGAATAAAATACTTTTCAAAATTGCATTAGAATTCAAGAGCTGAAAGCACTTGAAAACCCTGGTTGTAGAGACAATTTCTTTTGAAAATTATTCTCGCAAACCAATCTGCCTTGAAATGAATAAACAGGTGGTATAAACTAAGACCAGACTGCACATATGTGCAGGCTGATCTTTGTCTATACTTCCTGCAAAAAGCAGGAATATTCTAGGTTTAGCAAGACAAGAGTTAACCCTTCCCGCACAAGGACACTTTTTGCACCACCCCCTTCACCCTCAATAAAAAAATTTTGGAAAACATTGTGTAAATTCCTTGCAACAAGCAATTTCTTCATTTCACACAATATTTTCTACCATGATAGTTGAAAAACTCTAAAGTTTCATTAACTTTTCATTGTCATCTACAACCTCTTTCAATTTGGATCAGTCTAAACCATTTCCTGTTTTGCAAAATTTTAGACCAGTCCAAATTCAAAGGTTTTGCAGACGAAATTTTTTAGTGGATTTCATTTTGAAAATAACTATTCAGTAGGGTAGAAAATATTGTGGAAAAAGAAGAAATTGCTAGTTACAAGCAATTTCTTTTTTTTCTACAATATTATCTCAATTATATATTCACTGAGACATAAAAACAAGGGATTAAACAGGAAAGGGTTAAATTTCACCGCCTGGAAATGGGTATCTAAGTGGAACTTCTTGACAGAGCTTAGTGGGTGTGGCCTGTGATCAGTCTGTTGATCCAAATAGAGAGTCTTTTTTCACAGGCAAAACAAATTTGACATATTGTGTGCATTTCTGTTTATTTATCGTCGCTACCGTAGCACATGCCCATATGAGCGACGCCCTCAAAGGACGGTTAGTTGTTATGGGGGATAGTGCAAGGATACAGGACGAAACTGTTGAGAGCCCCCTCTGGTTCTTTAATGTGCTCTGTGGATAGCACCCTAACATGGGGCCTCGGTTTAATGTCTCATTCAAAAGACAATTAATTTGTTAGTTGATATGGTCAGCCCAGGGCTCGAACCCATGACCTTGAGGTCTGAAGTCAAGTGCTCTACCAACTGAGCTAATGGGGCTGACTTTGACACATTGATCCATTCCCATTCTTTTAAACGCCCCTCATTAGAAAAGCTATGGAAAACAAGCAATTTCTTCATCATCCACATTTTTTTCTACTCCAAAAGGAAAATATTTTAAAAATTTCATCAACTTAAATTTGTTGTCTGCAAGTTCTTTGAATTTGGACTGGTTTAAAATATTGGAATTGGTTCAGGCCCCATCACTTACAATTCAACTCCACTCACCATTTATCTCAAACAAATAAAAGTTATGATTGATGTTGTTTTCATTTTGGTTAAATATTTTTTTCTTAAATCATTTGTTAAATATTAACCCTTGTCATGCTGAATAAATTCCTCTATAAAATTGAGTGAAATCAAAGGAATAAAAGCACAGAAAGCACTAATTTAAGAGTTGGTAATTGTTTTTGTAAAAACAATGCTGGTTTTAAAGGGATAATCAGAACTAAACAAAGATCAGACTGCAGCCTGATCTTTGTCTAGAACTCCTGCCAAAACAGGAATATTTCGGGTTCTGCATGACAAGGGTCAGTGGTGAAATATTATCATCTAAAGTGTCTTTGACCTTGATTATGACATTGAAATTAATACAAACTGAATAGTATGGTTACAAGCTGTATACATTCGATATATGAAAGCCTCACTCTTACCGTTCACAAATTGTGAGTAATATTAAAGATTTTAATTTGTATATAATTGATCTTGATAAATGACCTTGATCTTTGATGATGGAACTGTCTCTTAGCATTCAAAAGTTATGACCAAAGTCAAACTTCTTGAGGATGAATGGACAAACAAACACAACAAAAACTATATGATCCCAATCAATCAGTGCAGAGGCAAAAAAAAAGAGAGAATGATTCTTTTAAAACGTTATAAGACAACACAATTTAAGACTAGTCAAAGTAGAAAGAGTTCATTTACAATAATCTTAAGCTATTGAAATTTTCAAAATCTTAGTCTTTTAGGGTAGAAAACATTGTGGGAAATGAAGAAATTGCTTGTGATAAGCAACTTCTTCATTTTCCACACTCTTTTCTGGAAGGTGGTAAAAAAGTAGGATTTTGTGGCAATAAGTTTTCTATCTTATAACCTACCAGAACACAATGTTTGATTTACCCACACTGATCTTGTTAACTCACTTTTGGACAACACAAAGAAAAAAGCTTTAGAAGACATTATTGAGTGTGAAGTGATTTCTTGTTACAAACAATTTCTTCATTATTCAACAATGTTTTCTATGCAATTTGGATTTCAAGAACTAGAGATTGTCATCTGTAACTTCTTTGATTTTGGATCAGTTTAAAATTTCTTCGTCTGGTAGTTATTTAAGAAGATGTCTACAAAAGGTACAAATATGAAACCTTTCTATCCCCACTATAAAGGGGAAGGATACTGTTCTGGCATAGTCTATCCATATCTGTCCTGCAAAGCATGACACCTATATTTGTGGATGGTTTGAAAAAACTTAACACATTTTTTCTCCATCATGAGTAGATCTGCTATTTGGAATTAATTTGGGAATAGTTAAAGGTTATAGGTTAAAGTAGATCTGTTTCCAAAGCATTCCCTCTACATTTATGAATGGACATCAAGTCACAAGTCAAGATCAAATTTTGAGCTTGTTTGGGGCTTTAACTTCAACATCATTGTATGGGTTTTAAATTAATTTCAACTAATTGTTCACTATCATGAGCACATGTGCCATTTGAAATGATTTTTGTGATAACTTAAGAGTCACAGGTCAATATCAAAGGTTAACCCTTTCCTGGTCAAACCCGGGATTTTACGTTGCTGTGATTTTATACTTGAGAAAATCCTTGTGGAAAAAGGAGAAATTGCTTGTAACAAGCAATTACTCCTTTTCCCACAATATTTCTACCGCATAGGATAGCTTCATTTCAAATTGCATTCAATTTTCATTGTCGTCTGTAACCTCTTTCAATTTGGACCGGTCTAAAATTTCAAAAAACAGGAAAGGGTTAAAGAAGAGCTTTAAAATTACTTTGTAGACATATTCTCCATCATGGGTATATTTGCAGATAGAAAGTTTTGGATAGCTTCAAGTTATAGGCCACAGGATTAACTGACCTGATCAGTAGCATTTTTTCTTTATCAATGTGTGGGTTGGTTGAGAGACTAGAGGGCAAACTTTATGGAGCATGCCTGTTTTCAAAGATCTCAATTAAAAAAGAAACAAATAGTTTAATCATAAGTTATGGCAAACAGTTATATATTTGGAATACTAGAGTAGACAAACCTTAACCCAATACCAGAGGACGAAATTCTAAGAAGGACTCAGATGACAATTTTTTGTTGGTGATCTTTTTTTTAAATCTCTTGTATATTGGGGTAGAAAAATTGTTGACAATAAAGTGATTTCTTGTTAAAAACAATTTCTTCAATTTCCACAGTAATTTCTTGTTAAAAACAATTTCTTCAATTTCCACAATGTTTTCCAAAGCTTTTTCTCTTGGGGGCATCAAAAACTGTGATTGTGTGAAAATGGGTTAAGCCCCAAATCTATCAATGCAAGAGGTAAAGAACTTCCCATGTATACAAATAAATGGTAAATAGAGACATTATTGAAATACCTGAAGACCTGGACTGGTTGCTATCAGAGTTAGTGGAATATCTAAACTTTCATTCTGTGGAAGGGTTCCCAGTTTTTTACCAGACAAACCACACCAGAGTAATCCCGTATTAAGGTCATTTTGTAATACCATAGTCAACTCCATCTCTCGTTCACTGTAGTAGAAAAAACAATAGCAAGCTTTACCAATTACCATACAACAAAATTTTAGACTAGTCAATGTTTTCCATAGCCTTTTCCTTTACCCTTTCCTGTTTAATCCCTGGTTTTTACGTCCCAGTTATTTTATAATTTAGAATAAGCATTGAGGAAAAAGAAGAAATTGCTTGTAACAAGCAATTTCTTCTTTTTACACAATATTTTCTACCCTACTGAATGGTTTTTTTTTTTTCAAATTAAATCCACCTTAAATTTTTGTCTGCAAAACCTTTGGAATTTGGACAGGTCTAAAATTTTGCAAAACAGGAAAGGGTTAAGGGGAATAAAAAAATGTCCTTGTGTGGGAAAGGTTTAATCTATCAAAACATGAATTTTTGAGATAGGTCCAAACTGAAAGAAGTTGCAGACAATAATTTTAAGTTCTTGAATTTAGAAAATCTTCGCCTTTCAGGGTAGAAAAAAATGAGGAAAATGAAGACATTGCTTAGGAAAATGGAAAAAAAACAAGTTATTCATTTTCAAAATGTTTTTCCAAAACTTTTATCTTGAGGGGCGTAAAAAGAGTCTTTGTGTGAGAATGGTTTGAATACTTGAAGAAAGTAAAATAGGAACTACAAAAACTAGCTGACCACAGTTACAATATTACAACTCTGTACGAGATAATTGAAATCAGTTAACCCATTACCACACAACAAAAATTTAGACTGATTCAACGTGAAAGAAATTGCAGACGACAATTTAAAGTTTATTTATTACGAAATTTCAGATTTATTTGTCTTTTTTGAAAGAAAACATGGGGAAAATGAAGAAATTGCTTGTGACAAGCGATTTCTTCATTTTCTACAATGTTTTCCAAACCTTTTTTTCTTTGGGTCGTCTAAAAGCGTCAATAAGTAGGAATGGGTTAATAATACATGTTTAAAGCAGGGAATAGATTTCAAAATTGTTTGACATACATAAAAACTATGTTATAAGTATCCTACAACGTAACATTTTCCATCATGGAACAGTTAACTCAGAGGACAAAATTTTAGACTGGTCCAAATAGATAGGATTCACAATTTACATTTAAAGTTAATCAAAATTTTTAGATTTTTCAAATGTCTGGGTACAAAACATTTGGAAAATGAAGAAATTGCTTGTTACAGCCGGGTAGACTGGGGTTGGCTATTAAGTGCCTTGCATATGAACACACCCCGGTGACGGTGGGGATCGTACCTGTGACCTTCAGATCACCTATACCACTTGGCCATTGAGGTAGTCACTGTAGTAACTGTTTGTTACAAGCATTTTTTGAATTGTTTTCTACCCAATTTGAAATTGTCATTTGAAACTCCTCTGAATTTGGATTAATCTAACTTTTTACCATCTGATAATGGGTTAAGAGCCTTACCAACAGTTTGTAATGCGTAGAACGATGTCAAAATTATCTTCTATTGGAACACTATCTGGTACTTCCTCTACAGTTACTCTTATATCACCATAACCTGGGGCCTACAAGATATCACAACAGCAACTTTTATAAATGAATACTTTGAACCCATGTCATGCTGAGCCCAGAATATTCCTGCTTTGGCAGGTAGTATAGACTAAGATCAGCCTGCACATATGTCTACACCACTAATTGACTTATTTAACCCATTCCCACATAATGACACTTTTGGTTCTCCCCCAAGAAAAACAATTGGGAAAACATTGTGTAAAATGAAGAAATTGCTTGTAATAAGCAATTTCTTCATTTTACACAATGTTTTCTACTAGGAAAGTTAACAAAATCTAAAATTTCATAAACTTCAAATTGTTGTCTGTATCTCCTCTCAATTTTGACCAGTCTAAAATGTTGTTGTCTGGTAACTGCTTAAGTAACACTTATTTATCAAATCATTTACCAAAACAAATACGGTCCCACAGTTAAGGCCTATCAGTGCTTTCAGCCCTTTGATTTTAATGCAGTTCTTAATAAACAAAAAAACTAACATGACAAAGGTAAACATCTTAACCCATTCCTAAACTATCTCACTTTTGGACCCCCCCCCCCCAAAAAAAAGACCTTTCTAACAAAAAAGATAAAGATTTTTCCATCAACTAAAAGCTTTTGTCTGCAATTTCATTTACTTTGGACCAGTCTAAAATATCATAATCTGGTAATTAGTTAAAGAATGTAAAGTCATTCACAAAACTAAATAAAAAAATATCCTTCATTGAAAAACCTTACCTAAAAACCCATTACTGTAAAATGAATATCATGAAAACTGAGGTCTAGTCAAATATTACATGTCTAATATTTACAGTGATAGTCATTAACGTCATTTTACAGTGATATTCCTTAACATCATTTTAATATGACACTAGCAATGACACAAAAAAGTCAATCTTGCTAAACCCATTCCCACATAGAGACGCTTTTGGCGCCCCTCAAGAAAAACACTTTGGAAAACATTGTGAAAAAAGAAGAAATTGCTTGTTACAAGCAATTTCTTCATTTTCCACAATGTTTTCTACCCAGGAAGTTAGATAAATCTAAAATTTTATCAACTTTGAATTTTCGTCTGCAACGCCTTTCAAATTGGACAAGTCCAAAAAATTCCTTGTGAGGTAATGGGTTAAGTGTCCAAATCTATTAAGCAACCACTTTTATTAAACGACCATGATTAAAATCCTTTCCAAAAGTTTACGCTTTTAAGAAGTTGATGATTTCGCAAAAAATATGTTGTTACTAAGTCCTGTGTTATCAGAACTCTTTAGAATTGTTTCAGTCAGACAATTCTAATAAGTTCCAAAAACATAGAAATGAGTGATATTTCTGTAATGATTTATGTATGCAAACAAATTGATTCTAAATAATCATGTCTCAAAAGATATGTTTAGCAACCATTCTCTTAACCCTTTCCTGGTTAATCCCTGGATTTTACGTCCCCGAGTTTTTATACTTAAGAAAATATTGTGGGATAAGAAGAAATTGCTTGTAACAAGCAATTTCTTCTTATCCAACAATATTTTCTACCCTATAGGTTGGTTACTTTTCAAATTGCACTCACTTTTAATTGTCATCTGCAACTTCTTTGAAATTGGACAAGTCTAAAATTTTGAAAAACAGGAAAGGGTTAAGCAACCACTTTTTGGTAGTCTATAAAATTTTAGACTGGTCCTAATTGAAAGAAGTTGCAGACAACAATTTTAAGTTGATGGAATTTTATTTTTTCGTTATTTTGGATAGAAAACATAGTGGATAATGAAGAAATTGCTTGATACAAGCAATTTCTTCATTTTCCACAATGTTTTCCAAACCTTTTTTCTTGAGGGGCATAAAAAAGAGGGATCGTTTAGGAATGGTTTAATACATGTTTTACTGTATATGCAGACAACCAGTTTATAGGGTAATGTTTTTTAAAAATATAACAAATCTATGATCTTTTTCTAAATTTGAGATAAAAGGAATTGGAAGGTCATATCTCAAGACATATAAATCTGATTATCAAGACATTAGGAAGACTTGTTTTGCTTACTTGGTACTCTGAACACAATATGAATAATACTGCCATAGAGAATTGAAATGATGTAAACAAGTTCTCTAATTTCTAGCGTTTCATTTACAACATCATGATTTTGGTGCTCTAGTAGAACCCATAGTACCTAAGCAAAGCAAATCATGTCAAACCACATTCAAGGATGATGCATTGGTTTATACAGGACACAAAGGTTGGGTAATAAAAGGTTAAAGGAAAGAATAGTGCAGTTTTCACCAGTACCTGATTCTGAAAAGTATTAAATAGTTATACATATCAGATATATGTACTCGTATTATGATGCTTTCACTCAAAAGGAAAAGGATTTTTTTCTAATACTAGCTATTTACCCATTAGAATGATAATCCATGGTTTAAGGTGCTAAAGAAATAAAGCTGAATCCTGTTCATCACAACACCAGTTTGCAACACCTTTGTTGCTATGAACCACAAGTTGCTATCAAAAAGAGTTATTTGTTGTTTAAATCCATAGGGGTCCATAATTTGAGTTCACTCCACCCTATAGACCAATATTATAAGACAAGGGATTTTTCTTCATTCAGCCATTTCACCCACCCACTTGTACGAAAAATGCTGTATCTTTTTCAAATTAAGAGATATTTTAATCACCTTTTCAGGAAAAGAAAGCTAACACATTTTTCTACAAAGTAAATACAAATGTTTTGGGGCTGTGAGTGCAAACTAACTGTAACAGAGGCCTGAATTTTAAATTTTGCTTAAAAATCTGCTTCCTTGACAAGGGCTCGTAAATCGACTTTCAAGATATAACAAGAGGGCCGTTGGCCCTGGGGCGCTCACCTGAGATAAAGGCTCTTTTTCTTTCAACAGTCTAATTTCATGTTAAGGTAAGGATTATGAAACAAGTGGGCCACAATTACATATAAAGACTATGAACCTGGGGATCCAAAAGTCTAAATAACAAATTCCGAGGCTTTAGTGCTGATTTGAAAGAAGGAAAAAACTTTTTCCATGGGTTACAATTTCAAAAACAAGAGGGCCGTTGGCCCTGGGGCGCTCCTGAGATAAAGGCTCTTTTTCTTTCAACAGTCTAATTTCATGTTAAGGTTAGGATTATGAAACAAGTGGGCCACAATTACATATAAAGACTATAAACCTGGGAATCCAAAAGTCCAAATTACAAATTCCAAGGCTTTAGTGCCGATTTGAAAGAAGGAAAAAACTTTTTCCATGGGTTATAATTTCAAAAATAAGAAAGAAGTCTGTGAACTGATGCTTCATTCCTATGTAACCCCCCCCCCCTGGGTCTGCCCCTGGAGACACGAGGATCATGATTTTAGCTATTTTGTAAGAGGTCAATATACTGATGCTTCATGCAAAATATCAAGGCTGTACGCCTTCTGGGTCAGGAGGAGAAGATTCTTAAAGATTATTTTGATATTTCACTTTTGTTGCCATGGCAACCAGAGTTTTAAACGGATTTCAATTCTTTTAGCTAATTTTAAGGGGGACCACCTAAGGGACATTTCTGCAAAATTTGGTTCAAATTGGCCCTGTGAATTGGGAGGAGATGTCATTTAAAAAATTGTTCTTTATTTCTATGTAACACCCCCCCCCCCCGGGTCTGCCCCTGGAGACACGAGGATCATGATTTTAGCTATTTTGAAAAAGGTCAATATACTGATGCTTCATGCAAAATATCAAGGCTCTTCGCCTTCTGGGTCAGGAGGTGAAGATTTTTAAAGATTATTTTAAAATTTCACTTTTGTTGCCATGGCAACCAGAGTTTTAACAGATTTCAATTCTTTTAGCTATTTTTTAAGGGGACCACCTAAGCAACATTTCTGCCGAATTTGGTTCAAATCGGCCCAGTGGTTTGAGAGGAGATGTCATTTAAAAAATCGTTCTTTATTTCTATATAAACGCCACCCCCCTGGGGCTCCGCCCCTGGGGACCCGAGGATCATGATTTTAGCTATTTTGAAAGAGGTCAATATACTGATGCTTCATGCAAAATATCAAGGCTCTATGCCTTCTGGGTCAGGAGGAGAAGATTCTTCAAGATTATTCTAAAAATTTACTTTTGTTGCCATGGCAACCAGATTTTTTTATGGATTTCAATTCTTTTAGCTATTTTTGAAGGGGACCACCTAAGGAAAATCTCTGCCAAATTTGGTTCAGTCGGCCCAGTGGTTTGAGAGGAGATGTCATTTAAAAAATCGTCCTTTATTTCTATATAAAAGCCCACCCCCCTGGGGCTCCGCCCCTGGGGACCCGAGGATCATGATTTTAGCTATTTTGAAAAAGGTCAATATACTGATGCTTCATGCAAAATATCAAGGCTCTACGCCTTCTGGGTCAGGAGTAGAAGATTTTTAAAGATTATTTTAAAATTTCACTTTTGTTGCCATGGCAACGAGAGTTTTTAACAGATTTCAATTCTTTTCGCTATTTTTGAAGAGGACCACCTAAGGAACATTTCTGCCAAATTTGGTTCAAATTGGCCCAGTGGTTAAGGAGGAGATGTCATTTAAATAAATTGTTGACGGACAACGCAAGACTAACGGACGCCGGACAAAAGGCGATCACAATAGCTCACTTGAGCACTACGTGCTCAGGTGAGCTAATAAGAATGAAGTCTGTGAACTTATACACCCCCCCCCCCTGGGTCTGCCCCCGGAAACCCTAGGATCATGATTTCAGCTATTTTGTAAGAGATCAATATACTGATGCTTCATGCAAAATATCAAGGCTCTACACCTTCTGGTTCAGGAGGAGAAGATTCTTAAAGATTACTTTGAAATTTCACTTTTGTTGCCATGGCAACCAGAGTTTTTAATTGATTTCAATTCTTTTAGCTTATTTTAAGGGGGACCACCTAAGCAACATTTCTGAAAAATTTGGTTAAGATTGGCCCTGTGAATTGGGAGGAGATGTCATTTAAAAAATCGTTCTTTATTTCTATATAACCTCCCCCCCCCCTGGGGCTCCGCCCCTGGAGACCTGAGGATCATAATTTCAGCTATTTTGTAAGAGATCAATATACTGATGCTTCATGCAAAATATCAAGGCTCTACGCCTTCTGGGTCAGGAGGAGAAGATTTTTAAAGATTATTTTAAAATTTCACTTTTGTTGCCATGGCAACCAGAGTTTTTAATGGATTTCAATTCTTTTAGCTATTTTTGAAGGGGACCACCTAAGCAACATTTCTGCCAAATTTGGTTCAAATCAGCCCAGTGGTTTGAGAGGAGATGTCATTTAAAAAATCGTTCTTCATTTCTATATAAACCCGACCCCCCTGGGGCTCCGCCCCTGGGGACCCGAGGATCATGATTTTAGCTATTTTGAAAGAGGTCAATATACTGATGCTTCATGCAAATATCAAGGCTCTACGCCTTCTGGGTCAGGAGGAGAAGATTTTTAAAGATTATTTTAAAATTTCACTTTTGTTGCAATGGCAACCAGAGTTTTTAACAGATTTCAATATTTTTAGCTATTTTTGAAGGGGACCACCTAAGCAACATTTCTGCCAAATTTGGTTCAAATTGGCCCAGTGGTTTAGTAGGAGATGTCGTTTAAAGAAATTGTTGACTGACGACGCACGACGGACAGACGCCGGACAAAAGGGGATCACAATAGCTCACTTGAGCACTACGTGCTCAGGTGAGCTAAAAATTAATACCCTTTAGGTCAAATGAAACACAATTTTAACTTTACTTACATTTGAAAAAAGTTTAAACTTTCAGCCAACATATCACACTGGTCTCCTTTGATGCATTACAATTCTACTATCAATGAATTTATCGTTCAGTTTGAATATTGGAGGCAAAATGTGACTTCTGGAGTGCATGAAAGGTTAATCTAAGATTTGACCTAGCAAGCTATTCTTTAACCCCAGTTGAACCAATATCAAATTTGAGATATTATGGAGTCATTCTGACAAAATATCTTTTAAAGACTTTTAGACAATAATATTACCTCTTTAGTGCACAATTTAGGTTATTCTAAGATTTGACCCAGGGACTGACCTGATATTGAACTAGTCCAAGCTTTCATGGAGAAAAGTTTTCTTACCAAGTTTTAACCCTTTCCTGGATAAACCCAAGGTTTTTACGTCACTGTGATTTTGTACTTAAGAAAACATTGTGGAAAAAGGAGAAATTGTGTTTTCTACCACAAAGGATGGTTTTATTTGGAATTGCATCCAATTTTCATTGTCGTCTGCATCCTCTTTGAATTTGGACCAGTCTAAATTTACAAAAACCAGGAAAGGGTTAAGTCATTAGCTAAAAATTTTGCACAAAAAATTTAGACCATGCTGGCTGCTGACCAATGGAAGTCAGACAAAGCTTGATCAGTAAAGAACTTAAAACACTGGTGAGTAGCATTTCTATCCCTTTCCTAGAATTTTTTTTCCCAATGCATGATCTTAGTATTGTATAATGTAAACAATCTCTTTAGATTTCATTAAGTCTACATTGACATCTGGTAATTGGCTATGCCATCCCCCGCAATATAGACTTTAAATTTCAGTTTTTGTGCAGTCATCTTTGGGTAAAGCATTCAAATAGCCTGTAGCAAGAGTGTTGCCCGCTTCTGGAAATAAAGCAAATGGTTATCAAGTCTGAACAAAAAATAGTTTACATCTACAAAACTGTCAAAGGCCCATTCAAAATTCCATTAAAAATCCTCGTTAACACTCTAGAGTCCACAGTTTTCATTGGATTCTCTTCAAACGTTCTCAGACTGATTGTACCATCATAAGGATCGTTCCTTTTGAAATTGGGTTAGATCCGTCAAGAAACACGGGAAAAAGTGCCTTATGATATTATTATGAATTAATCCTCTTATACAATAAACAGGCTCAGTATTTACCACACAATCCCCCCCTTTTTGACTGTTCCTGTATAGTCCCTGGTTTTGCGTCCATTTGGTTTTATGCTTAAGAAAAACATTGGTTGAATTTTTAATTGTTGTCTGCAACTTCTTTCAGATCTGACAAGACCAAAATTTTGAAAAACATAGAAATTTGCTTATTACATTTAATTCTTTCTTTCTCCAACTGTTTTCAACCAAGAAAGTCAAAACTTTTTAAAATTTCATCAACTTGAGGGTGTCATCTGCCATTTCTTTGAATTTCGATCAGTCTAAATTTGTCATCTGGTAATGGGTTGGATGAACTACTTTTCAAAGGAAATTGTTCACCAACAGACAATGAAAATCATGTTTTTCCCCGAAAATGATAAAGAATGTGTTATTATACCATAAAGAGATTGGCTGTTTTTTCCTAGAAAATAAACAAAGGGACTTAATTTCAGAACTTACCACTCTCAATAGTTGACTAGTTTGTAATCTCCCTTTCTCTCCAAGGTTAGTTTTCCAGACTATATCCAATTTCCCTATGTTGGTGACCCCCTTCAGGACTTTATTTTCCAAATACAATTCTGGTCTGGGAGTCAAACAATACAAATACTGTCTAGTGTCCATTGGATTTAAATAGTCAACCCGACCAAATACATTTATAGAGCTGAAAAAAGGAAACAACCATGAATTAATATTTCACAAAATATGAAGTTAACCCATTACCAAATGGCAAAATTTAAGACTGGTCCAATTTGAAAGGAGTTGCAGACAACAATTTAAAGTTTATGAAATTGTAGATTTTTTCAACTTTCTGGATAAAAAACATGGTGTTTAATAAATAGTGTCACAAGCAATTTCTTTGTTTCACACAATGTTTTCCAATTGTTTTTCTTGAGGGGTGTCCAAAGGCCTTACTGTGTAAGAATGGGTTAAAAGATATCTTTTCTCTGCTTCAACTATTCACACATAATCCAACTTTCCTCAAGAAAAAAGCTTTGGTAAACATCATAGAAAAATAAGGAGTTGCTTGTTACAAAACATTTCTTCATTATCCAAAATGTATTCCACCCAAAATGACAAAGCATTTTAAAATTTCATTAACTTAAAATTTGTTGTCTGCATTTTCTTTGGACAAGTGTAAAGTTGTGTCTTTAGGTAATGGGTTAATCAATTACAAGATGGCATATTTTAACATTTAGGCTCGTCAAAATTGAATTGCAGACAGGTTATTATGTGGGCAGATCACTAAAAGTATCATAATGCATAGGAAATGTTATGAAAAATTATAAAAGAGGACCATAATGGTCCTAAATTGCTCATCTGAACTTCAAAACAGGTATAGTCTTTAGAGTTCCTTTCCTTTCACATTACACTGGGGTGAAATTTCAACACCCGAAGGACTTACAGTAAGCGGAAGTTTATTTTTCAGGATTTCTCGTCAGCTTTGATTTTTATATTTTAATAAATCTAATTAAGAGGCATAGGTTAGTTAAATAAGTGCTCTGAGTTTTCCTGTGGTGTCTTGAGTTTTTCACAAAGTTTTTCTTACATTTGGCCAAAAGACCTACTTTTCAACCTGGCCAAACCTATATATTTACTTGACCTTGATGTTACTCAGAGAAAATTCTTCTGATTTAGAAATGTTTGGGCTAAGAGTGTTGCCCAAATATCAACAAGACATCCTGAATAATTTTGCCATCAATTTATCAAAAATTGCATCCTCCCGAGTATGAAAATGATTTTTCTAAAATTCTACCTTGTGACCTATATTATGGCCAAACCTGAGCTTCATCTTTCACTTGGCATAGATATTATGAACCCTTGTCATGCTGTATAAATTACCTTACTGAATTGATGCAAAATCAAAGGGCTAAAAGCACTGGTAGAACTTGTTGTTCAAAAATCAATATATCCTTTAGAAATCAATTTCACAAACAACTCTGTCAGGAAAAGTACAAGCAGGAGGTGTAGACCAAGATCAGACTGCACTTATGTGCAGGCTGATCTTGGTCTACATCTCCTGCCAAAACCGGAATATTCTGGGTTCAGCATAACAAGGTTTAAGATAAGCATTGGATTGAACATTACCATGGCAGACCCAATTTTTGACTTGGCTTTAACTCAATCTAGTTCAATATTTCAAATAAATTTGAAAATAATTGGGTAAATTTTGTTACTTTAAGAATATAAAGAGGGATTTCTTATGTTTAACCCTTTACTGTTTTTCCAAATTTCTGAATTTTTTCCAAATTCAAAAGACAAAATTATAAAGTGAGTAAAATTAAAATAATTACTATCATTTATGATAGAAAGTTAGTGGGAAAACCGGGAATGGGTTAATTTTTTAAGGTTAAACCTATTTATTTTACTTCAATTGGGAAACAAGTTTTTCCAACTTAGATTAATCCCTCTCGATTCTGCTTCCTGGAGAATACACCAGTACTGGCGCTGAATGTGTGGGCCAATGAAAGAACCAAGATCAATAGCCACTCCTGGGAATCGAACTAGGGACCTCTTGATCAGAAAGCCAACGCTCTACCTCTCGACCACAGAATTAATGGGTTAATTATGACCCTGTGGCTATAATATATACAATATTGAAAGAGATCTACCAGATGATGCTAAATACCAAATATTAAAGCTCTAAGCCCATCTCTTTGAGAGAAGATTTTTAAAGTTTTTAGTATATATGCCTATGTTAAACTTGTGACATGGGGGAATGGGCTAATTTTGATCCTAGGGCAATCATTTGTACAATTTTGATAGAGGTCCACCGGATGATGCTGTAAACCAAATATGAAAGTTCTAGACCTCCTGTTTGGGAGTCATAGATTTTTAAAATTTCCACTATATAAGTCCCTTGAAAAACTTCTGACATCCAGGAATGGGCTTATTATTATATTTATATCCTGTCTGTATGGGCTTATTATGACCCTATGCAGTAATATTTACAATCTTGATGGAGGTCCACCAGATGATACTACATACCAAATGTCAAAGATCTAGGCCCTCCTGTTTGGGAGAAGATTTTTAAAATTTTCACTATATAAGCCCTTCGTATAACTTGTGATGTCATGGGGTGGGCTAATTATGACCCTGGGGCCAAAATTTATACAATCTTGATAGAGATCCACTAGATGATACTACATACCAAATTTCAAAGCTCTAGGCCATCTTGTTTGGAAGCAAATTTTTTTAAATTTTCATTACATAAGCCTATGTTAAACTTGTGACATCTGGGAAGGGGCTAATTCTGTCCCTGGGGAAGATTTATACAGTTCTAGCAGAAATCCACCAGATGATGCTTCAGACCAAATATAAAAGCTCTAGGCCCTCTACTTTGGGAGAAGAAGACTTTTTGAAATTGTTCACTATATAAGCATATGTTAAACTTGTGACGTCCGGGAATAGGCGAATTTAGACCCTGGGGTTATAATTTATACAATATTGATAGAGGTAATGATTTTCAAAGTTGTGAATATGTAAGCTTACGCAGCCCCACCCCCAGCATGGCCATTTCTCAACAGATTTTTTTTTCTTGTACAAACTTGATTATCCTTGCCCTAAAGACTATAAATACCAAATGTGGCCAATCTGACAGCCGGTTCATGACAAGAAGATTATTAAAGATGTAACTTATTTGCCCCTTTTTTGGCCCCTTATGCCCTAAAGGAAGATAACTCAATGATGTGTACAAATCTGAAGCACCTTCCCATAAGGATGCTTCCTGCCAAGTTTTGTTGAAATCTGTCCAAGGTTCTTAAGAAGAAGTTGAAAATGTAAAAAATTAATGCATGACCCACAATGCACGTCACACAATGATGGACAAAACACAATGGCTATAGGTGACCATGACCTTTAGTCAGGTGACCTAAAAACGTAGAGGGTCAATAGGTGAAAATACATTACAAATATCAAGGCTCTAGGCCTCATGGTTTGGGAGGAAGAGATTTTCAAAGATTTCCTTCTTTATTCCTTTGTAAAATCAGGGATCGCACAGAAAAGGGCTAATTTTCAGAATATGGTAATTCTTTGAAGTATTTTCTTAGAGGGTCATTTGGTGATGATATGTACCAAATATCAAAGCTCTAGGCCTCATGGTATTGGAGGATAAGATTTTTAAATATTTTCTTTGTAAAATCAGGGATCGCACAGAAAAGGGCTTATTTTCAGAGTACAGTAATTCTTTGCAGTATTTTGGTAGAGGGTCAATAAGTGTTGATATCTACCAAATATCCAAACTCTAGGCCTTATGGTTTAGGAGGAGAAGATTTTTTAATAATTGTTTAGAGACGACCAGACGGACGCCGGACATTTACTGATTACAATAGCTCACCTCTGAGGACGCACTGGAAGGCTAAAAAATCTGAGAAAAAATTTGTGGAAAAAAAGGAGAAATTTCAACTTATTTAGCACTTATTTCTTAATTGTAAAGCGCTTTGAATTGTCATTTGCAATGTCTTTTAGTTTGGAACAGTCCAAGTTTTAGTTGTCTGGTAATGGATTAACCTTGGTTTTTAGAGGCAATCAGATGATTGAAGCAGCTTTTCTTAAGCTTTTTCGAGACCACAAATTTTAGACTGGTCCAAATTCAAAGGAATTGTAGACGATACTTATGAATTGATGGAATTCTAAAAATCTTTTTCTTTGGGGGGTGAAAGACATTGTGGATAATGGAGAAATAACTTGTATCAAGCAATTTTTTTTCAATGTTCCACAATCTTTTTTAAGCTTTCATCTTGAGGGATGTAAAAAAAAGGGATTGTGAGGGAAGTGCTATATTTAATTTTGTTCTGGTTTTGGGTTCATACAACACAAAAAGCACTCGGCAAATATGTTGGAATGATTAATATTAGCATGAACCCATTATCAGATCACAAAAGTTTACACATGTCCAAATTGTAGAAAGTTTTGGCGATGGATGTCTAAGAATCTTTGTTTTTTGGTGTAGAAAACATTGTGGATGAAGAATAAGTTGTTTGCAACAAGCAATTTCTTTATTTTATAAAATGTTTTCCAAAGCCTTTTTTGGGGGGGCATCAAAAAGTGGGATTGTGTGGGAATGGGTTAATATCACAAGAAAAACACTCAGAAAATATGTTAGAATGAAGAGTAGAAGTATTTTGAGATTCTATCACGTAAAATTATACTTTGAATAATATCAAAGTTATATCACAAAAAATTCACTTGTTCAAATGCTTCCTGGGTAACTATCTATTAGACAAGACAGGCTTTAGACCTATAACCAAATTGTTTCTCATTAAAATCTAAAGTAAATATCTAATGCTCTACTACTCCATAACAGTATATCATAAAGTCCATATTGATGGTAATTTCTTGGGATGGAATCAAATAGCAGAATTGATTTTCGAATAATTAAGTAATAATTCCCATTAATTTGAAAATTTCTTATGATCAGGTCAAAAATGATTGTCCAAATATAGGCCATATCTGAATACGTTTCCCTCCAATGCTTGAAGGTATTATTGCTTTAGACTTGACATATGACAAATCGTTTGAAGGTATTATTGCTTTAGACTTGACATATGACAAATCGTTTGAAGGTATTATTGCTTTAGACTTGACATATGACAAATCGTTTTAAACTGACCAAAACCTAAACAATTTTAGACTATAACATGCATCATTGCATTAAACATCAATGATTTATCGTTTCTTGATTGATGCTCAATTTCGAGTCATACTTGTTTTAATATGAAATAAATTGATGTCTGAACACATCCAAGGAGTTATAATTAAAAGAACTAAATTTGTTGATGTTCCAGTATGAGACAACAGCGATTACAGACAGAATATAAATACAAGTATTTTATGGAGAAAAGTGTCCCTAGACCCCATGTCTGACACTCTTTATGTGACCTTTCTATTGCCAAAATTTATATCATACAAACGAAACACCACAAGGTCAATAGGGAACCATTTATAAATCTTTGCTATAACAAATGACACGACGGAACAACCCAGAGGAGAATTAGTGGAGTAAAATGTTCACCTATAATTGATGTTTGGTACTCTATGTCTTTCCATTTCAGTGATCTGATTTATCTCGTACAGACATAACAGCACAATGTCAATAGGGAACCATTGATAAATCTTTGTTTTAACAATAGACAAGATAGAAAAATGATTGAGTAAAATGTTCACCTAAACCTGATTGTCTGTCCATTCTGGTGATCAGACTTATATCAACAAGCAATCAAAACAAGAGGGCCAAAATGGCCCTAAAATCGCTCACCTGACTAATGTAAGATGATTCAAAATTGAAATTGGCCCAATGGTTTACTGAGGAGAAGATGTTTAAAGATTTCAAAGTCAAAAACTGCCCTACCCTTTCAAGCCCTTATTTGGTCATCAATCAAAATTCTAGAACAACTTTTGAAAAGGGTCACTCAAGGAACATTCATACCAAATTTGGTTGAAATTGGCCCAATAGTTACCGAGGAGAAGATGTTTAAAGATTTCAAAGTCAAAAAAGTGCCTGACCCTGCAACGCCCATATTTGGGCATAAATCAAAATTCCAGGAACAACTTTTGAAAAGGGTCACCAAAGGAACATTCATGCAAAGTTTGGTTGAAATTGACCCAACTGTTACTGAGGATAAGATGTTTAAAGATTTCAAAGTTAAAAAAACTGCCACGCCCATATTTGGGCATAAATCAAAATTCTGCGAACTACTTTTGAAAAGGGTCACCCAAGGAACATTCATACCAAATTTTGTTGTAATTGGCCCAATAGTTACTGAGGAGAAGATGTTTAAAGATTTCAAAGTCAAAAACTGCCTCGCCCATATTTGGGCGTGAAACGAAATTCTGCCGAACAACTTTTAAAAAGGGTCACCCAAGGAACATTCATACCAAGTTTGGTTGAAATTGGCCCAATGGTTCCTGAGGTGTAGATGTTTAAAGATTTCAAAGTCAAAAATTGCCACGCCCGGCCACGCCCATATTTGGGCATAAATCAAAATTCTGCGAACAACTTTTAAAAAGGGTCATCCAAGGAACATTCATGCCAAGTTTGGATGAAATCGGCCCAATGGTTACTGAGGAGAAGATGTTTAGAGATTTTTAAGTCAAAAACTGCCACGCCCTGCCACGCCCATATTTGGGCATAAATCAAAATTCCATGAACAACTTTTGAAAAGGGTCACCCAAGGAACATTCATGCCAAGTTTGGTTGAAATTGGCCCAATGGTTACTGAGGAGAAGATGTTTAAAGATTTCTAAGTCAAAAACTGCCACGCCCTGCCACGCCCATATTTGGGGGTCAATCAAAAATCCGCGAACAACTTTTGAAAAGGGTCACCAAAGGAACATTCATGCCAAATTTGGTTGAAATTGGCCCAATGGTTACTGAGGAGAAGATGTTTAAAGATTCCTAAGTCAAAAACTACCACGCCCTGCCACGCCCATATTTGGGGGTCAATCAAAAATCCGCGAACAACTTTTGAAAAGGGTGACCCAAGGAACATTCATACCAAATTTGGTTGAAATTGGCCCAATGGTTACTGAGGAGAAGATGTTTAAAGATTTCTAAGTTAAAAACTGCCAGGCCCTGCCACGCCCATATTTGGGGGTCAATCAAAAATCCGCGAACAACTTTTGAGAAGGGTCACCCAAGGAACATTCCTACCAAGTTTGGTTGAATTCCGCCCAGTGGTTACTGAGGAGAAGATGTTTAAAGAATTGTTGACGACTTCCGACGCACGACGGACAAAAGGTGATACCAAAAGCTCACCTTGAGCACGTTGTGCTCAGGTGAGCTAAAAACAAAAAAAACAAGTTCAATAGGGAACGTCTTCTAGGAGATCTGACAGATTATTGATACAGGCCTTTTCTTCTATAACCAATGAAGAAACCAATAGGTCCATGATTGTTCTTAGTCTCATGTCTGAGTCTCCTTGTGAATTAAAAGGGGGGTATTGATGTTTCTGAAACTTGAAAAAAAATGCAATTACTCCAAAATATGCTGAAACAAGCATTTACTATGAACCAAGAACCAAGAACATTGCCATGGAATTAAAATGGCTTTTTATTGTTATCTATCAAAGGTTCAGTGGAATAAAGATATTTCTAGCATTCACTATTTTCTGTTGTAAACACAGCATAATTTCATATGCATATGACCTGAATTCAACAGAAGAAAGCAAGGTGACAAATGAACAATAATTTATGGATTTAAATTTGTGGATGTTCAAGTGCGAGACAACTGGAAAATCTTCAACAGAATATTATTACAAGCATTTTATGGAGAAAAGTGTTCCTAGACCCCATGTCTGACACCCTTTATGTGACCATTCTATTGATGAATTTATATCATACAAACAAAACACCACACGGTCAATAGGACACAATTTATAAATCTTTGCAATTACAATTGACACGATAGAACAACCAAGAGGAGAACTGATGGAGTAAAATGTTAACCCAGACCTGATGTCTGGTACTCTATGTCTGTCCATTCTGGTGATGAGATTGATAGCATACAAACAAAACATCACAAGGTCAATAGGAGACTGCTTCTAGGAAAACTGACAGATAAAGTTTTTTTCTTCAATAACTAATGCAGAAAACAAGAAGACCATGATTGTTCTTAGTCACACAGTCTCCATATAAATTAACATATTCCCATTTATTCACGCTTTTGTAGACCCCTAACAAAAAAAAGTTGAGAAAACATTGTGGAAGATTAAAAAATTGCTTGAAACAAGAAATTTCCTCATTATCCACCAGGTTTTTTACCTTAAAGTACAAAGATTTGAAAATTTCACCACCTTGTTTTTTTGTCTGCAGCATATTTTCTTGATGGAGAAGTCTAGAATTTTCTTATTTAGTAATGGGTTCTTACAAGAATGGATTTATCTAATCAGTTATCTACCAAGACTGTGTCCCAAAAAGATAATAAATGTCCCCATTTATTTAAGACCATAGGGACACTGCCCCCTTAGTTCCAAAACCCTGGTAGCTAGATTACTAGCATGATCCATTGATTTGTAAAATATCCAAATCAATTTAGACCATAGGGACATTGTCCCTGAGCTTCCAAAACCATAACAAATCACTGCTCAAAAGTCAAAGTGCAGCCTGATAAGCAGAATGGGAACTCATTATTCTAACAATAATTGTAACAAGAGGACCATGATGGTCCTAAATCACTCCCCTGAGTATGATGGTTCATGGCTTTATGATATAAACAAAATGGCAAAGCCCTCTGTCTAATTATTTTGGAGAAGATGTTTACAGATTTCTCTTTTAATCCTAGGTATATTGATGATCCAACCATATAGCACTAATTTCCTGAATATGGTAATGCTTTGAAGTAAAGACATCAATACATACCAAGTATAATAGCTTTAAGCCTAATGGTTTAGGAGAAGAAGGTTTTCAAAGATATCATTATTTATTCCTAACTAAAATTAGGGATTGCACAGAAAAGGGCTAATTTTTTAAGTAATTTGGTAGAGGGTCAATGGCTGATGATATGTACCAAATATCAAAGCTCTATTCTTTATGGTTTGGGAGAAGAAGATTTTCCAAGATTTCCTTCTTTATTCCTTTGTAAAATCAGGAATCGCACAGAAAAGGGCTAATTTTCAGAGAATGATATTGCTTTGAAGTATTTTGGTAGATGGTCAATGTATTATGATATGTGCAAAATATAAAAGCTCTAGGCCTTATGGTTTGGGAGAAGAAGATTTTTTAAGTTTCTTCTTTAATTCTATGTAAAATCAGGGATCGCCCAGAAAAAGGCTAATTTTCAGAATAGGGTAATTCTTTGAAGTATTTTGGTAGAGGGTCAATAGATGATGATTTTTACTAAATATCAAAGCTCTAGGCCTTATGGTTTGGGAGAAGAAGATTTTAAAAGATTTCCTTCTTTATTTCTATGTTAAACCAGGGATTGCCAAGAAGCGGGCTAATTTTCAGAATATGGTAATTCTTTGAAGTATTTTGGAAGAGGGTCAATAGATGATGATTTGTACCAAATATCAAAGCTCTAGGCCTTATGGTTTGGGAGAAGAAGATTTTTAAAGATTTCCTTCTTTATTTCTATGTAAAATCAGGGATCATTAAGAAAAGGGCTAATTTTCAGAATATGTTAATTCTTTGAAGTATTTTGGTAGAGGGTCAATAGATGATGATATATACCAAATATCAAAGCTCTAGGCCTTACCGTTTGGGAGGAGAAGATTTTTTAAGTTTTTTCACTCCGTTGCCATGGCAACCAGAGTTCTTCATGGATTTCAATTCATTGAAGTATTTTGAAAGAGCATGACCGAAGGATCATTTCTGTGAAGTTTTGTTGAAATTCCATTGTTAGTTTAGGAGGAGAAGATTTTTTTGTAATTGTGAACGAACGGACGGACAGACGGACGGACTTCGTGCTCAGGGGAGCTAAAAAAGTTTCAAGGTTGGACAAACAAATCAAATGTATGTAAAAATGCCACATATCTTTTATAGTTCTGGCATTTTTACCTGTGGCATTTTTACCACTGGCATTTTTACCCATGGCATTTTTACCTCTGATATTTTCATCTGTGGCATTTATACTTCTGGTATTTTTACCACACACCAAAAATCAAATCTCCGGGCGTTATTGTTTATCACAAGATTTTGAATTTCCTATTTCAGTTCAACATAAGTTATTAACCCTTTGTTTGTTTGTTTGTTTGAATGGGGTTTTACGCCGCTTTCAACAATCTTTCAGTTATATCGCGGCGGCTGGAGCACCTAACAATGGAATCCTGGTATTTCTCACACCAGTACTACCATTACATCCTTTCCTAGCCTCCAGCTGCTATCCCACATAGGTCTACGATTATCGACCCATTGGTGAGAGACGAATAGTCGGAAAGGATGAGTGCCGCCGCCGGGAATCGAACCCGGGACCTTTAGATTGACAGTCCGACGCGCTACCAACTGCGCTATGACGGCGGCTTATTAACCCTTTACCAGACGACAAAAATTCAGACTGGTCAAAAATCAAAGAAGTTGCAGCAGACAATTTTTATTTGTTAAAATAGAAAAATATGGAAAAAGGAAGAAATCGCTTGTAACAAGCACTTTATTTATTTTCCACAATACTTTCCACAATTTCTTTTTCAGAGAAGGGAGGGCCCAAAATTGGGTTTGTGTGGGAATGGGTTGAAAGGGTGTGCCAAGAGAAGACCAAATGGGACCAAAAGGGTAACCTGATGATGAAAATCAAAAGCAATCAAAGCTCCTGAAAGCTTTTAACATAATTGGATTCCTCAAACAACTTTGAAAGAGCTCCTCAAAAGAACTTGCCTGCTAAGTTAACCCTGATTGTACTATTAGTTTAGAAGACTTTAAAGAAATTGAGGACACGCAAGCATCAGGTTGATCACCAATCACATCTGCTCACCTTGCACTTTATGCTCAAGTTAGTTAAAAACAAAAATAAAAATTAAACTTTTTGGTACATGATTAACCCATTTCGACACAATGCTTTTTGACACAATTTCTTCTTATCCACAATGTTTTCTACATAAAAAAACAAGAGGCGCTTGAGCGCCTGATTCGCTCCATTGGCCTGAATTTACTTATCATTCCTGAGAAATTTGGTTGTTAACCATCCTGCAGTTTGCAAGAATAAAATTTTCAAAATTTCGCTATATACCATAATGGATACAAGCCCCCTATAAAAGCCATAATCTTCATCTGAGCCATATTTTATGCAGGAATCTGACACAGATTCACCAAAGGTTCATTTGTGATATTTTGTTGAAAACTTATAATCTTTTGTAATCCAAGATGATTGTAGGTTTTCACTGTTTACCATATATAGAAATAACTGGTATCCCAATCCATTAAAGCAAGGTTTACAGCCATTCAATTAGTTTTTAGCAATCTAATAAGGGGTCACCAAAGGATCATTCCAGTGAAATTTGGTTGAAATCCATCCAATGGTTTCTGAAAAGACTTTCAAAGCTTTCACCATATATGGAAATTAGCCCCGCCCATAAAAGTCATATTTTAAGCCATATCAAAACTCTTTGAAGGAAACTGATAAAGGGTCACCCAAGGATCAAGAGAGTGAAATTTGGTTGAAATCCATCCATTGATTTCAGAGAAAAAGATTTTTTAAAGATTTCTGAATATATGGAAATTAGCCCCGCCAATTTAAACCCTATTTTTCATCCAATCTTAATTCTTTGAAGATATCTGAAAAATAGTCACCAAATGAGTATTCCTGTAAAATTTGGTTGAAGTCCATCAATCCATCAATTGGTGTCTTAGAAAAAGATTTTTAAAGATTTCACTACATATGGTAATTAGCCATGCCCATTTAAGCCATGTTTTTCATCCGATCTTAATTCTTTGAAGGAATCCGATAAAGGGTAACCCAATGAGTTTTCATGTAAATTTGGTAAGAATTCATCCATTAGCTTCTTACAAGAAAATTCTTAAAGGTTTCACCATATATGGAAATAAACCATGCCCATTAAAGCTATATTCTTCATCCAATCCTAATTCTTTGAAGGAATCTGATAAAGGGTAAAAAGATTAGCATTCCTGTAAAAAGGTGTTGAAATCCATCCATTGGCTTCAGAGAAGAAGATTTTTAAAGGTTTCACCATAAAAGGAAATTAGCCCTGCCCATTAAAGCCATGTTTTTCATCCAATCAAAATTCTTTGAAGGAATCTGATAAAGGGTAACCAATTGAGCATTCCTGTAAAATTTGATTGAAATCCATTTATTGGTTTCTGAAAAGAAGATCTTTAAAGGTTTGACCATATATGGAAAATAGCTATGGCCTTTAAGGCCATGTTTTTCATCCGATCAAAATTGTTTGAAGGAATCTGAAAATTGGTCACTCAAGGATCAAGACCGTGAAATTTGGTTGAATTCTGTTCAGTTTTTTCTGAGGAGAAGATTTTTTTAGTAAAAGTTTTCGGACGGACGCAAGACCGACACAACGCCATGACAACAGCTCGGTGGCTTTCACAACACAGTGACACTCTTTAAGGCCCTGTAGAACTAGAGGTGCTTGAGCGCCTGTATCATTCCACAGGCATGAATGTACTGTTTAAGCAAATTTTTTCATGAATTAAAAATAAACTGAATATTATGGAAATAAATCAAAATCATTGAAATCTTAGAAACAGTTCTAGGGAACCAATTCTTTAATCTATATTAAATCTATTTATTCTATAATCTGATAAAATGTCACCAAAGGAAAGATTCCATCAAATTTTGTTTTAATCCAGCCACTGGTTTCTGAGAAGAAGAATTTCCAAGCTTTTAATATATATGGAAATAGTGCCACCGTGTAAAGCAATAGTTTTCATCCTATATTGAAATAAGCCCCACCCATTAAAACCAAAGGATCATTTCTGTGAAGTTTAATTGAAATCCATTGACTAGGTTCTAAGAAAAAAATTTTCAAAGCTTTTACTATATATGGATTAGCCCGTCCATTTCAGCCATGTTTTTCATCTAATCAAATTCTTTGAAGGAATCTGATAAAGGTTCACCTAAGGATGATTTCTGTGAAATTTGGTTGAAATCCATCCTCCGGTTTCTGAGAAGATTTTCAAAGCTTTCACCATATATGGAAATTAGCCCTGCCCATTAAAGCCATGTTTTTCATCTGATCAAAATTCTTTGAAGGAATCTGATAGAGGGTCACCCAAGAGTCATTTCTGAGAAATTTGGTTGAAATCCATCCACCAGTTTCTAAGAAGATTTTCAAAGCTTTCACCATTTATGGAAATTAGCCGTGCCCATTAAAGGCATGTTTTTCATCTGATCAATATTATTTGAAGGAATCTGAAAGAGGGTCACCCAAGGATCATTTCTGTGAAATGTGGTTGAAATCTTTTCAGTACTTTCTGAGGAGAAGATTTTCAAAGTAAAAGTTTAAGGACCGACATACGACCGGATGGACGACTAGACGGATGCACACACGCAGGACGGACACAACGCCATGACAACGCTCACTGGTTTCAGCCAGTGGAGCTAAAAAACAATCATGGAAAATATGCAAGAAATTGAGCATTTGCTTATAACAAGCAATTCCCCTTTTTTCTAAACAAACTATCATTGAATATTACATACATGTACTAGACAGCCAGGTACAAAGTAAAGATTTTGGTCCTAACAAAAGATATTAAGGCCAAAATGTCTGGCACTTGGCTCACAGGGCTTAACCCTTTCCCACACACTGACACTCTTTGATGCTCCTAAAAAAAGTATTGGGAAAACACAGCAATTTCTTCATTTTCCACAATGTTTTCAACCCCAGAAACTTGAAACATTCTAATATTTCATGAACTTTAAATTCATCATCTGTAACTTCTTTCAATTTGGAACTGTCTACAGTTTTCTGATGTGGTTAAAGGTTAAGACAGCCAGGAACAGAGGAAAAGGTCTTAGTCCTAACAAAAGATATTAAGACCAAAATGTCTGGCACTTGGCTCACTGAAATCAAATCTGAAAGATTGAAGCTATATCCATAAAGCTTAGGAGAGAAAGAAGAATTTATGAGTCTGTCTTGCCCTGTCCATCAATTTACCTCATTTTCCTTTTTTTCTTTCTCTATATATTGAGGATATTGAACGAGTCATCATTAACCGATTACAAGCTGACAACATTTCGGACTGGCTAAAACAGTCATGCCCCACTTCTAGAATTAATAAGTATCATAACATAAAGATTGAGACCTTGAACATCATTTCAATGGTTCAGCGTGAAACAGTTGTAACTGCCTATAAACATATATGCAGTTACAACTGTTTCATACTGAACAATCAATTTGGTACAGCTGGATCACAGAAACCATCACCATCAACTGTGACATGTAGTTTTTAGTAGTTCAATGAGGAATTTTTGTATTTGAAAAATTATTACATCTACCATCTTCTGGAGAATAACACAATCTACTGGCTGTTTCACAATGACCCTGACCTTGAATTTATTGATACAGGAAATCTTCACTAGAAGCAGCCATGAATATTGTCAAGTTATTATCCATAAAAGGTAAGGTAGTTTTTTCTTATTTTACCTTTACATCACAAAGAAGCAAGTCACTCTGTGACCATGACCTTAAACAGATTGATCTGAAAACTAATAGAATCATCAGTACCAGGAGATGAATGTCAGTGCTAAATATAACTGATATAACGGTCAATTCTGTGTCACATCTAAAATCTAAAGGAATGTGATTAAGCTGAATATCAAAAAGGATCAACATCAACAACCCAAAATAAACAACTTTAAATTTTATGTTAAGCTTTTGTTGGATACGAAGATTGACCTGAACTTTCAATGGATAAATCTGAAAACCAATAGGGATCATCAACACCCAGAGATAAGTGATTTGGTGATCCTAGCTATATTCTATGTCAAGTTATCCTCTGGATAAGGTTTTGTATAAAAAAAGGTCAAGTTCAAGGTCAATTTTATATGCTGCATAGAGTTTTATTAGGCTAAGCATGTAAAAGAGTATACACATTGTTTCTGTTCTAAGGAGTTTAGTTCCGGGGCAGTATAGTGTGTTGACAGGTCATGCATATAAATGAGTACACACCTTATTTTCTGTTCTATTGAGTACAGTTCCTGGGCAGTATATTGTGTTGACAGGTCATGCATAAAAATAAGTACACACCTTATTTTCTGTTCTATTGAGTCTAGTTCCTGGGCAGTATAGTGTGTTGACGGGTCATGCATATAAATGAGTACACACCTTATTTTCTGTTCTATTGAGTTCAGTTCCTGGGCAGTATAGTGTGTTGACAGGTCATGCATAAAAATAAGTACACACCTTATTTTCTGTTCCTTTGAGTTTAGATCCTGGGCAGTATAGTGTGTTGACAGGTCATGCATATAAATGAGTACACACTTTATTTTCTGTTCTATTGAGTCTAGTTCCTGGGCAGTATAGTGTGTTGACGGGTCATGCATATAAATGAGTACACACCTTATTTTCTGTTCTATTGAGTTCAGTTCCTGGGCAGTATAGTGTGTTGATGGATCAAGTCTCACATGTTCCATATACACGGGTCCTGGTGTAATGTTCTGTATTTGTACTTCTAAATATACATCATCTGACTGTAAAAAAAGCAAATGATCAATCAAGGCTGTCAATCAAACAATCAATTGACCAATCAAATCTTTTATTAAACCGAAAGTGAACACATTGGCTGACATTTATATGAAGCATTTCTATTTGTTTGGCAACTTAAACATCGTAACTGCAGCTTATTCAAACTGTATTTATTATGTTTAGGTCACAAAATAACCATTCTACTTATTTTTACATGTTACTGGAAATACGTTTGCAAAATAGTGCCGTTAAATACTGATGTAAAAATTTCTGTCGGAGACAGTGGATGTGGCCGTCAAAGTCGGTTGGCGGGTCCAGTGATCTGTCAAATGATGAATTGCTGGGAACACTAAATAACCTCTGACAAGGCAGTTCAACAGATATTAAATAACTTTAGTTTGCAGATCATTAAGTAAATGGCATAAATCAAAAAGAGACAGTAAAGTTGGCGACCTAGACCTGTAATATTACAGCTGGAATAAGCAGTATTTCTGGTGTTTAACCCTTTCCCACCCAACAAAATTTAAGACAGGTCAAAATTGAAACAAGCTGCAGACGATAATTTCAAGCTAATGGAATTTTAATTCTTTTCATCTTTTTGGATAGAAAACATAGTGGATAATATGGAAATTGCTTGTTACAAGCAATTTCTTCATTTTCCACAATGTTTTCCAAAACTTTTTTCTTGGGGGGGGGGGGGGGGGGGGGGGGATCAGATCACAAGTCTGATTGGCAGTTCTTTAAATCAAATCTTGCCAGAAAAGGAATATATTTTATATATTTCCAAATTGAAGGAGGATGCAGAAGACAGTTCGAATCGGATGCAATTCAAAATAAAACCATCCTATGTGGTAGAAAATATTGTGGAAAAAGAAGAAATTGCTTGTGACAAGCAATTTCTTCTTTTTCCACAATGTTTTCTCAAGTATAAAATCACAGTGGCGTAAAACCCTGGGTTTGTACAGGAAAGGGTTAAAATTCATAAGGAAGTAAATGTTGAACTCCTATAGGGTGTAGCAGGGCTATGGTCACCCATTCTAACACAATTCCACCATTTTTATGCCAATCAAGAAAATAGCTTTGGCAAACATTGTTGACAATGAAAAGATTGATTTTTTACAGGGTCAACACTCATCAAATAAAAATTGTCATCTGAACTTCTTCAATTTGGAACAGTCTAAAATTTAGTTGTCTGGTAATGGGTTAAATCAAGACACATAGACAACCAGACAGATCAAAAGCTAATGGGTCTTAATACATAGATAAATCAGATAAAGCAAATTTATTCCCTTCAAATGTAATATTTGCAAAACATTTATCAGAATCAACCCTTCATTTTGCAGGAGACCTCATCTTGTAGAACATATGTGCCCAGTAATTTCGAAATCAATCCATCTATATATTAACCCTTGTCATGCTGAACCTGGAATATTCCTGTTTTTGGCAGGAGGTATATACACAGATCAGACTGCACATATGTGCGGTCTGATCTTAGTCTACACCTCCTGCTTGTCCCATTTAAGCCAGAGTTGTTTACAAGATAAATTTTCAAAAAAATTATTTACCCACAATGTTTGCATCCAGTTCTGTCAGCCCTTTGATTTTAATGCAATACTGTAGATGATTTTATTCAGCATGATAAGGGTTAATGTAACTAGAAGTGATTGAGTGCTTGTATCACTCCACAAGTCTGAATATACTGATTAACCCTTTCCTGTTTTTCAAAATTTTTTAGACTTGTCAAAATTCAAAGAAGTTGCAGATGATAATTAAAAGTGAGTGGAATATGAAAAGTAACCAACCTACAGGGTAGAAAATATTGTGGGAAAAGAAGAAATTGCTTGTTACAAGCAATTTCTTCTTTTCCCATAATATTTTCTCAAGTATAAAAAACCAGGGACGTAAAATCCAGGGATTAAATAGGAAAGGGTTAAGCAAATGGTGTTTTCAGCATTCAATATATACAGAATCATCTTATAGCCATCTCTGGAAAATAAATCTAGTCACCAAGATCTTGAAATAGTTCTAGTGAAGAATTTCAAACTTTTAACAGTTTTACAAAGTCAGGTTGAGCTATGTAAAATTCATATATTAAGTAAGATGAAAACGCATTAACAAAATTTCCAATGTATTTCATATATAGACATTAGCCCCACCCATAAATTCCATGTTTTTCAACCTATCAAAATCATGTGAAGAAATCTGCAAAGAGTCCCCTGAGGATTATTCTTTTGAAATAGGGTTGAAATCCTTCGATAGGAATCTGAGGTATTTCGTGTGACATTTGGTTAAAATCAATCTACTGTTTTCTGAAAAAAAGAGATTTTTAAAGTTTTCAGCATATACCATATATGGAAAAAAGATATGCCTATTTGAGCTATGTTTTTAAACAATTTTTTTTAAGAAATCTGATAAAGGATCACCCCAGGACCAATCCTGTAAAATTTGGTTGAAATCCATCCACTGCTTTCTGAGAAGAAGATTTTTAAAGCTTTCACCGTATATGGAATAGCTCCTCCTATTAAAGCCATGTTTTTTATTGGATAAAAATTCTCTGAAGAAATTTGATAAATGGTCACCCAAGGATCATTTATGTGAAATTTTGTTGAATTCTGTTCAGTACTTTCTGAGAAGATTTTAAAAGAAAGAATCTTCGGAGGGACTGATGGACAGACAGACAGACACACGACAGACACCATGCCATGCCAATGGTCCCTTTCAGCCAGTGGGGTTAAAAGGAGAAATTGTTAGTTACAAGCAATTTTTCCTTTTCATGCAAAGTTTTTCTACACATATTTCCAAAAGTGTGAGAAAAGCAGGATTGTGTGTTGATGGGTTATAATTGCATTTTCATCAATTAAATTCAATTTATTTTTTTTTTCATTTAGTTAAGTGCTAAAGGATAATGATAAATCTTTCTCTCCAACATTTAATAAAGAAAACTTTACTAAATTAGCTAAATTCATTACCTCCCTTTAATAAGTCTTACAAAATTGGGTCCAAAACATAAAAATTTTTCAACTGATCAATTTCTTTAGAAAAATCTAATTAAAGGTTATCCAAAAGAGGTCCAGAAACATCCATGTGAAATATAACAAAAGGGCCATGGTGGTCCTAGATCGCTCGCCTGAACTGTCTGCTGTTAAAAAAACGCAACTAGAGACAAATGACTTTAATCAGTTTCATGAAGATTGAGGCAAAACTTAGACTTCTATATTGTAAACAAAGAAATTGTCATTATGGCCCCATTTCCTGTGTTATCCTATAGAACCTTCCCATAATCTATAAGGTTCATCTTTATGACCTAACAAGCATCCTGACCAAGTTACATGAAGATTGAGCCAAAATGATGACCTCTAGAGCATTAACAAAGAAATTGTCATTAAGGCCCCTTTTCCTGTGTTTTCCAATAGAATCCTCCAATAATTCATCCTCACAATCAAACAGTTATTCTGACCAAGTTTCATGAAGATTAAGCCAAAATTGTGGCCTCTAGAGTTTAAACAAAGAAATTGTCATTAAGGCCCCTTTTCCTGTGTTTTCCAAAAGAACCTTTCCATAATCAATAGGCTTCATTCTTATGACCTAACAATTATTCTGACCAAGTTTTATGAAGATTGAGCGAAAATTGTGGCCTCTAGAGTGTAAACAAAGAAATGTCATTAATGCCCCTTTTCCTGTGTTTTCATATAGAACCCTCCCTTAACCAATAGGGTTCATCCTCATGACCTTACGATTATTCTGACCAAGTTTCATGAAGATTGGGTCAAAACTGTGGCCTCTAGAGAGTAAACACTTCAATTGTTGACTCTGCACTACACACGATGCACGACAGACATTCAACGATCACAAAAGCTCACCATGAGCACTTTGTGCTCAGGTGAGATAAAAATATCCATTTGATACTGTCTAACGAGACAACCTTAAGTTAATTCGCTGTTTGAACACATAACACTCTTAACAAAGAGCTTCACACAGTGGCCAATTCTTGCTCAATAGGGCTTGTCAGTGAAAAAAGAGTGTAATTTTAAACTGTTTTGCTATGTCAAGAGCAGATAATTCCAACGATACTAGAAGGATCAACATAAACTTTGTCTCATGCTGCTCAACTAGACATCATAAAGATTTACAGTGGCAAGTTTTCAGTTCCTATACAAAATGTAGATGTTGGGCACACAAAAAACACTGCACTTTTTATCTTTTTTCTTAAGTCAAGAGTAGGTAATTCATAGAGATATTTTAGCAAGCTTCAGTTCATTTCAATTTAAACTGTAAGCAAAGTAGCATACACACACAAGACAAAAGGACTGTTGACCCTGGTGCTCTCATCTCCGAGATAAAGGCTCTTTTTCTTTCAACAGTCTAGTTTAATGTTAAGGTTAGGATTATGATACAAGTGGGACTAACCTTACTTTACACATCTCTAGGCTATGTACCTGGGGAACCAAAAGTCTTAATGACAAATTTGAAAGCTTTAGGAATTAAAAGAAAGGTGAACACTTTTGCCTCACCTCTGGATCCATGGGTAATAATTCTAGAAATATTAAAGAAGTCATTGAACTGGTGCTTTATGCTAAATATCAAGGCTGAAGGCCAACTGGGTCAGGAAGAGAAGATTTTCAAAGATTTAAGTTTCACTGCCATGGTTAGCAGAGTTTTTCAACTGGATTTCTACAAATTTAGCTATTGTGAAAGAGGACCACCTAAGGAACATTTCTACTTAATTTGGTTGAAATTGGTCTGTTAGTTTGGGAGGTGTTATTCAAAAACCCTTCTTTATTTCAATATATGCCCCACACCTAGGGACCCCAAGTATAATGATTTCAGTATTTCTTTTAACAACATCTCTTCCTATATCATTACACCAATTTCAAATAAATTTTATCAAAGTTGTACTTTATGTAGAACCCTTTAAAATCAGATAAAAATAATTTAAGTCTGTTGAAAATTCTGGTTGCCATGGCAACAGAGGTGAAATTTTAAAACAATCTTTAAAAATCTTCTCCGCCGGAATTTTGATAATTTGCCTTAAACATCAGTATATATACTGACCTCTGGGGTCCAAAGGGGTAGAGAGTCCAAAGGGGTGTTGTTCATACAGAAATAAAGAAGGATTTTTTGACATCTCCTCCCGAAATTTTGAAAATAATCTTTTATAATCACAACATTGACAGAGGCCGGACAAAAGGGGATCACAATCGCTCACTTGAGCAATATCTGCTAAGGTGAGCTAAAATTGCTAACAGACAGACAGATGGATGGACAACTGAGGGCATAACATTATACAATCTTTGGGGAGTATAAATCATAGGGGCATAAAAATGGTAGGATCTTTCTAATATAAAACAAGATGTGTTTGTGAAACACCATGCCCCCGAAACAGGATTTCTTTAGAAACGGGTGATTATTATTTTTTCTTTGTTTTAGGGAAAAGGGTTAAAATTTTTACCTTGACCTTGATGAAATGACCTTCCCCAGTTGCGCCTTGTTGAGATCTATCTACATACCAAATATTAGCAGTGTAACTTAATTAGGGATGAAGTTATAAGAAAATGTTTAGTTGGCAGGTTAAGTTTTGCAGACGGACAGATAGACGGACAGACAGAAGGACAGACAGACAGACACCAGTAAAACAATATGCCCCTGATCTATCGATGCGGTGGCATAAAACTTCCACTGTCCTCATTTACCTCTGCATTATAAAATTTGGTTTTCACATCTAGAGGCTTCAAAACCTGAAAGAAAAGAAAACACTTAACTGAGAATTACAAACAATCTGGTCCTTCTAAAAACAAGAAAATAGTTGGCAGTCAGATGTTGGAAAGAGAATACAAAATTAGAAATGTGTAATAGACATGGATACCCCCACTAAAATGCTTGTCACATGACCGTCAGCTGTGACCTTGAACTTGCAAGTATCCAACAGAATTTTACACATGACACTAGTATTCATCCAGGGGAATAATTGTGCTAAGTTATTTTGAAATCAATTAATTAATGGTGAAGATATGTTCCCTACAAGAAATGGATGCACAAACTAATCCCTACACTTACAAATGGCTAGAGGTACCTCTATATGTCTGTTGCCATAGCATGGGTATGTGTGTGTGTGTGTGTGTGTGTGTGTGTGTTTAAAAAGAGTAAACAAGTGGTATTATTCATATAAAACTTCATTCAGAGTTATCAGAACAGTTCCTTTGGTAGGGAATATATATCCCAAGTTGTTATTTTGAGTAAAATCACAGATATCTCAAAAAGTCAAAAGTTTTGCATGATAGCAACAATGAAATTACCATAACAGCGATACCAAGGCTATTCAAATATTACTAGTTTCTTAAAATTCCCAAGCTAACAATTTGATCAAATAAAGCTAAAACTAATAACAAGTCTTAAAATTCAAAAAGGTTTGGACCTTTAAAGAAAAAGTTTATGGACAACACATATACAGATAGACAGACACAACATCATGATGATAGCTAGGCTGGAATTCCATTAAAGGAGCTAGAAAGGTTTTTAAGACTTGTGTTATTTTCAGCTCTGTTTGTTGGTGGTTCCCTAAAGATAACACCTACCTGGAACTTGAAGAACTTTCTGAAGGCCATTTTATCCCCAGCCTCTGTTGTGTAACTGACTGCACAAACCAGGCTGAAATGATAGTAAATAAAGAATAACCAATCCTTACATACAGACAAACTTGCATCTTTATCTCCCCCATCCACCCCTAAAATAACAATATAATTTAGAAGTCTTCACATATTCACTCCTTCACTCCTTCTTCGAAATGAAAAAATAGAAGCAAGAAGCCTAAGAAGACCATTGTCTGTAAGATCTCCACCCATGAGGCACCAACTCAACAAAACTCACTCAAATGTTTTTTATAAGACAAAGATTGTCAGAAAAGCTCTGCTCTAGCCCCGACACACAAATAATTGAGGGTCAATCAAAATTTGATTAACTATTTTTCAACAGGGTCACCAAAGAATCACACCTTTAAACTTCCGCCAAAACTGGCTCCAATGTTCAGGACATGCTATTTAAAGAATGACATGTGAAAAACTCCAACGCCAATAATTTTTTACCAATCATAATTTCATGGAACATCTTAGGAAAGGGTCAATAAAGAATCATTGGTATAGAAAACTGCCCAACCTGCCATGCCCATATTTATAGAGCAGTCAAAATTTCATAAACAATTTTTCAAAACGCAACATTCTGATAAAGTTTTCTTGAAATTCGGCCAAGTATTTTAGAAGTTGATGTTAAAGAAATCAAAATGCAAAACTGCCAAACAAAACCAAAGGAATAATCCTATTATGTTGGGTTCGAATTGGCCATTAGTAGTCTAGAAGATCTTTAAAGAAAAAAAGAGGGCCAGTGGCCCTGGCGCTCACCTGAGATAAGGCTCTTTTTTTCTTCAAGGCCTAATACAAACTGGGTCAGGAGAAGACCTCCTTAAACATTTAACCCATTCCCACACAAGCCCTCCTTTTTACGTCCCCTCAAGAAATAAGCTTCGGAAAACATTGTGGAAAATGAAGAAATTGCTTGTATCAAGCAATTTCTTCATTATCCACATTGTTTTCTATTCAAAAAGACGGAAAAAAATAAAATTCCATCAAATTTAAATTGTTGCTTCTTTCAATTTGGACCAGTCTAAAATTCTCTTGTGTGGGAATGGGTTAACTAAAATCAACAAGCCCAATTTGGTTGAAATTGGCCAAATAGTTTTGAAAGGGTTGCCTTCTTTATTTCTACTTAAGCCTAATCACCCTGTGGCTCTAAAATTTGAAAGAGGTCAATGTACTGATGCTTCATGCAAAATTCAAGATTCTTCAACTTCTGGGTCAGAAGGAGATGTTTTTTTATTTTTTCTCTTGTTGTCATTGCAACCAGAGTTTTCAACTGATTAAATTCTTTGGTTGAAATCAGCCCAGTGGTTTGGGAGGAGACGTCGTTTTAAAAATCCTTCTTTATTTCTATATAAGCCCCCCCTGGGGCTCCTCCCCTGGGGGCCCGAGGTTGATGATTTGAGCAATTCTGAAATAGGTCAATGTACTGATGCATCATGCAAAATATTAAGACTCTAGGCACTCTGGGTTAGGAGGAGATAATTCTAAAAGTTTTATTAAAATTCCAGTTTTGTTGTCATGGCAACCAGAGATTTAAACGGATTTCAATTCTTTAAGCAATTATTAAATGGCATCACCCAAGGAACATTCCCACAAAAATTGGTTTTGGCAATGTTTTCTACCCTTAAAATTCTTTGTATTTAGATTTCAATCAAACTTTAATTACTGTCTGCAACTTCTTTTTATGTGGACCAGTGTTAAGGAGAAGAATTTGATATTGCTCTAATTGAGCATTTTATCAAACTTGGGGCCCATGGGGTGGGGCCATTTTGACCTAATGGGTATAATTTTAAAAACCTTGGAAGAGAAAAATCTGGATGTACTATAAACCAAATATGAATGCATTACAACTTGTACATTGGGAGAGGAAGATATTTGAACATGCTCTTATTGAGTGTTTTTCATAAATTTTGATTCCTTGGGAAGGGCCATTTTTGTCCAAATGATATAAACATGGTAGATTTAAATAACATTTTGCTATGTTTTTAGTATGATAGCTCTAGGCCCTATATTTAAGAAGAAGAATTCTTTAAAATTAAGCGAATTATGCAATTTTTGTCCCCTGGGGCAGGGACAATTTTGATCCTAAGGGCTTAATTTCCTGTAACATAGTAAAGAATTATTTAGTGGTGCTACACACCATCTATGAATGTCCTTCACCTTATATTTCAGAAGGTGAAGACTTATGAAGTTGCTCTAATTTTCCCATATTTTGGACCTCTGGGGCAAGTCCATGTTTTATTCCACCATGTTTTATTCCAGGGATAAAAATTTAGCTAAAATAGTAGAGAACCATCTGGTTATGATATATACTAAATATGAATAGCTTAGACGATTGGGAGGAGAAGACTGTTGAATATGGTATAATTGAGCATTTTTACAAACTTTGGACAGCCAGGGAAGGGATGGTTTTTAACCTACAGGCATAATCTAATCAAAATTGATAGATATCAGACAGGCTATGTTACATCCCAAATATAAATGCCCTCTGCCTTGAATTGAAGAATCTTTTTTTAACTTACTCAAATTTTGCATTTTTCTCTATTTAGGGCCCCTAGTGCACGGCCTATTATGACCCTAAGAGAACAATTTTAAGTGATATAGTACAAAACCATCTAGTATTGCTACATACCAAATATGAATATCCTTGACCTTATAGTTTACAAGGAAGAGTCTTTTGAACTTGCTCTAATTAAGCATCTTTCCAAACTTTGGACCTCAGGGGCGGGGCCATTTTTGACCCAAGAGACTTAATTTTTGAAAAAAAACAACATGTGATTAAGCTAAACATGAAATTTAAATGCCTTTTGCCTTGTAGTTTCTGAAAAAGAAAATTTAAAGATTATCAAAATTTCCCTTTTTCAAATGCCGCAGCAACCAGAGTTTTACACAGAATGAAATTCTTTAACAACTTTTGTAGAGCTTCACCTACGGAACATCCCTGCAAAGTTTCAGCTTGATTGGCCTGATAGTTTAGGAGAAGATTTTTAAAGATTTACTAAAATTTCCCATTTTCAAATGCTGCAGCAACCAGAGTTTTTCACAGAATGAAATTCTTTTAACAATTTTTTAGCAGTTTTGTAGGACAAAATCGGTGTTTCACATCGATCAACTGGAAACAAGTTTTCACACATCTCCGCTCATTTCTACGCATGCTCATAAACTTAAAGTGAAAATCTAGCTGATCACCTCCATCTTGCTTCATCGCTGATGAAGAAAATAACTTACTTGCTGAATGCCAACAGCCTCCTTTTAGTCTTGAATATCAAGGAAAATGGTTCAAAATTTCGACTTAATATATCCATAGTAAATTGTCTAATGAATTGTCTAGATGAGAGAAATAATTTCCTCGCGTTTCAAGATAGAAGTTAGGTAAGTGGTTAGTGGAGTAGGCGAATACATGTAAACAAACTCCTAACCCTGTCTGTTAGTTTTGACCTGGCAGGGCTGAGAAAATACGCAGTATATGTTACAAGTTACAACGCTGTTACAGTTGTGATTCACGGGCCTTATTAACCCCACTGAATAAAACACCCTCTTCCCTCTCGAATTCGACTATATCTTTGGAAGGGACATGTAGTACTTCAACTGTAATAATAATATGCTCAACGCAAAAAGAATTGAATGTAAGCTTTGATTGCTCTACCTTTTATCATTTAACCATTTACCACACAACCACAAATTTTCAAGCACTGATGAAATGATATTAAAGAAAACGTTGTGATTAAATCAAAATAGCAATTCCGAGCTCCTAACCATGGATTCCTGGTAAATCACACACCAGTACTACCACTACATCCTTATTGAGCCTCCAGCTGCTCATCCCACTTAGGTGTACGATTTATTTACTCATCTTGATGATACATGCTGGCATTATTGAGCGAGGTAAATGATAAGCCAACAAAACCACTCTCAGGACTTTCAGTCCTTTGATTTAGAACTTCATCCAAGGAAGATACCTGCAAAGTTTCAGCTTGATTGGCCTACTGGTTTAGGAGAAGAAGATTTTTAAAGAAATTGTGGACAGATGGACGGACAACGACTGATCACAATAGCTCGCCTTAAACTTTGTGCACAGGTGAGCTAATAAAACATTTTGCAAAAAAAATGTTGAACTGTTTTCAGTTTAGCCTAGCCAATAACTTCAAAGCGCATGTAATACTGGTATGGAGACAAAGAGGTAAGTTTCATTTTACATTGTACTTTGAATGAATTGGCTACAAAGCTGTAAAGCAATGAAAATCCCAGGTTACTTAACTTAACCCTTGTCATGCTGTATAAATTACCTTCCTGAAATGCTGTCAAATCAAAGGGCTGAAAGCACTGATAGAACTTGTTGTTCAAAAATTACATTTCTTTAAGAAATCAACTTCATAAACAACCCTGATAGGAAAAGTATAAGCAGGAGGTGTAGACTAAGATCAGCCTGCACATAAGTGCAGTCTGCTCTTAGTCTACACCTACTGCTAAAACCGGAATTTTCCGGGTTCAGCATGACAAGGGTTAATTTCAAATCCAGTTATTGAGATTTATGAAACATATATTCTTTGTTTACTTTATATCAAAAGTATTAATCAAGATTGCATTAACCTTACTCTTTTCTACATTTCTTCACCTATTACCACACCAGAAAATTTTAGACTGGTCCAAATTGGAAAGTTTCAGACAACAAATTAAAGTTTATGAAATCTAAGATTTTTTCATCTGGACAGAAAATGTTGTGGAAAATGAAGAAATTGCTTGCTCAAAGCAATTTCTTCATTTCACACAATGCTTCCCCTGGTGATTTACATGAGGGTTATCAAAAAGTGTCATTGTTAGGGAATGTGTTAAGTCTTTTACAGACAGCAAAGCCTAGAATCCTACCCAAATTACCAGTTATAATAGATAAAGTTTAATCCATTCCCACATAATCCCTCCTTTTTACAATGAAGAAATTGCTTGTATCAATCAATTTCTTCATTATCCACAATGTTTTCTATCCAAAAAGATAATTTAAAATTCCATCAACTTCAAATTGTTTCTGCAGCTTCAATATGTACCAGTCTAAAATTTTGTTATGTGGGAATGGGTTAAGATACAGGCCATGTCATGGCCCAACCAAGAAAAAGGCTATAAAAATGGTGTGAAAAAATGCAGTTAGTTTTTCATATTTCCTCAAAAATGTTCTTGTATGAAAAGTTCTTCCAACATTCCTATTCCCATTTGAGTTCAAAATCTCCAGTGATAAGAAAGACCTCGTAAATCAGTAGATAGGATCTATGGGTCTAGTAAATTTAATTCCTGCCGATACCAGAGCACCTATTTTAAAGTGAATTATATTCTCAATGCACCATAGTGCAGCAATACATTTCATATTTCTGTGACTTAATGTTTTAGGGAATACCCTGCTTTTCAATTTAGATTTTTTATCAAATTGGATTAACCTTTTACCAGAATGCAAAATTTTAGCTGGTCCAAATTGAGAGGAGTTGCAGACGACAATGAAAAATGTATGAAATTTTAGTTTGTTTCAGCTTTCTTGGTTAAGAAATTGTAGAAAATTTAGTAATTGCTTGTTGCAAGCAATTTCTTCATTTTACACAATGTTTTCCCATATGTTTTTCTTGAGGGGGTTCAATAGCGTCATTTATGTAGAAACTGGTAAACTGACAAGTGATAAGATGAGAATTCAAAGATTTGTTTTTGCACATACAGTAAAAGCCATAATAAGAAATAGAACTTTTAAGCAATTCTTTTCTAAAATAGAATTTGACTTAACCCTTTCCCATTCAAATACGGGATTTTGCAATTTTGAGATTTTATACTTGAGAAAACATTGTGGAAAAAGCAGAAATGGCTTGAAACAAGCAATTTCTCCTTTTTCCACAATATTTTCTACCACATAGGATGGGTTCATTTCAAATAGCATCCAGTTGTCATTGTCGTCTGCAACTTCTTTCAATTAGGACCAGTCTAAAATTTCAAAAAGCAGGAATGGGTTAAACAAAAAGCATTGTTTTTAGACCACTCATTCTATTTTCAATGGTTTTGTGGTCTCAAACTTAGTAAGATGCTTAACCTACAAATATGGTTAACCATTTCCTTTTGTCAACATTTCAGACAGGTGAAGTTCGAAAGAAATTTCAGACAGCTACACCAAAATGAGCTAAGGAGCTCAACAAAAAAGGGTATCTGGTTATAATGGACAGTTTAACCCATTACCTGCCGCTGTCATAGCACAGTCGGTAGCATGTCAGACGCCTAGTCTTCAATTATGGGATGTCATGGGTTCGATCCCAAATGGCGGCACATATTCTTTCCAGCATTTGTCTCTAACCAATCCATGGATAATGGTAAACCTAAGTGGGATAGCAGCTGGAGGCTAGGAAAGAATGTAGTGGTAGTACTGGTGTGAAAAATACCAGTTATCCATTGTTAGGTGCTCTAGCCGCCGCAATATGACTGAAATACTGATAAAGAGGCGTTAAACCCCACTCAATCAATTAACCCAAAAACCAGACAACAAAATTTAAGACTGGTCAAAATTGAAAGAAGTTGCAGACGACATTTTAAAGTTGATGAAATCTTTAAAATCTTTGTCTTTTGGGGCAGAAAGCATTGTGCATAATGAAGAAATAATGAAGAAATCCACCATGTTTTCCAAAGCTTTCATATTAAGGGGCATTTAAAAGCGTCACTGTGTGGTAATGGGTTACTAACTTGCAGTTCCCTTTTATATTTATCTCCCTTTGAAATGTGGTCAGCAGCTGTTTCAAACTTGGACGAGTCTAAAATTTTTTCATCTAATGTTGGGTTAATCCACAATAAATTCTGCCCCAAAAGACAAAAAAGTCTAAAATTTCATCAACTTGAAATTGTTGCCTGCAACTCCTTTCAATTTGGACCAGTCTAAAATTTTCTTGTATGGAAATGGGTTAAGTTGAAGATAATGATCAATTACCAGATGGCAAAATTTTAGACAGGTCCAAGTTGAATGGAGTTGATAATTTAGAGGTTATGAGATTTTAGGTTTTTTCTACTTTCTGGGTAGAAAGCATTGTGGAAAAAGAAGAAATTGCTTGTTGCAATTTCTTCATTTTGCACAATGTTTTCCTAATTTTTTTTTTTTTTTTTTTTTGAGGGGCATCAACTAATGTCATTGAGTGGGAATGGGTTGAATTAAATTGATTTAACAAAATATTGACACTAACATGTGTGTGCCGAGTTCTTTGACCTCATGCTGTATGACATCATCAATACTCTGTTCCGGTTTTAAGTTTGTTGTTGGCTGTGTGTTGACGCCCGTCAGTAACAATCTCTGTGAACTTGTTTGTAAATCAGCCTGAAAATAAAATAATTAAGTAATGATTCACCCACTACATAGTGGCAAAATTGTGTCCTAATTGAAGTTGCAGACAACAATTTCAAATTGATAGGATTTTGATCATCATTGTAAATTTACCAAATTTTGTCATTTGGAAGTTAAATAAAGATTTTTTATTTTATTTTTTTATTAGCAATTTCTTATTCCTCATTGTTTTCCCAACCTTTTGCTTTTTCAGGAATGTAAAAAAAGAGGATTTTGTGTGGAAATGACTTTAGGCCACTAATAAATATCTGAACACCAACCTTGAACAAATACCTTAACAAGAGGACCAAAATGGCCCAAATTGCTCACCAGAGATATATTTCATAATGTCAGTAAGACTGATCAGCCCAGCCCTGCCATACTCCTGTTTTTCATAAATAAAGATTTCACAAACAATTTTTAAAAGGGTCATTCAAAGTTCTTCTCTGCAAAATTTGGTACAAATTGGCTTGGTGGTTTAAGGGTAGAAGACTTTCAAAGAATTATTTCATGATTTCTCTATATCTGATAAGTCTATCCTTCCAATCCCCAATTTCAAATTTCATTTACAATTTTTGAAAAGGGTCATCCAAAGAAAATTCCTGCCAATTGTTTTGTCCTAATTGACTGAAAGTTTAGGAAGATTGATTGATTAAATGGGGTTTAACACCACATTTAACAGTATTTCAGTCATACCGTAGCAGCTGGAGCACCTAACAATGCATTTCTGGTATTTCTCACACCAGTACTACCACTATATTCTTTTCTGGTCTCCAATTGCTATCCAACTTAGGTTTACAATTATCCACCCAGTGAGAGACAAATGTCGGAACGGATATGCTGCCGCCAGGGAAGATTAGGAGATTTTTTAAAAAACTTCATATATTTCATGATTTGTTAAAGTCCGATAAGCCCTGCCACTCAAGGAACATTCCTTCCAAGTCTGTTACAAATTGACGAAGTAGTTTTGGAGGCAAAAATTCTTGAAGAATTATCTTATAAGATCCACCAGACCACACTCCAACTTTTTTGCAAATCAATGTAAAATATTGGACAGGGTCGTCAAAGGAAAATCCCTGCAAAATTTGGTCCAAATTGGCCTAGTGGCTAAGAGGGAGAAGATTTTTATTAAATTATTTCATGATTTCTCTATGATTGATGGGTTTGCCCTACCATACCTCTATTTTTAGTAAATCAAAGTTCTGAAAAGGGTCACCCAAGGAACATTCTTCAGTTTAATGCAAAATGGCGAGATGGTTTAGGAGGAGACTTTTAACCCATTCCTACACAATAACCCTTTTGGACACCCCAAGGAAAAACAATTGGGAAAACATTGTGTAAAATGAAGAAATTGCTTGTAATTGCTTCTACCCAGAAAAGTGAAAAAAAATAAGGACATTCAAATGGACTTTGAAATGTTGTCTGAAACTCCTTTCAATTTTGACCAGTCTAAAATTTTGCTGTGTGGTGATGGGTTATTGAATTATTTCATGCTTTATATAATTATTTCATGATTTTTTTTTTAAGTCTGAAAAGCCATGCCCGACCATACCTCCAATTCTTTCACAAATCAAAATTTCACTAACAAGTTTTGTAATGGGTCACCCAAGGAACATTCTCCACAAGTTTGATTACAATTAGCCAGTGGTTTAGGAGAAGATTTTCAAAGAATTATTTCATGAATTCTCTAAGTTTGGAAAGCTTGGCCCTTCCATGCCCCAATTTTTTAACTAAGCAAAATTCCATGATTAAGTTTGAAAAGGCTTACTAAAGGAATATTCCTGTAAAATTTGATTGAAATTAACCCAATGCTTACAGAGGGAAAGACTTTAAAAGAATTGTTGATATTGCAAAACACAGTCATGACAGACACAGGTTCACACTGCTCTAATATGAGTGGAAAATAAGTGCCTGATAGGATAGAAAAATTGTGAGAACAGGATAAATGGCTTGATCATATTTAGGTCGCTAGAAAGTGTCATTGTGTTGATTAACCAATTCCCACACAATGATGCTTTTTGACGCCCCTCAAGAAAAACAAAACAGAAAAAATTGAGTAAAATGAAGAAATTGCTTGAGCCAAGCAATCTCTTCATTTTACACAAAGTTTTCTACCCTTAAAAATGAGAAAATATAAAATTTCATTAACCTTAAATTGTCTTCTACAACTCCTTTCAATTTGGACCAGTTTAAATTTTTTTCCATCTGGTATTGGGTTAAGATTCTGTGATGGTTTTTCAGCAATCGTATGATAGATGACATCACATTGATACAGCTATTCCAGCTATTATACAAAATGTAGCCAATTTGGCAAATCCCCCTTTATATCTGGCAATAATCTCCACGCAGTTGTCAATCTTGGCAGATGTAGTTTTTATCCCATTACCGGATGGCAAAATTTTAGACTGGTCCAAATTCAAAGGAGTTGCAGACTACTAATTAAAGCTTGTGAAATTTTGATTTTTTCCCCTTTTGCTTGTAACATGCATTTTCTTCATTTTCCACAAAGTTTTCCAAAGCTTTTTTTCTTTGGGGCATCTAAAAGGGTCATTAAGTCTGAATGGGTTAACCTTTCTTTACCTCTCTTACGGCTAATTTGAAATATATAGTTAATCCATTACCAGATGAAAAATATTTAGACTGGTCCAATTTCAAAGAAATTGCAGACGACAATTTCAGGTTGATAATATTCAAAAAATCTGTCCCTCATCACAAGCAATTTCTTCATTTAATACAATGTTTTATCAAGCATTTTTTCTTCAGGGGGGTCAAAAGTAGGGATTGTAAGGGAATGAGTTAATTCACAGGCTTATGCTTCAAATATTTTCTTTAAATGATCTATTTCTTTTACTCATATACTTGACAGATATAATTATAGATGACTAAGTTGTAGTGTGTACAAAGGTCATCGACAAATTTGACCATTGATCACTCACTATAACTTGGTCATCTATAATAGATCACATGTAAAACAAACCCATCACCAGACAACAAAATTCTCAACAGGTCTAAATTCAAAGAAGTAGCAGATGACAATTTTTACTTAATGAAATTCTAAAACTATCATTTCTTCAGAATATCAACATATTTTCAAAAGCTTTCTTCTATAGGGGCATTAAAAATCAGGAAAATTTGGTTATCCAGTTGTAGAAAGAAAAGATATTTCATTTCCATTAAACAAAGCAGTTAATATTGTTTCATTAACCCTATACTACACTACAAAATTTAAGACTGATCCAAATCCAAAGAAAATACAGCCAACAACTTTTAGTTGAAGAAATAGTAAAAAATCTTTGTATTTTTGAGTAGAAATTATGGGTTGAAATATTAAAGGAAATAATTGCTTCCATTTTCCGCAAATTCTCCAATTTTTTTTCATTGAAGGTGTGATTGATTGAACTGGGATTAATGTAACTTTAAACAGTATTTCCATCATATTGCAGTGACTGGAACACCTAACCATGGTTTCCTGGTATTACTAACACAAATACTACTACTGCATCCCATACAAGCCTCTACCTGCTTATCCCACTTAGATTTACGATCATCCGCACTTTGGTAGGATACAAAATTTATTAATGTTGGAAATAACTTTTACTACAACCTAGTATGGAACCCTAGATCTAATGATTGAGAGTCTGATGCACTACCATCTGTGCTATGGTCCAATTTAACCCTTTCCTTGCTCATTCCCATTTTTTGGTCCTTGTAAATTAATAATTGTGAAAAGTTGTCACAATCAATTTCTTCTTTTTCCACAATATTATCTACCCCAATGAATGGTTATTTTTCAAATTTAATCCAGTTTTAATTGTTGTCTGCAAAACCTTTTAGGACAAGTCTAAAATTTTGCAAAATAGTAAAGGGTTATGGTGTGAAAAATCTTCAGTGTGTGGGAAAGGGTTATGATATAAAGAGTAATATTACAGAATTATAATGGAAAGAGAAAAACTTAACATGACCATGATAGTAAAGAATGTATTTATCCGTTTATCCATTCCCGGGCTTAACCAGAATTTTTTATGCCCCTTAATGAAAAAATTGTGGAAAAAATTGTGTAATAATTAACAGCTTTGACACGTCAAAACATGTTGAAAAATTGTTAAATTCCAAAGTCATATGGATGCTTCAAATATGTATCTTACCACATTTTGATATTTTTATGATGAATTTAAGCATTTTCAATACAGCATTTTAACAAGAGGGCCGTTGGCCCTTGGGCCCTCACCTGAGATAGAGGATCTTTTTCTTTCAACAGTCAAATCTAATGTTAAGCCTTGTCATGCTGAACCTGGAATATTCCGGTTTTTAACAGGAGGTGTAGACCAAGATAAGCCTGCACATAAGTGCAATCTGATCCTGGTCTACACCTCCTGCTTATACTTTTCCTGCCAGAGCTGTTCATGAAATCAATTTCTAAAACAAATATTTATTATTGGACAACACATTCTTTCAGTGCTTTCAGCCCTTTAATTATATAGCAATTCAGCAAGGTAATTTATACAGCATAACAAGGGTTAAAATTTTGATACAAGTGGGCCTAGCCATACTGTATACTCATCTAGGCTCTGAACCTTAGGGATCCTAAAGTCGTGATGATAAATTCAAAGGCTTCAGGACTAATATGAAAGGAGAGCACTTTTTTCTCCCTCTGGATCCATTGGTAATAATTTCAAAATTATCAAAGAAATCAATGAACTGATGCTTATGCCAAATATCAAGGCTGAAGGCCAACTAAATCAGAACTGACAAAGATTTTTAAAGATTTTACTTTCATTGCCATGGCAACCAGAGTTCATCCAATGGATTTCTATCATTTCAGCTATTGTGAAAGAGGACCACCTATGCCATCAAGGCCATTTCCCTTTTTTTTCCTGGATACAATCTTCCCATTTCAAATAAGGTACATTCTTCTAACGTAACAATCATTCTGACTAAATTTCATCAATATAGGGACAATATGTTGTCCCGTAGAGCATAAACGCAGAAATTGTCATTAAGGCCCCTTATCCTATGTTTTCCAATAGAATCATACGGTTTTTAATTTGGTTCATCCTTTTGATGTAATAATCATATCTTTAGGGATAGGAAATATTGTGAAAAATATACAAGAGGGCCGTTGGCCCTGGGGCGCTCACCTGAGATAAAGGCTCTTTTTCTTTCAACAGTCTAATTTCATGTTAAGGTTAGGATTATGAAACAAGTGGGCCACAATTACATATAAAGACTATGAACCTGGGAATCCAAAAGTCCAAATTCCAAATTCCAAAGCTTTAGTGCCGATTTGAAAGAAGGAAAAAACTTTTTCCATGGGTTATAATTTCAGAAATAAGAAAGAAGTCTGTAAACTTATGCTTCATGCCTATACCCCCCCCCCCCCCCTGGGTCTCCGCCCCTGGAGACCCGAGTATCATGATTTTAGCTATTTTGTAAGAGGTCAATAAACTGATGCTTCATGCAAAATATCAAGGCTGTACGCCTTCTGGGTCAGGAGGAGAAGATTCTTAAAGATTATTTAAAAATTTCACTTTTGTTGCCATGGCAACCAGAGTTTTTAACGGATTTCAATTCTTTTAGCTATTTTTAAAGGGGACCACCTAAGCAACATTTCTGCCAAATTTGGTTCAAATCAGCCCAATGGTTTGAGAGGAGATGTCATTTAAAAAATCGTTCTTTATTTCTATATAAACCCCACCCCCCTGGGGCTCCGCCCCTGGGGACCCGAGGATCATGATTTAAGCTATTTTGAAAGAGGTCAATATACTGATGCTTAATGCAAAATATCAAGGCCTTATGCGCTCTGGGTCAGGAGGAGAAGATTTTTAAAGATTATTCTAAAAATTCACTTTTGTTGCCATGGCAACCAGAGTTTTTAACGGATTTCAATTCTTTTAGCTATTTTTGAAGGGGACCACCTAAGCAACATCTCTGCCAAATTTGGTGTAAATCGGCCCAGTGGTTTGGGAGGAGATGTCATTTAAAAAATCGTTCTTTATTTCTATATAAACCCCATCCCCCTGGGGCTCCGCCCCTGGGGACCCGAGGATCATGATTTTAGCTATTTTGAAAGAGGTCAATATACTGATGCTTCATGCAAAATATCAAGGCTCTACGCCTTCTGGGTCAGGAGGAGAAGATTTTTAAAGATTATTTTAAAATTTCACTTTTGTTGCCATGGCAACCAGAGTTTTTAACGGATTTCAATTCTTTTAGCTATTTTTGAAGGGGACCACCTAAGGAACATTTCTGCCAAATTTGGTTCAAATTGGCCCAGTGGTTTAGGAGGAGATGTCGTTTAAAGAAATTGTTGACGGACGACGCACGATGCACGACGGACTCCGGACGGACGCCGGACAAAAGACGATCACAATAGCTCACTTGAGCACAACGTGCTCAGGTGAGCTAAAAAACATGAATTGTAACAAGTAATTCCTTTTGCTAGAAAGTACCCAAGAAGATTTGCTTTTATTTCATTGTAGCAGACAATTGCTTGAAAAACAAGGATTATTTGAATACCAATCTAATTATTTGCTGCATATCTAACATACACACATATTTGAAATTTGTCTGCTCCAAGGTAGATTAAAGACTTTTAAAGATGAAAGGTCCCTTTATTATTCAATTAATATCAAACAAAAACATCAAACTGGATAATGTTGCAACCTGTTAAATTTCATTACACCAGAATTATTCTAATCAGTTTGTATACTTTCACCCACAGGCAAGAGTTTTGTTCGTGGGTTGATTCCCATTAATGAGACTACACCTCATTTTATATTAATCCCCAAGACAGTTAAAGATTATAAAATATTTCACATAAGAGAGTAATGTTGTCTTTTTTTTTTTTTTGTCAATTTTTATTTCATGTTTATCTTCTTTCAACCTTTTTATGTAACCCTTGTCATGCTGAATAAAATTCTCTATAGAAATTGCATAACGATCAAAACGCTGAAAGTAATGGAAGGACAAATTATGAGTAGACATTTGTTTCGAAAATTGGTATCATAGACATTTCTGGCTTGACAGAGACAAACAGGTGGTGTAGACTAAGATCAGACTGCACATATGTGCAGTCTGATCTTTGTCTATACCTCCTGCCAAAACAGGAATATTCCGGGTTTAGCACGACAAGGGTTAAGATTATTGTAGGGTTCCTTTTTCTCCCATATGGTCTCAGAAATCTTTAACTAAGCCTTTGATGTATGAACAAACCTGGAAGGCAAAAGTGGCCATAACTTGGACATATGGCCCAGGAAACCAAACAAGCATCAACTCCATCTAGTCAGTTAATTGAGACATTACCTTTTCTACCTTAACCCTTTTCCGTTTTCAAAATTTTAGACCAGTCCAATTTGAAAGAAGTTGCAGACAACAATCAAAAGTGGGTGCAATTTGAAAAGATACAAACCTACAGGTTAGAAAATATTGTGGGAAAAGATGAAATTGCTTGTTACAGAACGTTTTCTCAAGTTTAAATTCACAGGGAATGGGTTAAAGAAATTTCTGCTTTTCTCTTTGTTTTCTTTCACTCTAGAGAACTCACATAAAAGAACTACACATATTTTGCCCTATCTGAAAAACTGAAATTATAATCGGAGACTAAGACATCAGAGTAAATGGACTGCCAACCCTCAAATACAGAAGACAAATAGATTAGATAAGGACAAACACGGATCAAGTAGACAAAAATAAGTTATTTCCAACCATTCCAAACCAAAATCTAAGTACTAGAAGACACAACAGTTGCCGTCATAGCGCAGTTGGTAGCTCGTCAGACTGTCAATCTAGAGGTCCCGGGTTCGACAATGCAAACAACAATCTTACTTTGATGAAATTCTAAAGTACTCTGTCTTTTGGGGTAGAAAACATTGTGGATATTTGAAGAAATTGCTTGAAACAAGCAATTTCTTCTATGTCCACAATGTTTTCCAAGCTTCTTTCTTGAGGGGCGAAAAAACGAGGAATTATGTGGGAATGGGTTTAAAGCCTTTCATATTTTCTAGAAGAATAATCCAGTGAAGTCTTCACCCGAATGTTATGGGCCGGAAGCGAATTTAAGAAGATATCATGAAGAAATTGACCATACAGGCTATTGTCTATGAAGGTTTCGAGGGTAACAGTGTTTTTTTGAGTGTGAGGTTCTATGGGGATTTAATAAAGTATCACCTTGAACAACTTAAGTCACTACAGAGATGGGGCCTTGGTTTACAGACTCATTCCAAGGACTGGAGAATAGGGAGATATTAAACCAAGAACCCTTGACAATCAAACATAGACCAATACCACATGACCAACATTGCTAAACCTCGAGTGTGAGAATGTATTGTGTGGTAAATTGTAAAGTTTTACTTGGTTTCTAAGAATGCATACAAAGGAGAAGCACTTTAAGTTGTAAGTGTATAACAGTCTTGCATATGGTCTCTTTGATCATAATTCTGTTGTACTACAAAGAGAGGAATCTTATAAGTGCACATCATTACAAGATAATGGGGTATTCCTCCTACAGAAATACAAGCGATAAGACTCTACGGGAGGATTTTGAAGACTTAACCAATTACCAGACAACAGAATTTTAGACTGGTTCAAATAGAAAGAGGTTGCTGATGATGATTTAACCCATTCCAACACAGCAAAATTCTAGACTGGTCCAAATTGAAAGAAGCTGCAGACGACAATTTCAAGTTGATGGAATTTTGAATTTTTTCGTCTTCTTGGATAGAAAACATTGTGGATAATGAAGAAATTGCTTGATACAAGCAATTTCTTCATTTTCCACAATGTTTTCCAAAGTTTTTTCTTGAGGGGCGTAAAAAGGAGGGATTGAGTTGGAATGGGTTAACCATTGTCATGTTAACACGGAATATTCCTGTTTTGGCAGAAGGTATATACAAAGATCAGCCTGCACATTAGTGCAGTCTGATCTTGGTCTAGGCCTCCAGTATGTTCACCGTTTAAGCCAGAGTTGTTTAAATAATCAATAATCAAAAGAAATTGACCCTCATTAAGACTTTCCAGTACTGTCAGTCCTTTGATTTTAATGCAAATCAGTATAGGATTTAAATTCAGCATGACAAGGGCTAATGATGATGGGATTTTAAGACTTTCCTGTTCATTCCTTGTTTTTATGTCACAGTGTTTTTATCCTTGAGAAAACATTGTAACAAGCAATTTCCTCTTTTTTCACAACAATTACTACCCTCTCATAAAATAAAATTTTCCAATAAAATCGACTTTAAATTGTTATCTTTTGATTGTGTACAGGTCTAAAAATTTTCCAACCAGTAAAGTTTTGTCTTTCTGGGTAGAAAACATTGTATAAGATGAAGAAATTGCTTGTTCAAGGCATTTTCCTCATTTTCCAAAATATTTCCAAAACTTTATTACTTGAGGGCTAGTATCGGGGATGCAATTAAGAGAAATCCACCAATTACCATGGTTGTGTCAATTAGCCCCAACCATAAAAGCTATCTTAAAAGTGTATGAGAGAGGTCCACCCTAGAAACATTTTTGTTAACCCTTGTCATGCTGAATGAAATCCTCTTTAGAAATTGCATTAACCTGTGTCATGCTGAATGAAATCCTCTTTAGAAATTGCATTAACCCTTGTCATGCTGAATGAAATCCTCTTTAGAAATTGCATTAACCTTTGTCATGCTGAATGAAATCCTCTTTAGAAATTGCATTAACCCTTGTCATGCTGAATGAAATCCTCTTTAGAAATTGCATTAACCTTTGTCATGCTGAATGAAATCCTCTTTAGAAATTGCATTAACCCTTGTCATGCTGAATATTTATTCTTCTTCAAAAAGTTTTGATTTTTTGTTGAATTAAGATCGACTTTGCGTTCAAAAAGTTTCTCAATACTAGAAGAACAAGCAGGTAGTGTTGACTAAGATCAGACTGCACTTTTTGCAGACTGGTATTAGCCTATACACCAGCCACAGCTGTTGTCAAAACAGAAATATTTCAGGAACAGCATGACAAGGGTTAAGAAGCAAAGGGCTGAAAGCAATAGAAACTCTAATTTGTGGTAGATATTTCTTTTGAAAATAGATATCATGAACAATTTTGGCTTTACAGGGACAAACAGGTGGTGTAGACTAAAATCAGATTGCACATAATTATGGACAGGCAGATCTCTGTCCTGCCAAAACAGGAATAATCCGGGTTCAGCATGACAAGGGCTAAAATCACAATTCAGTTGGTATTTTTATAGAAGAAGATTTCTAAGGATTTCCACCATACTTCGTAATAGCGCAATAGAACTAAAAAAATCTATTACATTTCATCAAATCTAAATTATTGTCTGCAACTTCTTTAAATTTTGCCCTATCTAAAGTTTTGTCACCTGGTTAAAGTTAAGGCTGAAGATTTATTGAGATACCAAATGTTATATCAAGTGTTGATAAGCCCCAATGAGACATAGGTTGTCCAGGGACAACATGTCAAGCCCACTGATATGTACACAGAATGTGGTGCACAGAATTTTTCTTAAATTTGACCTCGACCTCAGATTTATCACAACAAACATTTTGCATGAAACTAGCACTCACGAAGTAGAACAACTGTGCAAAGCTGTTTTCAAATCAATCAATAGATGTATAAATCATGCTCTGGACAAGGTCATTTGAGCTCCAACAGTGACTTTGACCCTGCATGTATTGTATGACACTGGCACTCATCAAAAAGAACAACTGCGCCATGTTATTTTCGAATCTATCCATAAATAAAGAAGTTATGCTCTTGACAAGGTCAGTTTTGATGTCTGACCTTAAACTGTGACCTTGACCATGCAGGTATCACTACAAATGTTTCACATGATACTAGCACTCATAAAGAAGAACAACTGTGCCAAGTTATTTACAAATCCATCAATAAATGTAGAAGTTATGCTCTGGACAAGGTAAATTTTGTCATTTGACCTTCAACTGTGACCTTGTCCTTGGATGTATCACAACAAACTATCCCCTGACACTAGCACACAATAAGAAGAACAACTGTGCTAAGTGATTTTCAGATCCATCCATAAATGTAGAAGTTATGCTCCGACAAGGTCAATTTGTCGCATGACGATCAACTGTGACCTTGTCCTTGGAGGTATCACAACAGACATTTCGTCTGACACTAGCACTCATCAAGAAGAACAACTGTACTAAGTTATTTTCAAATCCAGCCATCAATGTAAAAGTTATCTAATACCTGTCTTGTCCAACATGGGCTTTTCTACTTGTGGCCAAGTACATATTTTCAAGGCTACTTTTCATACCATTACATATATTTAGTACACACCAGAGTAAATTTTGGAATGGTAAAAAAACTCTTAATATAGTGGAAAAAGGTCAATTTGTCATTTGACAGGCAACTGTGCCCTTGTCCTTGGAGGTATCACAACAAACATTTTGCATTACAGTAGCACTCATCAAGAAGAACAACTGTACTTTATTTATTTTCAAATCCATCCATAAATGTAGAAGTTATGCTCAAGATAAATATCTGGTCAGCGCGCCTAATCAGGCACTAACATCGGAGTGAAATTTGGACAACAATGGCTTGCTCCACGCATGTGGGCTTGACAAAAATAAAGTCATGATTATTATCCAATCAAAAGTTCTTGAAAGAATCAGAAATAGGTTGATCCAAAGAAGATTCTTGCAAACTAGAGTTGCTTCAGCATCTTTATATCCCATTACCAGACAACAAAATTTCAGAATGGTCAAAATTCAAAGAAGTTGCAGACAACATTTTTTTGTGAAATTTCATAAATATTTATCTTTGGGGAAGAAAACATTGTGGATAATTAAGAAATTGAATTATTTAATTTTCAACAATCTTTTTTATTTATTTTTCTTTCTTGGGGGCATCAAACACTGTGTCATTGTGTGGGAATGGGTTAACAGTCCACTATACTAATTCATTGAATAATAATTCCTCATCAATCTCCCTTTTCAAGATCCTCGAATGAAATAACTTGAAACAAGCAATTTGCCACAATGTTTTCCTTTCCTAAAAGACACAGACACTTTTAAAATTTCACAATCTTGAAATTGTTACAGGCATTTTTTTTTTTCAATTTTGATTAATCTCATTTTTTTCACATTATAATGGATTGACCCATTTCTATAAGACAAAATTTTGGACTGGTTCGTTTCAAAGAAGTTGCAAATGACAATTTGAATTGATTTGAAATTAAAACAAAGCAATTTTTCCTTTTCTCAGTGTTCTCAGTGTTTTATTCAATATAATTCATCTGGGGTGTAAAAAAGCAGGGTTGTGTCAGAAAGGGTTAAATGAGAATAAAAAGTTCATTTCAAAAACAAGGGTGAAACTTCACATCCTAAAATTCTTCAGTCAATATGTTGCAGACAACAATTTTAAGTTTTGAAATTTTAAAAATCTTATTTTGTCTGTCTGGGTTGGAAACATTGTGGATAATGAAGTAATTGTTTGATTGGTAAATTCAACCAAACTAAAGGCAGTTAGTAATATTAAGGCAGTTTAGTTAAAGTAAGGCAGTTAGTAATATTAAGTGTTTATAAAGCCTTAGAGCCCTGTCACACTACACGGAGATTCTACCGCCATTGCACGGCGCTCTAGCATTTTTCAGAGTGCTGTGGGATCGCCGGAAAACATCAATAATTTTCGAGAAAATAGAGATACACGGCGATGCTACGGCTCTCCTACGGCGTTCCTTCGACGATTCTACGGCGATGTATCGCGTTCCTACAGCGATTGACTGCACTTCTAAAGCGCTTCTACCGCGCTCATGGAGACGTCACGGCGCGTGCACTAGGCTCTCACGACGATTGCACTGCGCTGTCGGTGCGCTTGAGACACTGTAGGAGCGCAGTAGAGACGCAGGGGATGTGCAAAGAGCGTGGTATAGTCGCAGTGCAAGAGCCATTGCCTGCCATTGCGCTCTGACTGCGCTCACATTGCTATGTCGCGGCACTCTTATGGCGTCGTAGGAGACCTCGTGGCGTGGCTATGGCGACCGCACGACGATCCTTCTGCGCACTTACCACACCGCGCTCCCAAGGTGATTGTTTTGTGCATGTTCAATGTGCGCGCCGTCCCTCGCCGCTCTATGCGACTGCACGGCGCTCCCACTGCCCTCCGGCAGCGATCATGGCGATGTCACGACGTCCTCACAGCGCTCTGGAAATTTTTGGATCGCCGTGGGAGCGGCGTGGGATCGCCACCCTAGTGTGACAGGGGTTTTACTTAGAGGTGATTTATTATATTTAAACAAACAGAATACGAGTTTTAAATCTTCCAAATTTTCCCAAAATCCAATTCCCAATTCTCCTGGCCCAAGGCCCATGTTGAAAATGTTTAGTATGACCCCTAGCAGTATTACTGAAATACTGCTGAAAGTGAAGTCAAAACCGAGTTAACTAAATCACAGTCTAACTAGTTTCCAAGATCAATACTTTTTTAAATTCCAAGACAATCCATTTCTAATGACAGTCCACAAATGATTAAGATATCATTTAAGAAACTTGGACATTGCTGGATTAGCAATTCATTCAGAATTATTACTTACATGAAAACTGGTTTTATAAAACTACAAATAAGAGAGCTGTTGGCCCTGGGGCGCTCACCTGAGATAAAGGCACTTTTTCTTTCAAAAGACTAATTTCATGTTAAGGTTAGGATTATGATACAAGTGGGCCATACTTACTTATACAGACTATGTACCTTGGGATCCAAAAGTCTAAATTACAAATTCAAAGGCTTTGGGGCAAATTTTAAAGAAGAAATTAACTCTTATCTCCCTCTGGATCCATGGGGTATAAACTCAGAAATAAGAAAGAAGTATGTGAACTGACGCTTCATGCAGCCCCCCTTTCAGGGCTCCCCCCTTGGCGACCGGAGGATCACGATTTAAGCTATTTTGAAAGAGGTCAATATACTGATGCTTAATGCAAAATATCAAGGCTCTACACCTTATGGGTCAGGAGTAGAAGAATTTTAAAGATTACTTTAAAATTTCACTTTTGTTGCCATGGCAACCAGAGTTTTTAACAGATTTCATTTCTTTTAGCATTCTTAAAGAGGACCATCTAAGGATCATCTCTGCCAAATTTGGTTCAAATTGGCCCAGTGGTTTTGGAGGAGATGTCATTTAAAGATCATTCCATTTTTCTATATAAACCCCAACCCCCTCGGGCTCTGCCCCTGGTGATCTAAGGATCATGATTTTAGCTATTTTGAAAGAGGTCAATATACTGATGCTTCATGTAAAATATCAAGGCTCTACACCTTCTGGGTCAGAAGGAGAAGATTTTTAAAGATTATTTAAAAAATTTCCCTTTTGTTGCTTTGTTTGTTTGTTTGTTTGAATGGGGTTTAATGCCACTTTCAGCAATCTTTCAGTTATATTGCGGCGGCTGGAGTACCTAACAATGGAATCCTGGTATTTCTCACACCAGTACTACCATTACAACCTTTTCTAGCCTCCAGCTGCTATCCAACATAGATCTACAATTATCAACCCATTGGTGAGAGACAAATAGTCAGAAAATATTGTACCGCCCTTTTGTGCCATGGCAACCAGAATTTTAAATGGATTTCAATTTTTTTTAATATTCTTAAAGGGGACATTTAAGGAACATTTCTGCCAAATTTGGTTCAAATTGGCCCAGTAGTTTATGAGGAGATGGCATTTAAAAATTGTTTTTTTATTTCTATATAAACCTCACCGCCATGGGGCTCCGCCCATGGTGCTCAGAGGATCATGATTTTAGCTATTTTGAAAGAGGTAAATATTCTGATGCTTCATGCAAAATATCGAGGCTCTACACCTTCTGGTTCTGGAGGAGAAGATTATTAAAGATTATTTTACAATTTCTGTTTTGTTGCCATGGCAACCAGAGTTTTAATGGATTTCAATTTTTTTTTTTTTCAGCTTTTTTTCAAAGGGGACTACCTAAGGAACATTTCTGCCAAATTTGGTCCAACTTGGCCGAGTAGTTAATGAGGAGATGTCATTTAAAAATTGTTTTTTATTTTTACATAAACCCCATCCCCCTGGTCTTGCCCCCTTTGTGCTCAGAGGATCATGTTTTAGCTATTTTGAAAGAGGTCAATACACTGATGCTTCATGCATAAATATCGAGGCTCTACATCTTCTGGGTCAGGAGGAGAAGATTATTAAAGATTATTTTATAATTTCTGTTTTGTTGCCATGGCAACCTGAGTTTTTAACAGATTTAAATTCTTTTAGCTATTTTTTAACCCATTCCAACACAGCAAAATTTTAGACTGGCCCAAATTGAAAGAAGCTGCAGGCGACAATTTCAAGTTGATGGAATTTTGAATTTTTTTGTCTTTTTGGATAGAAAACATTGTGGATAATGAAGAAATTGCTTAAAACAAGCAATTTCTTCATTTTCCACAATGTTTTCAAAAGCTATTTTCTTGAGGTGCATAAAAAGGAGGGATTGAGTTGGAATGGGTTAAAGGAGACCACCTGAGGTTCATCCTCATTATCAAACAATTATTGTGACCAAGTTTCATGAAGATTGGGTCTTCTGGTGGCCTCTGGAGTGTAAACACTTCAATTGTTGACACCACCCGACGCACGACAGACTACAGACATTCAATGATCACAAAAGCTCAGTGCTCAGGTGAGCTAAAAAGCTTTGGAAACATTGTTGAAAATGAAGAAATTGCTTGTTACAAGCAATTTCTTCATTATCCACAATGTTTTCTACCCAAAAGGTAAAGAGATAAAAAAAAATTCATAAGCTTGAAATTGTTGTCTGCAAACCTTCCAATTTGGACTAGTCTAAAATTTTGTGTTCTTGTAATGGGTTTAAATTCATAAATTGAGCGATCACCTGAGATAAGGCTCTTTTTATTCAAGGCCTAATACTAACTGGGTTGGGTGAAGACTCGCTTTAAAATTTAGCTTAAATCAACTTCTGTTGTCATGCCAACCAATGCTTTCAATAGATTTCAAATCTTTTAGTGATTATTAAAAGGGGACAACCTAAGGTAAATTTCTGACAAATTTGGTTAAAATTAGGCAATTAGTTTTGAAAGAGTTACATTCTTTATTTCTATTTAACTTGCCCAATCACCCTGTGGCTTTGAAAATTTAGCAATTTTGAAAGAGGTCAATGTACTGAAGCTTCTTGCAAAATTCAAGATTCTTCAACTTCTTGGTCAAGAGGAGATGATTTAAAATTTTTTTTATAAAACTCTTATTGTCATAGCCACCAGAGTTTTCAAGTGATTTGAATTCTTTGTTTGAAATTGACCCAGTGTGTGTGTGTGGGGGGGGGGGTAGTTTTTTAAAGATTTTATGAAATTTCAATTTTGATACCATGGCAACAAGAGTTTTCAGCGGACTCAATTCTTTTAGCATTTTAAAAGGGCACCACCTAAGAAACATTTTTGTCAAATTTGGTTGAAATTAGCCTAGTGGTTTTCGAGGAGATGACATTATAAAAATCCTTCTTCATCTCTATATAAGCCCAAAACCCCTGGGGCTCAGCTCCTTGGGACCTGAGGGGCGGAGGGGGGGGGGGATTTTAGCAATTCTGAAATAAGTAAATATACTGATGCTTCATGAATAAAAATATCAAGGCTCTACGCCCTCCGGCTTAGATGTTATAATAATTTTTAAGATTTTATTAAAATTTCAGTTTGTTGCAATGGCAATCAGAGTTTTCAACGGATTTCAATCTTTTCTAGCAAATTTTAGAGGGCATCACCCAAGGTTCATTTCTGCAAAATTTGGTTGAAATTGGCCCTGCTGTTTGGAAGGAGGTACCGTTTTAAAATTGTTTACACCCCATGGACGACACACAACAGACGCTGCACAATCAAAGTACCTCACCTGAGCCAAAAAAGATAGAATTACCTCTAAGAATGATTTATCCCATAGCTAAACAACACAATTTAGACTGGTCCAACAAGTAATTTCTTCATTTTCAACAATGTTTCTGGTATCTATTTTTGGTGTGTCAAAAAGTGTCCAAATGTAAGAATTGGTTTAACCCTTTCCTGGTTAATCCCTGGTTTTTACTTCTCTGTGTAACAAGCAATTTCTTCTTTTTCCACAATATTTCCTACCCTACTGAATGGTTATTTTTTCAAATAAAATCAACTTAAGAATTCCTCTGCAAAACCTCTGAATTAGGACGGGTCTAAAATTTTGTAAAACAGGAAAGGGTTAAGGAGTAGTATTTGGTCATATAAGCACACGCAAAGTCTCAGATCAATATCACAAGTTGATACTGAGATATGATACTCTCAAATAATATTTCAATAAAAAACAAGAGGCCCATGAGGGCCTGAGACGCTCTACTGGTTATCAAGTTTTCCATCAAAGAAATCTGATATTTAAGGAAGTTAATTACTCAAAGAAGAATGCATAAAGAAAAAAAAAGGGGGGCTTTATCCCCTTTATTATTTTGAGCAACAATCCTCAAGGCCCCTTTTCCCGTGTTTCATGACAGATCCACTCCATTTCCGAGTTCCAAGTTACCTTACGACCCTACAATCATTCTGTGAAATTTTAATCAGAATCTGACAATAATTGTGGACTTCATCACATAAACAGGATTGTTTTGAAAGAAAATCAATAAGGCCCCTTTTCCTGTGAATCCGATGAAATATGGGGACTTCATTATGTTTACTAGAATATCTAAAAAAAGAAAATCATATGGCCCCATTTACATGATACTTGATGGATTGTACCCAGCTCTGAAAAGAACCATTTAAGTGATTGTACAATCATTCTGTGAAATTTTGAAGTGAATCCGGTGAAATCAACGGACGTCATTGTGTTAACCAGAATATTAAAGAAAGTTTTTCATAAGGCCCCTTTTTATTTGACACTTGCCATAATCAGATCCACTGTCAAAATCAACAATTGGAATGATGGTACAATCAATCTGTGTAATCTGTGGAATTTATTGTGTTAATGTGTTTATAGTGAAATCTTCATGGGGCCCCTTTTCTCATGATACTTTACAGAACAAACCAAATTTCAAAAGGAACAATTCTAATGAAGTTTCAATCATTCTTTAAAAGTTAAAGAGAATCAAAGAAAACAGTGGACTGAATTGTGTCAAGAATTTTTGTAACAAAATTTTCATAAGGCCCCTTTTTCGGTGAAACATAACAAATCAGACCCAATATACAAAGGAACAATCCTAATGATAGTTTGACGAAAATGATAAAGACTGAGGACTTTATTGTAATAATGATGTTTTGTAATAAAATTTTTATAAGGTCCCTTTTCTTGTGTCACTTAATCTATCGGACCTAATTTACAAAGGAACAATCCAAATGATGGCACAATCATTCTATTAAAGTTTGAAGAGATTCTGATAAAGACTGAGGGCATTGTTGTGTTTATGAGGATTTGGTAATAATTTTTCATACAGCCCCTTTTCCTATGATACTAGACAGATCAGGCCCAATTTGGAAAGAAACAATCCTAATGATGGTATAAACATTCTGTGAAAGTTTGAACAGAATCTGATGAAAACTGCAGACTTTATCTTGGTGAAAATTTTTAAAAGAAAATTTTCATAAGGCTCCTTTTCCTGTGATACTTGAGGGAATCAGGTCTCATGTCATCAACAATTGTGATTATTGTACAATGATTCTGTGAAGGTTTGAATAAAATCCAATGAAAGCTCTGGACTTGGTTACAAGGATTATAGATAAAAGTCTCTAAAGGCCCCTTTTCCCATGATACTAGACAGATCACACCTAATTTGAAAAGAAAGAATCCTCATGATGGAATAATCATTCTGTGAAAGTTAACAGAATCTGATGAAAACTGTTGACTTTATTGTGGTACAATGATTTTAAAATTAAATTTCATAATGCTCCTTTTCCTGATCAGGTCTAATGCAAACATCAACAATCATTATTATTGTACAATTATTCTGTGAATGTTTGAAGAAAATCCGATGAAAGCTCTGGACTTGGTAACAAGGACTTATAAATGAAATTTTCATAAGGCCCCTTTTCCTGTGTTTCTTGACAGTTTGAACCCTGTTCAAATTGGCCTAGTGGTTTGGGAGGAAATGTCGTTTAAAGAAATTATTGACGTACGACGCACGACACACGACGCATGACACACGACGGACGGACGACGGACAAAAGGGGATCACAATAGCTCACCAGAGCACTATGTGCTCAGGTGAGCTAAAAAACCAGAAACACACACCTCGGTGGCTGGAACAGCTCAATAGTGAGAAAATAGTGAGAAAATTCTCACAACACAGACTGACAGATGCACTGACAGACACATCACCATGATGTTAAGCCTGCTTATCTTCCATCAGTGGAGCTTACAAAATAATAAATCACCCTCTTACATTAGGAAAATTAAAATATTTTCCAAAGTTAGCCATTGTCGTGCTGAACCCAGAATATTCTTGTTTTTATCCTTTTTTACTGTCTGATTTTAATATACACCACCTGTTTTTACCTTCCATCCAGAGGTGTTTATAGAATCAGTTTCAATACTGAATAACAGTTAGGGACTCCAGTACTTTCATCCCTTTGATTTGAATGCAACTCTGGAAAAGATATTTATTCAGCATGACAAGAGTTACTAAAACATATTCCTATTCATTCTGAATAAAATCCATTCAGCACTGTACTTTAATCAAAGTACTGACAGCACAAGAGCAACCTATTGTTGGTCAGTATTTACTTTTAGAAACAAATTCTATAAACAACCCTGGCTTAACCCTTTCCTGGACAACCCGGGATTTTACGTCACTGTGATTTTATACTTGAGAAAACAATGTGGTAAAAGGAAAATTGCTTGTAACAAGCAATTTCTCCTTTTTCCACAATGTTTTCTACCACATAGAATGGTCAGATTTCAAATTGCATGCATATTTAATTGTTGTCTGCAACCTCTTTCAAATTGGACCAGTCTAAAATTTCATAAAACAGGAAATGGATTTAAGGGACTCGCATTTTGTATAGATTAAGATCAGATTTCATAAATGTGCAGGCTGATCTTTATCTTTACCTACCTAGAAGAATATTCCAGGTTCAACATGATAAGGGTTAAGTTGAGTTTTAGACAGACAAACAAAAGGAAGGACAGTCTGACATTGAGCCATTCCCACACAGTGACACTTTTGGACACCTCTCAAGAAAAACAATCGTGAAAACATTGAGGAAAATGAAGAAATTGCTTGTGACAAGCAATTTCCTCATTTTCCACAATGTTCTCTACCAAGAAAGTTGAAATAAACGAAAAATTTATACACTAAATTGTCATCTGCAACTCCTGTCACTTTGGATCAGTCTAAAGCTTTGTGGTCTGGTTATGGGTTTTCACAATGTCCTCAGATCTTCTTGTTGTGTACAACGTAATAATCAACCTTTTTAAGTTTTGACATACTTATGCTGATGAAAAGCTCTTAACCCGTTCCCACACAGTGACGTTTCTGAAAAAAAACTTGGGAAGCATTGTATGAAATAAAGAAATTGCTTATTACAAGCAATTTCTTCATTTTCCACTATCTTTTCTACCCAGAAAGTTGAAAAAATCTTAAATTTTATCACTTTTAAATTGTCCTCTGCAACTCCTTTGATTTTGGACCAGTCTAAAATTTGGTGTCTGGTAAAGGGTTAACCCCTTCTGACATGATCCCTCTTTTCTATCCGATCATGAAAAAAATTGAAAACACTGTTGGAATGAAGCAATTCCTTCATTTCCCACAATGTTTTCTACTCAGAAAGAAATGGATTTCGTTTTTTCTTATTTTCTAGTAATGGGTTAAGATATTGACTAGTATATGCATATATTAACCCTTGTCATGCTGTATAAATTACCTTACTGAAATACTGTCAAATCAAAGGACTGAAAGCACTGATAGAACTTGTTGTTCAAAAATCAATATTTCTTTTAGAAATCAACTGCATAAACAACTCTGGAAGGAAAAGTACAAACAGGAGGTGTAGACTAAGATCAGCCTGCACATAAGTGCAGTCTGATCTTAGTCTACAACTCCTGCCAAAACCGTAATATTCCGGGTTCAGCATGACAAGGGTTAATTAATAATTTAGTCATCTTAATTAGATAGTCTATGATGAGGGAAAAGATTAACCTATTACCAGAAAGCAAAACTTAGGACTAGTCCAAATTGAAAGAAGTTGCAGACGACAATTTCAAATTCATGAAATTTTATCTATGTCTTTGGGAAAGGAAACATTGGGGAAGATGATGAGATTGCTTGTTACTAGCATTTTTTTTTATTTTCCATACTGTTTCCAAAAGCTTTTTCATAAACCCAATACCAGATGGCATAAATTGACTGGTCTAAATTGAAAGGAGGTGCAGATGACAATTCGGAAAATATTGTGGAAAATGAAGAAACTTTTTGTTACAAGCAATTTCTTCATTTTCCATGTTTTTTACCCCAAAAGACAAAGATTTTAAAGAATTCCTTACCTTAAAAATGTCGTCTGCAACTTCTTTCAATTTGGACCAGTCTGAAAATTTATGGTGTGGGAATGGTTTAAAGGGTGTCATTAAGCGGGATTATGATGGAAAGGGTTAATTTGTGGATGTTCCAAGTTACCTTCAAGAGTATGTCAGAACAAATTTGATTACTGTCATTATGCACACTGATGTAGCTGGAAAACGTTTCTCCGAGAAATATATTCCTGGAAGAGAAAACAGTATTAATTACTCCATTACCAGATAACGCAATTTAGGTCGGGACCAAATTGAAAGAGGTTACAGAAGACAATTTAACCTGTTACCAGATGGTAACGATTTGGACTGGTCAAAATTCAATGAACTTTAAAGTCCATGAAAATTTAGACTTTTTTTAAGTTTATGGGTAGAAAACTTTGTGGGAAATGAAGAAAACAAGCCATTTCTTCATGTTTTGCAATGTTTTCCCTATAAACTCAAGGTTTCTCAAGGTGCATCAATAGGATTAGTTGTGTGGAAATGGAGTACCCATTACCACACAATTCTGAGTTCTAAAAATCTGGATCTTCACTTTTGTGTGAGAAATGAGAAATAGCTTGTAAGAAGCCTTAAAATTATCTTCTTTTATTAAAACATTTTCTATGCCAACTGACTATCAATTTACACATTTCAAGATGACAAAATTTTAGACTGGCTTGATTCAAAGAAGATACAAACAACATTTTTAAGTTAATGAAATTTTAACCCTTGTCGTGCTGAACCTGGAATATTCTGGTTTTAGCAGGAGGTGTAGACAAAAAGTGCAGTCTGTTCTAAGTCTACACCACCTGTCTTTCCTTTTGAAACCAGAGTTGTATATAAAATTGATTTTCAATAGATTTGATTTTGATGGAGTTTTACGCCGCTTTCAACAATCTTTCATGATTTTCAATAGAAGTAATGAAAACTGAAAATAAATACTACAAGTGCTTTCAGCCCTTTGATTTTTATACAATTCTAAAAAGGATTTTATTCAGCATGACAAAGGTTAAAATCTTTGTCATTTAGGGTAGAAATCATTTGGGATAATGAAAAAAATTGATTGTTACTAGCAATTTCCTCATCTTCTTCAATGTTTTCTAAAGCTTATTTCAAAAGGGGCCTTAAAAAAGGCGTCCAATTGTCGGAATGCTGTCTGCAAATTCTTTGAGTTTGGAAAGTTTTGAGATTTTTTTCATCTCAGGAATAGGTTTATCCAGCAAGCTGTTATTTAATTTTTCCTCGAACGATGGATGACAAAAGCATTAAAGACTGTTTAATAAAACCGCACATATTTTGAAATCATCGTAAATTTATATTTCACAATTAAACCTCTTAACCTAAAGCCATTTATCAACCAAAATTACAGAGACAAAACTGAATGAACAATTTGCATAACTCTTCCAGAGAGAAGAAAATATCTCTAGGCTATCAATTTTGTGATTTTCAAATGCCTTTAACTTCTCTTGCAGCTATTACTTAGTTCTAGGACATTGCAAAAGGATTTGTAAAACACGATGGTCTTAAATCACTCACCTGAGATATCAGCAATTAACAGTACTTTTTTGTATAAACAAGAGAACCATGATGGTCCTAAATCGCTCCCTGAGTATGATGGTTCATGGCTTTATGATATAAACAAAATAGCAAAGCCCTCTGTCTAATTATTTTGGAGAAGATGTTTGAGGATTTCTCTTTTAAGCTTAGGTATATTTATGATCCCACCATATAGCACTACTTTCCTGAATATGGTAATGCTCTGAAGTATAGATATCAATACATACTAAGTATAAAAGCTGTAAGCCTAAGAAGGTTTTCAAAGATATCATAATTTATTCCCAACTAAAATTAAGGATTGCACAGAAAAGGGCTAATTTTTTTAAGTATTTTGGTAGACAGTCAATATATGATGATATATACAAAATATCAAAGCTCTAGGCCTTATGGTTTGGGAGAAGAAGATTTTTAAAGTTTTCCTTCTTTTATTCTATGTAAAATCAGGGATCGCCAGTTAAAGGCCAATTTTCATAATAATGTAATTCTTAGAAGTATCTTGGTAGAGGGTCAATAGATGATGATTTGTAACAAATATCAAAGTTCTAGGCCTAATGATTTGAAAGAAGATTTTTCTGATTTTTCAAGATTTCCTTCTTTTATTCTATGTAAAATCAGGGATTGCCAAGAAGAGGGTTAATTTTCAGAATACAGTAATTCTTTGAAGAATTTTGGTAGAGGGTCAATAGATGATGATTTGTAACAAATATCAAAGCTCTAGGCCTTATGGTTTGGGAGAAGAAGATTTTAAAAGATTTCCTTCTTTTATTTCTATGTAAAATCAGGGATCACATAGAAAAGGGCTAATTTTCACAATACGGTAAATCTTTGAAGTATTTTGGTAGAGGGTCAATATATGATGATTTGTACAAAGCTCTAGACCTTATGGCTTGGGAGGAGAAGATTTTTAAAGATTTCCTTCTTTTATTCTATGTAAAATCAGGGATTGCCCAGAAGAGGGCTAATTTTCAGAATACAGTAATTCTTTGAAGTATTTTGGTAAAGGGTCAAGAGATGATAATGTATACCAAATATTAAAGCTCTAGACCTTATGGTTTAGGAGAAGAAGATTTTTAAAAATTTCCTTCTTTATTTCTATGTAAAATCAGGGATCACAAAGAAAAGGGCTAATTTTCAGAATACGGTATTTCTTTGAAGTATTTTGGTAGAGGGTCAATAGATGATGATGTATACCAAATATCAAAGCTCTAGGCCCTATGGTTTGGGAGAAGAAGATTTTTAAAGATTTCCTTCTTTATTTCTATGTAAAATCAGGGATCGCCCAGAAAAGGGCTAATTTTCATAATACGGTTAATATTTGAAGTATTTTGGTAGAGGGTCAATAGATGATAATTTTTACCAAATATCTAAGCTCTAGGAATTACCGCTTGGGAGGAGACGATTTTTTAAGTTTTTTCACACCGTTGCCATGGCAACCAGAGTTCTTCATGGATTTCAATTCTTTGAAGTATTTTGAAAGAGCATGACCTTAGGATCATTTCTGTGAAGTTTTGTTGAAATTCCATGGTTAGTTTAGGAGGTGAAGATTTCTTTGTAATTGTGGACGGACGGACGGACAGATGGACGGACGGACGATGACCGATCACAATAGCGCCCCAGAGCACTTCGTGCTCAGGTGAGCTAAAAAGACAAAGCTTGAGCAAAATAAATAAAACAAATATAATATTTTGGGCATAGCACAAAACTGTGACCCAACAATGCTTTACAATAAATATGAATGCCTTTACAATAAATATGAATGCCTATGGCTTCATAGTTTTATTCATTACCAAACTTTCTCACCTTTTGATGCCTTCAAAGAAAATAGGTTTAAAAAACATTGTGAGAAAGGGAATACTTAGTAGTAACAAGCAAGTTCTCCATTTCTCACAATGTTTTCTAACCTAATCACTTCTTGTATCTAAATTTCAATCAAACTTTTATTACTGTCTGCAACTTTTTAATGTGGACCAGTGTTAAGAGAAGAGACCTTGATATTGCTCTAATTGAGCATTTTACCAAACTTGGGGCCCTATGGGTAAGGTCATTTTGACGTAATCGGTATAATTTTTTTTAAGCAACCTTGGTAGAGATTAATATGGATGACCTATAAACCAAATATGAATGCATTACAACTTGTACCTTGGGAGAGGAAGATATTTGAACATGATCTTACTGGGCATTTTCATGACTTTGGATGCCTTGGGAAGGGTCATTTTTATCCAAATGGATATGATTTAATTTTCTGTTTCGTATATCAAAAACGGGCGTTCTGATTGGTCGAAAAAAAATATTCATAACTCCATGAACAAAATTTTTGAGCACGCAGCAATTTTGTATGCTTCCGCACAAAAGAGTCCCATACAATAAGGGAATCAAAATTTGTAAAATATTTGCTTTTTTCACTCGATGCTATTAAATTATAAGAAATGAAGAGAATATTTTTTGTTTTCATGGAGGTATGAACCAAAACACCTAATCACACTTATGTATGAATCCCCTTTGCGTATTCATACAGTGTGATTAGTTTTTTCAGTACATAACTACATGAAAACAAAACATATTCTCTTCATCTCTTAACCCTTTCCTGATTAATCCCTGGATTTTACGTCCCTGAGTATTTATACTTGATAAAATATTGTTGGAAAAGGTCTTCCTTGTAACAAGCAATTTCTTCTTTTCTCACAATATTTTCTACCCTGTAGGTTGGTTACTTTTCAAATAGCAATCACTTTTAATTGTTGTCTGCAACTTCTTTGAAATTGGACAAGTCAAAAATTTTGAAAAACAGGAAAGGGTTAAATAACTTCATGAACATGGTAGATAACAATAATTGAATGCTATGTTTTTAATATAAATGCTCTAGACCCTATATTCTAGAAGAAGATTTTTTTCAAATTTAGCCATTCACACAATTTTCTTCCCCTTTAGCATACGTTTTGATCCTAAGGCATATTTTCCTGTAACATTGTACTGAATCTTCTTGTAATGCTACATACCAAATATGAATGTCCTAGACCTTATAGTTTACAAGAAGTCTTTTGAACTTGCTCTAATTAAGCACTTTTCCAAACTTCAGACCTCAGGGTGTGGCCAAATTTAATCCCAGGGATATGATTTTTGAAAACTTGGTGGAGAACCTTGAGATTAAGCCTTTGGCTTTGTAGTTTAAAAAAAAAAAACAAATTCAAAGATTTGCTCAAATTTCCCATTTTTAAATTCTGTGGCAACCAAAGTTTTTCACAGAATGAAATTCTTTTTACAACTTTTGTAGAGCTTCACCCAATGAACATCCCTGCACAGTGTCAGCTTGATAGGCCTACTGGTTTTGAAGGAGAAGATTTTTAAAGAAGTTGTGGTTGGACAGAGAGAAAGACAGACGGACAACTGACAATGACCAATCAAAATAGCCCACCTTGCACTTTGTGCTCGGGTGAGCTAATAAAATGTAAATGATCACTGAACATCGTCAAATAGTAAAATGAATATCAGGTGAAATAATTTTAGACTGGTCCAAATTGAAAGAGGGGGAAATGAAGAAATTGCTTATTTCAAGCAAACCTTCATTTTCCATAATGTTTTTTTTTTCAAATTTTTAGCTTTTCCTTAACGGTAAAAAAAAAGAATTGTTTTGTCTTTTTTATAAGTAAAGAAAGTTACTTTATATTCGTGGAGTACGGTTATTCCTTGGACTATATAGTTGTTTTAGATGTAAATGTCATATTCAATGCCAGTCATCCAAGTGCTTTCGGACTTGGCAATTACAATTTTGTAATTTAGTTTTCTGAGTTGTTTTTTGTTGCCAAGTTATGGAACGGTAATTAGGGAAATAAAATGGCCAATGAATTTTATAAAATGGTGAAAAACATCTTTTCAACTCATTAACTCATTCCCATAAAATCAATCTCCGCACTCCCCTTAAAAAAGAAGCTTGAGAAAAAAATGTGGATAATGAGGAAAGTTCTTCCTACAAACAATTTTTTTATTGTCTACTATGTTTTCTATCTGGAGACAAAGATCTCTAAAATCTTAACAACTAAAGATTGTTATCTACACCTTGTTTTCAATTTGGACTAGTCTAACATTTTATAGCCCTTGCACATACTAATCAAAAGTTCAGGCCAAAGTTGTTGTTTAACACGTTCCCACACAGCTTTTGGATGCCCTTCAAGGAAAAAAAGTGGGAAAACATGTGTAAATTGAAGAAGTTGTTTGTTGTAAGTAATTTCTTCATTTAACACAATGTTTTCTGCCCAGAAAGTTGTAAAAATCTAGCATTTCATAAACTTTAATCCATTACCAGACAGCAAGATTTGAGACTGGTCTTAACCTAAAGCAGTTGCAGACTACAATTTTTTTTTTCAACTTTTTGGAAAACAAAGTGGTTAATGAAGAAATTGCTTGTTACACAATGTTTTCCTAATCATATTTCTTGAGGGGTGTCCAAAAGCATCACTGTGTGGTAATGGATTAACTTGTCTCTCCTTTGATTTTGGACCAGTCTAAAATTTGGTCTTCTGGTAATGGGTTAAATTGTGCACAAAAATACTGGACAGAAAAAACATATCTGTTAATGTAAGTCCCAAGAAATTAGGTCAGCAAATCAAGGTGGAAAATGAAGAAATTGCTTGTTACAATTGATTTCTTTCTATTTTTTTTAATTAAAGAAAGACAGATATTTAAACTATAACATATTGAAATTGTTGTCTGCAACCTTCTTTAATTCTGACTACTTTAAAATTTTGGCATCTGGTAAGGGGTTTAGCTGAAGTTATTTTTTTAGGAGTTGATCCATATTTTTAGAGAGGTTCAAATTCACAAGACAACCGTGATATTCCTGATAAAAAAACCCCAAGGTTTTATTGTGATAGTTTGCAGAATTATGGAAGAATATCAAAAGGCAATGCAATATAAAAAAAGATTCTAATAAGTTTGAAAAATTAAGCCAAAATTTTTACCTCTGCAGGGTAAAAAGAAATGGTCAATAAGTTCCCTTTTGCTTAAGTTTAAGTTTAGGAAAGTTGAAGCAAAATTTTTGACCTCTAGAGTTGTGACAAGGAAATTATGAATAAGGCCCCTTTTCCCTTGAAATAAGTCATGTCACCACATTCAAAAGGACTCTTCCTCAGGACTACATAAACATTTTCAGCATGTTGGACAAAGATTGGACTAAAAGTGTGACCTCTAGAGTGGCAACAAGGGAAATGTAAATAAGTCCCCTTTTCCCTTGATATTTGTTAGAATATAACCTTATTCGTTCTTCCTCATGACTATACAAACAATTCCAGAATGTTTGAAAAAGATTGAGCAAAGATTGTGACATGAAGGGTGGTAACAAAGAAATTGACAATAATGATTGATTGATTGATTGAATGGGGTTTAATGCATCTTTTAACAGTATTTCAGTCATATTAATAACGTCCCTTTTCCCTTGACAATGGTTGAAATGTCACCATAATCATTAGGGTTCCTCCTTGTGACAATACAATCATTTTCAGCAAGTTCTAGAAAAATTAGGTAAAATTTGTGACCTTCAGAGTGGTTACACTGAATTGTTGAAAACCTATGATGCACACCACACAACAGTCAATGGATATTACAAAAGCTCACCATGAGCATATTGTACTAAGGTGAGCTAAAAAAAAAAGTAGAAGACAACAATTTGAAGTTGATGGAATTACAAAAAAAAACAACTGTTGGGGTAGATAAGAGGGTTAAAAAACTGGATTGTGTGGAAAAGGGTTAAGGTGTAGAAAATATTGTGGAAATTAATTCTAATAAGTAGTTTCTTCAGTTTCAACAATATTTTCCAAACTCTCTTCCCTTGATTTTTTGGGATTGGTTAACTAAGAATAATGTTTTATTGATACCAACCCAAAGTTCTGTGGAAGGGTTAAAAGATCACTGGCTCCAAAATAATCCAAATCAACAGGTTTAGCAATGTCTTTATCCCGCTGGTCACATGTCAACGTATTTGGAAGGTCTCGATTGTCGCTGATCAGGGGATGAAATGGCATCAATGTTGGCTTGGTAAGGCGCATCACTGAAATGGAAAATAAGAGATAATTGATTATAATTGAATAGATAGCTACAACGCTCAACAAACTCAAACAAGGCCATGGATTAAAATGACATTTTAGACTGGTCCAAATTGAAAGGAGTTGCAGAAGACAATTTAAACTTTGATTTTTTTTATTTTTTCAACTTTCTTTATAGAAAATATTGCGTAAAATGAAGAAACAAGCAATTTCTTCATTTTACACAAAGTTTTCCTGATTGTTTTTCTTTAAGAGGTGTCCAAAAGCGTCATTGTGTGGGAATTGGTTAAAATTTATGTAATTTCGATGAAACTCTTCCTTTATGTGGCAGGAGTAAAAATATCATCAGAGTTAATTTTTCAGCTTTCTTTAAGCTTAGCCAATTACCACACATGAACATTTTAGACATCATTTCCAAGCCTCCAGCTGCTCATCCCACTTAGGTTCATTGGTTATTTGCGGGGACCAGAAATTGAACCCAGGATCTCATGATTCAGAGTCCGACATACCGTTATCTTCCGATAGGTGGCATTGTTTTAATACTGACCTATCTAATTTGAGCATTCTGGGTAGTGTCATTCGTCACAACTCGGCCGATTCCGTCGAACTACATTCAAAATGTCAGCGCCCTGGAAGAGCACGCTTCGAATTTTTGAAGCCCCTTCTTGGAGCACAGGTAAGACATAAATACTTTCACAATTTAAAATAATTATTTCTCTTATTAATTTGGGCGACAGTTAAGTTTGATTTCTCCACAATTGTAGTTTTTTATTGCAATTATCCACTTGCTACTTTTTGGCTATATAATATGGAGTTATGCGTACGACGTAGTAATGTTTATCCCAATCTGGATAAGTGATACGGTCCCAAAGACAGGTCAATCTTCGGAGAATATGACATGCGCAGACAACGTCCGACATGCTACCACTGGGCTAGGGCTGCGGCCTTTAATGTATTAAGGAGATGAGTGCTTTTTAATCCAAGACTGTTTTGTATTAATCACATGGCATTTATTGTAATTCTTTGACTACTCATTGCCTAATTTGTAGCCTTAGGGTTTTAGAATTAACATTCTAGGGAATGAAACAATTTGAAGACAAGCTTAAATTTGTTCATTCAAGTGCATTGCTTCAAACACCTTTTTAAACAATCAATTACATAGAAATGGAATCTGTGTGAAAGTAATTATTATGCAATTCACTTGAACCATTTGCAAAACTATTACATGCAAAAATTGAAAACAAATTGGAATTTCTTTACCCTTCTTAAACTGAAGGTTTCCATGGCAGGGACAGATTCCACCTTTTTACACACCTCTAGAAAAAAATGTGCAAGACATTGTTACCATGTTTAACCCTTTTCTGTCCAATCCCTGGTTTTTTAAACCCTCCCCCGCGTTTTTATACTTGAGAAAACATTGTAGAAAGGGAAGAAATTGTTTGTAACAAGCAGGTTGTAATTTTTCAACAATATTTTATACCCTACTGATTGATAATTTTTTTAACCCAATAGCAGATACCAAATTTTTAGACTGGCCGAAGTGAAAGGAGTTGCAGACAACAATTTAAAGTTTATAAAATTTTAGACTTCTGGAGATTTCTGGGCAGAAAACATTGTGGAAAATGAAGGAATTGCTTGTAACAAGCAATTTCTTCATTTCCCACTTTGTTTTCACATTATTTTCCTTGAGCAGTGTCTAAAAGCGTCATTGTGTTGGAATGTGTTCAATAAAATCAACTTTAAATTGACATCTGAAAAACTTTTGAATTTGGATAGGGCTAAAATCTCACAAAATGGGAAAGTGCTAAGTCACCTATATAAACCAACAAAAATGTTTCAAACAAATGTTGACATATGTCAGGCGTTAAAATGTAACTCCTGGTCTAATTGGACGATATGATTGGTCTACCAAATTTTTCGTTTCGCCATGATCAGTCTATTGACTGATTGCCGATATTAATCAAAGAAACAACCGACCAAGCATTCATTTTGACCAGATTGATTGATTGATTTATTTGGATTAAATGCTACTGTTAACAGCATTTCAGTCTTAGCACGGCGGCTGGAGCACCTCAAAATGGATTCCTTGTAGTTCTCTCAACAGTACTACCACTACATCTTTTCTGAGCCTCCAGCTGCTTTGCCACTTAGGTTTACAATTATCAACACATTGGAGAGCGACAAATGTCAGAAAAGATATTCGTCGCACCTGGGACCACTGCGCTATGGTCATGGCCAATTTAGACCAGAAGTGAACATTGAACTAGGACATTGACTGACATCTATCTCAAGAATTTTTGTTCGTTTCTGACTAAAAACATTGTCAACTACAGCATATTCAAGCTGTAATTACGATGTTAAGGTCTCAACCAACAATTCCACCTTTTTGTTACATGTTACTGGCCATATTGCAAAATAGCAAATAAAACTTCATTTTGGAGCTCAGTGGGCATGGCAAGAGGAGTCAGTGGGTAAGACCACAAAATATGGTAGAAGTAGTGGTCTATATACCTTCATATACATGTACAAGCAGGGTTTTGAGGTATATAGAGGGCATAAGAACAGTTCATTTCAAAATCCAAAGGGCAAGAACTCTAAACATAATAGAGCCAGAATTATGGTTCTTGTGTGGAAAACAATTCAAGGAGTGAATCACTCAAAAATTTGAAGCTAGAATTATACTACAAATCTTCCAAGTTAAACATAAAATTTCAGTTATGGTATCAAACAAGAGGCCCAGTGGGCCTTAACGGTCACCTGAGTAAAAGAGCACCAAGACAAGTGATTTTGTTTGAAAGAATTAGAAAAAGGTTTGGTTAAAATCCACTCAGTAGTTCTTGAGAAGAAGATGAAATATTTAAAAGTTACCAAAAATTACCCCCTTTTGGTCCCCATTTTAGGGCCCCCTGACCCCCTAGCCTTTTTATTTTCACAAATCCAAATAACCATTACCAAATGATGCTTTTCAACAAGTTTGTTTGAAATTGGCTTTGTACTTCATCAGAAGAAGATGAAAATGTGAATTTTTTAACATGATGAACTTTGACCTCTGGGTGTGGCCCCATACATGACCCCAGGGGCATGAATTTCACAATTTATAATATACCTGTCCTAGTTGTCATGCACAAAAAATATTTAAGCTCTGGAGTTAACGGTTTAATAGAAGAAGATTTTTAAAGAAGTACCAAAAATTACCCCTTTTTGGCCCCTATTTGGGCCCCTTTGACCCCCAGAACCCCTATTTTCACAAACTTGAATTGGCATCCCCCAATGATGCTTTCTACCAAGTTTGGTTGAAATCCGCCCAGTAGTTCTTGAGAAGAAGATGAAAATGTAAAAAAGTTAACGGACGACGGACGACGCACGACGGACGACGCACGACGACGGACAAACGATGATCGCAATAGGTCACCATGACCATTCGGTCAGGTGACCTAAAAAGTAAGGCCAGGGATCCATAAAATGACTGACCAGAAGATGTAAGTGTTTCCTAAGTTCCTCTACCTACAGTTTTTTCCTGTCATAACTTTGTGTAAAAGTTTCAGAAGTTGATATACAATGCATGAATATGTACTTGCAACAGTATAAGACCAAAGTTAACCTTTGTCATGCTGAATAAAAATGGCTTCCATGAATGCTTTACAATCAAAGTACTGAAAGAACTTGAATCCCTTTTACACAGGACTTTTAGAAACCAATTCCACAAACAAATGCTGCTAAAAACATAAAAGCAGGTGGTACAGATTAAGATCAGACTGCACTTACATGCAGGCTGATCTCAGTCTATACCTCCTACCAAAATAGGAATATCCCGGGTTCAGCATGACAAAGTTAACACTCATTGTAAAAATGCAGTCATTGCAGAGCACAATTCCTTCTCACTATTTATATGCACCATTCACAGTGCAGGTATAAATTCTCGTCTGTAGCACAAAAAAGGTAAGTTGGATGCCAAAACAGGAGCCAGTGACGACATCCTAAGTGTTCATTAGGGAAAAATCGGGATATATTGACAAACTCGTTGTCTGTTGACATAGAATATATATCATTGTTGTCAGCGGGAAATTGAACCAAATTTTTTTCGTCTCCGGAATTTGTATGATACTTGATCGCCCACACAATTTATTTTTGAAGAAGAACATAATGTTTAAAGACTGGTTGTGGTTACACTATGAACTTCCGTATGTTGGACTGTTGCCTATACTTCCTACATTTTTTAACCCTTGCCTGTTTTGCAAAATTGTAGATTTGTCCAAATTCAAAGGATTATGGACGAAAATTTAAGGTGGATTTAATTTGAATAACAACCATTCAGTAGGGTGGAAAGTATTGTTGAAAAAGGAGAAATTGCTTGTTTTACAACAAAGAGCACAAAAACAAATAAAAGTCCACCAGATTATGACACATCCTAAATATCAAAGCTCTAAGCCCTTTAAGTTTGGGAGAAGAAGAGTTTTAAATTTCGTTATATAAGCCATATGTAAAATTTGTGATTTCCGGGAATGGGCTAATTATGACCCTCAGCAATAACTCATACCATAACCATATTGATAGAGATCTACCAGATGATGCTACATACCAAATATTAAAGCTCTAGGCCTATCTGTTTGAGAGAAGAAGATTTTTAACATAATTTGTACAATCTTGATAGAGGTCCACAAAACAATGCTGTATACCAAATATCAAAGTTCTAGGCCCTCCTGTTTGGGAGAAGAAGATTTTTAAAGTTTTCACTATATAAGCGTATATTAAATTTGTGACATCCAGGAATGGGTTAATCTTAATCCTGAGGCTGTATACCAAATAACAAAGTATTAGGCTCTCCTGTTTGGGAGAAGAAGATTTTTACAAATTCCACTATATAAGCCCTTTGTGAGACTTGTTATGTCAGGGAATGGGCTAATTTTGACACTGGGGCTATAATTTATACAATCTTGATAGAAATCCACCAGATGATGCTACATACCAAGTATAAAAGCTCTAGGCCCTCTAGTTTGGGGGAAGAAGATTTTTGAAATTTTCAATATATAAGCCTATGTTAAACTTGTGACGTCCAGGAACATGCTAATTTTGACCCTGGGGTTATACTTAATACAATATTGATAGAGGTCCATTAGATGATGCCACATACCAAATATCAGAGCTATAGGTCTTTTGGTAGAAAAAGATTCTCAAAGTTGTCAGTAATTGTAAGCTTATGTACCTCTCGAACACACCTTTGCCCCCCCCCCCCCAGGGGAGATAACTCCATGACGTGTACAAATCTGAAGCGCCTTCCCATAAGGATGCTTCCTGCCAAGTTTTGTTGAAATCTATCCATGGGTTCTTGAAAAGAAGTCGATAATGTAAAAAGTTAACGCACGACAAGACAAAACACGATTGCAATAGGTCACCATGACCTTCGGTCAGGTGACCTAAAAACCAGGGACTGAACAGGAAAGAGTTCAACCAATTTCCAAACAACAAAACTTTAGACTAGACCTAATTCAGAGATTTGCAGACGACAGTTTTTAGTTGATGAAAATTAAACTTTTTTATCTTTTAAGGTTGTAACAAGCAATTCTTTCATTTTCCACAATGTTTCTAAAGGTTGGGGTTTTTGTCAAAAAGCCATGTGTGGAAACGGGTTAACTTATCCCTCAAAGCCACAGTGAAAATGAGTATGGTACATCCTGAGTGTTAACCCATTCCCACATTTTTGAATAATCCTCAATACAAAAGCTTTTGAAAAATATGGTGGAAAATGAAGAAATTGCTATGTTTTCCAACATGATTTCTACCCAGAAAAATGAAAACAAGAGGCCCATGAGGGCCTGAGACGCTCTACTGGTTATCAAGTTTTCCGTTAAAGAAATCTGATATTAAAGGAAGTTAATTATTCAAAGAAGAATGCATAAAGAAAAAACAAGAGGCCCATGAGGGCCTGAGACGCTCTACTAGATATCAAGTTTTCCATTAAAGAAATCTGATATTTAAGGAAGTTAATTGCTCAAAGAAGAATGCATAAAGAAAACAAGAGGCCCATGAGAGCCTGAGACGCTCTACTGGTTATCAAGTTTTCCGTTAAAGAAATCTGATATTTAAGTTGATTGCTCAAAGAAGAATGCATTAAGAAAAAAAGGGGCTTTATCCCCTTTATAATTTTAAGCAACAATCCTCAAGGCCCCTTTTCCCATGTTCCATGACGGATCCACTCCATTTCCAAAAGAAAGTTACCTTATGACCCTACAATCATTCTGTGAATATTTCATCAGAATCTGACAATAATTGTGGACTTTATCACATAAACAGAATTGTTTTGAATGCAAATCAATAAGGCCCCTTTTCCTGTGTTTTCTGGTGGATCAATTTCATTCCAAAAGGAACTTTCCTTACAACCCTACAATTGTCCTGTGAAATTTAAAAGACAATTTGATAATGATTGTGATCTTCATCACATACACAATAATGTTTTGAATGATAATCTGTAAGGCCCCTTTTCCTGTGTTTCAAATGCCACAATTATTCCATGCATCTTTGAAGAGAATCCAATAAAACTGTTGACTAATTATTGTGTTAACAAAGATATTAAATTCAAGTTCTCATAAGGCCCCTTTTCCCGTGATATTTTACTGTTGGTTTTATCATTCCGTGAAAGTTAAAAGTGAATTCGATGAAATATTGGGAATTCATTATGTTTACTAGAATATTTTAAAAAATATCATATGGCCCCTTTTTACATGATACTTGATGGATTGTACCCAGTACTGAAAAGAACCATTTAAGTTATTGTACAATCATTCTGTGAAATTTTGAAGTGAGTCCGGTGAAATCAAGGGACATCATTGTGTTAACCAGAATATTTAAAAAAGTTTTTCATAAGTCCCCTTTTCATGTGAAACTTGCCATAATCAGATCCACTGTCAAAATCAACAATTGGCCCCTTTTTCCGTGAAACTTAACAAATCAGACCCAATGTACAAAGGAACAATCCTAGTGATAGTTTGAAGAAAATGATAAAGACTGTGGACCTAATTGTAACAATGATGTTTTGTAATAAATTTATATAAAGTCCCTTTTCTTGTGTCACTTAACCAATCAGACCTAATTTACAAAGGAACAATTCAAATGATGATACAATCATTCTATTAAAGTTTGAAGAGATTCTGATAAAGACTGAGGACATTGTTGTGTTTATGAGGATTTGGTAATAATTTTTCATACAGCCCCTTTTCCTATGATACTAGACAGATCAGGCCCAATTTGGAAAGAACCAATCCTAATGATGGTACAAAAATTCTGTGAAAGTTTGAACAGAATCTGATGGAAAACTGCAGACTTTATCTTGGTGTAAAATTTTTAAAATAAAATTTTCATAAGGCTCCTTTTCCTGTGATACTTGAAGGATCAGGTCTCATGTCATCAACAATCGTGATTATTGTACAATGATTCTTTGAAGGTTTGAATAAAATCCAATGAAAGCTCTGGACTTGGTTACAAGGATTCTAGATAAGATTCTCAAAAGGCCCCTTTTCCCATGATACAAGACAGATCACACCTTATTTGAAAAGAAAGAATCCTCATGATGGAATAATCATTCTGTGAAAGTCTTAATAGAATCTGATGAAAACTGTTGACTTTATTGTGGTACAATGATTTTAAAATTAAATTTCATAATGCTTCATGTGATACTTGACGGATCAGGTCTAATGCAAACATCAACAATCATTATTATTGTACAATTATTCTGTATATAATTAAAGAAAATCCGATGAAAGCTCTGGACTTGGTTACAAGGATTTATAAATGAAATTTTCATAAGGCCCCTTTTCCTGTGTTTCTTGACAGTTCGAACCCTGTTATGAAAAGAATGATAGTTATGACCTTCCAATCATTCTGTGAAAGTATCAACAAAATCTGATCAAAGCTGTGGGCTTCATTGTGTTAACAGGGTTTTATTAATTGAATTTTCATTCAGCCCCTTTTCCCATGTTACTTGATGGATCTGTACTAATTCCAAAGGGAACTCTTTTTACAAAAGTATAATTATTCTGTTTGAGTATAAAGACAACCCCATCTCATCTGTGGACTTACAAGCATTAATTAAGATTTTTTTAATTGAATTTTCCTAAGGCCCCTTTTCCTATGTTTCTCAATGGATCAGACCCAATTTGAAAGGAACAATCCTTATGATGGTACAATCATTATGTGAAAGTTTGAAGTCAATCAGGTGATGTGTTAACCAAATTTTTTTATTAAATTTTCATAGGGCCCCTTTTCCCATGAAACTTGATGGATCAAACCTACTTCCGAAAGGAACAATCCATTTAATGTAATAATCATTCTGGGAATGTTTGAAGAGAATTTGTTGAAAACTATGGACTCTATTGTGTTTACGAGGACTTTTTCAATTAAGTTTTTATCAGGCCCCTTTTTCCCGTGGTCCTTGACTGATCATACCAAATTTTGAAAGGAACAATTCTTATGATGGTACAATCATTCTGTGAAAGTTTGAAGTCAATCAGATGAAAACTGTGGACTCTAGAGTGTTAACAAAGATCTTTGAACTAAATTTTAATAAGGCCCCTTTTCCTATGTTTCTTTGGGAATCATATCCTATACCGAAAGGAACAATCCTTATAATGGTACAATAATTCTGTGAAAGTTTGAAGAGAATCCGTTGAAAATTGTTGGCTCTGGATAATTTATGAGAATTTTTTATTAAAATTTTCATGAGGCCCCTTTTTCCTGTGTTTCTTGACCAATCATACCCAATTTCGAAAGGAACAATCCTTATAATGGTACAATCATTCTGATTTGTTTGTTTGTTTGAATGGGGTTTTACGCCGCTTTTAACAATCTTTCAGTCATATCGCGGCGGCTGGAGCACCTAATAATGGAATCCTGGTATTTCTCACACCAGTACTACCATTACATCCTTTCCTAGCCTCCAGCTGCTATCCCACATAGGTCTACGATTATCGACCGATTGGTGAGAGACACATAGTCGGAAAGGATGAGTGCCGCCGTCGGGAATCGAACCCGGGACCTCTAGATTGACAGTCCGACGCGCTACCAACTGCGCTATGACGGCGACACAATCATTCTGAGAAAGTTTGAAGAGAATTCAATGAAAACTGTGGACTCTATTGCGTAAACGAGGATTTTAAATGGAATTTTTAATTAAATTTTCATAAGGCCCCTTTTCCCCTGTTTCTTGACTGATCATATCCATTTTCGAAAGTAACAATCCTTATGATGGTACAATCATTCTGTGAAAGTTTGAAGAGAATCTGATGAAAACTGTGGACTCCATCGTGTAAACGAAGATTTTTTAATTAAATTTTAATAAGGCCCCTTTTCCCATGTCTCTTGACAGATCAAACCAATTTTCGAAAGGAACGATCCTTATGTTGGAACAATCATTCTGTCAAAGTTTGAATTGAATCTGATGTAAACTCTGAACTCTAGATTGTTAATGAGGATTTTTTAATTAAATTTTCATAAGGCCCCTTTTCCCGTGGAAAAAAAAAGGGCCATCCCCTTTACCATTTTAAGCAACAATCCTCAAGGCCCCTTTTCCCATGTTTCATGACGGATCCACTCCATTTCCAAAAGAAAGTTACCTTATGATCCTACAATCATTCTGTGAATATTTAATCAGAATCTGACAATAATTGTGGACTTTATCACATAAACAAGATTTTATTCTTTCAGAGATATGCCCCGGACAAAATCTAAGTCTTTAAAAAAACAAAGGGCAATAACTCCAAAATTATGCAAGCAAGAGTTGTGGTTCGTGTGCACTGCACTTCTCCTCAATGAGGTCTAACCATCTATGAATTTTCAAGTTGATAGCTATTATACTTTCAGAGATATGCTCCAGACAAAATGCTCCAGACAAAATGCAAGTCTTGAAATTACAATGGGCAATAACTCCAAAATTATGCAAGAAAGAGTTGTGGTTCTTGAGCACTGCACTTTTCCTCAATGAGGTCTATCAACCTATGAAGTTTCAAGTTGATAGATTTTATTCTTTCAGAGATATGCTCCAGACAAAATGTAAGTATTTAAAATAACAAAGGGCAATAACTCCAAAATTATGCAAGCAAGAGTTGTGGTTCTTGTGCACTGCACTTTTCCTCAATGAGGTCTATCCACCTGTGAAGTGTCAAGTTGATAGCTATTATACTATCAGATATTTGCTCCGGACAAAATGTAAGTCTTTAAAATAACAAAGGGCAATAACTCCAAAATTATGTAAGCAAGAATTGTGGTTCATGTGCAAAGCACTTTTCCTCAATCAGGTCATCCACCTGTGAAGTGTCAGGTTGATAGCTATTATACTTTCAGAGATATGCCCCAGACAAAATGTAAGTCTTTAAAATAACAAAGGGCAATAACTCGAAAATTATGCAAGCAAGAGTTGTGGTTCTTGAGCACTGCACTTCTCCTCAATGAGGTCTATCCATCTATGAAGTTTCAAGTTGATAGCTATTATACTTTCAGAGATATGCTCCAGACAAAATGTAAGTCTTTGAAATAACAAAGGGCAATAACTCTAAAATTATGCAAGCAAGAGTTGTGGTTCTTGAGCACTGCACTTCTCCTCAATGAGGGCTATCCACCTGTGAAGTTTCAAGTTGATAGCTATTATACTTTCAGAGATATGCCCCGGACAATTTCAGGACGGACGGAAGGACTGAAGTACGGACAGATGGACAAAGGCAAATCTATATGCCCCCCCCAACATTAAGTGGTGGGGGCGTAAATGCGGCGCTGAAAACTAGAAGCACTTATCATGGGTCCAGAGTTTCAAAAAGAACTAATAAAAGCACCAACAGGTGCTGTAGACTAATATCACACTGCATAGGAAGACCTTGGTCTATACCTCCTGCTGAAACAAGGATATTCTAGGTTAACAAAGGTTAAGATTAAATTTTAAGGATAAGCATAAGAAGTTCAACCTTGACATTAAACTTGTGACCCTCATTAAAATCTCTAAAAGATAACAATTAATGCTATAAGTTTTGGATATATAGGAAAATGTCACATTTTAAGTACATGTATGTATGGTTGATTATTATACACCGAAATGATTATTCTTGCTCATCCCCCTTATGGTTAACGATTATCCATCCATTGGTGAGTGACAAAATGTTGGATTTACTGAAACAGGGAGATCACTCCAAATATCCTTTCTTATTTATCTTCTACTGATGTGTGGATAATCATAAACCTAATTGGGAAGAGAGCTGGATACTCAGAAAGGATAAAGTGGTAGGACTGTCATGAGAAATACCAGAAATCCATGGTTAGGTGCTCCAGTCGCAGTGATATGACTGATAAAACTGTTCAAAACTGTTAATCTCCAACATGGCACTAATATTTAGCAATTAACCAAATAAAAAATATATTTTCACAGCTGTGATGATACATGTATTGATGACTGCACATTGCATAGTCTGGTTGCTAGATCATAAAATACTTACCATGGAAACTTTTTCCCATATCACACATTTCTAACACTGCATCCAAATACAAGACTATAATCTGAATACAATGAATAAATAGCTCAAAACAACAAAATTTGATATTGAACAGATTTAAATGAAATTTCAAACATCATTATAACCCTTTCCTGTTTTGCAAAATTTTAGACTGGTTCAAATTGATTGATTGATTGAATGGGGTTTTACGCCACTTTTAACAGTATTTCAGTCATATTGCAGCGGCTTGAGCGTCTAGCTATTGATTCCTGGTATTTCTCTTGAGACGCGCTACTTGCGCTATTGCAGTGGCTCTAAATTGAAAGAGGATACAGATGATAATGAAAACTGGATGCAAGTGAAACCATCCTTATAAATGTGGTAGAAAATATTGTGGGAAAAAGAGAAAGTGCTTGTTACAAGCAGTTTCTTCTTTTTCACTATAATTTTTCAAGTTTAAAATCACAGGGACGTAAAAACCAGGGATTGAAGAGGAAAGGGTTAAAGGGGGTGTGAATTATATAATATCAATAATCTGCATACAAGATTATAAGCAAAAGGATCAGAATTACCATGGAATGCTCTTCTGAATTAACCCATTCCCACACAACAAAATTTTAGACAAGTCCAAATTCAAAGAAGCTGCAGACGTCAATTTTAAGTTGTTGAAATCTTTAAAATCTTTGTCTTTTTGGGTAGAAAACATTTTGGATAATGAAGAAATTGCTTGTTACAAGCAATTTCTTCATTTTCCACAATGTTTTTCAAAGCTTTATATTGAGGAGGCGTTTAAAAGCGTCACTGTGTGGAAGTGGGTTAACATACTGAATATTGGTTTGAACTTTCAGGGGAAAAGATTTTTTAAATTGGAGATGTTTTAGCACCTATGTTTTCCAAATCCTAAATTTATACCAAATCCCACTTTTTCAAGATACTCAAAGAATTTTTTTTCAAAAAAATAAAACGGGTTATGCAGAAATTATAATTGTCCATTATTCAACCATGTTTCCTACCCTAAAAGACCAAACACTAAAAGTGCTTGAGCCTCTGTTTTGTTCCTTTGGCATGAATTTAACCCTTGTCAGTATGGTACATCTAGATCAAGTGTCGTTGAGAAGGGTTCATTTTACAAAAAATTTCACATCCATAAAAAATACTATACAGTCATACCTGCTTAGGATTCATGGCACATTTAATTTGGAGTGTTAAAAGTCTTTCTGAAAGAGTTTTATTAGAAAATCCTTTTATTGTAGAAAATCAAAGAAAATATAACATCTTAACCCTTGTCATGCTGTATAAATTACCTTACTATATTGCTGAAAATCAAAGGGCTGAAAGCACAGATAGAACTTCTCGTTCAAAAGTCAATATTTTTTTTGAAAATCAATTTTAACTTTTGCAGGAAAATTACAAACAGGAGATCAGTAGAGCAAGATCAGACTGCACTTATGTGCAGGCTGATCTTGATCTACATCTCCTGCTATAACCGGAATATTCCGGGTTCAGCATGATAAGGGTTAAGATCTAAAGGGAATTTGAAAGGTTTTCTATATTGTATTTGCTTTCTCTTAACCCTTGTAGTGCTGAATTACAACTGTATACAGAATTACTTTAAAATCAAAGGAGTGATAGCATTGCAAGGTCTTAATGCCAAACAGGAATAATCCGGGTTAACATGATAAGGGTTAACAAGGGATGCAAACATCTTCATTCTGTATAAGTAATTTCTCATGCACCCATAAAATATTATTCATATGCAATAACCAGCATTAATTACCTCCCTTTAACGTTTAAGTTAATCTTACAAAGTTAGATTCACCATTTAAGCAACAGATTCAAAGAAACCTTTTAAAGATTATTCCAGGAAGATTTGTGTAAAATATGATTGTAAACTAGTTTGTGAGCAGATTTTCAAGTTTCACTTTATTCCATATATGGAAATATTCCCCTCCCAAAATAGCCATGGTTGTCGCCATTTAAAATTCATTGAAAGAATCCTAAAATGGCCCACCCAAGGAACATTCGGGAAAAATTCAGCCTGATATGCTCTTAGAGCACTTGACTTCAAACCTCAAAACACGGGTTTGAGTACTAATTGTCTTTCGGATAGATATTAAATCGAGGCCCAGTGTGACCTTGCTTTACATGAAGTGTAAAAGAACCAGGCAAGGCTCTCAGCAGTTTCGTCTTGTATCCTTGCACTACACAAAATCCCACACCCCACCAGTAACAATACACCATTTTTGGGGGTTGTCGCTTATATTGGCATGTGCTATTGTAGTGACATTAATTAAATGGAAATAAACTCACAATCAGTTGTTGAAATCGATTGAGCAAGTTTGATTAGAAACGTTCAAAGTAATAACTGTATATCACAATATGGAAATAAGCCCCTCCCTTGAAAACCATGTTTCTATCTGATCTAAATGATTTAAAAGCATCTGATAAAGGATCAGCCAATTATCATTCCTGTAAAAATTCCATCAATTAGTTTCTGAGAAAAAAGATATGAATAATACTGAATAGCTGCAACAATAAAATGCTAACATTTTCATCAGATCAAAATTTCTTGGAGGAATCTGATGAAGGGTCAACCAAGAATCATTCCTGCGAAATTAGGTTGAAATTATTCATTGTTGTTAAGGAAAAATATGCAGACATAGGTAAATAGACTCATGACATACCAACACCAGCATGATGATATAGCTGATTTTCCATCATATAATTAATTAGATAGGTCACAATTTTTTTTTTTTCCAAATTTGACTGAAATATGCCTAGTTATTTAAAAAAAGACTTGTAAAGAATCTGAAATGAAAAAGTCCCACTGTACCATGAATTTTTTCAATATCCCAATAAAATTTCTAGTTATAAGAGCAAACAACTATATTTTTCAGAAATCAGTTTTTAAGACTTGACAGCCTTAATCAACAAAAAGGTCATATCAAAATAGCTACAAATTTACAATGTTGTACCCTCACTTTCTCATTACCATTCAAATACAATGCAGCAAATAGAAAACTATTTTTGATAAATATGACCTTGACCTCATGAACTTGGTATCACCAGAAAGGACTCAATACATGTAATACACATATGAAAAATAAAAGCCCTTAATATCAATAATAAGTTAAAGTCCTGCAATGTTGAAATGTGATCTTTGAAATGACCTTGACCTTTAAAGTAGACCTTGAATTTGATATCAACAGAAATGTCTTCCATAAGTAGGTGAACTATGCCCTAGCTCTTACTATTCAATTCCTAAAGTATTGAAATCTTCTAAACCGTCATAAAAATCAAAAGTTTTTTGAAGGATAAAGTATTTTAAAACTAAAATGAGTTTCAGTCAGTGAAAGTTATATGACCAAGATTAAACTTGAACCCATTACCAAACAAGAAAATTTTACACTAGTCCAAATTGACTGCAGGTGCAGACAACAATTTTGAGTTGGTGAAATTTGAAATTTAAAAATCTAAATTGTGTTAGGACGGAAAATATTGTGGATATTGAAGAAATTACTTGGGACAAGCAATTCCATCACTTTCCACAAGTTTTTCAAAAAAACTTTCTCCTTCAGAGGCATAAAAATTCAGAAATGTTTGGGAATGGGTTAACCTAAGAAAATGAAATGATACCTAGCTAAATGACAAAACCAAAAATGACTGAAAAATTACATTTTACCAAATGACAAAATATTAGACTAGAATGAAAGAAATTTCAGAAAACAATTTTAAGCTGATGAAACTTTAAAATCTTTGTCTTTCTTGGTAGAAAACATTGTGGAAAATAAAGAAATTGGTTATTACAAGCAACTTCTTCATCTATCACAATGTCCTCCAAAGCTTTAGCCTTGTGGTGCAAAAAAGGGGGGATTATGTGGGAAAAAGGTTAAGCCAGATATAGCAAATCTTGATGAGTTTCCCTCCCCCACCAGCTGCAACAATCCACTGTAACATATATTCCATCTAGTACAGTAAGAAATAGGTAGCACCCTGCCTCCCCATTCACCATACATCAACCTAGGTGTTAATTGGTAATCCTAGCTTGGTTACAAGTATCGGAAAATTGGTGAAAAAAAGTTTTCTCTCAGGGAAATAAACATTGGGACAGCTCTTCTGATTCAATGTCCCGTAGATTTCTAATCTATGAAATTAACATGTTTCATCACTTGGTAATTGATTTCTGCTATAAGCCAGGTTATTTACACCAACAATTTTGAGTGTTTACATAATAAGTTATCACACTGGATTAGCTTCTGCTTGGACATTAACTAGTGGATTAAACATTCTTACTCCAAAAACGGTATGTACCTAAGTGTATGTTACTTTTCGATTTACAGTTAAGGAGAAATTGGCAGCATCCCAATATAAGACCCCTCAAAATAGCATGCAGTCACTGAAAAATGTGGTACTTCAGAGCTTTGAAGTGGTATTTTGTGTGACTTGATTGAAATGCAAATTTCACTAATGAAAATGCTCACTAATCCTTTTATATGAATAGTAAGCAAAAAACCATCTCTTCAAGAAATTTTGAAAAAGAACTAAATTTTTTTGTTTCTGCGAGACAAAATATGTTAAACCCATCATGCTAAAACAGGACTATTGCAGTTTTGGAAGGAGCCAGGAAGAGACATGATTAAAATCAGACTGCATGTAGTGCAGGCTGATCTTAGTCTACATTGTCCTGATTGCCCTTTTAAAGCAAGAGTCCAAAATTTTGCCATGTGGTAATGGGCTAAAGACTTACTTTAACTTCTTTATGTTTGTTTGTTTGTTTGAATGGGGTTTTACGCCGCTTTTAACAATCTTTCAGTCATATCGCGGCGGCTGGAGCACCTAACAATGGATTCCTGGTATTTCTCACACCAGTACTACCATTACATCCTTTCCTAGCCTCCAGCTGCTACCCCACATAGGTCTACGATTATCGACCCATTGGTGAGAGACAAATAGTCGGAAAGGATGAGTGCCGCCGTCGGGAATCGAACCCGGGACCTCTAGATTGACCCGGGTTCGATTCCCGACGGCGGCACTCATCCTTTCCGACTATTTGTCTCTCACCAATGGGTCGATAATCGTAGACCTATGTGGGGTAGCAGCTGGAGGCTAGGAAAGGATGTAATGGTAGTACTGGTGTGAGAAATACCAGGAATCCATTGTTAGGTGCTCCAGCCGCCGCGATATGACTGAAAGATTGTTAAAAGCGGCGTAAAACCCCATTCAAACAAACAAACAAACATAAAGAAGTTAAAGTAAGTCTTTAGCCCATTACCACATGGCAAAATTTTGGACTCTTGCTTTAAAAGGGCAATCAGGACAATGTAGACTAAGATCAGCCTGACCAACATTTAAGGAAAATTGGACAAAAATTGTGGCCAGTAGAGTGCTAACAAAGAAATTGTCTTTAGTACACCTTTTTCCATGTTTTCCAATGAAGCATTCCCATTTTCGACAGGATTTACAAAGCTTTCTGACCAAGTTTCATGAAGATAAGACCAAAATTGTTGCCCCAAGAATGCTTACAGAAAATTGTCATTAAGGCCCCTTTTCCCGTGTTTTCTAATTGAATGTTCCCATTTTCATTAGGGTTTATCCTTGTGCTCAGACAAGCATCCTGACCATGTTTAATAGAGAATTGGCCATGATTGTGGTCTCTGGAGTGCTAACAAGGAAATGGTCATTAAGAGTCCTTTTCCCATGTTTTCAAATGGATCATTTCAATTCCCAATAGGATTCATTCTTCTGACATGCAAAGCAATTCTGACCAAGTTTAACAAGAGTTCCATAATCACAATATACGCCGCCACTTTGCTGCTGTTTCACGAAAATAATTGTAGACACTATTTATTTTGACAGAACCAAAATCCAAACATTAGCTGACTACCTTTTAACATTGTCAAGTTCAAACTGTTTGTTATGATTGATTGATTGAATGGGCCAAGAGACTAAGTGTCAAGGGGCATAGCTCTTGCAAAAATCAATGAACCATAAATTGTCAATCCATGTACACCTACAAATAATGGTGATGACATACGGATGGACGGATGGAGAAGATGAGGCTAATATACAACTGCCTCCGGCGGCATATGAAAAAGATTGGGCCAAAATTTTTCGCCCCTACAGTGCTAACAGGAAACTACAAGGAAACTATACTTAAGGCCCCTTTTCCCGTGTTTTCCAAAAGAACCTTCCTATTTTCAAATAGGTATCATCCTTGTGAGACAAGGAATTTTTCCATTTTTTCCACAATATTTTCCAAAGTTTTTTTCTTGAGGAGTGTAAAAAGGAGGGATTGTGTTTGATTCATTTAAAATGACATACCATTAAGTTATTGAATTGCAGGCAGTTTAATATACTCATGGTAAAAGATGATCAGGTTAATATGAGCATACAGAATTTTATTGACCAAAAGTATTTGATTTAACCTATTCTCACTCAGTGACGCTTTTAGATGCCCCAAAGAAAAAGAGCTTTGGAAAACATTGTGTCACAAGCAATTTCTTCATTTTCCACAATGTTTTCATTCCAGAAAGTTGAAAAAATCAAAAATTTGATAAACTTTGAATTGTCATCTGCAACTTCTTTCAATTTGGGCCAGTCTAAAATTTTGCAGTCTGGTAATGGGTTAATGGGATTTAATGCCACTTTCAACATTTTTTGGTTATATCGCTATTACTGATGAGGCTAATCATGATTTCCTGTCATTTTTCTCACATCAGCTCAACTACAACATTCTATTCCAGCACCAGATGCTCACCCCAGTTAGGCGCACTATTTATCTTTCACAAATTGGTGACCTCTAGAGTGGCAACAAGGAAACTGTATATAAAACCCTTTTTTCCATGATATTTGGCACAACGTCACCATATTCAATAGGTTTCTTCCCCATGATTTTACAAACTGCATCAATGGCCCAATTGTATGAGTGTTAGACTAATGATCTGAAGGTCACAGGTTCCATCACCACCATCACCGTGGTGTGTTCATGGACAAGACACTTAAACCCATTCCAACACAAAGTTGCTTTTGGACGCCCCTTAAGTCAAAACATTGTGGTAAATGAAGAAATTGCTTGTTACAAGCGAATTCTTCATTTTCTACAATGTATTCTACCCAAAAAGATGAAAAAAAAAATTCATCAACTAGAAATTGTTGTCTACAACTCCTTTCAAATTGGACCTGCAGTCTTAAATTTTGTTGTCTGATAATTGGTTAATAGCTGGCCCCAACTTACTTAATTGTACTACTTAGCAAATTGGGTAGCAATGCAATTCAGCCACTACCTCTCTTTCAGGGATGTGAAAACATCTGGATTGTGAGAGTTTGAGAGTGATTTGATAAACCTTAAAGCTTTCATTGCAATCACACTAAAATAAATTAGTATAGATTAAATTTGTAAGAGAAAAATTACGCATGTTACAATGACTTTCTCCTATCGTACAAATGAATGTGGACCAAGCTGACTTTACACTCTTGACCCCAGGATTGAGAACAATGAGCTTTACCAGCTCAGAGCCAAGAGAGCTCAGCCTGACACAAAAAGCATTAACACATTATAAACTATTCCTGGTTATAAATCATAATTCTATCAAAAAAGTTTATATCAATGTCTGCTTATTAATATATTTATGACTTTGCATGTGTTGTCTGGTTATTCCTAAATAAAAACCATAAATCTGTTAATAAATGCTGCTGGGAGTCACGGAAATCACAAAAGGGAGCACTCTAAAAATTGATACAGTTGAATTTTGTTTTGATTTCTCTTATTTAAGGATTATTTTGCTGAAACGATTATTTCAAAATTATCCTCAAATTAGAAGAAAATCATGTAAATATTACAGAGGGAGCTACCCCAACCCACCACCAGATGGCAACATTGTAGACTGGTCCGAATTGAAAGGAGTTACAGGCAACAATTAAAAGATTATGAAATTTTCTATGTTTTAACTTCCTGGATAGAAAACATTGTTTTTCTTGAGAGGTGTCTTAAAGTGTCACTCTGTATATGGGTTAAGGATAAGAAGAAAAAAATAATCATCTATTGTACAATTGTATACTCTTTGCATTGAAGTTCATGATATTCTTGGTTAGAACTGTTATCATATTGTATTTTTTCAGTCATTTAAGTCATTGGCAATTAGAAATGCAAACCATATTTCTTCCAATTAACATTTTAGCAAAACTTTGTCCACAGAGCATTTCTTTCAAATGTTGCTCTCTAATTTCAGTGACAACTTACTGCCAAAGGGAATGTCAATTCTGCAATTATGTTCATTTGCAGGTCAAGTTTTGTCGTTTGTGATGGATGGATGGATGGATCAATCGATCAATGGATCGATCAATGGATCGATCAATGGATGGATCAATGGGTAGTTGGGTGGATAGATGATTGATTGATTGAATGGGGTGTAATGCCACTGTAAACAGTATTTCAGTTATATCCTGGCGGCTGGAGCACCTTACAAAGGATTCCTGGTATGCTTACTCCAGTACTATCACTACATCCTTTCCAAGCCTCCAGCTGGTTTACGATTATTCACCCATAGGCAAGAGACAAATGTTGGAAAGAATATGAGCTGCCAGGGATCAAACCCATGACATCCCATGATTGAAGATTAGGAGTCTGATGCACTACCGTCTTTGCTATGTGTGCTTGGGTGGATAGATGAATAGGGTGGACAGATGAATGGGGTGGATAGATAAATGGGTGGATTGATGGACAGGCAGATGGATGGATGAATGTCTTGAAAGGATGAATGGACACATACGTAGTGAGAAGGATAGACAGACACATTGTAAAACAACTATATGCCACTTTTTTTCCAAGAAGAAGAAAGTTTGTTCTTGTAAGTTGTATCTAAATTTAGGCTGCAGAAAAAGATTGGTTATCTGGTATATGGTTCATACGTTCATTAATATCATTATGAAAATATTAACAGTATCCTCCAGGATAAGCATTTTTACAATGCACCATGCTTTTATTACCTCCCTTTAATGTTGCATCTAAAGAATTCTATCACAACGTTCTGTAATAAATCATTTATGATAGTTTATTACTTACATAAAATGTGAATTAATCATTTTTTAATCATCTCATTAATGTTATGATCCTTGGATGATCATAAAAAACCTATGATAGCATTTCTTGGGAATCTTGAAGTCACAAATCTGCTCATTAAAACAAGCTGAAGTAATATTCTGCAAGTGTATGGGACATAATTACTGTCAGTTGGTGACCCAAACCTTGTAACAACAGCTTGAACAAGCTGTAGTTAAGAGGTTGTGGCAGCCTACTAGTAATCAACAATCTGCAACAGTTTAATTTTATATAAGAACACTGAGTAATCCATTATCAGATGACAAGAGTTTATACTGGTCCAAATTGAAAGAAGTTGCAGACGACAAATTGCACTAGAATTAGAAAATAAGTTCAAATAGACTGGAAAACATTGAGAAGAAATGAGAAATTGCTTGTAACAAACAATTTCTCCTTTCCCACAAACTTTTCCACAATCATATTTCTTCAAGGGGACAGAAAGTAGCATTATGTGGAAAAAACTTGGAAAAAATATTGTGAAAATGAAAAAGAAAAACTTGTTTCAAGCAATTTTTCATTAACCACAGTGTTTTCTACCAAAAGAATGAAGAAATTCAAAATTTCATTGATTAAAATTGTCTCTGTAACTTCTTTGAATTTGGTTAAGTAAGTCTAAACTTTTCATCTGGTAACAAGTTTACTTCAAGCATCAATCAGTAAAAAAGATGAAATATGTTATTTCACTTAACCCATTACCAGACAGCGAAATTGTAGACTGGCCAAAACTGAAAGAAGTTGCAGACAACAATTTAAAGTTTATGAAATTTTGGAATTTTTCAACTTTCTTGGTAGAAAATATTGTGGAAAATAAAGAAATTGCTTGTAATAAGCAATTTCTTCATTTTCACAATGTTATCTCAATTGTTTTTCTTCAGGGACATTAATAAGTGTCATGTTGTGGGAATATGGTTAAAATCTTTGTCTTTTGGGTAGAAAACATATTGGATAATGTAAAAATTGCTTGTGACAAGCAATTTCAAGAAGAAAGCAGAAAGCTAGTGACAAGCAATTTCTTCCTTTCCCACAAAGTTTTCCAAAGCTTTTTTCTTGGGGGCATAAAAAAGTGATTGTGAGGGCTTGGGTTAATAAGTTGTGGTTATGACATTTCAAAACCCAACCGCTAGTATGAAAGTTTCCTGTTTTTCCAGAAAAGGTGTTAACCACAGACGGTTTAGAGATCTGATACAATTACCAACCAATATCAGACTCATGAATTATTCAAAAGCCCAGTCAAGGAATTCCCATTCACAAAGAATTTAAAAACTCCACAATTCCCTTATCTCTCATTTAACTCCTTAAATGTCATTCATCCCTGTTCTTCATTTTAAATCTTTCATAATGTCCCCTTGAAGTTGGAAACCCCACCCACCCCCCACCCATCCAAAAAAATCATCAAAATATTACACTGCATTTTTCTCACCTTTTTGTGGTATCAATGAGGCTCTAGAGCAGCTATATCATTCCATAGACCAACTTTTTGTTGTATGTAAAAAGAACAAGATTTGAATAAAGTTTTTGATATTTAAATTCACTCAAGCCATTCATGACATATAAACCCTAAAAAAAATTGTTGTATGTACAAAGAAAAAGATTTGAATAAAGATTTCTATTTTTTAATCAGTTGATTAATTCATTAAATGCGTGGACTGGAGCACCTAACCACGGATTCCTGTTATTTCTCACACCAGTACTTGCCAGTACATCCTTTCCGAGCCTCCAGCTGCTCATCAGACTTAGGTTTACATTGATCTATACATATTGGTGGGAGATTAATGTCGGAAAGAATATTCGCCATGGCTGGGAATCAAACCCAGGACCCCTTGACTAGGGGTCCTACGCACTACCACTGCACTATGGCAGAGTCCTTTTTTTTTATCAAATTAAGTCATATACAGAAAAATAAATCCAAAAAACTGAAACCCTCGAAGTTGTTCAACCCATTCTCATACAATCCCAAACTATTTCAATCCCCTCATGAAAAAGCTTTAGAAAAAATTGTGATAAATTAACCTATTCTCACACAATGACGCTTTTTGATGCCCCGAAAGAAAAGCTATTTGGAAAACATTGTATATGAAGAAATGGCTTGTTACAAGCAAAGTCTTCATTATACACAATTTTTTCTACAGAGATAATTAAAAAGATTCTTAATTTCATTGACTAAAATTAGTCGTCCTCAACATCTCTCAATTTGGACCAGTCAGAAATTTTGGCATTTGGTAAAGGGTTAAGAAATTGCTTGTAACAAGCATTTTATTCATCATACACATGTTTTCTACTCGAAAACATGATAGTCCTGTTTTTTATTGTATCTTTTTGGTTTGTTTTTTTTTAAATAAAAGAATCCAATTAGGTTATTCAAGCTTATTTCTGAGGAGAGTTGAAGTTTTCACTATGTACCATGTTTAGAAATAAGCCCTAAATTGGAATGACTAGCAGAGCATGTACAACATTTGTAATTTCAACAAACTGATATTAATATGTATTAATTGACCAATCGCAACTGTCAATCATAGAAGCAGTCAACCAATGTAATCAATCATTTAAACTGGAACTTAGCATTGAAATCCATCATTGGCCATCATTTTAGTGAAGCTTCCATGTTGGTTTGGCAACATCAACGTCTTAACTACAGCTTATTCCAGCAGTCCTAATACCATTTAGGTCACCAACCAACCATTGTACTTTTTGATTACATGATGTTGGCCACAAATTTTGAAAAATAATACCATTTAACACACAGTGACGCTTTTAAACTCACCCTTAAAGTAAAAAACTTAGGAAAACATTGTAGAAAATAAAGTAATTACGTGTCACAAGCACTTTCTTCAGTATCCATAGTTTTTTCCATCCCAAAAGACAAAGATTTTAAAGATTTCATCACTTTGAAAATGCCATCTGCGAACTCTTTGAATTTGGACCAGTATTAAATTCTATTGTGTGGTAATGGGTTAAGATCGAGTCAGTGGGTGGGGCAAATGCAGTCAGCAGCCTGGCCAGCGATAGGTTAATTATATGGAAAGATGATGAAGCAGTATGGTACATCTAGATTAAGTGTTGTTGAGAAGGAATCATTTTACAAAAATTGTCACATCCATGAAAACCACTATAAAGTAATACCTGCTTAGGATTCATGACACATCTAGTTTGAAGTGTTAAAGTTCTTTGGCAGGAGATTTATTAGAAAATCCTTTTATTTCAGAAAAAAAGAACATCTTAACTCAAAAACCTAAAGTAGTTTAGTTCATGTGTTTAGTTGTTCTCCTTTTGCTTATTACAATATGCTGAAAACAATGATACAAGAAACAATATATGATTTTGTAAAATCGCTCAATCGCTTTCCAGTATAAACTTGATACATGTATATACTCTTTTACTGAACAAAGTCACCCAATCTAGGAACAAGATGGCCAAGGATCACCCTTTCCTGTTCTTAACGCATTCCCACGCAGTGATGCTTTTGGACACCTCAAGAAAAACATTAATTATTGGTAGAACATTGTATATTATGAAGAAATTGCTTGTAACAAGCAATTTCTTCTTTTTACACAATTTTTTTCTATCCAGAGTTAAAAAATCTAAAATTTTATAAACTTTAAATTGTCGTCTGCAAATCCTTAGTTGTCTATTTAGACCAGTCTGATATTTTGCCGTCTACTATTGAGTTAACCAAAATATAAAACATGAAACTGAAACTTCAAAGTGGATTTTATTTGTGAAGACACAGGCAGTACAAAATACTTAAAAAATGCCTTAGAGATCAATTTATTCCCCAAATGGTATGTTTCCAATTTCATTGAAATTGAGCCCAAACTGTGGCCTCTATCATGCTCCTTCACTATAACACTCATCATTATAATATGTAAAAAATTTTAACGTGTTTCAACAAGATTGAGCCAAAATTGTGGCCTCTAGATTGCTAACTGTGAATTTGTCATTATGGTCTTTTTCCCATGTTTAGAAGAAATAGTCCAATTTTCAACAAATTTATGACCTAACAATCATTTTGACCAAGATTCATTAAGATTGGACCAACACTGTGCCCCTCTGGAATGTAAGCTAAACATTGTAATTAAGGCCCCTTTTCCTGTGTTTTCCAATGAAATATTCCCATTTTGGATAAAATTCCTTCTTGTGATATAACAGTCATTCTGACCAAGTTTCAGTTAGATTGACCTAAAATTACAGCCCCTACAGTGTACAAACATTGGAAGGACATCAAATGACAGACATTCATGGATCACAAAAGCTCAATATGGGCATTTTAACTCAGGAGAGCTTAAACACAAAAAGAAACAATGATTGCTAAAAAAGGGCCCAGCCCAGGCAAAATTAACACTTGTCATGCTGAGCTTGGAATACTCGTGTTTAGGCAAGAGGTATAGACAAAGATCAGCATGCAAGTATGTTAAATCTGATCTTAGTCTACACCTTCTGCCTATCCCTTAGCCAGAATTGTTTATACCATACTTTTTCAAAAGAATGATCAACTCACAATAATTACATCCAGTGCTGTGAGCCCTTTGATTTTAATGCAATTCTAAAGAGGATTTTATTCAGCATGAAAAGGATTAAGATTAGGCGTGGTTAAAATCTAGAGGCGCTAGAGCACCAATGGAGCTGATTAGCTTTCTTTGAAATGTCAAGTCATAAAAAGCTTAGCTTTGAGCTTATCAGTGTAAATGCATGTCAGATAGTTTCTCAAGGGCAGCCATACTGCAACCATCTTGGTAACATATAATTGTTGAAATATGAAATTAAAACGAGTCCAAGATATTGATGGGAGAGATGCATACCCTAAAATGTAATGAAACCTACCCTTGATTAAATAAATAATTGAAAGATTTTTAGAAGGCAGCCATTTTGTCAATGATCTATTGCCCAAGGCAATTTGATGATGATTATCCATGCTCAAAATTTCAAGGAAATCTGCCTAGAAATAAAGAAGCTTTTGTGTCAAATAATCTAAGTTTTATTTTCATCTATCAAAAAATGGGCATTCTGATAGGTTAAAAAAAACAAAATTCTGAGCACGCAGCCATTTTGTATGATAATGCACAAAATAGTTCAATAAAAATATGCATCAAAATTTGTAAAGTTCTTGCTTTTTTCATGCGATGCTATTAAATTATAAGAAATGAAGATAATATTTTTTGTTTTCATGGAGGTATGAATCAAAAAACCTAATCACACTTATGTATGAATCTGCTTTCGCGTATTCATACAGTGTGATTAAACTTCTGTTCATACCTCCATGAAAACAAAAACTATAGGCACTTGAGCGCCAGGTTCGCTCCACTGGCCTGAATTTACTTATCATTCCTGAGAAATTTGGTTGAAAACCATCCTGCAGATTTTAGCTTTTCACTGATTACCATATATGGAATTTAGCCCAATCCATTAAAGCAATGTTAAAAGCCCATCAATTCCTTTTTAGCAATCCAATAAGGGGTCACCAAAGGATCTTTCTGGTGAAATTTTGTTGAAACCCATCAAATGGTTTCTTAGAAGATTTTCAAAGATTTCACCATTTATGAAAATAATTCCCCGCCCATAAAAGCCATGTTTTTCATCCAATCAAAATTCTTTGAAGGAATCTGATAAAATGTCACCCAAGGATCATTCCTGTAAAATGTGGTTGAAATCCATCGATATGTTTCTAAGAAGAAGATTTTTAAAGCTTTAACCATATATGGAAATTAGCCCTGCCCATTCAAGCCATGTATTTTTTCTGATCAAAATTCCTTGACGGAATCTAATAAGGGGTCACCCAAGGATCATTTCTGTGAAATTTGGTTGAATTCTGTTCAGTACTTTCTGTGAAGAAGATTTTTAAAGCTTTCACCATATATGAAAATTAGCCCCGCCCATTAAAGCCATGTTTTTCATCTGATCACAATTCTTTGAAGGAATCTGATAAAGGGTCACCCAAGGATCATTTCTGTGAAATTTGGTTGAATTCTGTTCAATACTCTCTGAGGAGAAGAGTTTTAAAGTAAAAGTTTTCGGACTGACTGACGGACAGACGCATGCAGACACAACGCCATAACAATTGCTTGCTGGCTTTAAGCCAGTGGAGTTAAAAATATTATCTTCATCTCTTAAAGAATTAGTTGACTGGCAATTATTTCAGCAACAATCTTCAAAACAAGCACGGGCAAAAATCTCACATTATTCCAAAACTAATCACAGCTGTCAATCAAGGAATCAATCAACCAATCAAATCATTCATTCAGCCAGCCCGGAATTTTGATCTCCGAAATTGGCTGCCATTTATGTGAAACAGTTTTGTTGGTTTGAAGAATAAATGTCATAACAACAGCTTATTCAAGCTGTAGTTATGACATTCAGGTCTCAAACCAACTATTATACTTTTTTTAGATACTACTTGCTATGAATTTTGTCCTTGTATGTAACTTAGTTTTGTAGAATTCAAATTTTTGACTCAGCTATAGAAACTGACAGAGCATGCAGTGACTTCATTCTTGGATAAATTTGAATATACCTGTAGTATCCTTCTGCCTTTTTTTACTTCATTCGTGGGTAAATTTGAAAAGTTTTGGTACCAAGTTCTGCTCTTTTTTACTTCATTCTTGGATAAAGTTGAAAAGTTTTGGTACCCTACTGTTTTTGAGCTGTATTGGTGTTAACATCTAAAACAGTCACCCCTGTTTGAAAGGTTACAGAATGGTTATTGAACCATAGATCATGTTGACAGATGAAATCTTCCCTACTGTTTACATAATAAATAAACCAGAGTCTACCAATGATGAAACCAGGCCAGCCCTCATGAACACCAGTCTTTCACCAGTCTCATTGTCTTAGCAATGTCATTCCACACATAGCAAGCCAGAGTTCATTCAACCCTAATTTCCTTAGACCTGTCCAAATTCAAAGGTTTTGCAGACGAAAATTTACAGTGGACTTAATTAACCCTTTCCTGTTTTGCTACATTTTAGACTTGTCCAAATTCAAAGGTTTTGCAGACAAAAACTTAAAGTGGACTTAATTTGAAAAATAAGCATTCAGTTTTGTAAAATACAGTAGAACCTCGTTAATTCGAACGTCACTGGTTCGTAGGTATGTGTTCGTTCGTATACTTTACGCGGTCCCAATCTTTTTCCTTCTTTATCTTTGTTAGAAAACTATGTCTAATTCGAACGTCAGTGGTACGTAGTTCGTAGGCCATTTCAAGTCCCGAAAGTATCATTAAAGCACAAACTCCTATGTTTAATTCGTAGGTGTGATAAACTAATTGTCTCCATCACCACTTACCTTGATTTTCACACCTGCTGATCTATAATGTGTTATCATGTACCTTTAGTTAATAGGGGCTGTTTGGTTTGTAAGGTGGGTAATTAATCGAATAAAGATTCTCGTAATTATCGCCGAAAATTTACTTTAAATTGACGCACCCCCATTAGTATCTGTGTTATTGCTCACTTGGAGATTCTAGCACTTTATTTTATTCTGCGGCTGCTTTCTTCACATTCGTTGGTCCTTCATTTTATGATTTGATGATAGAATACTTAGAGTGATTTGATCCAATGTATTGTAAAGGGAAATCACTCAGATGGAGTCTACAATTTGATACATACACTGTGTTAAAAAATGTCAAAAATTAACACAATGATTAAAGCATAAAAATTACAAGACGAGAATTTTTTATTTTTTTATGTATTCCCCAATTAATATCTGCAGGTCTTGTGTAGAAAAATTAACCAATTTAGAATCAATTTCTAAATGGAATACAGGACAAGATCATGTCAGATTCCGTGTATCTCAAACAGCCGACCTCTTGCCCTCCGTTCGTACTACGCTTAATTCGTATAAATTTCCCCGGTCCCTTGCGCTACGAACTACCGAGGTTTTACTGTATTGTAGAAAAAGGAGAAATTGCTTTTCACAAGCAGTTTCTTCTTTTTCTACAATGTTTTTCTCAATTATAAAATCACAGGGCTGTAAAACCAGGGATTGAACAGGAAAGGGTTAATTTGAAAAATAAGCATTCAGTTTGATAGAAAAAACTGTAGAAATGAAGAAATTGGTCGTCACAAGCAATTTCTTCTTTTTCTACGATGTTTTTCAAAAACTAAAATCACAGGGATATAAAAATGAGGGACTGGACGGGAAAGGGTTAAGAGATGAAGGGTTACATGGAGGTATTAATCTATTACAAGACGACAAATTTTTAGACTGGTTCAAATTCAAAGAAGATTAAAGTTGACAAAATTACCCAATCTTTTGACTGTTTGGATTGAAAACATTGTTGGAATTTAAGAAATTGCTTGTTGCAAGCAACTCTTTGGTTCATTTATGTTTTCAAAACTCTTTCCTTGGGGGGGTGTCAAAAAGCAGGCATTTTACTGCCATAAATTGTAAATGATTTGAAAGTCAAATTACTTCTAGTTTTGACAAATCATTTACAAATCAATTTATAGTTTATAAATTAATGATATTATAAAGTTTAGTTGAATGCTCGACTTGAAATCCTTGTGTGTATTTTCCCGACTTCTTGTAACCTAAAAACAAGAGGCACTTGTGCGCCTGTATCGCTCCACAAGCCTGAATGTACTTAGATGACACAATTGAATCATCTTTACCAAATCTGGCAAATAAATTTAGTCACTAAAATCTTTGAAATAATGAAAAGCATTTCAAACTTTTCAATGTGTTACAAAATTCATGTCATGTAAAATTCACTTACTATGTCAGCTCAAAAGGTATTAAATTTCCGTATGGACATTATGAGCCACGACAATAAAAGCCCTTTGCTTTCAAACTGATCAAATTTATATGACAGAATCTATGAGTCAACTGTGGATCGTTCTTTTGAAATTTGGTTGAAATCCATCAACAGGCTTCTAAGAAGATTTTCAGAATACATTCCATAGAAAATTAGCCACCACCCTTGATAAATTGCCATTATTTCCTCATATCAAATACATTGAAGAAGTCTGATGAAGAGTCTCCACATGATAATTCCTGGGAAATTTGGTTAAAATCAATCTACTGGTTTCTGAAATTAATATTTAAAATTTTTACTATAAGTATACCATAATTATATGGAAATAAGCAGCGCCTATTAAAGCCATGTTTCTCTTCCGATAATTTTTTTTAAAAAAAATCTAGTAAAAAATTTGAGAAAAATTGTTTCTGAGAAAAAGGTTTTCAAAGGTTTCACCATAATTATAAGGAAATGTCCTGCCCATTATAACCATACTTTTCATCCAATAGAAATTCTTTGAAGAAATCTGAAAAATGTTCACACAATTATGGCTCCTGTAAAACTTTGTTAAAATCCATCAACTGATTTTTGTTAAGATTTCCAAAGCTTTCACCATATATTTCCAAAGCTTTCACCATATATGGAAACTAGTCCCGCCATTTAAAGCCATGTTCTTCATCAGATCAAAATTCTTTTAAGAAATCTGACAATGGGTCACACAATTATCAATTCTGTACAATTTTGTTGAAATCAACCTACTGGTTTCTGAGAAAAAGATTTTCAGAGCTTTCACCATATATGGAAATTAGCCCTACCAATTGAAGCCATACAATTCACCTCAGCTGATAATAAATCTTTGATGAAATCTGATAAAGAGTCTTCCAAGGATTATTTCTGTAAAATTTGGTTGAAATCCCTCTAATTGTTTCTGTGAAGAAGATTTTCAAAGCTTTCACCATATATGGAAATTAGGCCCAACCATTAAAGCCATGTTTTCATCCTATCATAATTCTTTGAAGGAATCTGATAAAGGATAACCCAAGAATTATTTCTGTGAAATTTTGTGGAATTCTGTTCAATACTTCCTGAGGAAAAAATTTTTAAAGTAAAGGTTTATTGGACGTACTGAGGGACAGACGCACAACGGACACTATGCCAAGACAATAACCCTATGGTTTTCAGCTAGTGGAGCTATAGATATCACTGCTGACACAAAGCTTCCCACTTTCAAAGTAAAGAGGCTTTTGAACACAAGTCCTGTATCTCTTTGCTGGCTTTAATTTACTGATTAACTAATTCCAAAGCAATCCTGCTTTGTCATGAACTTTCAGAAAAAATACATCATGAAAAATGAAGAAATAGCTTGAAACAAGCAATTTGTTAATTGACCACAATGTTTTCTACCTTGAAACAAACAAAGATCTTTTTTGTAAATCTCACAAGCTTAAATTGGCCTAAGCTAATTTTTTTACTTTGGACCAATCAAAATTTTTGTCATCTGGTGATGCAGTCAACCTATTCCCTACGCCCGCACTCCTTTTTGTGCCCCTTAAGAAACAAGAGCTGGTCGCAGTCATGTGACAAATGCCCCCAAAGGTCATGTGGCACTTTGATTTGTTTTGTAAACACAACCGCATGCATTTGTGATCTATATGTCTGGGTTTTAATACATATAATAATTTCTATAATTACAGAATGAAATCGAGAAATGCATTATTTACAGTCACTGTAAAAAATGTCTGCAAAATTTGGTTGTAACCTAGCCAGTACTTTCTGGGGACAAGATTTTCAATATCTAGAATGAAGGCTCCCTCCCATCTCCCAACCATTCTTCCACCCCTCCAAAACATCACCAAAAACATATTTTTCAGCTGATCAAAAATTCATAAGAAAATCTGATAGAAGGTCACTTAAGGATCATTCATGTGATATTTTGCTGAAATTCATTTAATAGTTTAGAGGAGATTTTTTTAAAGAAAAAGCTTTATGACTAATGGATGCACCGATGCACATAGGATGGACACAAATCAATGACAATAGCCTGAAAGTGACTCAATTTTTCTCTACCCAGAATAGGGTATCTAATTCATAAACCCTGCAGCCATTCATTTCACTGACAAATGGAAACTCAGGCATTTTTAGAAAACAGACTCTTTTTGCTATAATGATTTTCTTTTTTTCCTGGAGATCTCCACTTTGACTGACATCTTCAGTACATGTTTTGAAGAGCAAAGTCTAAGTCAAGAATGAGCTATTTTTAAATTCTTGTTTCACGGTTTTTAAAACTTATGATCAATTTCAGAATTTGCCCTTGTCACGCTGAATAAAATCCTCTACAGAATTGCATTAACCCTTTCCTGTTCAAACACGGGATTTTACGTTCTCGTGATATTATACTCGAGGAAACATTGTGGAAAAAGGAGAAATTGCTTGTAACAAGCAATTTCTCCTTTTTCCACAATATTTTCTACCAAATAGGATGGTTTCATTTCAAATTGCATCCAGTTTTCATTGATGTCTGCAACCTCTTTCAATTAGGACTAGTCTAAAATTTCCAAAAACGGGAAAGGGTTAAAATCATAGGGCTGACGGTACTGGATACAATTTTCATGGGCTCATAATACATTTGAAAATTCATCTTATAAACAAATTTGGCCTAAAAGGGACGAGCAGGAGGTGTAGACTAAGATCTGATGCACGTATGTGCAAGCTGATCTTCATCTATTATAACCTCCTGCAAAATCAGGAATATTCCGGGTTCAGGATGACAAGGGTTAAAAACACATGATTATATAAGGGGCCTAATGGCTGAGAAAAAGAATTGCATTGTTCCCCATTCATCTTTTTCTGAAAGTTTGTTCATAAATTGATATCAATTTTTTTTAATAACTGTAACATTATGCATGTAAATTCCTAAAATCGACAGTTGGTGACCGTCATTGGCAAGCATAAAATAGGGTGATTATAAGAAATGTGTTGAACAAGAGAATTTTTAGAACATGGCTCACTTTTTCATGCTCTGGGTCAATTTATCTGGTGATAAAAACAGGTGTAAATGTGTTCACACCTGTACACCATCCTTACCTGGGTATCGGCAGCCAGGTTTTGTAGTTTGTAATGTAATCTGCAGCAATTTGTTAGCTAATCAACAAACCTAAGCAAAACATTTCTGTTAATCGATTGTTTACACAATGTAACATGGAACAAGCTGTGATACCTATTGCATCTTTATGCAACTGGTTCTTTTGAACCAAAGCTACAATACAGCCTTTGATGACTTGGAAAATGTTTTATTATATACCTATAAAAGATATGGAGTAAAACCTGGCTGTCAAAATACAACTCGACAGAAAAAAATCAATAATCTGCGTGTAGCAAAAAACCGTATTCGTCGAGTACCGTTAAACACGGACTTCTTTTTTGTGTATTGACGTTCCGGGTTTTTCGGAAAGTTGGTTATTTCTTAGCCATTTAAGAGAATTTTCTTAATGTCATTTCCTAAAAGGTATATAATAAAAGAAATATTACAACAGTGTGTTTTTCTATTTGTTGTTATCGTGTTCGAGAATCGTGTGTAAGTATTTTTATTGGATTCGACCTTCGGTCTCATCCAATAAAAATACCTACACACGATTCTCGAACACGATAACAACGCATAGAAAAAGACACTGTGGTAATATTCCCTATTGATCACTTGGAGAATGTTGGATCGCTGGCCACACCCACTGACTCCAAACAGGAAGTTTCTCTTTGATAATATATGGCATTATTTTGACAATTTTGTGGCCAGTAACAACTAACAAAAAAGTAAAACAGTTGGTTGGCAATCTAAATGTCATAACTACAACTTGATTAAGTTACGACATTTAAGTCGCTAAACCAATGAAAATGCTTCACATAAAATGTAGATGAAGTATTTGAATGTTTGATTCTTTGATTGACAGTCGTGGTCTAATCCGTAATTTAGAGGTTATCTCAGTTAGAGGTTATCCCTTATAGCTGTAAACTGTATTGACTAGAACCCCAGTTATTAACCCTTGTCATGCTGTATAAATTACCTTACTAAATTGTTGTAAAATCAAAGAGCTGAAAGTACTGATAGAACTTGTTGAAAACTTATTATTTCTTTTAGAAATCAATTTCATTAACTACTCTGGCAGGAAAAGTACAAGCAGGAGGTGTAAACCAAGATCAGACTGCACTTATGTGCAGGCTGATCTTGGTCTACACCTCCTGCTAAAACCGGAATATTCCGGATTCAACATGACAAGGGTTAATAATCACATTGCCTATTGCAACACATTATTGACCTGTCACTTCATAACTTTCTGTCAATATTTGATTAATACTCATGGTCATGCACTTACTGAAATTTAACTGTTTCAATTTACTCAAACATTTCTGAACTAATCTTCACATTTCAACGATTTATGTCAAGATGGAACTTTCTTTTTTCATGAGATTATCATTTGAATTTTTTCAATGTGCATTTTGGTAAATATCTACTAGGTCCATATGGCTTCACTTCTTTTAACCCATTACCAGACAACAAAATTTTAGAGTGGTTCAAATTGATAGAAGTTGCAGACGACAATTCAAAGTTGTGAAATTTTAGATAATGTTGCAAGCAATTCTTCATTTTACACAATGTTTTCCCGATTGTTATTCTTTAGGGGCGTCAAAAAAGGTCATTGTGTGCAAATGGCTAAATGCTGAGCAGTCTGTATCGAAGATTACTGTCAGTCATTATAAGCGGTATGATTGACGAGCAAGACTACGGTCAGAGTTCTAGATACCAAAGAGACAAATATCTAAATCTATAATTTCTCTTACAAAGCCTAGATTAGATGAACCATTGAAACTTAACTGATGAGATAATTACAGAGTATACAGACAATGGTTTTGATGACAAAAATAATGATGGAAATTTACAGTAAAAATCATAGTTTTGAGCTCTGGCATGCTTCATTAAAACAAATGAAATCCATCTTTTAGACTATTATTATTAAATATATATAAAAGAAAAAAAATCTTATTACACTAGTTTAAACTCACAACTCCTGGATTGAAAGTCTTCGACCTTATAGCAATACCTATTGTTCTTTCCACTGACATGGGATACAAAACTTGTATGCTATTAGGGCTATGCTATTGAAGCTTGCCAGACCAAGGTTACCCACCTCTTTGTTAACCCATTACCACACAGTCCAGCACTTTTACACATCAAAGAAACATAGCTTTGGAAAACATAGTGAGAAAAGCGATTTATTCTTTTCTCTCAATTTTTTATACTTGACATTACAATTATTTTTCAATTGAACTCTTTGTTTTGTCGTCTGATACCCCTTTCAATTTGGACCAGTCTATAATATTGTCATTTGGGAATTGGACAAAGTAAGAGATGTTTCTGAGCTATATCGCCATAGTGTTGTCTTGTAAAAGCTGTAACTTATCACAATCTGTCAGACCGTCATATTGTTATTCCGATTCATCGCTCTAGCTGTTAGCTCATAGCCTGAGTTGACACATAGTTCTTTGGGAGTGCTGTTAGAATGTGTGGACTTTCCTTGAGAAAAGATTTATCCTTAGGTAATCCATTAATTGCAAAAGTTATATGATGTTAATAATTTCGGGCTATTCTTCTAAAGAAGCATGCTCAGGATTTTCTAGACAAATTACAATAGATACAGTGAATGTAACATGAATCAGATAAGCCCGGCTGCCAGCTGTTTCCACCTTACCTTTGTACACTGTCAACAAACAAGCCAAGTTTATACAGTACATATTATACATGTAAACATTGTGCCAAACATTTGGAAAGCTTAGTAATTACCTGGTATAATTAGACAGGAGATAAAGTGCACCCCCTCCCTGATGAATACCGATCTCTGTCTACTCTAACATTATGCAGATTAAAAAGTTAAAGATTTATACATTAAAAAAAGGTAACACTAAATAAGTGACTGATATACAGTATACTTAACCTGGGATAAATTGTCACTTGTTTACAAACATTAACCTTTAATATAATAACATTGGTGAACCTGTTGTTCTAATCAATTAGCATATATTGGTTTCTTTTTACCTGTTCTCATTCAATAAGCTATAATACTTTAATTATTTAACAAGCAACATGTGACCGTAGACACAAGTTGGTCTTCGATATATGACATTAATTATCACTGTCAGATTATAATTGCAGGTTAGCAAAACTCACTTGCAAATTTTGTGGTTTAAACTCCATTAAGAATAGCTCTAATTCAAATTTTTTGTAAGCTTTTTTTTCTTCCTTTTTTTAAAGAAGGAATAACAGTAATTACAGTTCTGACTGAAATAACCCATCCTCAAGAGAGAAGGGATATGGAGGTCATCTTTTTATCTAATAGCCCTTCACCCAATGAATGGGTATTTATAACCAACCAATCAAAAGGTAAAACATAATTTCTGTGACTGCCAATCAGAGGGGTTCTTACATACAGCTTTGGTAAAAAATAATCTGTGTGGTCATTTATACCGCCTAACCCCTTTGCCTCCAGCAAACATATAATCCAGAATTGATGGTCGTAAATACTATATACTATAAGTTTCATTGCTAAAACTTCTGTATAAAACTTGACAAATGAATTTTAATAGAAAGGAAAACAAGTTCACTTTTATTTTATAACATGGAATTCTTTTTGTTGTTGTTTGTTTGTTTTCATCTTTTTAAATCTTTGATATATGAATTTTCTTCGAGTTTTGTGCATTATCATAGTTAAGTTGACAGGGCAATGTCATGAATAGTTTGTTTTATATCATAATCTTTTGTAAAACAATAAACACACACTGCTTGATATAGTCCTTATAAAATCTTTGAGAGGGAGAGAGATTTTCGTGTCTGCAATTTTGTATAAAAATTAAAACTGGTTGAAACAATGGTCCATTCAATAGATTCATGAAACAATTGAACTAAGCATTGGTTACATACTGTTGTTAATGGGAATACATAAAGTTTGACAACATATTTAGCTGGTTTGATATAATTGAAATTCACAGAAGAGATGAAAATCATTGGTTAGAAACTATATTTTACTTCGTTTCAAGTAAAATTCGAAAGTCTGCATATTTATGGTTTTGTGTGACATGTGAAGGGGTTCATTTCACATTGAAATTAAAATATGAAATGCATTTCTTAATTTGATGATATAAAATCTGAAGTGATATTTACAAAGTAAATTCGTTATTCCGATTAATCGCTTTATTATGTTTAGATGAGACAAAACATTCAAAGTGTGTCTTATATACAAGATCAAAATTTTGTCATCAGCAACGTCTTGAAAATTTGTCTAGATTCATTATCTAGCAAACAGCTTAATTCAGAGTTAAAATTTTTTCAATCAATGTACTACTAGTTTAACCAAAAAGTAATTATCAAAATTGATGAATATATTATCAATAAACATACGTCTTGTGTGAATTGTTTCCAAAGGTCAGTTGTTTCAAACAACAGAAAGGGTTAAACGTGCAACTGTGCACAACTGGTCGACAATTACAGCCTCTGAGCCTGTGGACAAGGTGGACTGTATTCAGAGACTCCACCCCTTTAATCCTGGTTTGTAAAAAGCCTACTGATTGGCAAACCTCATTTTCATTTCCGCGTACTGAAGTTCTCTATTCAATATGCCAAGGGTTAGATATGTATGACATTTTCCGCCCTAGGTGCAGCATGATGGAAATAACCAAGCTCAGCTAAAATGATATTTAATCCATTCCCACACAATAAAACTTTTAAACTTCCCTCAATATAAAAGCTTTGGAAAACATTGTGGATAATGAAGAAACTGCTTGTATCAAATGATTTCTTCATTATCCACAATGTTTTCCAACCCCAAAATACAAAGATTTTTAAAATTTTATCAACTTAAATTTATTGACTGCAACTTCATTGAACTAAATGGACTAAATTTTTTTATCATTTGGGAATGGTTTAAAAGGTACATGCACATTATTTTTCACAGGCTTTTACTGAAATGAAATGCATTGGGTAGTTTATCATATCAAATATAGTACAATAGCCTACCATGTATGTTCTAAGATATTAACCATTGGTTCCCCAATTATAACAATTCAAATGCCCCTAAATATAAAAGCTTTGGAAAATATTGTGGACAAGATGTGTTTTGTGGAACATAATGCCCTGCCATACATGAGGTTTTTGGGGTTCTTTTGCCTTTTACTTTGGTATGTGACCTTGACCTTATCACATGACCTTGACCTTGATATGAGATGTGTATTATGGAGATGTATCATCATGCCAAATATGAGCATTGTATCTTGAATAGGCTGGAAGTAATTGACAATGTTAAGTTTTTTGGGTTAAGTTTTGCAGACAGACCGACAGTTGGACAACGGTAAAACAATATACCCCAATCTTTCGATGCAGGGGCATAAAAATGAGACAATTAGTCGTTATCTACAATATTTTTCACCCAAAGAGACAGGGATTGTAAAGATTTCATCAACTTAAAAATGTCTCTAACTTTTTTGAATTTGTTCTTGTCTAAAATTTTACCGTGTGGGTATGGGTTAATGCTTCCAACTTTTTCTTCTCTAGCTAAATATAGAGAAAGTATTGGATAATAGGAATGAATTGACCGGCAGGGCATGAGTTCCACTCACAACTTATTCCTAGTTGTATATTGATGGCAGACATGCAATTGTATCATTCCAAAATTTTGGTAAATAGAAGTTATTTGTCTGAAGTTATTTGCCTATAAACCTATTCCCACTCAATGACGCTGTGAGTACCGATTGTCAGCCTGTCAACTTTGATCTTTTCTCACAAGACATCTACACCAGACTTCTTCTTTTTCCACAATGTTTTCAGTTCTAAGTGTCTATGTAGTGTTTGTGCCTTGGAATATCATGTTATGTCTAGTCATGCATCAATTCTAACATAGAAGCAGTCATTTAAACAGGGACTTGTCACACCTGATTTTTAGCGTTTTTTTCATTGGAAAAAACTTATTTCAAATCGATCAACCGGAAACAATTTTCTTGCATTTCCGCTCATTTCCACGCATGCTCATAAACGTGAAGGGAAAATCTATGTGATCGCCTCCATCTTGTTTCATTGCTGATGAAGAAAATACTTACTTGCTGAATGCCAACAGCCTCCTTTTAGTCATGAATATCCAGGAAAATGGTTCAAAACTTTGACTTAATATATCCATAGTAAATTGTCTAATAAATTGTCAAAAAGGGAGAAATAATTTACTCGTGTTTCAAGATAGAATCTAGGTCAGTGGTTAGTGGAGTTAGCGAATACATGTAAACTGTCTGTTAGTGTTCAGGGCCAAGCAAATGTACATCCCGTATAAACAGTTTATGTAACTAGGTACAACCCTGTTATAGTCGCGATTCAAGCGCCTATTTAACCCCATCGAATAAAACACCTTTTACCTCAAATTCGACTAAATCTTTGAAACAGACATGTAGTACTTCAATTGTAATAATAATATGCTCAACCAAAAGAGAATTGAATGTACACTTTGATTTCTTTACTTTTTATCATTTAACCCTTTACAACACAACCACAAATTTTCACTCACTGATGAAATAATATTAATGAAAACGTGATTAAATCAATATAGCAATTTTGATAAAATGTAAGGGGTCATGATTGATTGAATTGGGCTTGATGCAACTTTTAATAGTATTTCAGTTATATTGGTGCGGCTGGAGCTCCTAACCATGGATTCCTGGTAGTTCACACACCAGTACTATCACTAGATCCTTATCGAGCCTCCAGCTGCTCCTCCTACATAGGTGTACGATTTACTTACTCATATTGATGACACATGCTGGCATAATTGAGCTGATAAGACAGCAAAACCGCTCTCAGGACTTTCAGTCCTTTGATTTAATACTATATACATTAATATAGACAAGGGGTTGAACCCCTGAGTTCCAATCCGACTCCCCGGGAGATCATTTTAGTTTAACTTGATGATTGAATAATAGCGCTGATAGTCCTGTAGTCTTGTGGTCGTCAATCATCAGTGTAAAGTACTAAATGCCAAAGTACAGCAGCACTCTACCAAATTGAGCCAAGATGGCTACAACGCCCCTCAAGAAATACTATTGTGAAAATATTGTGTAGAACGAGTGAATTGCTTGTAACAAGCGATTTCTTCATTTTACACAATGTTTTCTAGACAATAAGTTGAAAAAATCTAAAATTTGATAAACTTTAAATTGTTGCTGTAACTCCTTTCAAAATAGACCAGTCTAAGATTTTGTCGTCTGGAAATGGGTTAAGCCTCTTTCTACTTTTGCCTTACATCTATTAAAAGGTTTCAATTAAGACAAATTCTTCTTTACTAAGATAGCAAGACGTCCATATAATGTGGCCGTATTCTAAAGCAATTCCAGAAATATAATTTCTCAAAGAAATCTTATATTGTGGGTACTCATTTGAATGGTCTGGAATAAATTGGGTACCAATAACACTGGTATAAAGAAATATTGTTGAAACCCATTCCCACACAATCCCACTTTCGGACCCCCAAGAAAAGGGCTTTGGAAAACATAATGCTTTTTTTGGCAGTTTGAAAAAAAAAATGCTGACCAGATAACACTAAGGTCATTTTAACTTTCATCAGAAAAAAAAGTTGTATCATTTTTGATACATGTACTTTTACTGAATGGACCTTATTTGGCATAAAGGTCCCAATGGTCAATTGGTGTGGGCCCATTAGGCCCCCTAAAATGAGATTGAGCAGTGCTTAGCCACAGCATATCAGGGTGAACCCATTCCCATACAATTATGACGCTTTAAGACGCCCCTCAAGAAAAACATTTGGGAAACAGTGTGTAAAATGAAGAAATTGCTTGTAACAAATAATTTCTTCATTTTACACAATGTTTTCAATCCAAAAAGTTGAAAAAAAATCCAAAATTTAAACAAGAGGACCATGAGGTCCTGGTTCATGGCTTAATGATATAAACAAAATGGCAAAGCCCTCTGTCTAATTATTTTGGAGAAGAGGTTTACAGATTTCTATTTTAATCCTAGGTATATTGATGATCCCACCGTATAGCACTAATTTCCTGAATATGGTAATGCTTTGAAGTATAGACATCAATACATACCAAGTATAAAAGCTGTAAGCCTAATGGTTTAGGAGAAGAAGGTTTTCAAAGATATCATTATTTATTCCTAACTAAAATTAGGGATTGCACAGAAAAGGGCTAATTTCTTAAGTAATTTGGTAGAGGGTCAATGGCTGATGATATTTACCAAATATCAAAGCTCTAGGCTTTATGATTTGGGAGAAGAAGATTTTCAAAGATTTCCTTCTTTATTCCTTTGTAAAATCAGAAATCGCACAGAAAAGGGCTAATTTTCAGAATACGGTAATTCTTTGAAGTATTTTGGTAGAGGGTCAATAGATGATGATATATACCAAATATCAAAGCTCTAGGCCTTACCGTTAGGGAGGAGAAGAAATTTTTAAGTTTTTTCACTCCGTTGCCATGGCAACCAGAGTTCTTCATGGATTTCAATTCTTTGAAGTATTTTGAAAGAGCATGACCTAAGGATCATTTCTGTGAAGTTTTATTGAAAATCCATGGTTAGTTTAGAAGGAGAAGATTTTTTGTAATTGTGAACGGACGGACGGACGACGGACGATGACCGATCACAATAGCTCCTCCAGAGCACTTCGTGCTCAGGGGAGCTAAAAAAAATGTCGTCTGCAACTACATGTACTTTCAATTTAGACCAGTCTAAAATTTTTCCATCTTGTAATGGGTTAAGAGAGATGCAGTGTCAAAACTGAAAAAGAATAAAGTAAGAAAATATCAAACAAGAAGTTATTTCTCATCAAGGAGTTGCATCAAACAGTCTGTATCATTGTTATTACGACATTATCTATCAGACATTATCTCAAAGAGCTTTACAGAAAGACAAGCTCTCCTAGTAGGCAGGGGACCAGACTCCTTTACATTATGTTATAAAAAGAGATTTTTTCTGCCCCACAGAAAATGAGCACCTGATTCATATAAACTGTATAAGGAAAAAGATTGCCCCAACCCTGGCTGGCAAAAATTGTGGATCAGGTCAAGACAGAAATGATTATGCAAATGCATAATCAGCAAATGCTCACCTGTAGCACTTCGTACTTAGATGAGCTTAAATAAGCATTCTGCAGCTTACATTACACAGAAAGATACTTCAAACAATTTCTTTTTCTTCTTACATAATTATTTTCCATAAAATCCCTTTCCTGCACAATAAAATTTTAGACTGATCTAAATTGAAAGAAGCACCAGATCACAAATTAGTTGATAAAAATTGCTGTCCTTCGGGGTAGAAAACATTGTGGATAATGAAGAAACTGCTTGTATCAAGCTATTTTTTTAATTTCCACAACATTTTCTAAAGCTCTTTTCTTCTGGTTCATAAAAAAAGCTGGATTTTGTTGGAATGGGATAAATATACTAGAAATATGTCACAGATGGGGATGCCCCAAAAATATTGCCAAAAGTTCAAAGAATGATATTTCAGAGGCAGGATGATAAAGAAGTCTGGACTTCAATTGTGACCTTCACCTTGCATAACTTATAATGGAGCAAATTCTTTGCATGACACTACAACTCATCAACCACTACAAATGTTCCAAACTGTTTTGTTACACACTCACATATAAGATAATTGCTTTTAGGCTTGCTTGCCTGTGTGGGCAATAAAGGGAAAAAAGAGCTTCCCAGAGCAGCACATATGCATCCAAAGGGGCTTGTCAGTAAAGAAAAATGTATACTTAAATTATTTTGCCGAGTTATGGGCTGATAATTCCAAAACAGTTGTCGGATCAAAATACTTTTTGTCTCATGCACAGCATAGAGATTCAATGTGGCAAATGTTTGTTTATTGCAATGGAAAATGTAGGAAGATTTGTGCACAAAAAAAAACACACTGGAATTTTAGGCTATTAATTTTGCTAAGTAAAGGGTAGGCAATTCTGAAACAACCAGAAAGATCAATATGATAATTGTGTGGTTTTCACAACTAAGACATCATACAGATTCATTGTGGCAAGTTTCAGTAAAATCCTATGTAGGTGAAGCACACACAAAAACTTGCAAACAGAAGACAGACAAATATTTGGACTGACCTATGGACAACCTTTAGGGTCATAACATAATACGACCCTACAGGCATATAAGAAAAGAGCATAGCATCTGCAGGGAACTTCACCTTTTACCTGTTATGCCAAGGATTGGTCTAAAAACCTATATTTACTGACTATTAAGCACCATTTTACATGATATTTTTGTTATTCCTTTCATTGATAACTAGTAATTATCTATAATAGACAATAAATCAATTAATATAAGTTGCCGATAATAGCAACCAATTGTTCATTATGTATTAAAACCCACTCACTGAGACTCACTCTGGTTGGCTCAACACTGTATGGTAGTAGTAATTATACACTATACACCATTATTCATTTGATAATAATTCATAAGCCAAACTCAATATAAAATCCTAGCATTAACCCATTACCAGACAACAACATTTTCCACTGGTCCAAATTGAAGTGAGTTGCAGACAACAATTTAAAGTTTATGAAATTTTAGATTTTTTTAATTATTCTAGGTAGAAAAAATTGTGTAAAATGAAGAAATTGCTTGTAACAAGTAATTTCTTTATTTTACATAATGTTTTCAAAAGCTTTCATATTATGGGGCATTTAAAAGCTTCATTAAGTGGGAATTGGTTAACAAAGTCAAATTCAGTGATTGTCAATCTAGAGGTCCCGGGTCGATCCCCGACAGTGGCACTCATCCTTTCTGACTATTTGTCTCTCACCAATGGGTCGATAATCGTAGACCTATGTGGGATAGCAGCTGGAGGCTAGGTAAGGATGTAATGGTTACAGTACTGGTGTGAGAAATACCAGGATTCCATTGTAAGGTGCTCCAGCCGTCGCAATATAACTGAAAGATTGTTGAAAGAGGCGTAAATACCCATTCAAACAAGCAAACAAATAAAGTAATGCTGTCTTTTTGTTTGTCACTAGTTGTCTGATTGTACCTTAGTTTTAGTATAGAGTCGTCTAAGTCATCTAAATTAAATATCTTGTTGTATTGAACAAAATTATTATCCTTGAAGATGTTTGTAGACTGAGATACCAAATATATTCATCACAAAGGTATGTCATCTTGTTGCTTGATTGCTAATTTGCACAGTTTTGTGGCACCTGTAAAACAGATTCCATTGACCAAGATAATCAACATCAGAAAAGAGCCTGGTGGAATTTTCAGAACTTACCTAAATCAAATTTCACCAAATTATTGACGATGCAACTATTGATATTAACATTACAGAACAACTCGTGTTAATATGAACCTCAACATTCACCATTGTTCAGTCATAGTTTTATTAATGAAGTCATAATGGACTGGCATATATATTATTCAAAATAGATTATAGGCTGTAGAAACACCTCTGGTCAGTATGCACAATCTTGTGTAAATTTTCATTCATGCAAGACTCAAGATAACATGACATGATGGCCAGTCCCAATAGCTATTTATAATCAAAATCTCATGTTGTAGGCACTCATTAGAATTCCCTGAGACAATGTTAATTGGTACAACCAACAACGGACGTAGTGGACACATACAAAAAATGTTTCACAAAGTACATCAAGTTCCTGCCCGAATCTGAAGCCAAGTTTATGTATATCCCTCCCACTCCCCCACATATACATGACAGGTACATTTTGGCATAGAACATGTCACTTGCAGGCCTACTTGATTACCTCACTCTGTGATATCTCACCTGACTAATGGAATATTGTTCACTTTGTGCTAGATGATCTCTATGTGGATTAACTCCTGGGTGAATTAAATTGATATTGAATTATACAATTATATGTGATATTATCTGTCTATATACATAAAAGATACAATAAGTTCAGTTAATTTAACTGTCTTATGTCACTTTCTGTTGTATCATTTTAGAGTGCTTTCAAATATTGCATATCAATAAGAACCTAATATGTTATAAACGGACTACCAAAAGCTCGTCATGATATGAGAGTGTAAGTGTTATTGATATTATTGTGTAAATCCTTGTCATGCTAAATGATAAAACCTCTACAAAATTACATTGAAATCAAAGGAGTGAAAGCACTAAGCACCAATTAAGGGTTTATTTTAGAGATTTATCCTATTAATAACTCTGGATTAAAAGGAACCTGCGGGTGATGTAGACTGAGATCAGACAGCACATATGTGCAGGCTGATCTTTGTCTCTATACCTCCTCCAAAAGCAGGAACATTCAAGTTTTAGTATGGCAAGGGTTAAAATTATAACAATTTGATTAATTTAGATGGCTATGCTTATACCTTCAGAATTATTTGATCATGTAGGTAGGAGTTGAATGTGCTCACCCCAAAAAAGTTTGAAAATATCTTGGAAACTTCTCAAAATAGCTTAACCCATTACCTAAAAAAATTCTGGGCTGGTCCAAATTGAAAGACGTGGCAAACAATTAACAATTATACTTGTTTCTGATTGATTAAATGGGGTTAAACGCCACTTTTTTAACAGTATTTCAGTCATATTGCGGCAGCTGGTGCACCTAACAAATGATTTCTGGTATTTCTCACACAAATATTACCACTACATCCTCTACTGGCCTCCAGCTGCTATCCCAGTTAGGTTTACAATTATCCACCCATTTGTGAGAGACAAATATTGGAAATGATGTGTGCCGCTGCTGAGGATCGATCCCATCACACCCCATGATTGAAAGTTGGTAGTCTGATGCGCTACCTACTGGGCTATGATGGCGGCATACTTGTTTTGGGGTTGGATAATAACTGTCATTTAGGAAAGAAAATATTGTGAAAAACTACTTGCAACAAGAAATTTCTCCTTTAACCACAACCAAGGATAACTTGTGTCCAGCCTACAATTATTTTAGATAACCTTAGATAACAGTTAAAAAGAATATACTTGTGGCAGTGATCAAAATTTCCATCAGTCTGGCAGTCAAAAACTAGTAAAATTTATTTCCAGGTTGTAAAAAATCAGTAATGACTAGCCCGTCAAGCTTGTAAGATTGCAGCCCTCCCATTTGGTTTTTTAGTTTTCTTTCTTTATTTTGCCCTTCAACGAACAATTTTATTCTCAAACATTTTAACATAATTTGGTATGGGCTTGTGAATTTTCATTAGGGCTTATGAAAACTGCTTAGTTACTATCCTGACTTGCTTGTAATTTTCAAACCGAACTTCTAAGACTGTTCTACCTCAAATGATAAACAATCCTAATATCTTAGTCTACGACATTCTTTGAATTTCAAACTGTCTAAAATTTTGTTTTGTTTGAATGGGGCTTAACGCCACTTTTAAAAGTATTTTAGTCATATCGCTGCAGCTGGAGCACCTTACTGTGGATTCCTGGTATTTCTCCCACCAGTTCTACCACCACATCCTTTTGGACCCTCAAGCTGCTCATCCCACTTCGTTTACGATTATTCACCCATTGGTGGGAGCTCTAAAATTTTGTCAAGCGGTAATGGGTTAAATAGCAATATCTTCACCAAGCTGTCATTGTGACAATATGTACATTATAGAGAGGAGAAAGGTACGATATTTTTTTTTCTATCTATGTAGAACTCTAACCTAATCACAGATTCATTAGGTTGAGATTAAAACTAACATTATTAGCACTCCAAGTGATCTGGGACACAGGTTACAATAACAGAATGTAGATAATACAATAATTAAGTGGAACACAGAGAATGTCTCACATGTGGTAATAGTTATCACCTTTAATATCATAAAGAAAGTTTTGAACTTTCTTACTTTTACAATATAAGACATTGTAATGGTATAGCAAGATGGAAATATGGACAGTTACTCTATGTTTAGGATAAAATCTTGTAAAAAAAATGGCTATAGCCATGGTTGTTCATAGTCCATAGTACTTTTGGAGTCTTTGCAGCACAAACTAGAATTCTTATACCCACCACCTGTGACAGTATTTTGTCACTCAAACAGTAAAGTTGACCTTTGAACTATGTTACCCAAAAACAATAGGGCTCTTCCTTGGTTCATGGATAGCATTTCATTTGTATGAAGTTTTAAAGTCCTATGTCAAATGACTTTTGGGCTAGAGCACAGAAATAGTTTTCAATCATAGTTTAATTGTGACATTGACCTTTGACTAACATGACCAAAGGGCGCTTCCTTGTACCACTAGCAACAATTGCATGAAGCTTTACCCTTTCCTGCACAATCCCTTGTTTTACGTCCCTCTGATTTTATACTTGAGAAAATATTGTGGGAAATGTAGAAATTGCTTGTTACAAGCAATTTCTTTTTTTAACACAATATTTTCTAACCTATAGTTTGGTTACTTTTCAAATTGCACCCACTTTAGAATGTCGTCTGCAACTTCTTTCAAATTGGACCAGTCTAAAATTTTGAAAAACAGGAAAGGGTTAATGGTTGTAGGTCAATTGGTTTCAGAGTTACAGCAAGGAAAAAATAGTCTTCAGATGGATGGATAGATACAGACAGACAGACAGACATGGAGAAACCAATATACCCCCCTCTACCTCGTAGGTGGGAGTATTGTTACTACCTCTTGTTCGTAGTTTTCATTTATCTCTGTATAAGCTACCAAAGACGTCAGAAATAGTAACTTTGGTTTTCACAACTCTGGATTGGTATCAATCGTGTATACATGTGATATGGGTGTTGTTCATTTAGCTCCAAGTAAATAAGGTCAACGACAGGAATTGACAGGGTTGTCTACAAATAGGGCCCTCCAACACAGTACTTGATCATGAAATTCAAGTGAAGAATGGAAATATTTATATGTAAAAAAAAAACAATAATAAATTCATGTTTTGTAAACTTTCCATAATAAACCTTGTCTTGCTGAACCAGGAATATTATTGTTTTGGCAAGAGGTATAGACAAAGATCAGCCTGCACATTTGTGCAGTCTGATCTTAGTCTACACCACCTGTCTGTCCCCTCTAAGCCAAAGATGGTAAAAGAGTTAATTTTCAAAAATAATATTGGTCCAAAATCAAGACGTCCGTTGCTTTCAGTCCTTCAATTTTAATACAATTCTGAGAAAGAATTTATTCAGCACAACAAGGATTAAACATTATTATTTTGAAAGATTTACAGTCTGTGTCATGTTAACAAAATCATAAAGTGGTCAGTTGGCCACTTAAACATTCTAAATGCAGCTTGAAAAAACTATGTTTATGTCTCCAACCAAACAAAAATGATTTACATAAATGTCAGCCAATGTCGGAGTTCTAAGTGCACTTCCAGTGCAAATGAATGATTTGATTGATCAATTTTTTTATTGACAGTCACAATCTGTCAATTGCTACTAGACCTTTTTTAGCCATGCTACTAAATTGGTGCTTTTCCTAGTGACCACAATAAAACATGGTCAAAGTCAAATAAGACAAAATGTCAAAATAACTACGTTTTTACATTTTGCCTAGGTAAGTCATTGGTTTTATTGACTGATTGAATGGGGTTTAACGCCACTTTTAACAGTATTTCAGTCATATCAAAGCAGCTGGTGGTAAGACGTTGGAATAAATATCAAGGTTACAATATGAATTGACCAATCAGACTCATCATTGAATCATTCTTTTCAATTGGAAAGGGAACCTTGAACTCAGAAGTCGGCTGACATTTATGTGCAGCAATTTTGTTTGATTGATGGATAAAACGTCGTAGCTACGGCTTATTGAAGCTGAAGTAATGGCATTTAGGTCACAAACTGACCATCTTAATTTTTGTTACATGCTATTGGCCATAAATCTTGCGAAATAACCGTTTAATGTCAAAGCAGGACTTCCTTTCGGATCAGTAGGTGTTGCCAGCAAAGTTAGCAGATGAGTTCAGCAATCAATCAGTTGCATGACAATATCTTTTTCCCACACAGTGACGCTTTTGGATGCCCCCCAAGAAAATCAATTGGGAAAACATTTTGTAAAATAAAGAAATTGCTTGTAACAAGCAATTTCTTCATTTTACATAATGTTTTCTATCCAGAAAGTTGAAAAAATCTAAAATTCCATAAACTTTAAATTGTCGTCTGCAACTCCTTTCAAATTGGACCAGTCTAAAATTTTGTCATCTGGTAATGAGATATAGCACAACTGAATTATAGCTCCATCATCTTCTCATTATCTCCTAATGCTAAAAAATCTGTGTATTTTCACCTTGTCTGAGGATTTGTTCCACTTTAGAAGACACCTTCATAATACTGCTATGGAATACATGAATAATATCTGAGAGAAATATCCCTGGCAGAATGTCCCAGACAAATTCTGTCAGCAGCGACATTTTTTTAACTTAATTTTTGTTACATGCTATTGGCCATAAATCTTGCGAAATAAATGTTTAATGTCAAAGCAGGACTTCCTTTCGGATCAGTAGGTGTTGCCAGCAAAGTTAGCAGATGAGTTCAGCAATCAATCAGTTGCATGACAATATCTTTTTCCCACACAGTGACGCTTTTGGATGCCCCCCAAGAAAATCAATTGGGTAAACATTTTGTAAAATAAAGAAATTGCTTGTAACAAGCAATGTCTTCATTTTACATAATGTTTTCTATCCAGAAAGTTGAAAAAATCTAAAATTCCATAAACTTTAAATTGTCGTCTGCAACTCCTTTCAAATTGGACCAGTCTAAAATTTTGTCATCTGGTAATGAGATATAGCACAACTGAATTATAGCTCCATCATCTTCTCATTATCTCCTAATGCTAAAAAATCTGTGTATTTTCACCTTGTCTGAGGATTTGTTCCACTTTAGAAGACACCTTCATAATACTGCTATGGAATACATGAATAATATCTGAGAGAAATATCCCTGGCAGAATGTCCCAGACAAATTCTGTCAGCAGCGACATTTTTTTATTCTTACCTACCATTAAATCCATTCTTTTTGTCTTTGGCTGCAGCTGAATATATCAAGGAAAAAAAATAAACACAGTTGCATGCAAACATCTCTTGATGATATATTAATGGCATACAAATATTTATATCATTCATAATTATTTATGTCAATAAAGTTTACAAAAATCAATTATCATGACCCCTTTGGAAAAGATCAAGAAATAGTTTTATTGTTCCAGAAATTTTCTAGAACTTCAAGACCTTATTTTTCAGGTTATTAACTTTTGTGGAACTTCTAGGACTTCAGTTCTAGAACTTGTCAAAGGTTCAAGAAATTACGTTCTGGAACATTTAAGTTCTTGAACTTCAGTTAAGAACCTACAATTTCTTGAACTTTGTGCAAAAACTTTAATAGGACTTAACTCTTTCCTGTTCAATCCCTGGTTTTTATATCTCTGTGATTTGATAATTGAGAAAACATTGTAGAAAAATAAGAAATTGCTTGTAACAAGCAAAAACCTCTTTTTAACAATTTTTCTACCCTACTGAATTGCTGTTGTTTTTTCAAATTAAACCCACATTACATTTTTGTCTCCAAAACCTTTAAATTTGGACTGGTCTAAATTTTGCAAAACAGTAAAGGGTTAAGTACAAGACAATGAATGTTCTAGAACTTTTGGTTCAAGGACCTTTAGGTTTATGACCTTTCATCTATTCTATATATACATGTAATTAATGTTTATCAAGCAATTTATGCATTATCCACAATGTTTTCTATAAAAAGAAATGACGAAAATAAATAAATAAAATTCCATCAACTTGAACCATTTAAGACTTCTGCAACCTCTGCAGTTTTTCAAATACTGTATTGAAAATATTTAACAACATTATAAGCATATTAACCCTTGTCATGCTGAAACCGGAATATTCTTGTACTTTTCCTGCAAGAGTTGTTTATGAAAGTGATTTCTAAAAGAAATGTTGATATTTAAACAACAAGTTCTATCAGTGCCCTCGGCCCTTTGATTTTACAACAAATTAGTATGGTAATTAATGCAGCATGACAAGGGTTAAAATATGGTGAGAAACACTTTTGAAGTATCAGTATGATTTGGAATTTAAAATGACATGACTAATTTCTTTTTTTTTTCTTCTTTCTTTCTTTTTTTGCCACACTATATTGATGTTATCATATCAGTTAAGTTTTTGAACCAGTTCAAGAACTTCAAGAAATGGGGATGGAGGTGAAAATCATTTATTAGGTTGTAAACGGACACTAACACAGGCAATGGCAAGGCTATAAAATCCTTCAGATTTCAAAGAAAAATGACCAACCTAAAGGGGACTTGAAAACCATAAGACTGGCTCCTTGTTGTGTGATATTTTATTAGCTTCCAGTCTCACTCATATTCATTTGTTAGATATGTACACTTTCAGTTGAAATATCTCTATTCTCTAACTGTTATCTCTCTGTTTTTCTGATCAGTGACAGTTTGTGAGACATAAGGAAGGTAATTTCAGGAAATGAAATTTATTTGCAAGATTGATGTACCTTAGCTACTTTCTGACAGCCAGGGAGACAGGCTAGTGTGATACATATAATCAGAAAATGAAAACCAAGCCTCTAACCCAGTCAGTTAACAATTTTGTTTACAAACATACATAACACCTGGAAATTCGTTTAGTCTGTCACCCAGAGTGAATAACTACAAATCATAAGTTGTACATTCTTAAACACCCCAGTGATCATAGTCCTACTCGAATTCTTTTTTATCCCATCCTCTTTAAATCCGTTTTTTTTAAAACCCCAAAGAAATTCAGTTCAAGAAAACAATTTGGAAAATGAAAGAAAAAATTCACCATTTTCCACATTGTTTTCTACTCAGAAACATAGATATTTAAAATTTTATCAATTTGATATGGTCGTCTAACGCTTCTTGGAATTCACACCAGTGGAGGAAAGTTATAAATATTAATACACATATTGCTAAAATAAATTAATTTTATATCAAAATGCGAAAAAAGATAAGAGAGAATGATGATTTGTAACTTACCATGATTAAATATGATAACATCAGGTAAATGTTACATCTCTTTGTTCAAAAGATAATTTTTTTTTTTCAATCCACTCCCACAATGACGCTTTTTGACCCCCCTCAAGAAAAAAGCTTCAGAAAACATTGTTAATAATGAAGAAATTGCTTGACACAAGCAATTTCTTCATTATCCACAATGTTTTCTACCCCAAAAGACAAAATTTTTCAACTTCTTAAAAATTTGACCAGTCTAAAATTTTGTCATCTGATAAAGGGTTATTAAGTTTATGAAGGGGGTATCAATATTTTATTGATTTTAACTCTTAACATCTTTATCTGAATTTGCATCAAAATCAAAGGACTCACAGCACTGGAAGCAATAGTTAAGGTTTGAAAATTAATTTCATAATTAACTCTGGTTTAAAGGAGTCAAACAGGTGATGTAGACTAAGATCAGAGTGCACTTATATACAGGCTTTTCATTATCTATAATTCCTGCCAAAACAGGAATATTCCGGATTCAACATGACATGGTTTAATTTGGTTTATTTCCTGAATACAATATTGTAGAAAGTAGTTTTGCAAAAAAATCAGAGATTGTTTATCAGAATAAAATATGGTACTTTGTTCACTGATTACAAGTCATATTCAGTTAACCCTTGTCATGCTGAATAAAATCCTTTCATGAATTTTCAATAAAATCAAAGGGCTGATACCACTAGAAGCACTAGTTGTGTGTCAATCTCTTTTGAAAAATGATTTCATTAATAACTTCAGCTTAAATGGGACAAACAGGAGGTGTAATTTAAGATCAGACTGCACTTACGTACAGCTGATCCTTGTCTATACCTCCTGTCAGAAAAGGAGTATTTTTTATTCAACTTGACAAAAGTTAAAACTATTTTATAGATTTGCTCTGAGAGTTGGAAAGAATTTAGGGATAGTCACAATTTGATGCATCAAATAAATGACTTCGTTTGAAAAGTTCACCCGCATGCCTCACAACTAACATCATCTTGAGCAGGTCACTAGGTGTTATATTGGCTAGCCTATGTTTAACCCTTTACTGTTTTGCAAAGTGCAAGACCTGCACGTAGTACAGGTGTGAGAAGTACCAGGATTCCATTGTTAGGTGCTCCAGCCGCCGCGATATAACTGAAAGATTGTTCAAAGCGGCGTAAAACCCCATTCAAACAAACAAACAAAGGTTTTGCAGACCACAATTTAAAGTTGATTTTATTGGAAAATAATCATTCAATTAGAAAGTAGAAAATATTGTAGAAAAAAAAGAAATTGTTACAAGCAATTCCTTTTTTTCCATGATATTTTCTCAAGTATAAGAACACAGGGACTTAAAAAACCAGTGATTAAACAGGAAAGCATTACACTGTGAAGCGCTTTTCAAACCTTGATTTGACAAAATTTATTAACCCATTACCAGACGGCAAAATTTTAGACTAGCCCAAATTGAAAGGAGTTGCAGACGACAATTTAGAGTTAATCAAAATTTTAGATTTTTTCACCTTTTTGGGTAGAAAACATTACGGAATATGAAGAAATTGCTTGTAACAAGGAATTTCTTCATTTTCCACATTATTTTCAGAAGCTTTTTCCTTGGGGGCGTCCAAAGGCGTCACTGAGTGGGAATGGGTTAAGTATTAACCCATTCAAACACAAAGAAGCATTTTGACGCCCCTCAAGAAACACATTATTGAGAAAAGATTTGGTAAAATGAAGACATCACAATGTATTCTACCCATATAGTTGAAAAAATGTAAAATTTTATAAACTTTCAATTATCTTTAGGGGGGTGGGGGTGGGAGGGTTGCCGACATATTTCTAAACTCTAGAAAAATATTTCTATGAATACCCAAAAAACACTTAGCATTTCATTCTGTTTTCCAATTTTTGGACTTGTCTTGGTAGCACACAACATTATAAAATAAATCCAATTGAAAAAGTTACGATCCTATATGATAGAAATATGATTCGAAAAGGAAAAATTGCTCGTTACAAGCAATTTCTTCATTTTCAACAAAGTTTATCAAATGCTTTTTTGAGAGGGGGGTGGGGCAAAAAGCGTTGGAATGGGTTAAATACTCAACTTTGACCGGTTCCTATGAGCAAGAAGAAAGAATATTGATGCTACAAATAATAGAAATGTTTCTGAGGTCAGAGTTTTATCATTTTTTCTTGTAGGACGATTTTATTACTGGTACCATTAGCACTATAATAATGGAGCATCCCTGGAGGTCACCAGTTATTGGTGGTTTTATCGCTACAACATTTACTTATGTTTCTCCTCCAGACTGTGGATTTACTCTTTGTACTGATTTACCAATTTGCTATAGGTCTATAACCCTGCCCTCAATTCGATTCGATGTTTTTATGAATGGGGTTTAAACCTGAATTTAAAAGCACTTCAGTCATATCACAGCAGCTGGAGCAGCTTACCATGCATTCCTGATATTTCACTCACCAGTACTACTACGTTAACCTTTCCAAACCTCCAGTTGCTCATCCCAATTAAGTTAACGATTATCAACTCATGGGTGGTTGACAAATGTCGAATAGGATATTTATCACGACCAAGGATCAAGCCTGGAACCCTTGATTAGGAGTCTAACGTGCTATCAACTGCACTATGGCCATGGCTGCCCTCATTTTTGTAATAAGCAATTCCTTCTTTTCTCACACTATTTTTTACCACATAGGATGGTTTCATTTCAAATTGCACTCAAATTTCATTGCTGTGTGCAGCAACATATTTCAAATTGGACAAGTCTAAATTTTGAAAAACAGGGAAGAGTGATTAATCCATTTCCACACAGTGACGCTTTTTGACACCCCTCAAGAAAAACAAATGGGAAAACTTTGTGAAAAATGAACACATTGTAATAAGCAATTTCTTCATGTTCCACAATGTTTTCTATACAGGAAGTTGAAAAAATCTAAAATTTTATAAACTTTGAAATGTTGTTTGTAACTCCTTTCAATTTGGGCCAGGCTTAAATTTTGCAATCTGGTTAAAAGAGAGCTACATTAACTTATTACCACATGAACAATCTTCACATCATAAACAAGATTGACCCCCCTTAATTTTAGATTGGTCCTAATCCTAATATGAAGGAGTTGTGGACAACAACTTCAAGTTGATGAAATTTGACCAATATTTTTTTTAAGGGTAATAAATATTTTGGGAAAAGATTTTACAAAAAGGAAAAATCTTGAGGGTGACAGAAGAAGGATCATGTGAGAATAGGTTAACCCACTCCCGCACAATCATGCTTTTTGATGCCCTCCTCCCCTTAAGAAAAAAGAAAAAGGAAAAATGTGGAAAAAGAAGGAATATCCACAATGTTTTCCACCCTAAGGCTTAAACACAGGTTTTTAACATTTCATCATTTATTCAACTTATTAACCCTTGTCATGCTGATTAAAATTCTCAACAAAACTAGAAAAAATTCAAAGGACAGAAATCATTATAGAAAAAACCTTTTTGTTGGTCAATCTTTTTTTAAAAAAAAATATCGTGTTAACAACTCTGGCTTAAAATGGACAAGCAGGAGGTATAGACTGAGATTAGACTGTGCAGTCTGACCTTTGTCTATACCTTCTGCCAAAGCAGGAATATTCCATGTTCAACATTGTCTGACAAGGGTTAATCATTTGAATTTTGAAAAAGAAAACTTATTTTTCTGACTATCAGTCATAAATTCTTTTTTTCTGACTATCAGTCATAAATGCTATTTGTAATCTTCAAGATTTGATAAAATGGTAGACAATAACACTATGGATAAGTAGAAATCAATAGGAAAGACTGGATCACAAAATCATAGGAGTATGTTCCACTGGGGGGTTCCGATACTTTTCTGGAGACATCAGATTTCTTTTAAATGGATTTAGATTACCCTCAAGAGCCGCATAACTATGTCAGTTTCTATATAATAATTCTACATTGTTTACTTACTTTCTGGGGATATTTTTAACATAGAACAGTCTTATTTTCTTTATCAATAAAACAAATTTCATTCAGAAATACACAGAGAAAATAATTTTGTAAAGAAAATCAATTTGGAGCCAGTCTACTATTTTGTCATCTGGTCATGGGTTAACCCATTACCAGACAACAAAATTGTAGACTGGTCCAAATTTGAAGAAGTTGCAGACAACAAATTAATATATATCTCTGTCTTTCTTGATAGAAAACAATGTGGAAAATGAAGAAATTGCTTGTAACAAGCAATTTCTACATTTTCCACATTGTTTTCTTATACCCTTTTCCTGACAGGTGTGATATTGGGTTATAGTTAAGCCTTTCCTGTTTAAACCCGGGATTTTACATTGCTGTGATTTTATGCTTGAGAAAAAAATGTGGAAAAAGGAGAAATTACTTATAACAAGCAATTTCTCCTTTTTCCACAATATTTTCTACCATAAAGGATGGTTTCTTTCAAACTGCAACCAATTTTTATGGTCATCTGCAACTTCTTTCAATTTGGACCAGTCCAAGATTTGTAAAAACAGGAAAGGGTTAAGGAGCAACACTGACAAGAAGAAAAGGGCCCATTATCTGAGAAGGCAATTGCCAAAACTGATTGGGGCATTTTGGATGGATGTTTTATTGTTCTGGACATCAGCCTAAATCCCCAGTTATTGACCAGGCATGACCATCAGAATAATTCCGAATTAAACTGACACACTTGTCTATAGGGACATGCACCACCATTTATTTTTCTACTTTATTCATATATGTTCTTGATTGATATAGGGTTGCTGCCATAGCACAGTGGTAGCAAGCAGAACTCCTAATCAGGGGGTTCCTGGTTCGGGGCTGTGGCGAATATCCTTTACAACATTTGTCTCCTACCAAATGGTGGATAATAGTAAATCTGATAAATGGGATGAGCAGAAGGAGGCTCAGAAGGATGTTGTGGTGGTACTGGTGTGAGGAATACCAGGAATCCAAGTCTAGTTGTTCCAGTCGCCGTGATATTACTGCTATACTATTAAAAGCAGCGTTAAACCTAATTCAATCAATCAACCCAGTTTGATATATATTAAATTAGTTTTAGTATGGAGTATATAGAGGATAATTGTTTGCTTCAGTGTAAGATTGAGTTACAAAAACTGCTATATTTCTACATGACCCAATATCAAACTTGACCAAGATATTATGATGGCAAACATTCTGATTAGATATCAAGACATTTGAGGCAAAATATCACCCCTAGGATGAACACAAGGTTTTTCATAGATTTGACATAGTGACTTACCTTTTGACCCCACATGAGCTAATATCGAATTATAAAGACAAACATTCTGATCAAAAGACATTAATGGCAAAAATGTGACCCAGTGGTTTCAAACAAGATTTTCCTAAGACTTGACCTAGTGACCTTCTTTTTGATGCCATTTGCCCAAATATGGAACATGACCAAGATATTACGAATACAAAGATTCTAATCATAAAAATAATTTTATTCGGTATGACAAGGGTTAAGATACAATGCAGAGGCTCATTGAATAATGTCCTGGGTTAAAATCTAGTTAACCCTTTCCTGTTTTGCAAAATTTTAGACCTGTCCATATTCAAAGGCAAAAATTCAAAGTGGCTTTAATTTGAAAAATAACCATTCAGTAGGGTAAAAAATGTTGTGGAAAAAACAGAAATTGCTTGTTACAAGCAATTTCTTCTTTTTCTACAATGTTTTCTCAATTATAAATCACGGGGACATAAAACCAGGGAATGAACAGGAAAGGGTTAAAGGGAATTAGTTTTCCACATGCAGTATTGTTCCTCAAAAAGGTTGCAAAAGTTTATTCTTTTTGGGAATATTATAGCGCAGTCCTTGTCTGGATTCCTTTTACAAATCTCTAGTTTTTACCTTATTTGGTCAAGGGAAAGGATGTCGAAGCCCAAGACATCTTTTTAACCATAAAGATCTGTTTTGGACAGCTAGTCGATTTCTTCCCCCCTTTTTGGAGGCAATAAATTCTTGTTATTTATGACTTTACCCAACCATATCTGACTTGGATTGATTATGGTTTTATGGAATTGGAGAAATATCAGAAATTTAGCTAGGAACTATTCACTGTTTCCAAGTTGGTTGTTGACTGTTTTGTACAACTAAAGCAAGATATGAATAATTTCCTCAGAAAATAGCCTTTTTAACTCTTGTCATGCTAATCCCAGAATATTCATGTTTAGACAGGAGGTATAGACCAAGATCAGCCTGCACATGTGTGCAGTCTGATCTAAGTCTACATCACCTGCTTGTCCTTATTATCTATCTATATATACTGCCCAACTCTCCTTTAGGGTATTACTGGCAGGTGGACTTTACTTACTTATTAGGCCAGAGTTGTTTAAAAGATAAGGTTTTCAAAATGAATATTAACCAACAATAATTGATTCCAGTGTTATCAGCCCTTTGATCTTTAAAAGCAATTCAACATGACAAGGGTTAATAGATAGAGTAGAAATCTTGTATTTTAGATTCAATGATTGTACCAACACTTACACAAACCCTGTGTTATCACAGGGATATCATTTGATCAATCAATATGACAATTGACCAATTGTGGCTGTCAATCAAGGAATCAAACTACCAATCATATCATTCATTCAGCCAAGACCTCAGCTTTAATCTCCGACATTGGATGCCATTTTATTAAACAGTTTTTATTTGTTTGGCAACCTAAACGTTGTTACTACATCTTTAATAAGTTGTAATTACTATGTTTAGGTCGCCAACCAACCATTTTACTTTTTGTTGCATGCTACTGGCCATAAAAATCGAAGCGGAACTTCCTGTGGGAGTTAATGGGGGTGCCTAGAAGGTCAGAGGGGGAGCCAGTGATTGGTCAATTCAAAATTGCAGGGGGCAGAATTCATGCGCCCAACTTGTTTCTGTTTAGTACACAAGTAGTTTTTCCTTGTGCACTTGTACCAGGACAAGTGGATTTTGAGGTAGCAATCATCAATACCATGTACATACCAAGACCACACATTTTTTCTGGTACAAAACTGAAAGAGGATGCAGATGACAAGTCAATGTGTGTTTCAAGATTTTAAGAGAAGTGCTATAAACTGCAGAAAATATTGAGAGAGAAAAGGGGAAATTGCTTGTTAGAAGGCATTTCTCAATTTCTCTCAATGTTCTCTATGTCCAAATTTCTTAAAAAAGTTCAAGGTAAATTTTGTTCTTTAACCTTAAACTAAGACCTTGACATTGAGTTATTGAAACAATCTTTTTGCTTGACAGTAGTACGCAATAAGGGCCACAACCGAGTCAATTATTTTGATATGTAAATGCAGAACCTAAGATTGAAACTCATCACTTGAACGTTAGCTATGAACTTGACCTTTGGTGTACCCAAAAAAATTTTCACATGGCATTAAGTACTTGTGGGGAGCAACTTCACCCATCTGTGAATGTAGAAGATATACCCTAGATAAGGTAAATTTTGTCACTTGACCTTATGCTATGACCTTGACCTTTGTCATAACCAAAAACACTTATTGAATGACACTAGTGAACAACTGTGCCAAATTATTTTGAGATCCAGTCATCAATACAAAAGACATGCTCTGAATACATGAATGTTTGGGTCAAATTTACCACTTGACCTTAAACTGTGATCCTGACCTTGGGCTACTATTGCACAAACTGAAGAGTGTGACAGACAAATGGAAGGACAATATTAGCATACTGACACAGGAGTAACTCTTTTCTAAATCTTTTTTCAACAGGGTTGCAATAAAAGTAAAAAACTGACAATTCAGGAACATATGATGACTTGCTTGATTGACCCTGCAGGCCTGATGTGCATTTTTATGTATTAACCCTTTGCCAGACAACAACATTTTAGACTGGATCAAATTGAAAGAAGTTGCAGATGCCAATTTTTGTTTTGATGAACCCTTCAAATTCCTTGTATGCCAGGATATAAAACGATATGGGTAATGCAGAAATGCTTCATTTTCCACAATGTTTTCAAAAAGGTTTTTTTTTAGGGGGGGGCAAAAAGTATTACTGTGTGGGAATTGGTTTAACAGTTATCATGTTTTTCTATGCATCATTTCCTATCATCACCTAAATCTAGTGTGTTTTCCTGAAAATAAATGTTTCTCTTTTCATTTCAGGAATCAAGAAAAAACATAGTCCATAATGACCAAGGAAAGGAGCAGACATGCTGAAGAAGGAAAATGCCTGATCATTGTGGGAACAGGATAAAAATATCATCATGTTTTAGAAATAAAACTTTATCCAATTAAATCACTAATAGACAAGCAAAGATAATGTGAAAGTTCAATAAGTGAGTGTTAGTAGACTATGCAACCCCAAGTTCTATGCAATATACAATGACAGGTATAAACTGTGTAATTTTTCTGAGTTTCTAGTGCCCAATGTGATCAATTTGTCTTCTATATATGGAACATAAATACGCCATTCCACACAATGGTATGAAAATCAATTAATTGATACAATTGGCCATGAAAAATGTCGCTGAACTGTGAGAGAGTATCAAGTCACGTATATGTCACCAAGATTCTAAAGAATCTGATTATCTTCCAAGGGGTGTCAGCCAGGGAAGACAAAAACTGACAGCATAAAAACAGGGCTGTGTAGACACAACAAAGAATCTGATTATTTCTTCCTATCTGAAATGTCTAGAATTTTGATGCCGAGATTGTTCCATGTTACCCTAATAATGTCTTTATTTTTCCCAGAAATCAATTCTACCATTCCAATTCACAGTGTCAACAAGTCGTCTGCTACGAGTACAGAGTTGCCACTCTATAATGGCACAGTCCTACTCCACTTCCAACCACCATCAATCAATGAGCTAATACGCGGCTGCAATGCTACAGTCTACTTTAATTGTTCATTGGAAGATACTGGTGACACATTCACTGATGTGGACTTCCTCGAAAATGGAACTTATTACGCTAGGGTTGTGTCACAAAATGGAAAAAAAGTGCAAATAGTGATTCCAGATGATATGTTTGTGCCAGATCCAAATGTTCCACAAAAAATAGGTCCATATTTTACATCAGATCTTCAGTTTCCAATCAAAATAAATGGAATAAATAACTTCACAATTCAAGCCATGAGCATCGGATATGTGAAAGTTATTGTTACAATATTTGGAACTAGTTCCTTTGTAATAGCAAAAACTACACAAATGTCCACACTTGGACAGTCAGAATTAAAAGTGACTGTGGTACCTAGGCAGAAAACCGCCGATTTTGTGTTTGATTGCTCTGCTGCTGCAGTGGCTATTCTCATTAGTTTTGGAATAGGCTGTGTAACAGATACGGAGAATTTAAAACGGCAGTTAAAACATCCTGTGTCTCTCATCATCGGGTTCTGCTGCCAGTTCTTACTCATGCCAGTGGTAGGTATTTAACCCATTCCAACACAATCACAGCTACAGAAAGAGGGCGTAATTTGTATTTCAAATTTAACTCTTGTCATGCTGTATAAATTACTTTACTGAATTGCTATGAAATCAAAGGACTGAAAGCAATGATAGAACTTGTTGTTCATAAATCAATATATCTTTTGGAAATCAGCTTCATTAACAACTCTGGCAGGAATATTACAAGCAGTAGGTGTAGACCAAGATCAGACTGCACTTATGTGCAGGCTGATCTTGGTCTATACCTCCTGCCAAAACCGGAATATTCCAGGTTCAGCATGACAAGGGTTAAATATTTCACCGATAGTACCATTAACCCTATGTTGTAGGTACTCAGAATTGTTTCAGTGAGACAATTTGAATGAGTACCTACAACATAGGGTTTTGTTGAGAAAGATGGATTTTAGAATGCTGTTACCCCCTCTTATCTAGACCTCTGCAGAATACCACTTTGTAATGCCCTATTGGAAAAAAGCTGTAGAAAATATTGTGAAAAATTAAGAAAATGCTTGTTGAGCAATTTAAATTGTTCACCATATAGAATGTTTTCTAACCTAAGGACAAATAACTTGAAAAGGTTGTTAAAATCTTTGAATTTTGACAAGACTAAAATTTCATTGTATTTGGCTAACCATTTACCAAGCAAAAATTTTTATGCAGGTCTAGATTCAAATGCAAGATTGCAGAAAACCTTTCAACTAGTATGGCTTTTTGACACCCCTCAATAAAAGTGATTTTGAAACTATTGTACAAAATGAAGAAATTGCTGAAACCAAGCAATTTCCTCAATTTACACAAAATTTTTTACTCAAAAGATTCTAAAAATTTCTTCAACTTTTAATTGTCGTCTACAACTCGTTTTCATCCAGACCAGTCTAAAATCTTGGGTACTATTTTCACAGTGGTATCTAAACAAGGGATTGCATGAAAATCTTAGGCCCAGTCTGGAATTTTAAATGCTGATTAAGTCTTTCTAGCATTGCCCTGTTTCTACCTTAAATATAGTAACATATTTTACAAAACTACAGTTGTCTACCGACAACAGTAGCTCAACCTAGAGGGTACTTGTTACCTTTAGGGTGCAAAACAGGTTAAAAGTGAAGGTCACAACATCATGGGGTCAAGGTTATTGTCTCAAATGAAAGCCTATCTCCTGATGAGTGCATATGTGAAATATGACCCCCCTAGGTTAAAAAATTACATAGGAAGAAAAAGTTAAAGTTTTTGGTTAAATTTTTTGGTTAATTTTTTTATAAGTCACAAAATCACAGGGTCAGGGTCGTAGTCTGAATTTTGAAAGCCTATGTTCTGATGATTGCAATTGTCTAAATGTGAGCCCCCTAGCACTGGTTATAAAGAGATATAATCACTTTAACCCATTACCACACAATCCCACATTATTATAAGTCAAAGAAATATACTTGCAAAAAACGTTTTGAGAAAAGAAGACATTACTTGTTACAAGCAATTTCTTCTTTTCTCACAATGTTTTCTGCCTTGTGTGCCCTTATCTTTCAAATTAAACAAACATTGCCCGTCGTCTGCAACCTCTTTAAATTTGGACCAGTCTATAGTTCTGCTGCGTGGGAATTGGGTAATCAAGCGGAATGCCAACGCTACAGCTGACACTGATGAATCAACAAAAGCTCTTCCTAGACTTGCATCCTGACCACACTAATAAACCATAGACCTATCTATGATTAATGCTTGGTAACCAATAAGGTTCCTCATGCTCACCAGTTGGGTGCAGGAAAGTGAATAAAAAATCTAGGAATTTCTATAAGATGTTTTGTTAAACACCATGCTCCCATCACATTGAAATTGTGACCTTGATCAGTGACATTGACCTTGTCACAAGCTCAACTTTGGTATCTGCATTTACATGTCTATGAGATGCATATCTAAGCATCTATCATCATAGTAAATATGAGCATTGTATCTTGAATAGGCTTAACTGTAAATGTTCAGCTTTTTTGTACAGCTTTGCAGACAGACTGACAGACAGAGAGATAGATGGACAGACACACAACTGTGAAATAATTTGGACAAGTAAAAAATGACTTGGAGATGTAGTGACTCAAACCATGTAACATTATGTTGTCTGGTAATGGGTCAAATTGGCATCTTTTTTTTCTGTAATACCGTATGATGATTTCAACAAAGAACTTAAAAGAATAATATACTGATTTCTGTGAATTCATTACTGCTTATTTTCACAGAAAAATGCTACAAAATAAACCTGCTTGCCCAAAGGTATAAAACAAAGGCTGGACTACCCATGATATGATTGACATATGAAAAATTAGTCCTTAATCGAAAGCTTGGATATGATTAGATATTTTCTATCAAATACAGGCCATCCGTTAAAAATAGTAAAAGTTGAAAAAAGCTTGATTGTTGAAAAGGTAGGATATACATAAATTGATACTTTGAACTACTAAAAATTGATGCAAGTATAATGTGATACTCAGCTAAGAAGTTTCAAGTAATGATTATAATCATAGAATTTTCAAACAATTTTGGCTAAAAGGAGGTAAAAACACAAAATATTTTTGACTTTTTCCAACACAATCCGACTTTTTACTCGCCTCGCTTCTTTGCTATTCATCCTTTTCAACTTAACCCTCTCCCGTATTTCTAAATATAGACTAGTCGAAATTGAAAGAGGTTGCAGACTACAATGAAAATTGGAAGGAGTTTGAAATGAAATCATCTTATGTGGTACAAAATATAGAGGACAATTTCTTCTTTTCCAACAATTTTTTCTCAATGATAAAATCACAGGGATATAAAACATGGATTGTATTTAGAGCAAAGAAAGTCTCAGAAACATTCATTATGCTTGAAACTCTATAGTCTCAACTTTTTTTCTAAAGAGGGTAAGGGGTCAATTATAAATTAATCAGTCAATCCCCTATTAGTGACAAAAGAGATACATAGAGGGAAAACATTCATCCAATACTTCATTTCTCAGAGTACATTATCTGAAATCAATAATTTCACTAAACCCCGTCAGCACCCAAGGTAATCTCTGCAAATAAGCAGAATATTTTCAATATTTGACAAACCCTGATCTTGTCATTGTTTATCAGACATCCTCCTAGGCTAAAACCCTGATTTGAACATTTAGTTCTTTACTTTTTTTATCTTTAATGAAAGGATCTAGTTAAAATAGTGAACAAGATATTAATTGGTTTAAAAAAAGCATGTCATAAATTTACATCTGCTGTATCTGAAGTTAATTATGACTGTAGCCTAAAATCTTTTTCTATACGGGCAGGGCCTTTTTTTAACAAGCATTATAGATAGTTTATTGACTATCAGGATGCTTAATAGCCCATTCCCAGACGCCCCCTCAGTATGAAAGCCTTGGAAAACATTGTGGAAAATTAAGAAATTCCTTGTTAGCAATTGCTTCATTATCCACAATGTTTTCTACCCCAAAAGGCAAGGGTTTTAAAGATCTCATCAACCTTTAATTTTCATTTGCAACTTCTTTGAATTTAGACTGGTCAAAAATTTATGGTGTGGGAATGGGTGAAGAGCTGCTTGTATTGTCACTTGACTTCCAACAATAGGTAGTTTTAATCCTTGTCATATTGAATAAAATCCTTACCTGAATTTACAAATCGAAAGAAGTTGCAGACAACAATTTCAAAATGATGAAACTTTCTTTTTGTCTTTAGGGGTAGAAAACATTGTGGAAAATGAAGAATTTGGTTGTAACTATCTTTTCTTGAGGGACATCAGAAAGCATCATTGTGTGGAAATTGGTTCAGCTTATTCATCATTCATCAAATGGCATAACAATTTTAGAATCTAAATTATTCAAAGATCCAAAAGGAGGTTTCGATGCAATACACAATCACTCCCTGCAAACTATATTGCAAGAGAGGTGGTTCTTGCTCTTTAGTTAACACATTAGAAACAAATTAATGATGCCCCACAAGATAAATGATTGGGAAAACAATGTATGAAATGAAGAAATTGCTGGTAACAAGCAATTTCTTCATTTTCCACAATGTTTTCTTCCCATAAAATTGAAAAAATCTAAAATTTGATAGACTTTAAATTGTCGTCAACAACTACTTTCAATTTCGACTGGTCTAAGATTTTACTGTATGGAAATGGGTTAAGACTTTCAAGAAGCAGTCACTAATTACTATCTGGCAGGTATCTATAGCTGCAACATAATACCAAGCAGGTGCTCTCTTTTGCTGTAACAATACATAGTCTGTAACAAGGTTATTTCAAAGTGATTATATCTTAACCCTTTCCTGTAAACCAAATTTTATGTCCCTGTGAATTAATTCTTGAGAAAACATTTTGGATAAAGTAGAAATTGCCCTTTCTTGCTGTAATAAGACAAAGGCCCTAACAAGGTTCTTAGAAAATGATTAAATCTTATCCCATTCCAACACAATGACGCTTTTGGACGCCCCTTAAGAAAAACAATTGGGAAAACATTGTGTAAAATGAATAAATTGCTTGTAACAAGCAATTTATCCATTTTACTCAATGTTTTCTACAAAGAAATGTGAAAAGATCTAAAATTTTATAAACTTTTAACTGTCATCTGTAACTCTTTCTATTTGGACCAGTCTAAAATTTTGCCATCTGGTTATTGGTTAAACAGCTAGAATAAAGTTTTAATGTAGTGTCAAAATTGTACCAACTAGAATACCCACATAATAATTATACCATCACCAGCATTTTATCACTCAAATAGCACAGTTGATCTTTGACCTATGTAACCCAAAAACAATAGGACACTTCCTTGGATCATTGTATGAAGTTTCATGGATGTAGGTCAAATGGTTAGAGCAAGCAAATGACAGACAAACTGAAATGATGAAACCAATATACCCCCCTCTTCTTAGTTTAGGTCGTCGGACTGTCAATCTAGAGGTCCTGCGTTCGATCCCCGACGGCAGCACTCATCCTTTCCGACTATTTGTCTCTAACCAATGGGTCGATAATCGTAGACCTATGCGGGATAGCAGCTGGAGGCTAGGAAAGGATGTAATGGTAGTACTGGTGTGAGAAGTACATGGATTTCATTGTTAGGTGCTCCAGCCGCCGTGATATAACTGAAAGATTGTTGAAAGCGGCGTAAAACCCCATTCAAACAAACAAACAAACAAATCTTAGTTTAGGCGTATAACTATAAGGTAGTGGATATGTTGCCAAGATTATAAAACCTATTTTTCTCTTGGAAAAATAATTCTTTCCACAATTTAATGGTAATATTATTGATATTGAATTAGCACTGGAGAGTGAAGTTGAGGAATAATTATATTGTGGATAGATTTGATCCGAATGATCAGCCACAGATAACAGGACAATCATGCCATTGCATAATGCAGGCTCACGCTTCGATTCATAGCAAAGCAATTAACGCATCCTTTTATGGAAATATCCTTGATTATAACTATTTTCAATGGGCCAATTGTGAACATGTAAATTGATTATTTTTTCCCTTGGGTAAACAGTGAGATTCCTTATCTCTTCTCTCAGAAAAATGAAACCTATAACAAAAACAGAAATTCTTATTACTTGTCACGCCGAATTTGAATTGAAATCCTATGCAGATTTGCTTTAACCCATTACCACACAGCAAAATTTTAGACTGGTCCAAATTCAAAGAAGATGCTGATTACAATTCCAAGATGAGAGAATGTCAGATATATCTTTCATTTTGAGTAGAAAACATTGTGGAAAATGAAGAAATTGCTTGTCACAAGCAATTTCTTCATTTTTCACATTGTTTTCATGAACATTTTTCTTGGGGGACTCAAAACGGAGGGATTGTGTGGGAATGGGACAAAATAAAAGGACTGGCAGCACTGGAAGGCAGTAACGAGGGTCAATATTTCTTTCAGAAATTGACTATTCAAACAATTCTGGCTTAAGGGGGACAAACAGGAGATGGAGACCAAGATCAGACTGCACTTCTGTGCATGCTGATCTTTGTCTATACCTCCTGCCAAAATAGGAATATTCTCGGTTCAGCATGACGAGAGTTAATTCTCACTTGCTATGAACGATAAGGCCTCTGCCATGTTTTACCAACAAAATACATGTATATCTACATGATACAATGTGGTTGAATGTATCTTTCAGAGGGTAATCACAGAAAGAGCTCCTTCATAAAAATTCTGTATGGAAATAAAAGTGGTATCATTCTGAAACACCTCTCCTGAGACATAAGTCTTAAGCATGCAACAGAAGTTCCTTGCTAGGGATTCCGTAAGGAGCCTCCAATATTTCTGGAGTAGTATAAACTTTTGATGTATGAACTAACGCTCAAGATTCCCAGGACACATTTAAAGTAAATTTCAACTTGCTCTGTCTTTGACATTTAACCAATTACCAATTCACCAGACGAGAAAATCTTTGACTGGTCCAAATTCAAATTGCAGACAGCATTTTCATGTTAATCAAATTCTAAAAATATTTCTCTTTCTTTGTAGAAAACATTGTAGATAACAATATTACTTACAATTGTAACAAGCAATTTCTTCTTTTTGTATAGTTTTTCCCAAAGCTGTTTAACCCATTATCTGACAACAAAATTTTAGACCGACCTAAATTGAAAGGAGCCATCATAGCTCAGTTGGCAGCAAGTTAAACTCCTAATCTTCAATCATATGATGTCATTGGTTCAATCCCAGCGGGGGCACATATCCTTTCCGACATTTGTCTCTCACCTATGGGTGAATAATAGTAAGCCTAAGTGGGATAGCAGCTAGAGGCTAGAAAAGGATGTAGTGGTAGTACCGGTGTGAGAAATATCTGAAACCCATTGTTAGGTGCTCCAGCTGCCGCAATATGACTGAAATACTGCTAAAAGAGGTGTTAAACCCCTTTTAATCAATGAATGAAAATTCAATCAATTTCTTCTTTTTTTTCACAATGTTTTTTCAAGTATAATATCACAGGTACATAAGAAGCAGGGACTGTACAGGAAAGGGTTATATCTCAATTCTATGTTTCATGAAAAAATGCCACTACCAGATGACAATATTTGGTATATGAAATTTTATATTATTTATATCATTTTTTTGTTGTTGTTTTGTTTGTGTTTTGTTTTCTTTTAGGGTGGGGTATTAGAAAGCATTATGGATAAATTTTCCCCGATGTCTTCCAAACCTAAAATTATTTCTTGAGGGGTGTAAAATGTCAAGCTTGGGTTGGAAGGGTTAGAAATGTTAATATCATAGTGATCTAAGATGAATTTCACAGAATGCTTTTAAATTACAGAATCATTGCTAAGAATTTGTTCAATTACCTTCCATACCTAATGTATATTAGACAAACAATTGTATGACCATTTATAGAGTGAAGTGGAGATTTCTTTCTCCCCCTGAAGAAATCTCAGATTACACAATTTGTGGACAGACCTAATTAGTTTCCCAGTTTTTTCCTATTTTCAGAAGGAATCTTTAGTCAATCATTGATTTTTTATGAGAAAGTGCATCTCACTATTATTTTGCTCTAGACAGTTTTTTGACACCCTGATTTCTTTGTGGCACAACACTTTTCGTAAATACAGATTCAAACCAATGACCTCTTTGCCTTGCAGTAAGCATGTTACAATGTCACCATAAAGCTAACTTGAATAGGAAGGCAGTACAAGCACCCTCTTTTCACAATTGGTCTGTAGAATTCAACTGATTATTGAAAATGTTGGCTTATCCTATTGAACGATTATGTTTTAAGAATAAATTAAGTCTACAAATGTCCTAGAGCAACAATGATTGACCCATATGATCCTAAGCATTCAGTGCATGGCTGATAATTCTCCCACTTCTGAGCGGGTCACTTTTCGCATGACGGGTACATATATCAATTTTCAAGTATGCAAATGACAGACCTTCACTGTCGATTGAAAAATCGATTGATCAATCAAATCATCCATTTATACCAGACATGAACTTCAACCTCTGACACTTTGTGAAGCATTTTTTATTTGTTTAGGGACTCAAACATTGTAACTACAACTTATTCAAGTTATGGCATCCAGGTTTTCTATCAACAATTTAATATACCCCTGTTGGGATGGTTATATAAAATAATGTTGCTTGTAATATTAAACCATTACCGCACAAAAAAAATTCTAGACTGGTCTGAATTGAATGAAGCTGCAGACAAAAATTTCAAAATGATTTAATATTAATTTTTTTCATCTTATTGGATAGAAAACATTGTGAATAATGAAGAAATTGCTTCCCAAATTTTGAAAAAACATTATGGAAAATGAAGAAATTGCTTAATACAAGCAATTTCTTCATTTTGCATGTTTTCCAAATTTTTGTTCTTGTTGGGCATAAAAAGAAGGGATTGCATAGGAATATGGATTAATCAAATAACCAAGTTGGAAGTCAATAGGCCAACAATTCATTAATTGAAGCACATTTTTAACCCTTGTCAACCTGAACCTGGAATATTCCTGCTTTGACAGGAGGTATAGACAAAGATCAGACAAAGATAAGTCTATACCACCTGCTTGTACTTTTAACCCATTCCAACTTAATCCCTCCTTTTTACGCCCCCTCAATAAAACAGTTTTAGAAAACATTGTGGAAAATGAATAAATTGCTTGTTACAAGCAATTTATTCATTATCCACAAATTTTTTTCTATCCACAATGTTTTTCATCCAAAAAGATAAAAAAAAATTAAAATTCTATTTACTTGAAATTGTTGTCTACAGCTTCTTTCAATTTGGACCAGTCTAAAATTTTGTCGTGTGGGAATGGGTTGAACAAGAATTGGTCATAAGATAAATTTTCAATATAAATAGTGACCCATAATTTGATGCTTCCAGTGCTTTCAGCCCTTTGATTTTAATGCAATTCTCCTATGGATTTCTATATCAGAATGAAAAGAGTTAAGTCTATCAATAAAGACAAAAAAACAAACAAAATTCCATCAGCATTAAATTAATATTGTCGTCTACAGCTTCTATCAATAAGGACCAGACTAAATTTTGTTGTGGGAATGGATATATCAAGATGCATTACTTCATTACCAAAAGATAAAGAAGATCATACTGAAATATCATTTTAACCCATTCCCACACAACAATGCTTTTTGACGCCTCTCAGGAAATACAATTGGGAAAAACTGTGTAAAATGAAGAAATTGCTTGTATCAGGCAACTTCTTCATTTTCCACAATGTTTTCTTCCCAGGAAGGTGAAAAAAAATCTCAAATTCCATAAATTTTAAGTTGTCATCTGCAACTCTTAATAATTTGGATAAGTCTAAAATTTTGCAGTCTATATATGATTATAACACTAGTATATGAGCCTGTGTGTGACATTTCCAACCATTTCGCATGTGCATGACTCACACACATTTAGCACCCTGGACAGCCATTCGGGGCAATTAGAACATTCGCTGATTGTTCAAAGAAGCTTTGGGTCAGTATCTATCTACAGAGCGCAGAGGGAAGACTCTGATCAGACTGTGCAGATGCACAGGCTGATCTGAGTCTTTACTTGGCGCACATGTGTAATGGTTGGAAATGTCACCCATGCACTCATATTTCATTTTTGGGACCAACTACCAGATGAAACAAGATGTGTTTGTGAAACACCATGCCCCAGAAACAGGAATTCTATAGAAACGGGTGATTTTTATTGTTGGTTTTTTTTAGGGAAAAGGGTTAAAATTTTGACCTTGACCTTCATGAAATGACCTTCCCCAGTTGCGTCTTGTTGAGACCTATCTACATACCAAATATTAGCATTGTAACTTAATCAGGGTTGAAGTTATAGGAAATTGTTTAGTTGGCAGGTTAATTTTTGCAGACAGACAGACAGACAGACAGACGAACACCGTAAAAACAATATGCCCCCGATCTATCAATGCGGGGGCATAACAAGAGGGCCGTTGGCCCTGGGGCGCTCACCTGAGATAAAGGCTCTTTTTCTTTCAACAGTCTAATTTCATGTTAAGGTTAGGATTATGAAACAAGTGAGCCACAATTACATATAAAGACTATGAACCTGGGGATCCAAAAGTCTAAATTACAAATTCCAAGGCTTTAGTGCTGATTTGAAAGAAGGAAAAAACTTTTTCCATGGGTTATAATTTCAGAAATAAGAAAGAAGTCTATGAACTGATGCTTCCTGCCTATACCCCCCCCCCACCCTGGGTCTGCCCCTGGAAACCCTAGGATCATGATTTTAGCTATTTTGTAAAAGATCAATATACTGATGCTTCATGCAAAATATCAAGGCTCAACACCTTCTGGGTCAGGAGGAGAAGATTTTTAAAGATTATTTGAAATTTCACTTTTGTTGCCATGGCAACCAGAGTTTTTAACGGATTTCAATTCTTTTAGCTAATTTTAAGGGGGACCACCTATGGAACATTTCTGCAAAATTTGGTTCAAATTGGCCAAGTGAATTGGAAGGAGAAGTCATTTAAAAAATCGTTCTTTATTTCTATATAACCCCCCCCCCCCGGGTGCTCCGCCCCTGGAGACCCGAGGATCATGATTTTAGCTATTTTGAAAGAGGTCAATATCCTGATGCTTCATGCAAAATATCAAGGCTCTATGCCTTCTGGGTCAGGAGGAGAAGATTTTTAAAGATTATTTTGAAATTTCACTTTTGTTGCCATGGCAACCAAAGTTTTTAACGGATTTCAATTCTTTTAGCTATTTTTGAAGGGGACCACCTAAGGAACATTTCTGCAAAATTTGGTTAAAATCGGCCTTGTGGTTTGAGAGGAGAAGTCATTTAAAAAATCGTTCTTTATTTCTATATAACCCCCCCCCCCGGGGCTCCGCCCCTGGGGATCCGAGGATCATGATTTTAGCTATTTTGAAAGAGGTCAATATACTGATGCTTCATGCAAAATATCAAGGCTCTATGCCTTCTGGGTCAGGAGGAGAAGATTTTTAAAGATTATTTTAAAATTTCACTTTTGTTGCCATGGCAACCAGAGTTTTTAACGGATTTCAATTCTTTTAGCTATTTTTGAAGGGGACCACCCAAGGAACATTTCTGCCAAATTTGGTTCAAATCGGCCTTGTGGTTTGAGAGGAGAAGTCATTTAAAAAGTCGTTCTTTATTTCTATATAACCCCCCCCCCGGGGCTCCGCCCCTGGGGATCCGAGGATCATGATTTTAGCTATTTTGAAAGAGGTCAATATCCTGATGCTTCATGCAAAATATCAAGGCTCTACGCCTTCTGGGTCAGGAGGAGAAGATTTTTAAAGATTTTTTTAAAATTTCACTTTTGTTGCCATGGCAACCAGAGTTTTTAACGGATTTCAATTCTTTTAGCTATTTTTGAAGGGGACCACCCAAGGAACATTTCTGCCAAATTTGGTTCAAATTGGCCCAGTGGTTTGGGAGGAGATGTCGTTTAAAGAAATTGTTGACGGACGACGCACGACGCACGACGGACGACGGACGGACGCCGGACAAAAGACGATCACAATAGCTCACTTGAGCACTACGTGCTCAGGTGAGCTAAAAATTACAAAATGGATCCATGGTTAGGTGCTCCAGCCGCCATTATATAACTCAAATACTGGTAATTTTTTGTTCAGCCCCATTTAAATAAACAAAAATCCAACTACTGATTGAGCCAGAATTGACCCACTCCCACAACAATTTTTAGACTGGTCCAAATTGAAAGTAGCTGCAGACCACAATTTCAAGTTGATGGAAACTTAAAATGTTCCTTCTTTAGGGTAGAAAACATTGTGGATAATGAAGAAATTGCTTCACTTTCCACAATGATTTCCAAAGCTTTTTTCTTGAGGATGTCAAAAAGCATCATTATGTGGAAATGGGTTAAAAGACCTGTAAATTAAGCTAGGAGATCAAACCAAAAGCTTATTCATGCCAACCTAAATTTCTAAACTACACATAATTGTCTATGAAAGAGTCCATCTTGCTGGCATTATAGGAGACTTGCCTCTCACCAAACAAGCCATAATCATCACAAGATAACCATAAATTACATGGCTCCCTATCGATTCATTACTTCTACATGATTTAATGGGAGAAAATCTGCCATCTACAGCAGAGCTGAAGTAGTACTCTAGATATAATTAAAATGACCAGAAATTATTCTCCAAATCATTCTCGACAATATGTTTATGGACATGCTTGTAATTATTCTGATTAACCAACCCTCACATAATGACGCTTTTTGACGTCTCTCAAGAAAAACAATTCGGAAAACATTGTGTGAAATGAAGAGATTGCTTGTAACAAGCAATTTCTTCATTTTCCCTGCTTTCTACTCAGAAAGTTGAAAAAATCTTATTTTTTCATAACCTTTAATAATATCATGTCATCTACCAACTTTTGTTCAATTTGGACCAGTCTTAAAATTTTCTGTCTGGTAATGTGTTAGGGTGTCAATCTGATTCAAGATGGGATGTCAAAGTTGCAGGCAACAGGTCTGCCATATATCTGCCTATACCTCTGACATAATGGTTCTTGTTTCTTGTCAGCTTTTGTCAATGCATTTTAGATTTTTTATGGAGATATGTGAACTTTGATCTGATAAAGTAGAAAGATTGTTGAAAGTAATGTAAAGATGTCAAACCATAATTTCAGTGATATGCTTTGGACAAAATTCAAGTCTGAAAATCATCAAAGGGCAATAACTCAAAAAATGAGTATGGTACGATCACAGTTCTTATGCAATGCACTTCCCCTTGGATAGATTTATCCACACATAAAGAAAGATATTTATAGATACATGTACTATACAATCAGAGATATGCAAGGAAAAGAATTAAAGTCTTAAAAACATCAAAGGGCAATAATTCAAAAAATAAGTATGGTGGAGTAATGGTTCTTGTGCACTGCACTTCCCATTGGTGAGATATTTCAACACATACAGTTTCATGATCATAGTCATTATACTTTCAGAGATATGGACAAAATTCAAGTCTGTTATGGTTCTCTCTAATCATACAAAGAATAAAGTGCTTCGTTTTAAGTCAATAAGACATAAGGTTCCGTACAAAGAACAGGACACCCAGATGTCATAGATTATTCCATAAGTCCCGTCTTTTAACCCTTGTCATGCTGAACCCGGAATATTCCGGGTCTGGCAGGAGGTGTAGACTAAGATCAGACTGCACTTATGTGCAGGCTGATCTTAGTCTATACCTCCTGCTTGTACTTTTCCTGCCAGAGTTGTTTATGGAGTTGATTTCTAAAATAAATATTGATTTTTGAACAACAAGTTATATCAGTGCACTCAGCCCTTTGATTTGACAGCAATTCAGTTAGGTAATTTATACAGCATGACAAGGGTTAATGGTTGTATAAAATTCACTTCTAGTTAAAGTAAACCTTTAGCCCATTACCAAACAATAACATTTTAGACTGATCAAAAGTGAAAGAAGCTGCAGGCCACAATTTGAGTTTGATGAGAATTTTAACAAGTTTGGTAGAAATAATTTAATCTGGGGTAGAAAACATCGTGGAAAATGTCTCAAGCAATTTCCTCATTATAATCAATTTCTTTTTTTATGAGGGTAGTGAAAAAGGAGCATTGTGTGAAATCCCATGGGTTAAATATGAAAAGCCTTTTCCTTGATGTTTCCTAACTATTCATCATTTATCTTTACACTCTAAATTGATGTGACATCAGCAACTTTGATTTTGGACCAAACTCTTAACCCTAGTCATGCTGAATTTAAATCCTATACAGAATTGCTTTAAAATCAAAGCACTGACAGCACTGGAAGGTCAATATTAGAGTCAATATTCCTTTTTAAAATTGTTTATATAAACAACTCTGGATAAAAGGGTAGAAACAGGAGGTGTAGACCAAGATCAGACTGCACTTATGTGCAGGCTGATCTTTGTCTATATCACCTGCCAAGACAAGAATATTCCGGGTTCAGCATGGCAAGGTTTAAACTTTTTCTTTGTGCAAGTTATACAACGATAATGTGCAAGATACTATTTTCCTGTATAAGCCTTGAAATAATTTAAAAAGATTTGAGACACAGTCTAGAAAAAATATTACCAGAAACCATGAAATGTTTAAAATCAATAAAGCATTGTGAAATGCCAACTTTTCAAAATCAATAGTATTTAATACTGTAGGAGACAAACATGCCTTGTTTCAAAGTCATGGAAATTTCTATAGTTTTGTTCATTTTGACAAAAAATGATCTACACTCATGTATTATCATCAATGAATTAACCCTTGTCACCCTGAATAAAATCATTGTTCAGACATGCATCAAATAAAAAAAGGCTGATGGCACTGCAGGTCCTTGTCAAGATCCCCATTATTACCACATTAGCTATCAGTATAGCACCTAATATCCTGTTTTATATGCCCTCAAGTAACATTTTGGAAAACTTGTAGAAAATGAAGAATTTGCTTGTTTTCCACCAAAGAGACAAAGATTTTTTAAAATTTCATACACTTACACAACCAGGGGGTATAAATTCTTGTACTTGGAGTGCCAGACTATACTGAGTGTCTTGATGTATATCTAAATTAACCCTTTCCTGTTCAATCCCTGGTTTTTAAGCCCATATGATTTTATTATTGGGAAAACATTGTAGAAAAAGAAGAAATTGTTTGTAACAAGCAATTTCTTCTTTTTCCACAATATTTTTCTATCCTACTGAATGGTTATTTTTCCAAATTAAATCCACTTTGAATTTTCGTCTGAAAAAAAAAGGTAATATTACTGTCTGACTGAGGGAGAAAATTTGTTTGAAAATGACCACTGAGCAGTGTAGTATCTGATAGCCTATTATGAAGATAAATCATTACATTTCAATCATTCCAAATAAATGAATTTTATCCCCTGTCCAAACTTTTGATCATGTTTATTTTGATGGCTACATGATGCATAAATCCCTTCAATTAGAATCAAAATATTGTTTTATTTCATCACCAGACACGATTTGTAGGCTATAAATATGGCATTTTAAAGGCTATTAAGAAAATGTGTTAATACCTTGTCCTGCAAATAAAGTTTGCATGCAATTCTTTGGCAGAATGCAAATGCACGTAATGCAGTTAGAGCCATCCAAATTTTTCTAACTGTTCTTCAATATAAGCCAGATACGGTTATGCATCAAAGTGACTAGATGGATGTCCCAGGACAACTTCTGTCTAGCCCACAAAGTTTTGACCATCAACTTGTCCTTGACAATCAATTCTAGTGTTTGACCATGAGCTTTGACCTTGAACTTCAAGTTATCCAAAAAAATTTCCAAATGGCACATCTACTCATGATGGAGAATAATTGTGCTAATTTATTTTGAAATCCATCTTTAATTGTAGGAGAAATGCTCTTGACAATCACAATTTTTAGTGTTTGACCTAGAGCTGTGACCTTGGCATTAGAACTATCAAAAAAATTCTTTCAAATTGCACATCTACTCATGATTGAGAATAACTGTACCAAGTCATTTTGAAATCCATATATAAATGTAGGAGTAATTGTCCCAACAAAAACAATTTTAGTGTTTGACTTTGAGCTTCCACCTTGAAGCTATCCAAAAAAAATGTTCAAATGGCACATGTACTCATGATGGAGAGTAATTGTGCCAATTTCTTTTGAAATCCATGCGTAATTGTAGGAGAAATGCTCTTGAAAATAACACTTTCAGTTTTTGACCTTGAGATTGTGACATTGACATTAGAACTATCCCAAAAATGCTTTCAAATGGCACATCTACTAATGATGGATAATAATTGTTCAAAGTTGTTCTGAAATCCATCCATAAATGTAGGAGTAATTGTCCGGACAAATTCAGACGGACAGACTAACGCACTAACACACATACACCGAATTGTCATAGTGACAACTATGTCTCGCTCACCGCAAGCGGGCCCGACAAAAATGAAACTTGTGACGAGTATCCATCACTTAGAATGGTGATGGCTAGCCATCATATACTAGACTGATGACAGAGTTATTTCAACTTGTGACATATGAGCCTGTGCGTGTCATTTCCAACAATTTTGCAGGTGCGTGACTCGCACATATTGAGCACCCTGGACAGCCTTTCGGGACAATTAGAATATTCACTGAATGTTTAAAGAAGCTGTGGGTCAGTATTGATCTACAGAGGGCAGAGTGAAGACTCTGATTAGACTGTGCAGATGCACAGGCTGATCTTAGTCTTTACTTGGCGCACATGGGGATGCACAGGCTGATCTGAGTCTTTACTTGGCGCACATGCGAAATGGTTGGAAATGTTGCGCACCTGCTCATATCCTATTGACCCAAACAGGAGGATCCCTGATTTGTATATGGAAGAGAAAAATTCAGGGTGATCTAATTCTATCAAGTAATTTGCTGTCTTATAGGGACTGCTTCGATTACATTAATGAATACTGTCATGCAATATACTGTCTCTTGAGTTTGTAGAAGTGACACCAAAGAGTTTGTACTTATGTAACTTTTTAGATTACCATGAAAGAAATATCATACAAGGTAACAAATTTATTCAATTTTTTTTGGAAAATCAGATGACAAAGATCTAGACTGGTCCAAATTGGAAGACGTTGTAGATGACAGTTTTTTGTTGATGGAAATTAAACATCTGTCATTTTGGGTAGAAAACATTATTTTCCACAATGTTTTTGTAGCATTTCTTCTTGGAGGTATCAAAAAGTGTCAATCAGGGGGAATGGGTTTAACTAAAAATCCTTGTCTGCAACTTCTTTCAATTTGGACAAGTCTAATGATTTGTCAACTGGTAATGTGTTAAATAGTACTGTTCTCTACAGCATACATACTTTTAGAAGTCCAGAGACTGATGTTCATGTCAGAATTCAGGTCATATATTATATATATAGAAAAGAGAAACATTGATTATTGTGGGAGATTCTTGGCGGCCTTCTGACGGCAAATTTATTTTTCATAACTTTTCCTCATTTTTTACACATAACTTTGGCAGACAATTACCCTCATTGATTCATCTTTCATTTTTCAAATTTCAGAAAAATTACTATTTTGTTGTTCAGATAAGGAATTTGTTTTCACCTCAATCAATTGACAGAAGAAATTGCAAACTTATTGACTACCCTCTGGCTGCAAAACAATTTTATCCATTCCATCAGAAACATAGACTTTCTATTGACCCTCTGGAAAATGGTTTCAAAAACAATGTGGTTAAATGCAGAAATTGCTAGTAAAAAGGAATTTCTTTATTTTACACATTGATTTCTTACTATCCACAAAGACAGATATTTTAGATTCTGTCAACTTGAAATTTTCATCTGAAACTTCTTAACCCTTTTCTGTACAAACCCGGAATTTTATGTTGCTGTGATTTTATACTTGAGAAAATATTTTGGAAAAAGAAGAAATTGCTTGTGACAAGCAATTTCTCCTTTTTCCACAATGTTTTCTAACATAATAGAATGCAACCTCTTTCAATTTGGACCAGTCTAAAATTTTACACTAGAGGCACTTGAGCAACTTCATTGCTCCACAGGCATAAATGTTCTGATTAAGCAAATTTTTTCATGAATTTAGGATAAGCTGAATATAATGAAAATAAATCTAAATTATTGAAATCTTTGAATAATTCTAGAGAACCTTTTCAAACTTTTCTTTGTTGTCAAGTTGTATAAAATTCATAATGTAATATTTTCACTGTATACCATATATGGACATAACCCACCACAATAATAGCCATGTTTTTTCAACCAATCAAAACAGGCATCTGGTTATCATACCCGTGAATTCGGTTAATATCCATCAACAGGTTTCTGAGAAATTTACAAAGTTTTCAGTATATACCATATATGGAAATTAGCCCTGCCCATTAAAGCAATATTTTTCATCCAATCAAAATTCTTTTTTATAATCTGATAAAAGATCACCAAAGGATTGATCCGGTCAAATTTGGCTGAAATCTATCCACTGGTTTCTGAGAAGAAAAATTTCGAAGATTTTACCCTATATGGAAATTAGCCCCACCCATTAAAGCCACATTTTTCATCCAATCAAAATAATTTGAAGCAATTCAATAAATGTTCACCGAATGATCATTTCTGTGAAATTTGGTTGAAATCCATACACTGGTTTCTGGGAAGAAGATTTTCAAAGTTTTTACAATATATGGAAATTAGCTCCAACCATTAAGGCCAATTGTTTTTCATCCAATCAAAATTCTTTGAAAGAATCTAATAGATGGTCACCCAACGATCCTTTCTGTGAAATTTGGGTGAAATCCATCCACAGGTTTCTGAGAAGATTTTCAAAGTTTTCCCCTTATATGGAAATAGTCCAGCCAATTTAAGCCATGTTTTTCATCCGATCAAAATTCTTTGAAGGAATCTGATAGAGGGTCACCTAAGGATCATTTCTGTGAAATTTGGTTTAAATATCCACCAGTTTGTGAGAATAAGATTTTCAAAGCTTTCCCCATATATGGAAATTAGCCTGCCCATTAAGGCCATTTTTTCATTCGATCAAAATTCTTTGAAGGAATCTGGCAGAGGGACATCCAAGGATTATTTCTGTGAAATTTTGGTTGAAATCTGTTCAGTACTTTCTGAGGAGAAGATTTTCAAAGAAAAAGTTTACTGATGGACAGACAGATGGACGCACGACGGAAGAACGCACAACAGACACAATGCAATGACAATAGCTCTCTGGCTTTTAGATAGTGGAGCTAAAAATGGGAAAGGATTAATTTGGCCCAATCTAAATTTTTGGCATCTTGTAGTATGTATAGCTTGAATTGTGTTTTTGATTTGAATGGGGTTTAACGCCGCTTTCAACAATCTTTCAGTTATATCGCGGCGGCTGGAGCACCTAACAATGGATTCCTGGTATTTCTCGCACCAGTACTACCACTACACCCTTTCCTAGCCTCCAGCTGCTATCCCACATAGGCTTACGATTATCTGCCCATTGGTGGTAGACAAATGTCGGAAAGAGATTTGCCGCCGTCGGGGATCGAACCCGGGACCCTTTGAATGATAGTCCGTTGAATTGTGTAAATATATTTAATTAAATGTTTAACCATTAATTCAATTAACCCTTGACATGCTGAACCCAGAATATTCCAGTTTTTGGCAGAAGGTGTAGACGAAGATCAGCCTGCTCATAAGTGCAGTCTTATCTTGGTCTACAACTCCTGCTTGAAATTTTCCTCCCAGAATCGTTTATGAAATTGATTTTTGAACAACAAGTTCCATCAGTGCTTTCAGCCCTTTGATTTAACGGCAATTCAGTAAGGTAATTTATACAGCATGACAAGGGTTAAGACATAATCTTGGTCCTCTGCTAAGAAGTATATAAATTTTGATACATTAGTGAAAGAATTGTGATATTCTTACAACATTGTTATTTCTCTTTTCAGCTTGCCTTTGGACTGGCTATGATTTTGCCATTAGAAAAGAATGTCCGTTTTGGTTTGCTATGTGTTGCGTGTGTCCCGGGTGGTGGTCTTGGCCATGTTGCGGTGATCATCAGCGATGCCGACCTACCTCTTAGTCTTACGATGAACCTTATTAGTACAGTCACCATGTTAGGTAGGTTTTGTTCCAGACTAAGGTTTGACTGGTATTTGCGTATTTTCCTGACCAAGTTACCCCCATGAAAAGATGTAGTGGTAGTACTGGTGTGAGAGATACCAGGAATCCATGGTTATGTTCTCAAGCCAACGCAATATGACGAAAGTGACATTGAACCTGATTCAAATAATCAAATCTAAACAAATCCTTGTATTATGGTGGCCCAGTGAGACAGTTTGATATGTTACTATTTAGCAACTGGAAAAGGTATTGAAAATATTCTGGTCAGTCTGCACCGTTTGTGCACACTGATCAGTTTTGGGCTTTTTTGTTGTGTTTTTTTTTCTCTTCACTTCTTTCAAATTTTCTGCATATCAAAATTATTCAATCACCTTGCAGTATTTTTTATTGTTGTCCATACATATTGAATTTTGGTCTCACCTTAAGACATTGGTTCGACAGAGTTCCAAAATATTATTGGTCCCTTTTAGTTTGGTAAAATATTTACATTTTGCAAAACCCTTCTATAAAATTTGGTCACTAATGGATTACCAAATCACCCAGACATTCAAATTACTATAGTCCTTAACAATGAAATTGGATAGTCTAGGCTTTATACAATCACATAGAAAATTTCTTTCTGGCTGAAAGGAAAACTCAAAATACCAGCAAAGCATTTTGCTTTGTAATACAATGTATGATATTTTATTGCTTTGATATTTGGAGCTGTTGATCAAACTTCATGCCAGACAGTAATACTTTTGGAAAGTCTACTATGATGAGAAATTATCCCCATTGTCAATAAAAGAAATCGATAGACCTATCAAATTATATTTTTAGACCTGGAGTGAACTTTTAACCTATTACCAAACAATCCCTCCTTTTTACATACCCCAAGAAAATAGTTTTGAAAAAATTGTGGAAAAAATGAAGAAATTGCTTGCCAGAAGCAATTTCTTCATTATCCACAATGTTTTCTACCCTACAATACAAAAGATTGAAGAGTTCTTCAAAATTGTCATCTGCAACTTCTTTGAATTAGGACTGGTCTAAAATTTTATAAGTGGGAATGGGTTTCTTGCGATACTGTTGCAAGTGTCTATACACTTGTAAAAGTATCACAACAAATGATTTAATCATTAATTGATTTTTTTCAGGAACTGCTCCACTATGGATTTTCGTTTTGGGACAGTATTTTCAACAAACTGAAGGCTCGAAGATAATTCCAATATATAACTTTGAAATCTGGCTAGCCTCCACCTTCTTTGCCTACACAGCAGGATTGGTGATCAACAGATTTAAACCTAGTGTAGCAGATGCTCTTCTTACTTGGTTTATAAAACCTTTCCTTCTTCTAGCCACAATATTGTACATTACAATTGGCGTGTATATCAACATGTACGTGTTTGAAGTGATAGAAAATGTGACGGTTATAGCGGCACTATTGTTACCGTTATGTGGTGTTCTAGTAGGGTCAGTACTTTCGATCATTTTTAGACAAAAAACAAGTTTTTGTAAAACAGTAGCACTCGAAACATCAAGTTTGAACTGTTTAATAGTTTTAGCTGCTTTACGTTTTTCGCTCAATCAACCAGACGCAAACCTAGCATCTGTTATTCCAATATGGGTCATGTTTACTATTCCTGCTTTATATGTAATCTTAGCCATTTTACGAATGGTGAAAAAGTCAGTCGATGAATATATGGAAAGTCGAAAGAAAAAACAATTCCGTCACTACAGCATTGCATCTGGAATTGTGAATCAAGCCAATATGGCAGCCTTATCTGCTCCATTGTTTGTGACTGATACAGGGACAGAGGATGATCAGCAGTCCGTCAGTGAGAAGATAACAGTGTTATAGCATCCAATCAAAGACAATAGCTTGTAGAATAGTAATGTCAAGTTGAACTCAAAACCTTTTATATGTATATTAACCCATTTCTGCACAATGATGCATTTGGAGAAAAAGCTCTGGAAAACATTGTTGAAAATGAAGAAATTGCTTGTTACAAGCAATTTTTACATTTTTGACAATGTTTTCTACCAAGAAAGTTGAAAAAATCTATTTTCTACTAGTCTAAATTGAAAGATGTTGCAGATGACAAATTCAAGCTATGTGAAATTTAAAAAATATTTGCCATTAAGGGGAAAAAAATTATGGGGGTCAATGAAGAAAAAGCTTACTACACACAATTTCTTCAGTGTCGACAATGTTTTCAGAACCTTAATTTTTCAAACGTGGTATTGTGTGGTAATGTTTTAAAAAGAGACAAGAAAATATGAAATCCATGTACATAAGGCATCATTTACTTATTCTCTTCTTTTATTAAAAAAGTTGATTTTTAAGCCATTCCAACAAAATCACAACTTTTTACAACATTCAAGAAAAGAGTTCAAGAAAATGATGTAGAAAATAGAGATATTGCATGTTTCTGTCATTCTCCACATTTTTTTCTACCTGAAAAAGCTGATATACAGTAAAACCTCGGTAGTTCGTAGCGCAAGGGACCGGGGAAATTTATACGAATTAAGCGTAGTACTAACAAAACGGAGGACAAGAGGTCGGCTGTTTGAGTTACACAGAATCCGACATGGTCCGATCTGTCCCCTATTTAGGAATTGATTCTAAATTGGTTATTTTTTTCTAAACAAGGCCCGCAGATATTAATTGAGGAAAACATAAATTAAAAATTAACCCTCTTGTATTTTTATGCTTTTACCTCTGTATTAATTCTTGGCTTTTTTTAAACATAGTGTTTGTATAAAATGGTGGCCTCCATCAGAGTGATTTCCCTTTACAATACATTGGATCAAATCACTCTGAGTATTCTATTAATCGAATCATAAGATTAAGGACCTATGATTATGAAGAAAGCAACCGCAGAATAAAATAAAGTGGTTAGAATATCTAAATGGCCAATTACACTGATAGGGATGGGGCTGCGTCAGTTTTAAGTAAATTTTCGGCGATGATTACGGAATCTTTATTCGATCAATTACCCACCTTACAAACCAATCAGCCCCTTTTAACTAAAGGTACACGATGACATATTACTTGTCATATAGATCAGCAGGTGTGAAAATCAAGGTAAGTGATTATTGGTGTCAATTAGTTTATCACACCTACGAATTAAACACAGGAGTTTGTGCTATAATCATTCTTTCCGGACTTGAAATGGCCTACGAACTACGAACCACTGACGTTCGAATTAGACAGAGTTTTCTAACAAAGCTAAAGAAGGAAAAAGATCGGGACCGAGTAAAGTATACGAACTAACACATACCTACGAACCAGTGACGTTCGAATTAACGAGGTTTTACTGTATTTGAAATTTCATCAAACTGAAATTGCCACTTCTTTCACTTTGGACCAATTTTAATTTTGTCAACTGGTAATTGGTTAAATAAATTATAAAACTGTCCATGGTTTACCAAATCTTTGTAACTGCAGCTTGAACGAGATGTAATAGGGTGGTTTCGGTAGCCCATGAACACTAAAATATGGTACATACATGATTAAAAATCTAATACTGAAATAAACAGATCACTGGCTACACTCACTAATCTCCATAGAGAATAGGAAGTTCCATGTAAATATTAACCCATTCCCACACAGTGACACTCTTGGACGCCCAACAAGAAAAATGCTTTGGAAAACATGGTGGAAAATGTAGAAATTGCTTGTGACAAGCAATTTCTTCATTTTCCACCATGTTTTCTACCCAGAAAGTAGAAAAAATCCTAAATTTCATAAACTTTAAATTGTTGTCTGCAACTCCTTTCAATTTGGACTAGTCTAAAATTTTGCTGTGTGGAAATTGGTTAAACTGCAATATTTTACCAAATTTCTAGCCAGTAACATGTATCAAAGAAGTAAAATGATTAGTTGGCTACCTACTTGTCATAACTACAGCTTAAATAAGCTGTAGTTACATCATTCAAGTTGCTAAACTATCAAAAATGCTTAACATAATTATATTGGCCTATGTACGAGTTCAAAGTTCACTTCCAGTCTGAATAAATTTTTAGACTGGTTGATTTGCATTTGATTGACAGCTGGAATTAGTTAAATGAGCGATTTCTTTCAAATACTTTAACCCATTCCCAAACAACAACATTTTAGACTGGTCCAAATTGAAAGAAGCTGTAAACGACAATTTCATGTTGATGTAATTTTTATAATATTTGTCTTTTGGGGAAGAAAACATCTGAGATAATGAGGAAATTGCTTGTAACAAGCAATTTCTTCATTATCCACAATGTTTCAAATCTTTCATATTGAGGGGCGTTTAAATGCATCATTGTGTGGGAATGGGTTAATGATTAAAGATACTTCATACTTCTCCAGTTAGTGGTGTAGGGCTAACTGAACCCTCTTGCCTTATGAAATAATCAAAGGACTTAACCCATTGCAACACAACCCTGCTTTTGTACAACTTTTAACAAGACTTAGGGAAAACATTGTGAGAAATGTAGAAATTGCTTGTAACAAGTACAAGTAATTTCTACTTTTGTTACTAAATACAAAAAGGCAGATATATTCTATAAACTTGAAATTGTTGTCTGCAAAAGTCTTTGAATTCAGACCAGTCTCAAAGTTTGTCTCCTGGTAATGGGTAAATTATTACTATGTTGTATTTGTCATAGGTGCTTTAAGGAATAGAGGAGCATGCTGTAGATATCATTTCAAACCATACAAATCAATTTTAGTTTCATGAAAACTTGTTCCCTCATGCCCTTGATTCCAAAGAACCTTCAAGCCATTCCAAATCTTATGATTAACCCATTCCCACACAGGCCCTCCTTTTTACGCCCCCCAAGAAAAAAGCTTTGGGGAAACATTGTGGAAAATGAAGAAATTGCTTGTTCTTCATTATCCACAATGTTTTCTATCCAAAAAGACAAAATTATTTAAAATTCCATCAACTTGAAATTGTCTTCTGCAGCTTCTTTCAATTTGGACCGGTCTAAAATTTCACTATGTGGTAATGGGTCAAACCTCTGAATATCATTGTTGTATGAGAAAAAAGTCAATTTTCTTACCTATGATATATTGTAGGTATTCCTCAATTTACACTCATTGGTGTCATATGCAATCTAAACCCAATCCCACTCAACGACACTTTTAGACGCCCTCAGTAAAAAAAGCTTTGGAAAACATTGTGGAAAAAGAAGAAATTTCTTTTACAAGCAATTTTTTTTATTTTGTACAATGTTTTCTACCTAGAAAGATGAAAAATCCACAATTTCATTGACATTAAATTGTTGTCTGCAACTCCTTTCAATTTGGGCCAGTCTAAAATGTTGCCGTCTGCTAATGGGTTAAACCATTAACACACAATCATGCAATCTAACATAATTTATCTATAAAGCTTGGGACGACATTGTGGGATAGGGAGTAGTTGCTTGTTACAATGAATTATATTTTCTCATAATATTTTCTACCCTGTTGAACACTTATTCTCTATATCAACAGTACTCAATCAAAATAATTGTCTTAAAAATTTTCAAGTCTGGAAATGGTGTAAAATTGGCCCAGTCAAACCATTGTTTTAGTAAAGAAATCTGCTTTTACAAAAAGAGACTAGAAATTGTATGAAATAAACATAAATATGTATATATCCTTTCTTTAGAAAGTTGCAAATTCAAGTTCCATATTTACATCATTTGAAGATGTAAAAACATTTTTATACCAGAATCATTTTCTCCATTAGAAATTCTTAGGCAACTATCATGTATTATGTACAAGTGATATGTATTAAATGTTTTCCAAATATTATTCAGTAGTTTGAGATTTACTCCAAAAACTGAAATACCATAGTAATAATGAAGAGCATGAATCAGAGCTCCGGAATTCCCATGCTTGACTTGTCTGTCTGGGTTTTACTACTTGCAGACAAGTACATTTTTCAAGGCCACTTGTCTGGGGACAAGTAAATATCGGGGCAATTCTTGGAATGGTACAAAATAGACCTCAAAGATTTATTGTTCAAATGTTTACATTGAAGACAGAATTTCTCTGAAGTTGAAATCTATTTGAATGGAGTTTAACACCATTTTTAACAGTATTTTACTCGTTTCAGGGCAGCTGGAGCACTTAACCGTGGATTCCTTGTATTTCTCACACCAGTAATTCCACAACATCCCTTCCAAGCCTCAAGTTGCCCATCCCACATGGGTTTAACCCTTTCCTGTTTTGAAAATTTTTAGACCTGTCCAAATTCAAAGGTTTTGCAGACGAAAATTTAGACTGGATTCGATTTGAGAAATAACTACCCAGTAGGGTAAAAAATATTGTGGAAAAAGAAGAAATTGCTTGTTACAAGCAATTTCTTCTTTTCCCACAATGTTTTCTCAATTATAAAATTACAGGGACGTAAAAACCAGTGATTGTACGGGAAAGGGCTAAGGTTATCCACCAACTTGTTGGGGAGGAATTTATGTCAGATAGGATATTTCCTATCGACTGGGGATTGAACCAAGGAACATATGATTGAGAGTCAGATGCACTCCCAACTGCGCTGTGGTTGCAGCCTAGTTAGGGCCTAAAGGTTATTTTTTTCAGCAGAGAACAGAATTTCAAGATGGTTACATTAAATGCTACAGAATCATGCCCTCAGAAACAAAATTCTTTGATGGAACATGACAAAGCAGCCACCCAATCATTCCTGTGATTTTTTTTTCTTTTTTTGAAATATCTGCAGTAATTTCTGACAAGAATATTATTCAAGGTAAAGTTTTACAGACACACAAACGAAGGAAACAGAGTTATCATTTACCCTTTCCCTATCTCTTGAAATTTTAGACTTGTCCAATTTTAAAGAGGTTGCAGATGACATGATAAAAATAGGTCAAATTTGAAATGAAACCATCCTATGAGGTGGAAAATATTGTGGAAAAAGGAGAAATTGCTTGTTACAAGCAATTTATTCTTTTTCCACAATGTTTTCTCAAGTATGAAATCATAGAAAGACAAGAGGCCCATGAGGGCCTGAGACGCTCTACTGGTTATCAAGTTTTCCATTAAAGAAATCTGATATTTAAGGAAGTTAATTTCTTAAAGAAGAATGCATAAAGGAAAAAAAAAATGACTTTACCCCCTTTATTATTTTGTGCATCAATCCTCAAGGCCCCTTTTCCCGTGTTTCGTGACAGATCCACTCCATTTCCAAAAGGAAGTTATCTTATGACCCTACAATCATCCTTTGAAATTTTCATCAGAATCTCACAATAATTGTGGACTTTATCACATAAACAGGATTGTTTTGAATGAAAATCTATAAGGCCCCTTTTCCTATGTTTTCTGATGGATCAATTTCATTCCAAAAGGAACTTTCCTTACAACCCTACAATTGTCCTGTGAAATTTAAAAGACAATTTGATAATGATTGTGAACTTCATCACATACACAAGAATGTTTTGAATGATAATCTGTAAGGCCCTTTTTCCTGTGTTTCCAATGCCACAATTATTCCATGCATCTTTGAAGAGAATCCAATAAAACTGTTGACTTTATTGTGTTAACAAAGATATTAAAATCAAGTTCTCATAATTCCCCTTTTCCCGTGATATTTTACTGTTGGTTTTATCATTCTGTAAAGTTTAAAACCCATTCCAACTCAATCCCTCCTTTTTACGCCTTTCAAGACAAAAGCTTTGGAAAACATTTAGGAAAATGAAGAAATTGCTTGTATCAAGCAATTTCTTCATTATCCACAATGTTTTCTATCCAAAAAGGTGAAATACTTTAAAATTCTATCAACTTGGAATTGTCGTCTGCATCTTCTTCCAATTTGGACTAGTCTAAAATTTTGTCAAGTGGGAATGGGTTACCAGTGAATCCGATGAAATATATGGACTTCATTATGTTTACTAGAATATCAAAAAATCATATGGTCCCTTTTTACGCGATATTTGATGGATTGTACGCAGTTCTGAAAAGAACCATTTAAGAGATTGTACAATTATTCTGTGAAATTTTGAAGTGAATCAGGTGAAATCACGGGACATCATTGTGTTAACAAAAATATTTAAGAAAGTTTTTCATAAGGCCCCTTTTTATGTGACATCAAAATCAACAATTGTAATGATGGTACAATCAATCTGTGTAATCTGTGGAATTTATTGTTAATGAGTTTATAGTGAAATCTTCATAGGGCCCCCTTTTCCCATGATACTTTACAGAACAAACCAAATTTTCTTTAAAAGTTAAAGAGAATCAATGAAAACAGTGGACTGAATTGTGTCAAGAATTTTTGGAAAATTTTCATAAGGCCCCATTTCTCATGAAACTTAACAAATCAGACCCAATGTACAAAGGAACAATCCTAATGATAGATAGTTTGAAGAAAATGATAAAGACTGAGGACTTTAATGTGATAATGATGTTTTTGTAATAAAATTTTCATAATGCCCCTTTTCTTGTGTCACTTAACCAATCAGACCTAATTTACAAAGGAACAATCCAAATGATGGTATAATCATTCTATTAAAGTTTGAAGAGATTCTGATTAAGTCTGAGGACATTCTTGTGTTAATGAAGATTTGGTAATAATTTTTCATACAGCTCCTTTTCCTATGATACTAGACAGATCAGGCCCAATTTGGAAAGAAACAATCCTAATGATGGTACAAACATTCTGTGAAAGTAAGAACAGAATCCGATGAAAACTGCAATCTTCATCTTGGTGTAAAGATTTTAAAATAAAATTTTCATAAGGCTCCTTTTCCTGTGATACTTGAAGGATCAGGTCTCATGTCAACATCAACAATCGCAATTATAGTTCAATGATTCTGTGAAGGTTTGAAGAAAATCCAAATGAAAACTCTTGACTTGGTAACAAGGATTATAGATAAAATCCTCAAAAGGCCCCTTTTCCCATGATACTTAGACAGATCAGGCCTTATTTGAAAAGAAAGAATCCTCATGATGGAACAATCATTCTGTGAAAATCTAAACAGAATCTGATGAAAACTGTTGACTTTATTGTGGTACAAGGATTTTAAAATTAAATTTCATAATGCTTCTTTTTCTGTGATCAGGTCTAATGTCAACATCAACAATCATTATTATTGTACAATTACTCTGTGGATGTTTGAAGAAAATCCAATGAAAGCTCTGGACTTGGTAATAAGGATTTATAAATGAAATTTTCATAAGGCCCCTTTCCCCGTGTTTTTTTACAGTTCAAACCCTGTTATGAAAAGAATGATCATTATGACCTTACAATCATTCTGTGAAAGTTTCAACAAAATCTGATCAAAGCTGTGGGCTTAATTGTGTTAACAGGGATTTTTTTAATCAAATTTTCATTTAGCCTCATTTTCCATGTTATTTGATGGATCTGAACCAATTCCAAAGGGAACTATAATTACAAAATTATAATTATTCTGTTTGAGTATAAAGACAACCCCATGAAATCTGTGGACTTACAAGCATTAATTAAGTTTTTTTTTAATTGAATCTTCCTTAGGCCCCTTTTCCTATGTTTCTCACTGGATCAGACCCAATTTGAATGGAACAATCCTTATGATGGCACAATCATTCTGTGAAAGTTTGAAGTCTATCAGGTGAAATCTAGGGCCATGATGTTTTAACTAAGATTTTTTATTAAATTTTCATAGGGCCCCTTTTTCCCATGAAACTTGATGGATCTAACCCACTTCCGAAAGGAACAATCCATTTAATGTAATAATCATTCTGTGAATGTTTGAAGAGAATCCGGTGAAAAATGTTAACTCTATTGTGTTTACGAGGATTTTTCAAATCAAATTTCATAAGGCCCCCTTTTCCAGTGGTCCTTGAATGATCATACCCAATATTGAAAGGAACAATCCTTATGATGGTACAATCATTCTGAGAAAGTTTGAAGAGAATCCGATGAAAACTGTAGACTCATTAGTGTTAACAAGGATTTTTTAATTAAATTTTAATTAGGCCCCTTTTCCCATGTTTCTTGACAGATCATACCATATTTCGAATGGAACGATCCTTATGATGGTACAATCATTCTGAGAAAGTTTGAAGAGAATCCGATGAAAACTGTGGACTCTAGAGTGTTAACGAGGATTTTTTAATTAAATTTTCCAAAGTCCCCTATTCCTGTGTTTCTTGACGGATCATACCCATTTTCGAAAGTAACCATCTTTATGAAGGTACAATCATTCTGTGAAAGTTTGAAGGGAATCAGATGAAAACTGTGGACTCTAGAGTGTTAACGAGGATTTTTTAATTAAATTTTAATTAGACCCCTTTTCCCATTTTTCTTGACGGATCTGACCCAATTTTGAAAGGAACGATCCTAAAGATGCCACAATCATTCTGTGAAAGTTTGAAGGGAATCAGATGAAAACTGTGGACTCTAGAGTGTTAACAAGGAAAAGTTTAAGGGAAGGACAATGGACTGACAGACGGACGCACAGACACCAGACGGGAAAAAGCCATCGCAATAGCTGTAGTGGCCTTCGGCCAGGGGAGCCAATAAAAAACAGGGTTTGTACAGGAAAGGGTTAAGGAAAAGTTGATCCTAGGTTTTGGAACCTTTCCTGTTTCTGCTACATCTGAGAAAATATTTTCTGCCAGATCAAAATCAAAACAAGAACAAACCTCAAGACAACTCTGAGATTTATTGGAGAAAATTGCTTGTTTACGAGAGCTTTCTTACAATGACATCTTATTGATGATTCGCTTCTTTTAACTAGGTCAATCTATAATTGTCAGGAAAAGTGCGACAACAAAAACAAATACAAAACAAACAAGGAAATTTAGATATCTTTAAGGTTCACTTTTGATATCAAATTAGATAAATTTTTGATATGAAATTAGATAAGTAAAGAAGATTCCATAAATATGATACCTTTAAACCATGTTTTTATACGAGATGTATTACTTTTAACTTTAGAAAAACTATGGCATTTAAAACATTCTAGAACCACTACGAGTTTCATTTTTCATAGCCCTGTTGTTACAAAACCCTTACAAATGAGTATATAATTTGAGATTACATGGAAACAAGAGCTGTCAGAGAAGGATTATTCTTTCTGAATATAACCCTGTCACAAAATGTATAAAATATTAACCGAAAAAGGGTTCAGACAGACAGACAAAGAGGGGGCTATAGTATGTTCGCCCTCCTCAAGACATGCTTAATTTTTATGTACTAAATTGAGCTGTGACCTTGACATTTATTTTTTTTTCAGATGGCACATGCCAACAAAGGCATTTTTTCAACCAATTACAATTCTTTAAAGAAATGTTATAACAGGTCATAAAAGCTTGTTTGAATGGGGTTAAACGACACTTTAACCCATTCCAACACAGTGGAATTTTAGACCAGTCCAAATTGAAAGGAGGTGGAGATGACAATTTCAAGTTGATAGAATTCTGAATTTTTTCGTCCTATGGGATAGAAAACATTGTTGATAATTAAGAAATTGCTTGATCCAAGCAATTTCTTCATTTTCCACAATGTTTTCCAAAGCTTTTTTGTTGAGGGGCGTAAAAAGGAGGGATTGAGTGGGAATGGGTTAAACAGTATATATCAGTTATATCGTGGCAGCTGGAGTACCTAATCATGGATTCCTGGTATTTCTGACTCCAGCACTACCACTACAACCCTCATGAGCCTTCAGCTCATCACATATAGGTTTACCCTTATGCAACCACAGAGGCCTGAGGGGTGATAAAAAGTGGGATTGTTTGGGAATGGGATAAAGAAATCTGATATAGGGTGTCCAAGGATTATTCCTCTGAAATTAGGTTAAATCTAGCCAATCAATGAGGAAACATTCTTTAAAGTTTTCACTACTATTGTATCTTATATTGAAATTAGCTAAACCATAGAAGCCATGTTTTTCAAATGATCACAATGCTTTTTTCAAAATTATAAAAATGGTCTAACAAGCAACATTCCTGAAAAACTTGCTTCAAATCAAGCGGACAGATTCCTAGGAGAAATTTTTTCAAAATTTTCACTTTACCTATTATGGAAATTAGACCTGTCAACAAAACACTTTTATCAACCAATCACTTTTTTTGAAGATATCTAAAAGGGTCACACCAGGACTATTCCTTTGGACCTTTTAGAGCTCAGTGGGTGTGATACAGGGGTCAACACTAGCAGTGTCCCAGGATCCAGAGGATCCCTAAAAATTGGAAGGGACCCCAGCAATCTCAGGCTAGTGATTCCATCAGGATCCTTCAATATTTCACCAGTACAATAGATCTTAATGTATCAACTAACGCTCCTGATTTTTTGCTGGCTTGTTTTTTGTAGAAAACATTGTGGATAATGAAGAAATTGCTTGTAACAAGCAATTTCTTCATTTTCCACAATGTTTTCCGAAGCTTTTTTAATCAGTTTGGGCTTAGGAGGGTAGAATTGCGTGTGAATGAGTTAATGTATATGAAGGAGGGATCCCTGATTATCTGGAGGAAACCCTGAGGTAATAGGTAGGGATTCCTGTGGGATCCCATTGAAGCAAAGTTAGTGTTGACTCCTGTGATACATTGATTATTGAAGCCCTCAAAAGATATACTTTGTCTATTGTCTAGCAGAAAAAAAGACAAATTCTTTAAGCACACTACAAACAGCAAAACACTCTCAAGAAATCTGTCAAATTTCCAGACAAAAATGACAAAACAGAACCATTGAAATCAGCTGTACCGTAAACAGACTAATAGATATTGGACCTGTCACAAAATCCTTGATTGGAAATCTTGGGTTTCACTCTGTTCTGCATTTTACCCATTCCAACACAATGACACTTTTTGACGCACCTCAAGAAAACAGATTGGAAAACATGGACGTTGAAGAAATTGCTTGTTACAAGCAATTTCTTCATTGTCCATAATGTTTTCTACCCTAAAAAGAAAAAACTTTCTGAATTCAACCAACTTGAAATTGTGAATTTTTTTCCCTTCTTTTTGGATAGAAAACATTGTGGATAATGAAGAAATGGCTTGACACAAGCAATTTCTTTATTTTCAACAATGCTTTCCATAGCTTTTTGGGCTTAAAAAGAAGGGATTGTGTCAGAATGGGTTAACCAGGGGAGTATAGAAAGGAGATAGACCAAAACTTCATGGTCCTGTCAGTGCTGAACAATAAACGTCAAAATAGTCTGCTACGTACAAATCTTGTCACGGTATTCCGACGCCTTCTGTCAAATTTTTTGGTATACTTCAAAAACCATGTATCATCTATTATTCTATGTTTGCTGAACTGGCAGAATTTTCTATAATACAAAACTAGCTGAAATTTAGATACACACAGACCCTCCATAAAAGCCTCTCATACTTGTCAATAGTCAAGCAAAATAATTGTACCTGTTATTTGACATTCAAAGCAGCAAATAACTGTTAAATTGAACCATTACCAGCCAACAAAATTTTAGACAGATCCTGATATGAAGAGCTTACACAGGTGTCATTTCAAAGCATGTTTTAAATTAAGAGACAGTTCGATATTGAGTAAAAACCATTGTGAAGTTGTTTGGTTTATTTTCTAAAAATGTTTTACATCAGTTTTTCTTTGTACATCAAAAATAGGTATTGTGTGTTTACAGGTTAAAACACCTAAAACACCGTAAACTTGAGGCTACACCTACACTGAATAGTTTTACAATCAGGTTAACCCATACCAGCTGGCAAAATTTTGGACTGGTCCAAATTTAAAAGGAGTTGCAGACAACATTTTAAAGTTTATGAAATGTGAGATTTTTTCTCTTTTTTTTGTAAGATAACCTTGTGTAAAATGAAGAAATTGCTTGTTACAAGCAATTTCTTCATTTTACACAATGTTTCCCCATTGTTTTTCTTGAGGGGCTTCCAAACACGTCACTGTGTGGTAATGGGTTAAGAGTTGCAAGCTGTAGATTCTTAACATTGTCACCTGCAGTAAACAATATCTATATATGAGTTCCATTTGGTAATTTTTTTTTAACAATGTCTGTATGCATAACCAGATAATTAATTTTTGGGATTCCATGCATTTTGAGCATGTATGAGGTTATTACAGCTGCCTTTACTTAAACATTTAGATTTAATTAGGTTAAAAGACACGAAACTCTGAACCACATTGTAGTATCTCAATCTTTTATTACATTATTTCCAAATTTTTCTTAACTCTTTCCTGTTTAATCCCTGGTTTTTACGTCCCTGTGGTTTTATACTTGAGAAAACATGGTGAAAAAAGAAGAAATTGCTCTTCTTTTTCCACAATATTTTCTACCCTACTGGGTGGCAATTCTTAAATAAAATCAACTTCAAATGGTCATCTGCAAAACCTTTGAATTTGGACTGGCCTAACATTTTGGAAAACAGGAAAGGATTAAGTTACAGGTAAAACACTTATTGATTTAATTTGGAATGCCTATAGCTTTAAAAAGACTCACTTGCAACTAGATTCATCAAAGGGAGATTATATTGCCATAGCAGATAATTATGACTGTTGTTCATCTCCCTTTAACTGTATCTCAAGAATTGACAGAAGAACAATGGTTGGCATTTATGTAAAACTTTTTTGTTAGTTATACAACTTAACCCAATACCAGATGACAATGATTTAGACTGGCCCAAAGTCAAAGAGGTTGCAGAAGACATTTTTTTGCTGATGAAATCTTAAATCTGTTTGTCTTTTGAGGTTGAAAACATTGTCAATACTGTAATAAGCAAACGATTCATTGTCGACAAGGATTTTTTCTTTAGGGGCATCAAACAATCACTCTGTCTTACGCCCCTTTAATTTAAAAAAGAATGTGCAAAAAGGAGAAATTTCTTCAGCTTCCACATTCTTTTCCACCCAGAAAGACAGAGATATTTATTTTTTGTCTTCTGAAACTCGTTTGAATTTAGACCAGTCTAAAGTCACATCTGGTAAAGGTCAAACGTTATTTAGGCTATACATGTAAATATGCCATTTAGGTTATCAACCAACCATTTTTGTCTTTTTGTTACTGACCACAATTTTTTTATAATTACCTCCCTGTCAAGTTGCTTAATTACCTTGATCAAGTTTGCGATTTCCCTATGAAGCTGTCAAATGCCCAGTGTCAGTCATGTGATTCCCCAATTGGAATTGAAAGACTCCGTATTTTTTGACGCTGTGACAGTATCAATGCTAAGAGGGTTATTGGTAGATGTTTTTGTATTTAAGAGGAGTCTTTACACGTTCTATGAATTACATAGAATCCTCATATTACACCATTTTCAAAATGTATAGTTGTTTGAGGGAGACAGGTTTTGAAAAATACTAAATCGAACCTAACTGGGCACTACTTCTCTTCTAACATAGTAATATCCTACTGCATTTTCCAAACTGGCTAACACTGATGGACGCCTATGGAGTCCATCAAAAACTAGAAACATATAAGCCCATGTATTTCTAAACAGGCCTGAATTTATTAATGAAGCTAATTGTGATTTTAGGAATTTCATATAAATTTAATTTTATTTGCCATATCTAGTTATTGAAATCTTTGATAAAGTTCTAAAGAAGAATGTTAACACTGTTTTTCCAAGTTAGTCAAAATTAGGGGTCCCAGGAACTCGACAATCAGAGGTTCCAGCCCTTATTTCAGGGGTCGAAACTTTGCTAGCCTAATAAATTCATTTTCAAACAATCACTTTTTTTCTTATATTGCTATCATAAATAGAATAATTGAGGGAAATTGATAATCTGCCTAATATTTAGATTGCTATCATAGAATCATCGAGGGAAAATGATAAACTGCCCAATACAACAAGCAATATTAGTATTTTTAACAATGTTTATTTTCTACCATATACCAGTCTACCAATTTGTTCTTAAACTTTATTACCTTTTAAATATGATTTCTTTCTTTTTATCAAGTTTGATTTGATCTTTTCTAAAATTGTTCCAAACATCCGATCGTTTTCATATTGTAGCCAGTAGTAGATCTACTTTTGAAGCCACGAAGATAGGAATGTAGATCTATGATCTTTTTGGCCAATGTCAAACTTTGCCTAATCCTATAGGGACAGAGTTTATTTGAGGAAGTAGGTCTTGAATTGCGATCTGGGGCATCCTTAATTCTTAACCCTTGTCATGCTGAACCCGGAATATTCCGGTTCTGGCAGGAGGTGTAGACTAAGATCAGACTGCACTTATGTGCAGGCTGATCTTAGTCTACACCTCCTGCTTGTACTTTTCCTATCAGGGTTGTTTATGAAGTTGCTTTCTCAAAGAAATCTAATTTTTGAACAACAAGTTCTATCAGTGCTTTCAGCCCTTTGATTTGACAGCAGTTCGGTAAGGTTATTTATACAGCATGACAAGGGTTAAGATTCTTAAGATTCTTATTTAGATTTTTAAGATAAAGTGTTCTTGAAATTAAGAGTTTTAACCCACTAAATAAGAATCATAAGAATTCTAAATGAAGAATTTAAGCTACTCTGCATTAGCTTGTTAAGTCTTTTACAGACAGCAAAGCCTAGAATCCTATCCAATTGCCAGTTATAATAGATGATGATTAATCCATTCCCACACAATCCCTGCTTTTTACGCCTCTCAAGAAAAAAGCTTTAGAAAACATTGTATCAATCAATTTCTTCATTATCCTTGATGTTTTCTATCCAAAAAGACGAAAGAATTTAAAATGCCATTAATTTGAAATTGTCGTTTTTCAATATCGATAAGAAGAACGCACCTCTGGTTAAATTACTTACAATCTGAATGAAATAAAAATGCCCAAATTGATTTATATTCAAATAATAGAATCAATAAAATAATTTTGGATAAGTTTCTAAATTAAAGCCTCGTAACCCACTTTCACCGGCTTTATTTCAGTGTCATATCATAAGACAGAATAATTTAATATACCATAAAAATTCTAATAGATGCCTAGGCTATAAAAGAATCAAAAACTTTACAAAAGAAGGGGGTTGGTGTTTATAAGAGGCTATAGATTTGTGAAATGTTAAACACAAGAGGCCCATGAGGGCCTGAGACGCTCTACTGGTTATCAAGTTTTCCGTTAAAGAAATCTGATATTTAAGGAAGTTAATTGCTCAAAGAAGAATGCATAAAGAAAAAAAAAGGGCTTTATCCCCTTTATCATTTTAAGCAACAATCCTCAAGGCCCCTTTTCCCATGTTTCATGACCATGTTTCCATGTTTCCACTCCATTTCCAAAAGAAAGTTACCTTATGACCCTACAATCATTCTGTAAATATTTCATCAGAATCTGACAATAATTGTGGACTTAATCACATAAACAGGATTGTTTTGAATGAAAATCAATAAGGCCCCTTTTCCTGTGTTTTCTGATGGATCAATTTCATTCAAAAAGGAACTTTCCTTACAACCCGACAATTGTCCTGTGAATTTAAAAGACAACTTGATAATGATTGTGATCTTCATCACATACACAAGAATGTTTTGAACGATAATCTGTAAGGCCCCTTTTCCTGTGTTTCGAATGCCACAATTATTCCATGCATCTTTGAAGAGAATCCAATAAAACTGTTGATTTTATTGTGTTAACAAAGATATTAAATTCAAGTTCTCATAAGGCCCCTTTTCCCGTGATATTTTACTGTTGGTTTTATCATACTATGAAAGTTAAAAGTGAATCCGATGAAATATTTGGAATTCATTATGTTAACTAGAATATTTAAAAAAAAATCATATGTCCTCTTTTTCATGATACTTGATGGATTGTACTCAGTTCTGAAAAGAACCATCTAAGTATTTGTACAATCATTCTGTGAAATTTTGAAGTGAATCCGGTGAAATCAAGGGACATCATTGTGTTAACCAGAATATTTAAGAGAGTTTTTCATAAGGCCCCTTTTTATGTTACCCTTGCTATAGTCAGATCCACTTTCAAAATCAACAATTGGAATGATGGTACAATCAATCTGTTTAATCTGTGGAATTTATTGTGTTAATGAGTTTATAGTGAAATATTCATAGGGCCCCTTTTCTCATGATACTTTACAGAACAAACCAAATTTCAAAAGGAACAATTCTAATGAAGGTAGAATCAATCTTTAAAAGTTAAAGAGAATCAATGAAAACAGTGGACTGAATTGTATCAAGAATTTTTGTAACTAAATTTTCATAAGGCCCCTTTTTCCGTGAAACTTAACACATCAGACCCAATGTACAAAGGAACAATCCTAATGATAGTTTGAAGAAAATGATAAAGACTGAGGACTTTATTGTAATAATGATGTTTTGTATTAAAATTTTTATAAGGTCCCTTTTCTTGTGTCACTTAACCAATCAGACCTAATTTACAAAGGAACAATCCAAATGATGGTACAATCATTCTATTAAAGTTTGAAGAGATCCTGATAAAGACTGAGGGCATTGTTGTGTTTATGAGGATTTGGTAATAATTTTTCATACAGCCCCTTTCCTATAAGACTATACAGATCAGGCCCAATTTGGAAAGAAACAATCCTTATGATCGTACAAACATTCTGTGAAAGTTTGAACAGAATTGGATGAAAACTGCAAACTTTATCTTGGTGTCAAATTTTTAAAATAAAATTTTCATAAGGCTCCTTTTCCTGTGATACTTGAAGGATCAGGTCTGATGTCAGCATCAACAATCATGATTCTTGTACAATTATTCTGTGAAGGTTTGAATTAAATCCAATGAAAGCTCTGGACTTGGTTTCAAGGATTATAGATAAAATTCTCTAAAGGCCCCTTTTCCCATGATACTAGACAGATCACACCTAATTTGAAAAGAAAGAATCCTCATGATGGAATAATCATTCTGTGAAAGTTTTAACAGAATCTGATGAAAACTGTTGACTTTATTGTGGTACAATGACTTTAAAATCAAATTTCATAATGCTACTTTTCCTGTGATACTTGACGGATCAGGTCTAATGCAAATATCAACAATTATTATTATTGTACAATTATTCTGTGAATGTTTGAAGAAAATCCAATGAAAGCTCTGGACTTGGTAACAAGGATTTATAAATGAAATTTTCATAAGGCCCCTTTTCCTGTGCTTCTTGACAGTTCAAACCCTGTTATGAAAAGAATGATAGCTATGACCTTCCAATCATTATGTGAAAGTTTCAGCAAAATCTGATCAAAGCTGTGGGCTTTATTGTGTTAACAGGGTTTTATTAATTGAATTTTCATATAGCCCCTTTTCCCATGTTACTTGATGGATCTGAACCAATTCCAAAGGGAACTCTTCTTACAAAAGTATAATTATTCTGTTTGAGTATAAAGACAACCCATTCTCATCTGTGGACTTACAAGCATTAATTAAGATTTTTTTAATTGAATTTTCCTAAGGCCCTTTTTCCTATGTTTCTCAATGGATCAGACCCAATTTGAAAGGAACAATCCTTATGATGGTACAATCATTATGTGAAAGTTTGAAGTCAATCAGGTGAAATCTAGGGCCATTACGTGTTAACTAAGATTTCTTTTATGAAATTTTCATAGGGCCCCTTTTCCCATGAAACTTGATGGATCAAACCTACTTCCGAAAGGAACAATCCACATAATGTAATAATCATTCTGGGAATGTTTGAAGAGAATTTGTTGAAAACTATGGACTCTATTGTGTTAATGAGGACTTTTTCAATCCAGTTTTAATCAGGCCCCTTTTTCCCGTGGTCCTTGACTGATCATACCAAATTTTGAAAGGAACGATCCTTATGATGGTACAATCATTCTGTGAAAATTTGAAGTCAATCAGATGAAAACTGTGGACTCTAGAGTGTTAACAAAGATCTTTGAATTAAATTCAAATTAAATTTGATAAGGCCCCTTTTCCTATCTTTCTTGAGGAATCATATCCGATTCCAAAAGGTACAATCCTTATGAAGGTACAATCATTCTGTGAAAGTTTGATGAGAATCCGTTGTAAATTGTTGGCTACAGATTATTAATGAGAAATTTTTATTAAACACTTCATAAGGCCCCTTTTTCCTGTGTTTCTTGAAGGATCATACCAAATTTTGAAAGGAATAATCCTTATGATAGTACAATCATTCTGTGAAAGTTTGAAGGAAATCCAATGAAAACAATTGACTCCAGAGTGTTAAAGAGTATTTCTTAAAAGATTTTTCGATTAAATTTTCATAAGGCCCCTTTTCCCGTGTTTCCAGATGGATCTGACCAAATTCCCAAAGGACAATCCTTATGATGGTACAATCATTCAGTGAAAGTTTAAATACAATCTGATGAAAACTGTGGACTCTAGACTGTTAACAAGAATTTTTTTATTAAATTTTAATAAAGGCCCCTTTTCCCCTGTTTCATGACAGATCAGACCCATTTTCGAAAGGAACGATCCTTATGCTTGTACAATCTTTCTGAGAAAGTTTGAAGAGAATCTGATGAAAACTGTGGACTCTATCGTGTAAACGAGGGTTTTAAATGGAGTTTTTAATTGAATTTTCATAAGGCCCCTTTTCCCATGTTTCTTGGCGGATCATACCCAATTTCGAAGGGAACGATCCTTATGTTGGTACAATCATTCTGTGAAAAGTTGAAGAGAATCCAATGAAGACTGTGGACTCTATCGCGTAAACAAGGATTTTTAATTGAATTTTAATTAAATTTTCATAAGGCCCCTTTTCCCATGTTTCTCGACAGATCATACCCATTTTCGAAAGGAACGATCCTTATGTTGGTACAATCATTCTGTGAAAGTTTGTAGAGAATCTGATGAAAACTGTGGACTCTATCTCATAAACGAGGATTTTTTAATTAAATTTTCATAAGGCCCCTTTTCCCGTGTTTCTTGACGGATCATACCCATTTTCGAAAGGGACGATCCTTATGTTGGTACAATCATTCTGTGAAAGTTTGAAGAGAATCCAATGAAAACTGTGGATTCTATCGCGTAAACGAGGATTTTTAATTGAATTTTTAATGAATTTTCATAAGGCCCCTTTTCCCGTGTTTCTTGACGGATCATACCCATTTTCGAAAGGAACGATCCTTATGATGGTACAATCATTCTGAGAAAGTTTGAAGAGAATCTGATGAAAACTGTGGACTTTATCGCATAAACGAGGATTTTTAATTGAATTTTTAATTGAATTTTCATAAGGCCCCTTTTCCCGTGTTTCTTGACGGATCATACCCATTTTTGAAAGGAACAATCCTTATGATAGTACAATCATTCTGTGAAAGTTTGAAGAGAATCCGATTAAAACTGTGGACTTTATCACGTAAACGAAGATTTTTTAATTAAGTTTTAATTAGGCCCCTTTTCCCGTGTTTCTTGACGGATCATACCTATTTTCGAAAGGAACGATCCTTATGATGGTACAATCATTCTGTGAAAGTTTGAAGAGAATCCGATGAAAAATGTGGACTTTATCGCGTAATTAAGGAAAAGTTTAACGGACGGACGCACGGACGCCGGACGGGAAAAAGCCATCGCTATAGCTCTAGTGGCCTTCGGCCAGTAGAGATCAAAAAACAGCCAAAAATTTTGAATACCATGTATGACCTCAGACAAAAAAGTTAAGTCCTGAAATGTTGTGTCAAAATAAATTAAGATGAATAGCTTGTAAGATTTTGACGTGTCTACACAAATAAAGTACCAGTATTAACATCAATTAGGCTGGTAGGACTGTTGACTTTAACAAAGCCTGATTTGTTAAAGTCAACAGCAACACTGGTCTACAAAACCAATGAGCCTGAGAGAGTTACACAAGCTGGCCGGGATAAGAAGTCTTCATTTTCGGTAAAACTTTTAAAAAGCAATGTTAATCTACCAAACTATCCTTTTTTCGCAATCAAAATTATTCAATTTCTTGGGATGAAATAAATATACCGAACAAGCCAGATAGCAAAGATAAAATACAAAAAGATTGCCGCAAATTTTCCTTTTCTCACTATATGCCAAAAATTAAATCCAATTCCAAGTCTTAACACAAGCCATAAAATACTCTTTGAGGCAAGCATGTTAATGCGATAATTGGGTAGCCTTATGTTACTGTGAGGAATAGAGCAGGTGATCAAAGGGGGTGACGCAAGGTGTTCAGATATTTCGGCTCAAGTTTCCGGAGTTGATAGACGTGTCTCTTGAAAAGTTAGACCCATGTCATTCTGTGTATAATTTTAATTGACATACTCTCTGGGATTTAGAAACAACTTAAGAGAATTTTTCATGTAACAGGTAAGCTCTACTTTTAACCTGCATTGCGTCCATAAAGGAAGTTTACCATCTATGACAGAAGTGGCATATTTCTCAATTTTACACAAATCGAGTGGAACTATCTTAATTCTTTGGAATTAGCGGATGTCGCATCATATTTCAAACGGTTTTCTCCTATAGATATGTTTGAATTACTAAATAATACATCACTAATTTAGTACCCAGTGATTGATCAGTTATCGTTTAAAGTACGACCACAATCTAGAATAACCTTTGTCTGAATTTGAAAAAATGAATGAACAAATTTATTAGAAAATATTTTGTTTAATGTCACATTTCTTGCTATTTATTTTGGGTTAAACTCCATGAAGTGTTACTTATGAAATAACAACGTACGGACATTTGATGAATGCGATCGGCGTTTCTGGTGGTAGCAGTTTGGACTGAAGCTTTTACCAAGCATCATGACTAATAATTTTTAGCGGTTTTTGGAAAAACCGGTATTTCATATCGATCAACCGGAAACAAGTTCTCACGCATTTCCGCTCATTTCCACGCATGCTCATAAACTTGAAGTGAAAATCTATGTGATCTCCTCCATCTTGTTTCATCGCTGATGAAAAAAATAACTTACTTGCTGAATGCCAACAGCTTCCTTTTAGTCATGAATATCCAGGAAAATTGTTTAAAACTTTGACTTAATATATCCATGGTAAATTGTCTAATGAATTGTCAAAATTAGAGAAATAATTTCCTCGCGGTTCAAGATAGAATCTAGGCCAGTGGTAAGTGGGGTTAGCAAATACGTGTAAACTGTCTGCTCTGGTGTTTTGACCTGGCAGGGCTGAGCAAATTTACACCCCGTATACACAGTTTATGTAACAAGTTACAACCCTGTTATAGTCGCGATTCAAGCGCCTATTAACCCCATCAAATAAAACACTTTTGACCTCTCGAATTCGACTAAATCTTTGAAACGGACATGTAGTACTTCAATTGTGATAAGAATAATATGCTCAACGAAAAAAGAATTGAATGTTTGCTTTGATTTCTTTACTTTTTATCATTTAACCTTTAACCACAAATTTTCATGTACATAAAAAGAAAACGTTGTGATTAAATCAAAATAGCGATTTCGGTAAACAGTAAGGGGTCATGATTGATTGAATAGAGTTTGAAGCAACTTTTAATAGTATTCCAGTTATATCAGGGCGGCTGGAGCTCCTAACCATGGATTCCTGGTAGTTCACACAACAGCACTACCACTACATCCTTATCGAGCCTCCAGCTGCTCCTCCTACTTAGGTGTATGATTTACTTACTTATATTGATGAAACATGCTCGCATTGTTGAGCGCAGTTACTGATAAACCAGCAAAACCGGTCTCAGGACATTCAGTCCTTTGATTGGATATGTTTTCTGTCATAATTTCCCTTTTTTAAGCAATAAACGAATATTTCCATATATCTTTGGACTAAAAATGAATGGATTTTTTTCTCAATCAACTCACATTCAATTCTCTTTCTTTCTATGCCGTACCTAAGCTTCAGCAACACTTTTCAAAAAGTGAAAGGCAAACTTTGTACAATAAATCAACTCTTTAAAATGTGTCTCTGAATTCCAAACACACAATATGGTGTGGCTGGGCATTTATCAGAGGCTTCAAGATTTTTGAAAATCAAACAAAAAATGGTCGATTTTGACATCCAAAGTGGGTTGTGTGTACGTTTATTAGAGCATTGGAGGGTAATAGGATTTTACTGTAAAATCATTATATTAACAAATATCAGTTTCAAATTGTCTTGGTAGAAAGCAAGAACTTCATGCCGATTTGGACGTTATTTATCTACGCATTCAGAATTCCATCCACAATATGACTAAACAAGTCCACCACTGCCATGATCTATAATTCTCCAATTAAATTCTACATGTTGAAAACATCTTTTTCCGCAGGTAAAGATTCATACAAGTACTTTAAACTACTTAAAAGGCATTTCAAACCATTTTTCTGAAATTATTTTTGTATGTCCCCAGGAGGCAGATTGCTAATAAACATGCAAACAGATTGAATTCTATGTGCATATTGACGCAGAAATTTGTGTCCTGTAAAACCCTGGTTAAACTGTTCATTGTTCTACAAAAGTAAAGTCATCAAACATCAACAGATTTCTGAGAAGATTTCCAGTAAATACCATATATTGAAATTAGACTCCAAAAAAAGCCATGTTTTATATCTGTCCAAAATTCTTAGGTCTCCAAAAATCATTCCTGTGAAATTTGGTTGAAATTAATCTTCTGGTTTCTGAGAAAAGAAAAAAGATTTTCAAAGTTTTAACTATATACAGAAATTGGTCCCACCCATAAAAGCCATGTTTTTCATCTTATCAAAATTCTTTGAAGGAATCTGACAAAGAGTCATCCAAGGATCATTTTGTGAGATTTGTTTAAAATCCACCTGCTGGTTTCTTAGATGATGTCAAAGCTTTTATCATATATGGAAATTAGCCCCCACCTTGAAATGAAAGCCACGCTTTTCATCCGATCAAATTTTTTTTAAAGAATCTTACAAAAAGTCATCCAAGGATTATTTTATGAGATTAGGTTGAGATCCATCCACTTATTTCTGAGAAGGAGATTTCAGAAGCTTTACCATAAATGAAAATAAGCCCCACCCATAAAAGCAAGGTAAAATCCCCTTCTCTCCAATTATTGAGGATGTAAGAAGAATGTGGTCAAGCCCTTGTCAGGTAAAAGTCTCTGAATGAAATGAAAAAATATGAATAATTACAGAGGTTCTAATTTGCATTATATCAAAAATTCATCGCCAAATAAAGTAGATCTTGTATAAAGCGACAACTCAAGGAAAAACCAAAAATGGTCACCTACAACACTTGTTTGTGAAATACATGTATATTAAGGATAAATTCAATTCCATGTATAAATGAAAACATAATTCTTGCTAAATCCTATGTTGTTGGGACTCATTAGAATCATGTCATTGAGACCATTCTAATGAGTTTCAACTACATTGGGTTTAGTTATGATATGATTTCAGGAAATACGACCTCTTGGTTATGAGAGATTCTTATTTTTAAAGGGGGATATAAATTGTGGTTCTTTAACTCTTTACTGTATAATCACTGGTTTTTACATCAATAAAATTTTATACTTTAGAAAATATTGTGATAAAAGAAGAAATTGCTTGAAACAAGCAATTTCTTCTTTTATCACAATATTTTCTTCCACATACAATGGTTTCATTTCAAATTGCACTCACTTTTCATTGTCGTCTGCAACTTCTGTCGAATTGGACAAGTCTATAATTTTGAAAAACAGGAAAGGGTTAATGGAAGCAAACGCTTAATGGAAGAAGTAAACAGGTTGCTTGAGCAAGATCGACTGTACTGAGGTTATAAGGCAAATGATTCATGCCACAAGTCGCATGTTTGGCCTATGTGAAAATATAGAAATTTTCACAGGCACCTTTTCTAGTTAACTTTTTGACAATCATGGTTTATCTTTAATCAGTATTTAGACAGTTAGCTAATAAGTAATAAATTAGAATTTTTTCGAGTTCACATGATTCAAATCACAATTTCCTAAGATATGCCACAAGAGACATCTAATTAGAAAACCTTTAAAATAGTATGTTAGGTTGCTGAACAGGTTATCCACAAACCCCCTTCTTTTATAGTGACTAATTAAAGTATTCTAACTAATATCAAATACTTTGCATTGAAATTGCGTTGGTGAAAGACAAATGACACTAATCTTGTCACTATGACTTTTGTTGGAAAAGAATTACAGATGATAATGTATGATACAGAATGAAACTTTTGAGAGCTCTACTTGGTTCTTTAACATGCTGTCACAAGATGCATTGGTTGAATGGCTGATCCAAAAGACAATTAGCTTGTTAGTTGGACCAGCCTATGGCTAAAACCCATTATCTTGAGGTTAGGAGATGAGCACTAAACTGACTAGGATATTCGGTCTGACAACAAAAGTGCAATCAAATATCAATATATCGATGGCTTTGAGCAAAAACATAGTATGGCTCTTTACATTGTTTAGAGCCATACTATGTTTTTTCCTCTAAGCCCTCGATATGTGTCAATTCACAGGACACCTTTGTAAGTCAATGAGCGTCTCAAAGACCTTGATCGTGGGCGAGTAAATTTTGTGGATTTATCTTCAGTCACAGAGAAAATAAAGGTGACAATACCTCCTACTCGTAAATCGTTAATAAAACAACACGCATGAATCTGTTTTAAATCTAAAAGTATAAAATAAAGATAAATATCCTACCTTTTAGTGCAAGGAGATGCTCTTTTTCTCTGCTCCCCTCCATCTTGGAAATTATGGCCTAGCCTAAAACGTAAATTACACAAGAATAGACTGGGTACGTGCCTAGTCGTGCTTTGTCAATTTAGGATATGATTTTGAAGCCGTGATTTAACTGATTGATAAGAATACTGATAGAATTTTACATCTAGACACTTGCATGTATATGGACGAATTACAGTCGTTTCACTTTCTAGACGATTCCCTATGAAACCGCCCTAACCGTCGGACATGTAAACTTGCCTTGATGATAGACTTACAGTAAACCGGTACCGCCGTTGACTTTAATAAAGGCTTTATTAAAGTCGACAGTGGTACCAGTCTAGACTTACAGTTGACCAATCGCGTGTGTCAATCAAATTACCTGTCGATCATTGAAATCATTCACTTAGAACAGAAATGAGTTATGATCTACCATATTGGTCGCCGTTTTTTGTTGACATTTACCTTGTTCTGGCGACTTAAACGTCAAGCTGTGGCTGTTCTAATTTTACTTTTTTGTTGCATGCTACAGGCCACAAATTTTGCAAATAACGCCGTTTAAAATCGAAGCGGGACTTCCTGTTGGAGGAGGTTGGCGTGGCCAAAAAAGTACGCGAACGGGATCAGCGATTGGTCACTGGCCACTTGTTGCAATCTTTATGATTTTTTTACAACGTTCACAGCAAACAAATGAAACAAATCAGGTCGTGAAAATTCAATTACCCCCTTGACCATTTCATTTACATAAGGCCGGTATTTATTTATCAGTGACGTTAAACTTTGAATTCCGTAAGTTTTAAATAATAAATACCTGCCAGTAATACCCGAAGGGGGAGTTGGGCAGTATAGATAGATATCACCCGCGATAAGACCATGCCTTGTTAAAGACTGGAAGCAAATTGTATTATTGCGATAGATTTTACCAAAAAATAAACATTTCAAATGTCCATTCTCGATTGGTTTCAACACTTTTCTTGTGTATACTTATTGTTTTGGCAGCCGATTTCCACCAGTGGTGCTTTTTGACCACCCCTAAAAGAAAAGCAACTGGAATAACATTGTATGAAATGAAGAGATTGCTTGCAACAAGCATTTTTTTCATTTGACAAATGTCGCCGCGACCGGTGATCGAACCCAGAACCCTTTGACTAGGAGTCCTATACGCTAAAGGCACTTTGGCAGCGGCTGCTCCTTAACTGGCTTAACAGGCTTAGATACTCTGACCAGATATTTAAAGAGAGGGGGTGGATTAATATATTTTTTTCTGGATGATTCCCAAATAGAAATCAAAGTTTTGAGAACTCAAGACTTGTTCTCTCACAGTACAGATATCTTACACCGACAGCGGTAGCTAGACAAATACTGATTTTGAGTTTTTCCGGCTTTGGCATCCAAGACATAGAAGAACCTATATACTTATTCCGTTACTATAATCAATCTTGTTTTGTATTGCCCATGAAGAAAATGCGTGATGAATTTTTGTGTAACAAGGAACAGGCATTCAATCTATAATAATATTTTTTCATATTCTTACATGATTTTTATTCAACCAGTTACAACACGTTCCCATTTTTGACGCCCCTTGATTTATGAGTTTAGAGCACAGGGTGGAAAATATTATGATATATTCTTATATGATTTTTGTTTAACCAGTTACAACACGTTCCCACTTTTGACGCCCCTTGATTTGTTTGTTTAGAGCATAGGGTGGAAATATAGGAATTGCTGCATTTACAACATGGTTTTCTTCCAAGAAAGACAGAAATATCTGAAATTCTATCCACTTGAAACTGTTGTCTGCGACAGTACTCATACACGGTCGCGGTGGTATCACAACGACAAAATAGGAATGGAATTTCAAAATAATTTGGTACAGTTGTTTTCGAACATGAGTTGATGTATCACTTAAACATTTTGGATAAGTCACACCGCAAGATCAAATGTTAAAACAATGCCGAATGGATACTTTTTTGGCATTTCCGTCCATTCTTGCTTCAATTTGTCATTTCGGATTTCCAAAGGCTTGTTCGCAGCATTAGTCATTTACTTACAAACGCACATCAAAATATTTTGGCAATGTCAAACATCTAAAACTTCATAAACTCAAAAATGTCTTCTGCAACTTCTTTGAATTTGGACCTATCTAAACTTTAGCCGTCTGTTCATATTCAAAAGCAATAAAGAAAAATAATGTTAGCTTATTACATTTGCCAACATTTGCCTCTTTTCATTTTCCTTTCAAAATCCATTTTAACCTCATTCTGGTAATCTGTGGCGACGGCTACGACACCTGTCCTATTTGCTCCTTGTTGCCGGCAATGCTTCACTCCAGGCAATTTGGTATTGGGAGTTGTGTAAAAAGTATTGGGAGTTGTGTAAGCAGTACAAAAGCAAGTTCAATACATGAATGAACCTTAACCTAGCTGCGATATTGAAGCACTCTTTCTGATAATCTGTTAGTGAGGCGAACTTCGCCAACAAATTATTAGAAAGGGGGCTGCGTTATCGCAGCCTCGCCGGCATGTCATCAGATAGGGGGCTACGTTATTGCCGCTTTAGGTTTATCCACGAGTAGCTTGACGGTAAGGAACGTTGGTTTTGCTCGGGTATGTATTTGTAATTATATTTGTGTTGTTTAGGTAAATGCTGGTCTAAAAAGGTTAATTTTGATGTTGCTAGCGTAAACGTTTGTGTAGAATGCGTTAACGAGTATGTTGACTATGTTGGCATATACTCTGGCATCGATAGGGTCACCGTTGGCCCTCACGAGTGGTCTCACTTATTACGCTCCTTCTTGAATTGAGATACGTAACGTAATCAATGTACCGTGGGTAACCGACGATGCGCTAAGGTTTGTCTTGGTGTTATTTGGGAATGCGCTTATGTTATTGACGTATATGCTTGAGTTGCTGGTGAGTGTTTTGGAGATGTTTTTATTATGACTTGGCGTTATTGGGGAACGCACTATCGTTATTGAAGTATATGCTTGGGTTGCTGGTGAGTGTTTTGGAGTTGTTAGTAATATGTCTTGGGGCTATTTCGTATATGTTTGAGTTGCTGGTGCCTGTTTTGGAGCTGTCTGCATCATGTCTTGGCGTTATTGGGGAACGCACGATTGTTATTGAAAGATACGTTTGTGTTGCTGGTGAGTATTTTGTAGTTGTTTGTAATATGAAGTGGTGCTTTCTTGGACCGCGCTCTTGTTACTGACGTATATGTTTAAGTTGCTGGTGCCGGTTTTAGGGTTGTTTATATCATGCCTTCGTGTTATAGGGGAACACGCTGTTGATATTGACATATATGTTTGAGTTACTGTCTGTTTTGGACTTGTTTGCATGATGTTTTGGTGTCTAATGAATAGCGTATACTTTAGAGTTGTTCGTGACAATGAGACACTTTAGAGATGTTAACCCTTGTCATGCTGTATAAAATTACTTAGCGAATTGCTGTAAACTCAAAGGGCTGTAAGTGCTGACAGAACCTGTTGTTCAAAAATCACAATTACTTTTAGAAATCAATTTCATAGACAACTCTTGCAGGAAAAGTACAAGCAGGAGGTGTAGACTAAGATCAGACTGCACTTATGTGCAGGCTGATCTTGGTCTACACCTCCTGCCAAACCCGGAATATTCCGCTTTCAGCATGACAAGGGTCAACATAAACCCGCCAAAGGGATTAGAGAGGTCATAAAATCGAAATCATAATTACAATTAATTGTCCTTCGGTTTTAACAAAAAGAATAAATGTACTTTAAATTGTACAATTTATTTTGATAATCTTTTAATCTTCAGGTCTTTAATGTTCTTTGACATAACTTTTTATTACAGAACAGAAAAGCTTTAGAATTGCTTGTCGATATATTTTTTTACAAATAAAAACTGCAAAAAACCCTCAGATATTATCAGTTTTTGGGCATCAGTTGTTCTTGTTGTTGTTCGGTTTGTTCGTTTTGTTTTGTTTGTGTTTTTGCAAAGGGAAGTATACTGGGGAAGTAATAGAACAGAACATAGCAGAACGTATCTTTTATTTCGCCAAGGTACAACAAGGTACAATAAGGACAATATACACAATAATACGAATGGAAATAGAATAAATACGTTTTATGTTTTAAATATGACATAAGCAATGAAAATGTACATACTTTTAAACGTTCTACGCATTGAATGATGGTTCGCCGCTGCTAATTAAAAAGTCGATCGACTAATAAAAACATTTATTTGGACCGGACATAAACGGTGAAGTCTGGCACTTTTGGGAATCATTTTGTTTGTTTTGTGACTTAAACGTCGTAACTACAGTTTGTTTGTTTGTTTGTTTGAATGGGGCTTTACGCCGCTTCCAACAGTCTTTCAGTTATATCGCGGCGGCTGGAGCACCTAACAATGGATTCCTGGAATTTCTCACACCAGTACTACCATTACATCCTTTCCTAGCCTCCAGCTGCTATCCCACATAGCTCTACGATTATCGACCCATTGGTGAGAGACAAATAGTCGGAAAGGATGAGTGCCGCCGTCGGGAATCGAACCCGGGACCTCTAGATTGAAAGTCCGACGCGCTACCAACTGCGCTATGACGATTGAAGCTGTAGTTACGACGTTTAAGATGCCAACCAATGGTTACTTTTTTGGTGATGCTTAAGTCATTATTTTACAAAAGCAGTGTCGTTTGTTAGCCCAGTCGGACCACCACGTCTAGGTTTCAGTGGACGTGGCAGCGGTCCATGAAATACTTAATTTAAAAAAAGAAAGCAGCTTTACAAAGTGCGTAATCGACAAATCGCAGCTGTCAATTAAGAAATCAACCTACCAATCAAATAAATCATTCAGCGCGGTATTGAGCTTTCATCTCCAACATTGGCCGCTATTTTTGTTAAGTTGTTTTGTTGATTTGGCGCTTGACAAAAAAATACGCTACTCATTTCAAAGGCCATGACATTTCTTTAACCCTTTCCGGTTTTATCAAATTTTGGAATAGTCTAAATTGAAAGAGGTTACAGACGACAATGAAAATTGCCTGGAATTAGAAATCGAATTATGTTATAGTGGTAAAAAATATTGCGAGAAAAGAAGAAACCACCTGTAACAAGTATTTTCTTTCTTTTCAACAATATTTTCTCAAGTATAAAAACACGGTGGCTTAAATTCCGGGGTTTGTACAGGAAAGGAATAAAAAACAACGTTACTGCAGATAAATGACTTAAACAAATATTGCATAATAACACAGACAAACACCTTAGTGATAATTTGGTCGAAAGGGCATATGATCAATGATAATGGTGATACATGATAATAGTGATCCATGATAACAGTGATCCATGATATAATAGTGATTCATGATAATAGTGATCAATGATATAATAGTGATCAATGATATTAGTGATCCATGATAATAGTGATCCATGATAATAATCCATGATAATAGTGATCCTTGATATAATAGTGATCCATGATATAATAGTGATCAATGATAATAGTGATCCATGATAATAGTGATCCATGATAATAATCCATGATAATAGTGATCCATGATATAATAGTGGTCCATGATAACAGTGATCCATGATACAATAGTGATTCATGATAATAGTGATCCATTATATAATAGTGATTCATGATAATAGTGATCTATGATATAATAGTGATCCATGATAATAGTGATCCATGATAATAGTGATCCATGATAACAGTGATCCATGATATAATAGTGATCCATGATATAATAGTGATCCATGATAGCAGTGATCCATGATATAATAGTGATCCATGATAATAGTAATCTATGATATAATAGTGATCCATGATAATAGTGATCCATGATAATAGTGATCCATGATAATAGTGATCCATGATAATAGTGATCCATGATATAATAGTGATCCATAATATAATAGTGATCCATGATAACAGTGATCCATGATATAATAGTGATTCATGATAATAGTGATCCATGATATAATAGTGATCCATGATAACAGTGATCCATGATATAATAGTGATCCATGATAATAGTGATCCATGATATAATAGTGATCCATGATAACAGTGATCCATGATATAATAGTGATCCATGATAATAGTGATCCATGATATAATAGTGATCCATGATAACATAGATCCATGATATAATAGTGATCCATGATAATAGTGATCTATGATATAATAGTGATCCATGATAATAGTGATCTATGATTTTCGGAAGACTTACCAAAAAGTTTAGATGATTTGAAATGAAAAATTAAATTATTTGTCCAAGTTCTGTGTTCTTAGAAATAACATTCGGTTAGTTTATATTGTGTCGATTTAACTTATCTCGACAATCTAAAGTCGATAGGAAATAGTAACTTCATTTCAAAATGGCCTTTAAAATAAGTAGCGTAATTTTGTAAAATACAATTAACCCAAAGTGAAACATTCCAATCCCCTGTCTCCTAAATTTTCATAATTTAGGTTTCAAACGTGGTTGTACACGTGAAAATCTGGTCGAAGTGCATCGTTGGTTACCCAAGGTACCATGATTACATCACTCCATTCAAGTCCCACGGTACTTTAATGGAGTGATGTACCCTATTCAAAGTGTGATGTACCGTAATCAAAGTACCGTGGAATGCAGTGTTTAATAGCGAGACCATCTGTGGGGGCTGACGATGAGCGACGTGCCCCTCTACTCTCCGATGGTCGCTGGCAGTCAAAATATCCATCGATGATTCAGATCGGCTAGAAATGTAACCGCCGACATCGGCCTACTTTGAAATAAAACATTTTTGATGGTTTAGCAAATTAAACGTCGAAACAACAACATCTAGATCGAGCAACCATTTTAATTTTTTGTTATATGTTCCAGACCGTTCACTTTTCTAAATAATGTTTAATCCTTGTCATGCTGAACCCGGAATATTCCGGTTTTAGCAGGAGATGTAGACCAAGATAAGTCAGCACATAAGTTCAGTCTGATCTTGGTCTACACCTCCTGCTTGTAATTTTCCTGTCAGAGTTGTGCAGTTGATTTCTAAAAGAAACAAGTTCAATGCTTTCAGCCATTTGATTTTACAGCAATTTAGTTCAGTAATTTATACAGCATGAAAAGGTTTAATATTGAAGTGAAACTTCCTGTTGGAACACTGTGAGAGTGACAAGTCACTTTGTCTATCAATCCATTACCAAAAAGACACAAATTTCGACTTGTCATTCGGAATTGACCAATGCTTGCCCCGCCCTATTCTCAATTTGCCCCCCCCCCCCCCCCCTTGGACTCCAACAGGATGCCCGCCCCACTTCGATTCAAGCGGCGTGATTTTGCAACATTTATGGTCGGTAGTATACAACAAAAAAGTAGACTGGCTGATTAGCGACCAGGTCGTCATAAGTACAGCTTGAACCAGCTGTAGTTACGACGTTTTAGTCGCAAATCGAAAATATTAACAAAATGGCGGCTAATCTTGGTGTTCAAAACTCGCTTCTGGTCTTAATGAATAATTCCATTGGTCGGCCGATTATTTGATTGATAGCCGAAATTGGCCAATTCAAAGAGGTTGCGAACGACAATTCAAAGTACGTTTAAATTGAAAACTAAGAATGATTAGATTGATTTTGTGTTTAAAGATTTCTCTCAGCAGAAGAACAAGTAGTTAGTGTAGGCTAAGATCAGAATGCACGTCTGTGCAGTCTGATCTTAGTCTACACACTTGCCAAAAGCATAATCAAAGTAGGAATATTCCGGGATCAGCATGACAAGGGTTAAATTGCTTCCCTACAGCGACAAAATGAGAGATTGTATGATAATGTATGTAGGTAAGCGATCACATCTGTTGACAAAAGGACATTATTATACTTATTTGTCTATTTTTATGTTTATATAAGTGATTAAATTTCGGTACCAGTTCAACATTGTAAATGCATCAATGACTGTGAATTGATGCAGTACCAAAACGATCATTTGTAGTTTTTTGTAGCACTTGTCACGTTTTCAAAACCTAAGTCTCATAAATAAAATTACGTGCATACATAAATGTCGGGTAGAAACGACTTTTGGCTGGTAAAAGCAATACACATGGCAATAAAATAGACGACGAAAGACAGCTTTGCTTTAAAAAAAAAGAACTTGTCGATTTCATATCATCCGTCGTTAGCATGCGTATCAGCGTGATAACATCAAATTTGAACGCAAAAGAAATCTACCGAAATAAATCACAGATGTCACCGATATAGGCTGAGTGGATGGTACTTATGTTTTAAGAATACTGTTTTAGAACACCTCTGTTATAACCCTTTACAAAAGTTATAGGATGTTCCAAATTCTAAGATGTTGCAGGCGATAATTTTTAGTTAATGATTTTTTTTAAAAAAGGTTGTCGTTTGGGGTAGAAAACATTGTGGATAATGAAGAAATTACTCGCAACGAGCAATTTCTTCATTTCCACAATGTTTCCAAAACTTTTTTTCTTGAGTGCGTCAAAGAGCGCGATTATATGGAAATGATTTAAGAAGTCGTTCGGAGTTAGACCGAGATGATTATCGTGAAAAATGACAATATAACCCATTACCAGACAGTGACATTTTAGACTGGTCTTAATTGAATGAAGTTGGCGACGATAATTTAAAGTTTATGAAATTTTAGTTTTTTTCAACTTTCCGGATAGAAATTATTGTGTAAACTGAAGAAATTGCTTGTTACAAGCAATTTTTTCATTTTAAAGAATGTTTTCCGAAATGTCTTTCTTGGGAGGCGTCCAAAGGCGTCATTGTGTGGGAATGGGTAAACCCATTTTCCATACATTAACGCTATTTGATGCCCCCACCCCCAAGAAAAGGAGCTTGTGCTTATTACAAGCTATTTTTTTCATTATCCACAATATTTCCTTCTCCCAATGAAAAAAAAGAAGAAGATGAGATATGTAATAAATGTTTAAAAAAATAACCAAATAAAAGAAGTAATAGATAGATAAATATAAAATAGATAAAACGAATGTAATTTTATCAACTAAAATTGTCGTCTGTAACATTTTTGAATTTGTAGTCGTCTAAATTTCATGCCGTCTTGTAATGGGTCAAAAGGGAAAAGAAAAATACTCTTTATGCAATAGCTTGTATCCCTGTTTAGCAGCTGAAGAAGCTAAGTCATGTAAGATATTACAAAAAGAAAAATGTATTTCATTTCTTCACACAATTTTTTCTTGCCTATCTGGTAAAAAATCCATGTAGGTCATCCAAGTTTCATCAGAAAAAAGAGCTGTTGTTCTAAAGAGGCCTTGCATGATCGACGCCATGCAAACTTCAATAACGGTTCACGACAAATTACACTACCTAAGGCGGGGGGGGGGCTGTTTTACATCTTACCCAACCGACATTGCAAGCCCTGTCACCTCTTGCTTTCTTTATGACTGCTGACTTGCAAAAATAAGCTTTTATATAAGCTATTCAGTAGTAGCGGAGCATGGCTTATAATAGACGGTATTATTTTGAACAATTTACGGCTAGTTACATGTAACAAAAGAAGTGAAACGGTTTGTAAGCGTTCTTAAAGTCGTAACTATAGCTTAATTAAGCTGCAGTTACGACACTTAAGTCATTTAACCAGCTAAAATATTTCACAAAGAATTTGGCAGATGTCGGAGTTCAGATAGGTAAAACACATATATAAATCTATAATACGAAAACATCGTGGCTTTTAATCCACATCTTCTTGCGTTGTTGTTTTTGTCTATCGTTTACCCTCTTTTATTTACATATTTTTCCTCAGTTATTATGTTCATTCCTTTTTATATCCCCGTCATGTAATGACTACGGGCAGGTAAACCTACCTCTGTCGTGCGTACATGTAAGTGTCAAATTCTTATCCGGTGATTATCTTATACATTTATGGCTTGGTTTCAAAATCACTTAGTCAGCTGTTCCAGTGTCATACTCAAAAGGTCAAGGTCAAGAATGAAGGTCAAATAACGAACTTGATCTATTCCGGAATATATCTACTACATTTGCACATTCAAAATAAGTTGGCACAGTTGTTACCCTTGATCAATACAAATGTCATACATGAAGTTCTGCAGGAAACTTCCAAGTGTAAGGTCACAGCTGAATGTCGTTTGATATGCACCTAAGTAGGGGCATCCTTGCTTGTGACACATTTCTTGTCTCGTTTTTAGCTTAGCTGAGCACAACGTGATCAAACACTGTCCGGCGTCCGTCGTGTAACGAGTGCCATCTGTAAACATCCTGTGTGAGCTTAACAGGCCAATTTTTTTGGCTCAAATGTCTTCATAAATCTTCACCGAGTTCGATATTGGGTCGCAGGGGTTAAGAAACAAGGTCAACAGGTCAAATATTTGAAAAAAACTGGAGTGTACTCTAGAAATCTCATTTTTGGCTAAAAAGTCTTGATATTTGGTCATAATATTTGTCTCTTTGAAATATTGGTCATAAACAATATTGCGTCGCATGAGGTCGAAAACTACGTCAAAAGATCAAATCTTTAATGCACTCTAGTGACAACAATTTGGCCGAAATATCTTGATATTCGGTCCGAATGTATGACTCAAGAAAATCTCGGCCAAGTATTATATTGGATCATATGTGGTAAAAAGTAGGCCACCAGGTCAAGCCAAGAAAACCTCTGTGTGTAATCTAGGCCACATTTTCGGATGAGATGTCTTGATACTCGGTCATTTTATTTATCTCCAAGAAATACAGTTCAAGTTTGATATTTGGTCAGGTGGGGTCAAAAGCAAGGGCACTCGGTCAATTAAAAAATGATTTTATGTATTCTAGAGGCTACATAATATTCAATATCTTTGTTTGTTTTTCAGAATATTTGTCTCTTTCAAATCTGGGTCAAAGATCACAAATTGAAATCTTAGAAAACATTATACGCAATCTATTTTTAAATTCATTGAACCTTGACCAGAATATTTGTGTCCGTGAAATGAACCAAAGCCGATATCTAGTCACATGGGACAAAAAAGATAGGTCATTGGGTAAATCATAAAAATAAGTCATCTTCTTGTCTTGAAATTTCGTTCTAGTTCAGTGTCTAGTCCATTAATTTAAACCCTATGAAATAAAACCTCCTTATTATTCCGAAACTTTGTACGAACGCCTTTCCGTTTTTGATTTCTTGTATAAGATTTTGACTACGGGTAACTTTGCATCTTAATTCCTTCTGCAGTCATCGACTCAGGCGACGCATGTAGGGCTAATGGCCCTCGTATTCATGATCTTTGTACTTTCTCATTTTCTTTTGTATATTTTATCAGTTTTTCAGACATACACATAAGTTTTCCAAAAAAAGCAAATAACTGAGAGTGAATTTTCAAGTTTATAATGTGTTTTTGAGAACGCTTTTGATATGTAATGTAACGGAATACATATTGATATATATTAATGCAGAACTGTTGTAAATACAGTCAAAAAGTAATTGTGCAAGCACCATCTCTTGTCTAATCTACCCATAATAATAAAATCCATGCATAAATCTAAAATCCATTTACTTCATTTCCCCAAATTCATTCTTTTTTATTCTTTTTCATTTGCTTTCGATCCAATTATATTGCTTAATCTTACACAGCCTTCCTTTACCCATACTTTCTATTTGTATATCATACGTGGTTTTGAATTTTATAAGAAAAAAATAGAGAGAAATACAATCTCCTTCGTTAATAGCTTACTGGTACAAGCATCTGCATTCCCCTAATACAATAAATTGGAAATCATGAAGGGAAAATGAGATATAGACAGGTCCAAATTGACTGAATTTGCAGACGACAAGTTCAAATTATTGAAGCTTCAAAAACTTTTCAATCTGGGTTCCAAACACTGTGGAAAATGAAGAAATTGCTTGTCACAAGCATTTTTTTCATTCTCCACATTGTTTTCCCAAGCTTGTTTTCTTCGGGGATGTAAAAGGCGGAATCGTGTGGGAATAGATTAAGGTGGAGATTATTATACAATAGTAACTGACATAAGAACCACATGTGTCCTCAAGTAATAAGGGAGGATTAACCGAAAAACCCACACCTAAATAATTGGGAATAGGTATCCATATAAAATCCCATTAAATAAGGTAGATCTAGGAGGGATCCATAGCCATATAAAATCCCATTACATAAGGTGGATCTAGGAGGGACTATTTAACATGTTCGGTCAAACAGAGAATATTTCAATAATGGAAGTAAATATATATACTAGACGATAGAGCTTTGAAAAGCAACCTAAAATCGAAGAGTTGTGACTAGGTCGAAAACCATGCCCTAAACTCTTTCCCACGCAATCCCTCCTTTTTACTCTCGAAGAAAAAATAACTTTTGGAAAACATTGTGGAAAGTGGGAAAAAATGCTTGTTTCAAGCAATTTCTTCATTTTCCACATTGTTTTCTATCCAAACAGGCGAAAAAAATCAATTCTATGGACCAGTCTAAAAAAATTATTTGGGAAAAGGATAATCTGTGCAGCTGATTATGCACGCCTTAACACATAGACATGGGTCTTTGTCATACCCGAGACAACTTATTATCTCTCCCGCATAAAGGGAAAATGTTGAAAAATCCGAAAAAACCAGGCCCTGTTTAGACTGCGTGGATTGCACGTTGTTGAAAAAAATCTCAGATGACAGAAAATTGAACAGCAAAGTCTGAAAAGTGCTTTTGGATTTAATTTGTTTCTGCCCATCTATGAACCACGGATGTGAGTCTTTAATAGGCATGTTAATGTCAAAATGAGTCTCAAATGCTACTATTTTAAGACAAAAGGATAAACATGGTAACCATAAAGGTAAAAAGGTAGGCATATTATAGTCCACATATTTGTCATGGGACCATATAGGTTTGCCCACAAACGTCTCATATAAATCCCAGTTGCTTGTCGCATCTGGGTCACAGATTGGCAGCCCATATAGGTACACACATCTTTTTTGCGCACTGGGTAGCACCTCTTTATTGGAAAGGTGGACGTTGTCCCATTCCCACACAAGCCCAATTTTTACGCCCCTTATGAAGAAAGCTTTTGAAAACATTGTGGAAAATGAAGAAATTGCTTGTATCAAGCAATTTCTTCATTATCCGCAATGTTTTCTAGTCCTAAAAACGAAATAATTTAAAATTCTATCTACTTGAAATTGTCTTCTGCAATTTCTTTTGATTTAGGCTAGTCTAAAGTTTAATCGTGTGGGAATGGGTTAAATTACAAATTGCATTAATCGAGCTTTGTTTTAAGAATGTTCAAAGGTTGTTTTAAAACCGAGAATTGGCTTCGACACAAAGAGATATCAAAGACGACCTGATTGGAATCACACGAATCTGTCCTGTCTGAACACATTCCTTCCAACTCTGACTTGTATTCTGATTTTTGCTACAAACATTATTGTTTAAGAGTACGATAGTTTTTTCTTTCGTTGGGGAAACAACAAAAGTACTTCCACACAAGGAGGCTGGAAAGGTCGTAAAACAAGAACACGAATACTCATGTCGATAAGACACGAAAAAAGACAAACAAACAACAAAAATATTCTTCAACTAAAATCAACTACCATTAATTACTGTTATAGCAAATTATGGAAACGTAAGCGTTGTTGGTATATAAAGAAAAGCCTAGATATAAGAAGTTGAGTTTATATGTATTTTTTTAACTGTAAACAACCCAAAGTTCATTTAAGTAGCACTGTGTATAGTCTTTTCAAGTATATTGTTGATAATACAGAGAAGAAATCAGCTAGAAAACCAACTCCTGCCATAATATGCTATGCAGAGTCATATTCAAGTTCTGCTTCGTCATCTCCTTGTTTCTGGTTCCATGGCATAGACTTACAAATGACGACCAACCGTCGGATTTGTACCCCCAACGATATCATGTTCTTAACAATGAAGAACACAAGAGAGAACGTAACGACGCCCTCCCCAACAAGAAGATAAATTCGGATCACTAGGAACGACCCATCTAGCAGGACCAATGTGAAGATGATTTGTAGCGCTTCTGTAAACAATGGTCCAAAATTAATCATTATATACTTGGGTAGGCGTTTGGTGTCCTTACTCTTTCCGTCTATATCAATCAGGGGTATAAACTTGATAAAGCTGACTGACCACGCTGCCAGAACCCAGTACATTAGCATGTTGCTGGCTCGAACCTCCGGCTGGTCGGTCAATGACAGGAGATCCATGATGTCGGAAGCGTTAGCGATGAAGTCCATAATAACAGACGCCAGGGTTCCCAAACTTACAACACCACCCTGTAGTAACCAGCGAGCGAATATGGTCAGGTATACGATGGCGTCACTGGCGACAATCGTCCATACGTCTGTTTTCTTGGGAACGCCATTCTCTGTGCCCATGTCCTAGAAAAGAGAGAAAATAAATAAATTGGTATTTTACCTTTGTAGAATAATATCCCCCTCCTTCTGTAACAGATCAAAATTCATGTTCGCCTAGTTACGCAAAACAGAAAATCGATAGATGCGGATATTTTTTAAAGTCTCACATGTTTGAAAAGGTGTATTTCAAATTATTTTCTGCCTTGGCTGATAATTTTAAAAGAGCAATCTGCCTAACGTTAAAAGTTTAAACCTGTTTTAGTCACCCTAACTAAAGGAGAGTTATACACGAAGGAAAAATGGACGATAACGTGTGAATGTCCTTGACATTTTCTTCGAAAGAATACATGCATTTTGTTTAACATTGCATGGTCCTTTGTGTGATAAAGCAGGTAATCACGAACTGATATTTTATCTTGTTTTTTATTGGTCTCTTGCAGTGAGGAACAATCGACCAATCGCAATTGTCAATCAAGGAATCAATCGACCAATCAAATCATTCATTTAGCCAGGAATTCAAATTTGAACTCCGACATTGGTCGCCATTTATGTGAAACATTTTTGTTGTTTGTATAAGCTGTAGTTACGACGTTTAGGTCGCGAACCAACTACTCAACTGTTTTGTTGCATGCTACTAGCTATATATTTTGCAAAATAATGCCGTTTAAAATCGAACTGGAACTTCCTGTCGGAGTCAATGGGCTGAGCTTACGACGTGTGTGGGCGGGGCCAGCGATTGTTAAATTCGTGTGTTACTTTTGGGGGAGAGCGTCCCCAAAACGGGATTGCTAATATCAGAGTTGGTCGAAGAGAAAAACAATCGACACGAAAATACTTACATTCATCTGAAGTTGCCAGATCAGTGGCAGGGTTGTCACCAGATACACAAGTAAGCATGGCACCCACCTGTAATATACTTTACTTATTGTTAAACCTATCCCACGCAATGACGCTTTGAAAAGCCCCTATATATACATGAAAGCTTTTGGAAAACATTGTGGAAAATGAAGAAATGGCTTGTAACAAGCCATTTCTTCATTGTACACAATGTTTTCTAACCCAAAAGACAAAGATTTTAAAGGATCCATCAACCTAAAATGGTCGTCTGCAACTTCTTTGAATTTTGAATGGTCTAAGAGTTTATCGTGGAATGGGTTAAAATCTTAATCAGACGACAACATTTTAGATTTTCTTTTATGAAAGTACTTTAAGACAGCATTTTAATTTGACGGATCGTGGCTTCAATCGAAGAATCAATCGACCCGAAATGAACGTTGAACTCCGACCTTGGCATATGTTTGCGAAAATATACGAAGGATTGATTCGATCGCATAAATCATCACAGCGATCTTGATAAACCCTACGTTGTTTGGACTCATACGAATCGTGTCACTAAGATGATTCTAACGTGTTCCAACAACATTAAATTAGACAAGAAATATTAGTAAAATTTAGCAAATATGAAAACTTCTTTATGAGAGCTTTCGATTTTGAAAGGGGAATTTCGATTAAAGTCGCTTAGTAGAAGAGGTCTCTTAATAGATGTGGTCTATCGAGAAAGATGGGCTGTATCTGAATTTATGTGAAATATAAACAACTTCACTCAAGCAGAACCAAATGATGTCTCAACGATGACGCCCATCAAGAAAAGCAATTGGAAAAAATATTGTGTAAAATGAAGAAGTTACTTGTAACAAGCAATTTCTTCATATTACTTAATGTTTCTACCAAGAAAGTTGAAAAAACCTAAAGTTTCAATATCTTTAAATTATTGTCTACAGCTCCTTTCAATTACGACCAGTCTGAAACGGTGCCGTTTGGTAATGGGTTAAATGTAAAAGTGCACACAGACAATTTATGGTATTTATATTTTGAATGCGGATTAAACAAAAAAAGATAATCCCCACTTGAAAAGGTAGAATTTGGAAAAGTGAAAGGTCAACGGTCTAAAGTTCACGTGTTCTTTTGGAATTGTAATTCACTGATGTCGGACAAATCTTCCCAAAAAGTCAATTGCACCTTCGTCACAGTTGAATGCAGTTTCTACACAGTGCAGTAAATCTCGAAGTAAGCGACCACATGAGGGACGGAGAAAAAAGTGGTCACTGACTGGTCGCTTAGAACACTTTTTTTGCCAACGATATTAAGGATTGATTCGATTGTATACATAAATTATTGCTGAATTTTCTTTAATCCTATGTTGTTGGGATTCATTAGAATCGTCTCATTGAGACGATTCTAATGAGTTCCAACAACATAGGAACTAGTTGTCACTTTACTTTTTAGCAAAATACCTTCTCTTCCTAAAAGCTGTTGCTTTTGAAAATGGAAATTTGATGATGATCGCTTTATGGACGTGGTCGCTTAGTAGAAGTGGTAGCTTGAGCAAGAATAATTTACCTTCATTATGCTGGATAATTCAAAGTTGCATGACGAAATTGTGTGTTCTTTTTTGAGATGACTCTGCAAAAATTGCTCCGTGAAATATCTAACATGATCTAATACGATTTAGAACTTAATTTTAGGAGTACGATAAACATCTTATTTATTAGGTGACATCTTGACTTTGATAAGATATCCGAACATTAAGCAAAGAACCATTTGGTTTGCGTTGTTAATCTAGATGAAACCCAGTGAAATGGAACTGTGGTGCAATAATCTCTAGTTTAACCCATTCCCCCACGATGGCGCTTTCTGACGCCCCCCACCCCACCCTCATTTGGAATACATTATTTAAAATGAAGAAATTGCTTGCAATAAGCAGTAGCTTCATTTTTTAACATTGTTTTCTATCCGGAAAGTTAAAAAAAAAATTAAAATTTCATAAACATTAAATTGTCGTCTGCATCGCCTTTGAATTTGGACAAGCGTAAAATTTTGTGTGGGAATTGAAGTGGGAGATGTAAAATAAGCAAGGCATATAAATAATGGTGATTTTTGAATCATTTAATGAAATTTTGCTTTCACCTCATTTCCATGTATAAATATGTTGATCACTTATTTTGGCTATATTGTGAAAACTTGAAAAAAGAAAAATCCTAGGAAAGTGGTTTAAGTAAACTCGACCCTGTCCTATCGAAATTAGTTCAAAGAAGAATAAACCCATTCAAACACAAACCCCCTCAAGCAATTTTAAGGAACAAAAGGTTGGAAATGAAGAAATTGCTTGGTACAACTGATTGTCCGTGGCAAGTTGAGATGAGAATTAACCCGAGGTGTATTCATATTTAAGAGATCACGTGATATGCGTTATCAAAAAACTCGAAATGAATTTGTCTTGTGTTCATTTTGCGATTTTGTTAAATCTAAGTTGAAATGCGGAGCTTAAAAACTACAAAAATAGTTAATCCATTCTATTCCAATGACGCTTTCTGACTTCCCACAAGTATTTTTTTTTAAAAACGTTGTGTAAAATAAAGAAATAGATTGCAACAAGCAATCTTTTCATTTCATAATATTTTCTGCCTAGAAAGATAAATAAATTCAACATATTATAAGATCTCAATTTTCGTCTGCAACTTCTTTCAATTTGGACCAGACTAAATTTCTCTAGTCTGGGCATGGGTTAAGGCCCAGCATACTGAAACTTTCAGAACTTCCCTCAAACAATCGCACAAACACGGTGGAATCGCTCGGCAACTTAATTTCCAAAAGCTTTTGATAAACTAAACAACAACAACCACATCACCACATTTACCTTTAATCTTGTACTAGCCTAAATTCATCAACATATATAAACTACCTAAAACCTATTCATTATTTGGAATTTGTATTTACCGATTTTCAAAGGTAAGGAATATTTGTTATCCAACGTAACGCAGCGATTTTCCATGAAAATACGATAACCATTTATTCATTATTACAATTGTTTCTGATCAGAGATTTTAAATCTACCAATAAGTAGTGGTTTCATCTTTCTTTTTCGATGTGGTTTTTTAAGATTTCGAACAAGAGAGAACGAGTGAAAAAAAACTTAAAGCACGGTCTATAGTGATATATACTCTATGTTCGTTATTCATCTAAAGGAATAGCGAAAATGAGCATATATTCTAATCAGATTCCCAAAATAATATTGATTAGATAAAAAAACATGGCTTTAATGGGCGGGGTTTATTTCCATATATTGTCAAAACTTTAAAAATCTTCTTCTCAAAAAACAGTTGGTAGATTTCAACCAAATTGGATCACATGGAAGATCTTCTGGTGACTCCTTTTGAGATTCTTTCAAAGAATTTTGATCGGTTGAAAAATTGCTTAGATGGTCGTGGCTTTTGTCAATATATGTTCTACAGGAAAATGTTAAAAAAATATAATACCTGTTTCATCTGATTTAGTAAATGAATGGACTTTTGTAAAACAATATTAAGTTTGAAATATTAAAACATTTCATTGACAAGATTTATTTGCCACTCATCATGAATATGACACAGTTCATAATGAATTCCTGAAAACACCATTTGGTCAATCGGTACAATCAGGCCTGTGAAGCGATACAGGCACTCAAGCGCCTCTAGTTTTCTTCATATTGTTATGCTGTATAAATTACATAAATGAATTGCTGTAAACCATAGGGCTTAAAGCACTAATAGAACTTGTTGTTCAAAAATCAATATCTATTTTAGAAATCAATTTCATAGACAACTCTGACAGGAAAAGCACAAGCAGGAGGTGTAGACAAAGATCAGACTGCACTTATGTGCAGGCTGATCTTGGTCTACACTTCCTGGCAAAACCGGAATATTCCGGGTTCAGCATGACAAGGGTTAATATTGTTCCAGTCTCAAAACCGAGTCTTAAGAAACTTTAGAAGGATTTTTTATGACCAGAGAGACGAAACCTTTTGAAATTGAGAAACGGCTGCTGTGAAACTTCACAATAATGACTACTTTTGTATTTTTTGTTATTGTGTGGAATAAATTAAACATTTTCGTTAAATTAATTAAATTCTTGGGAAATCTTATCGAGTTTTTGAATGTAGCCATGAAGATGATTTCTATAAACAAGATTACAAGATTCTGTTGGAAAACCAAAGAAAGTTGACTGGTAGATTTAATGTTTTGATTAGAAACTATACAACTTTTTGTTAAATTTAGACATGGAACTCTCATAGAAAAAATATACCCATGGAATGAAAGGACAGGTGATTGTACATAATTTGACATGTTTACCATGTTTACTCTTAAGTTCCTTAATCTTTCAACCAAACTTGATATCGTAACAAATGTGAGTTGAGCTTACTTCAGATTCTTAAAAAATGGAAATGTAAACTCTCAAATCAAGAATGGTAACTCTGATTTAATTTTATTTGAATATGTTGCTTTTTAACTGAGGTTTATTATTAATCTTTCCTGGGCACCGAATAGCGGTATACAAAGCTCATGCTGCTAAATAAATTATTAGAAAACCCAAAGATTGTTAATGCTGTAGGACTCTCATATTTAAATTTAAAACAACTAAATTAACTAACACTTAACCCATCCCCACAGAGTCCCTCTTTTTAAATATTAAAGAAAAACATTTAAAGAAATGTATTTTAAGAAAAGGGAGAAATTGCCTGTAACAAGCAATCTCTTCTTTTCTCAAAGTATTTTCTAGCTTGTATAACAAATATTTTCCAATTTTAACAAAATTAAAATCGCTGTCTGCAACTTCTTTTGGACCAGTCTAAAACTTTGCCGTCTGGTAATGGGTCAAAAGATACTTGTTATCAAGGTCTGGGGATCTGTATTTCGTCAACATCTTTTGTGTGGTCTAAACGTTAAAATACGATTTTCAGGGCAAATTTACTGCAATGTAGACTATTTCTTATCGGAAACATAGCTAACGTTTTCAAATTACTGACAAAAAATATGATTTATGTCGGTTGATAAAGTCATGGTTGTTACATGCGACCCCGCCAGGGGAAATAGGACCTCCCGGGAGTGCGATCAGACAGCGTTGTCACCCGGGAGTGCGAACAGACAGCGGTGTCAAGGGTCGAAACCTTTCGCTCTTTCACTACTTTCTGAAATTCTATGATTGGTGGCCCCGCCCACTTACCTCCAACAGGAAGTTATGTTAAGTTATTAAACCGCGTTATTTCGCAAGATTCATAGCCTGTAACAAGCTACAGCAAAATAGTTATTTGGCGACCTAAACGTCGTAACTACAGATTGAATAAGCTGTACTTAGGACGTGTTAATTCACCAAAACAACAAAAATGCTTCATATAAATGTCTGCCAAATTTGGAGGTCAAAGTTCACTTCTAGCCTAATTAAATGATTTAATTTGTCAGTCGACATGTTTAAATGTTACGAAATGTTTAAAGCATCCACACGAATGCTTGACCAGATAAAACGAAGGAATTGTTTTTCGTATTTCAGCTGTCATGTTTGAAAAAGAAATGTACTTTTCATTGAGAGAAAATGATTTTTTATAAAAAATATTTTTGCGTCAAAATTCAAAGTAATTTCAGTTATTTCTTTTACAAGGAAACATGTTACGTTTTTTATTATAGCCTTTTCCTTGCTATTGACACCTTTACAAAGTAAAGAATGCTAAGAGTAGCCCGAAATCAAATATTACAAAACCTTCATAAAATTTGACCATGGAAAACGTCGTAAGAAAACGAGAAAATATTTGCATCATTTATGACAATGGTTCGTCACTATTCAGCTTTCATTTTTCAATTCGAATCAAATCTTGAATCTGCTACTCTTATATTCTGGTCCAATCGTGGGTCGTCTGGTGATTGATTTTTAAAATTAACTGGTGTTAACTCATTTTTATGAGATTTAAGGTTTCTTTGAGTCAACGTTGAAGAGTGGACGAGCAAGTTTAACCCATTATCGGACGACATAATTTTAGACTGGTCAAAATTGAAAGGGGTTGCAGACGACAATTTATAGTTTGCAAAATTTTATTTCTTTTCAACTGTCGGGGTAGAAAAAACTGTGGAAAATGAAGAATTGCTTATAACAAGCAATTTCTTAATTTAACTCAATGTTATTCAAAGCCTTTTCCCCCGAGGGCGTCTAAAAGCGTCAATGTGTGGGGATGGGTTATTTGAGAGAAATATCGTATACTTACCACGTCCATTCCCTTCCAAGCCTCCTAAAGACCACCTGTGAGTATTCCAGGGCCATGAAGATAGCGCATATCGGAGCACACCCCCAGTTCCAGTGATTTTTGGTCACGGTGATGGTTCTCACTATGGTCAGGGCGTTGATGACGACAAGGGTCAAGCGAACTATAACCCCGACAGTGTAGTTACAGGATGGACCGCGAGTATCCTCGAACCTTGCAATGAACACACCATTTTCATAGTTTCCGGGGGCTTTCATCTTGTCAGTGATATTTTCCTCCTTGCCGCCGAATGGCAGACTCAAACCACCAAATTTGTCCATAACTCCATTTAGTCCATTACTGTTCTTTTCGTCATCACCACCAGAAGGTTTATATACAGCATCTGTTTGATCTGATTTACCGAAAACACCGAATTTATCTTTGAAAGTGGCGAGCTTTTCCTTTCCTTCTGATAGTTTACTATTCACGCTCACTGGTAAAACAGATTTCCCGATTTGTTTGCCATTTGATGGATTTGGATTATCTGTTTTGTCGCCGCCGGCAGAAGGTTTGTTTACAGCATCTGTTTGATCTAAATCTTTGTCTTTCGATTTACCAAAGATACCAAATTTATTTTTGAAAGCAGCCAGCTTTTCCTTTCCTTCTGATAGTTTACTGTCGACACCCATTGGCAAACCAGCATTCCCGCTCTCTTTGCCATTTGGTGGACTTGTAGTATCAGCCTTACTATCTGATGTACTTTGAGAACCGGACCAAAGATTAAATGACCCGAAAGCTTTCTGTTTAAGGTTCTCAGGATTCAGACTATTACGAACATTTTCGATGGTTTCTCGTGGCGCATTAGTTATTCCGCTTATGTTGCCAGCAAGGGGGGACGCACTGATCTGTGATGTTGGTTCATTGACATCAGGATTTGTTCCATTGGTGCTTATATTCCCAAATATACCACTAGGTATTGCCCCAATCTGTCCAAATTTCGGGTCGATATATGAAGACTTCAAATCTTGGGCCCGCTCTAGTAGTTTTTCTTTACCAATTCCGTTTTGTATTTCTGACCCTTGTTTAACTATGTCACTTGTTTGAGCTTTGTACTCATTGGCTCTTTCATAAAAATTGCCAATTGTACCTTCTTGTTGCATAGGATGCGATAGGTAGGTGGGATTCAAGCTGGCTGTGTGATTCTTTACATTTCCAGAAGAAATGGTGATATTACCCATATCTTGGTCATCAAAGGTTGATTTTTTATCAGATGGTCTTCGAATCTTGGTTGAAGTAGTAAATGCATGGTCCTGTCTGCCTTTTGAATTATAGCTGGTTTCTACCCTAGTGGGTCTAGAGAACGATTTATAGAACATTCTATTTTGATCCAGCATTCGGGCACGATAAGTTTGGGCTCGACCAAGCATACCCACGTGATGAGACTTCGATCTCTGTATTTTCTTAGCTGCAGCGAGTTTACCATCCTCGGTGACATAGTAGATAAGTTGGCCTTTGGCGGCTCTACCATAAACATTTGAAGGATTCGCGTTATGGCGTGCAAAGTTAACATTTTTGTCACCATTGTTAGCTGGACCTTGTACCTGTCCCTGATTAACCATAACACTTACCCCATAATCATGTCTCACATCAATCCCCTCCGTTTTTTTAGCTCTCTCTGTGTTAGGTAAAGTATCACCTAAACGTTGATCTCTATGCCTACTATTGTTGTAGTTTTGATTTATCTCCGACAGTGAAAGTCCAGGTGCGACATTTATCGAGTTAGAGTCTGCTTTAAGCTTCCACTCCGATCCTCTATCGCTAGTTTTGCCGGCATTCTTATCGCCTTCGACCACAGACGGTTTGGTTCCATTGGGGTTGGGATTCCCTTCATTATCTGTCGAAAACCCCAAGTTTTGTACACCATTCATGACCGGAGCTGGTACAGAACCAAGTGCAACATCTTTACCTTGAGCAATAATGGAATCCCCTTTTTGTTTCACTTGTTCGGTTATATTATCAAATTCCCCTGTAAAATCACCGATTCCTTTCTGAACTATGTTAGATGGCTGACTCACAGTTTCTTTGCTAAGATTCACAGCATCGGTTCCGTAGTCATTAATATGTTCTGTCAAACCGGATGCTTTACTGTTAATTTGTTCCGTTATCATTTCTTTCTTAGAATTGAAGAAGTCTGTGCCTCTTTTTAAGAAATTCATGGTTTTCGAAAAATAACCCCTCTCTCTAACCCGTAAGAGTGGGAAATTGCAAGTGAACTAACAACTTACTTACGTAGTAGATTTATTGTGCGATGGGTTGAAAGAAAGATGTGATATAACGGGTGAGCTTGTAAAACATCGTAACTAAAGTTTATGTAGGCTGTAGTTACGATGTTTTATTGCGTAAATCGACGGTACTTATAATGGATCATCCAACCTTATCTTAAAATTTTAAGCCTTTCATAGTTTGATAATATACAGATTCCGATTTTGTTAAGAGGATAGAGGACATCTGGTTTCTGTATTTATTAACCGACGGGCCTATTGAGAAACAACTGTAAATATGAAACAATGCTAATAATGGAAGGAAAAACTGATAAGTTGGATAGGAAACAAATACGGTAAATCCTGTAACAAACAACCACTCGTTGGACGACCAAAAAGTGGTCGCTTGAGAGAGTGGTCGCTTAAAACACATTTTATGAAATATATCGATAGCTTAGAGCAAAAACATAGTATGGCTCTAAACTATTACAAAATTCTCCTTAAATCCTATGTTGTTGGGACGCATTAGAATCGTCTCACCGAGACGATTATAATGCGTTTCAACAACAATGGATTTAGATATGACATGTTTTAGCTTATACGACCACTTCTCCATGACAGCTTTTTTTAAAAGAGGATTTCGAATTTGGTCATTTAACGGAAGTGGTCGCTTAATAGAGGTGTTCGCTCGGGCAAAATTGACAGTATTGAATTTTTAAAGAGTATTAGCACAAGAGACCCAAGAGGGTATTTTAATTTATCCAACTTAGGGCCCAATGATATTAAATTATCTAAAAGTATTAAACACGGATTAAATTTGATAAAAGTCTGATGTTTAACTCTCATAAAAGTAAAGCTTGTCATCAAATTAAGAATTCTTGGGACAATCTGCGGAAAGGGGTTTTCGCAATCATGAAACATGTATAAAGACTCCAAATTTGGCCATCTTGGCGCAATATCTACTTGTGTGTAGAGACCTGCGGGTGACAATAGAACAAATCCTGATTTGACAAAGTCTCGCGAATCATCCGATCACGATTCGGGCGTACAGTATCACAATTAACTCTCGAATCGAGAATCAATCGACCAATCAAATCATTCATTTTGATCGGAAGTCAATATTGTATCCAACATTTGCAGACATTTATGTGAAAGATTTTTGCTTGCTTGGAAACTGAAACGACGTAACTACATCTTTTTGAAGCTGATGCTACTATGTTTAGGCCGCTTACCAACCAGGTTACTGTTTTTTTTACATGTTAGTCTACTGGCCACAAATTTGGCAAAAAAGAACAAACGCCATTTAACCCATTGGCACACTATCCCTCCTTTTTACGCCCCCTAAGATAAAAGCTTCGGAAAACATTATGGAAAGGGAGAAACTGCTTGTATCAAGCATTTCCGCAAAGATTTCTATCCAAAAAGACTTAAAAAAAATAGAATAAAATTCTATCAACTTGAAATTGTTGTCTGCAGATTCTTTCAATTTGGACCAGTCTAAGATTTTGTGGTTTTGGAATGGGGTTATATCTAGGTGGAACTTTTTGTCGAGGGTCAGTGGGTGTGGTCAGCGATCCGTCACTTTCTTGAAGGAATCTAAGAGAAATTCAACCTTGGGACGTTCATGCAAACAACAACAACAAATTTCAAACAAAACAACTACAACCTAATTCATTAAGAAGAAGACTTTGTTTAACAAGTCGTTTCTTGTTTCATACAGGACTGATAAGCTCCGATATTTCTTTGGTGATTTTGAGATGAATAGTTTTTCCCCGCACATAATTTTTTTTTCATCCATACGCCAGTGAAAAAAAGAAAACACTTGCGGGCTTAGTTTTGCTGATTGAATACTTATTCTGTGGGAAGAGATATGCTAATGAAGCGTTTTCTTTCTAAACTTAAACGTCTTAACGTCTTTTCCTGTACAATTACGGGATTTGTACGTCACTGTAATTTTATACTGGAGAAAACACTGAGGAAAAAGAAGAAATTGCTTGTCACAAGCAATTTCTTCTTTTTCCACAATATTTCCTACCAATTTTCATTGTCGTCTGAAACCTCTTTCAATTTGGACCGGCCTTAAATTTCAAAACAGGAAAGGGTTAAAGCTTTAACAGTTTGTCTACGCCTAGCGCCAAAAACACAATACTCAATTATAATACCTGCAAGATCAACGACAGTTTTAAAGCCGCACCTAGAAAAATGGCTCGCAACTGACAGAGCGCTTGCATCGCTCACTAACTCCGTTAGCCCCGCCCATTGACCCCAACAAATAGTTCTACTTCGGTATTAAACGGCGATATTTTACAAAAAATAAAGGCCAGTGGCGTGTAACATAAAAGTGAAATGATTGGTTGGTGACCTAAATGTCGTAACTAAAGCTTGAATAAAATGTGGTTACGACGCACAAGTCTCCAACCAAAAAAAAAAAAAGGTTCACATAACCGGCAGCTAATGTCGGAGTTAAAATTTACTTCCGGTCTAAATGAATGATTCGATTGGTCGACTGATTCTTTGATTGACGGCCACGATTGGTCTATTGAACAATCACCACAGGACGAGTATAGCATGGAAGATACACTTATAATTCTCAACTTTACGAGTAGTGTTTATCAAAATATATCAAAACCATCCTTCAAGTTATGCAGCTTATATAATATGTATTTTTCATCCTTTAGTAGACAATGGGAGATAAATTCGATTGTTTTATAGTAAATTGATTCAGGTAACAGGGCAAGACATGGACAAACGTGCATATACACACTCACGCTTACACTCTACGACCGTCACATATATACACATACATACGCGCGCACACGCACAAAATGGTTGAGGGTCATAGCTAAAATTCAAATGATTGTCGTAATTTTTTCAACATACCCCCGGGCATTCAAAATTAGACCATTCTAGAACCCAATAAAAATAATAAAGATGAAAAGAGGTCGAACACTGTTAAAAAGGAATTTTAATTCGTTTATGATGCGCGGATGTAGAGGGGAATCATGGCCACGACCTCTAGCATTTCGACTAAAATATAAAATCAAAGTATCATTTTGTCAGTCGGCAACCAAACTATCGTAACTACAGCTTTTGGTTTATCTGTAGAAACAACATTTTGCTCACCAACCGACGAATATTTTATATTAAATACTTTTCCGTGCGGACATTTCTCCGGGAAAAATTCTGGATCCTCGCATGCGTATGGAGATGAATTGAGGTAGATAATTCCTTTAATCGTGGAATCAGTCAACAGTGGAAACCTTCGAAACTGACCAGTGCAGACCGACTAGGATCGATAGTTTCCACTATTTCGAGCTGATTTCTGTTCGCGCGAAAAGTAACATAGTCGGACTTGCTACCCTGTAATTGAGGTATTAAAGACATAAACCATGATTGTTCCTCAATTCAGATATATCAATGCAACATTCGATTTCAAACATCAAGAGATGAAGTAATAAAACAGACAGGGTAGTCTCTTAAAAGACCGTTAAACGGGTTTTATGACAGCGGTATTCTGTTCCGTCTCTTCACAGCTTGTTCACTCTTTCCTATTCAATCCCGGTTTTTTTTACGTTCCTGTAAGTTTATACATAAGGAAACATTGTGGAAAAAGAAGAAATTGTTACAAGCAATTTCTTCTTTCCCCACAATATTTTTTTTACCCTTTGGGCTGGTTATTTTTCAAGTTGCACTCACTTTTAATTGTCACCTGCAACTTCTTTTAAATTGAACACGTTTAAAGTTCTTAAAAACAGGAAAGGGTTAAACTGGTTTACGATGGCAATATTCTGATTGTGTCACCTGTCAAGGTCAAGTACAGAGAGTACTAACCTTGCTACACGTTTAGGTTAACGCAACGATGGCAAGGCAACGTTAAATCGTTCCCAGCCTTGGTGTTTTACTAAATCAATGAAAGTCCTCAGAGCCATTTTGCTGGCTTATCAGTAATCACGTCTAATAATACATGCCACCCATGTATCACTATGACAGGACTCAGTAAAGGCACACAAACACGCACACATGCACACGAACACATGCACACACACCCACATTTCTGTCATAAAGTTACTTTAGTCTCATCCTATGTTTCCTTTTCCATGACTAAGGGGACTGATTTGAACAGAAAATATTGCTGAACAATAGGAGGGAAAAAAATTCTTCAAATTCTGATTAGAAGTTATCTACTTTCAGTTCTGTTTGGGTCAATTTCATATATAAATTAGGCATTTTCGGTACTGAACTGTCGTGAAAATGAACAATATCTCGAAATTGCACACTATATTTTAGAAATTCATTGAATTTGCGAGGTTAAGAATAAACTAAGTTTACATATCTTTTTTTAAAATAAAAAGTATATATTCATAGAGGTGGAATTATTACCATTTATTTGGTTACAATAACTCTTGATAAGATATGACAATTTGAACAGAAAGACAGAACGGACCATTTCTAAAAAGCTTAATTTGACGTTCCTTTTTTTTCGAAAGCTATATAGATACAAAATATCTATTGGTTCAAATATTCAACTGACGGACCTTGCACAACCAGAAAATCGACGATTTATGAGAGGAATAACGTTAGAATGACTGATACCATGGTAACCAAACAATTGACGGATCGCTGGCCACGCCCACTGACCTCCGATAAGAAAGATCGACCAGAATAATATATTTAAATATTGTCGTTAGGCATGAAATTTGTCGTAACTACAGCTTAAATAAAGCTGTAGTTACGATATTTTGCACGCCCAACGACGATATGGCAAGGGGTGTAAAACTACAGCTTGAATAAGCTGTAATTACGATGTTTAAGACGCAAAACTAGCAAAGGTTCTTAACATAAATGTCTGAGTTTAAAGTTCACTCTAAGTTTACACGAATAATTTTATTGGTCAATTATTTGAAAAACAGCCGTGATTCGCCAATATCTAATACCTCCTTAATGACACAAAATGTCATCTTTGTGTTGAAATCTAATGTCGTCGACCGAGTCCAGACGTAAAGACTAACATAAGAAATTTCACAAACCTATACAAAAATATGTGGTGGGGAGGGGAAGGGGGCTGTGATTTCTTGGTAATCGAGAAGTTGTCCTTCAGCTTTCGATCACAATATGAGCTACGTCGACTTTACCTATTTCGAAAAAATGTTAATTACGGACTCGTCTTCGACCATAATATTATGCAATTGATCAATTATGCAATTGGCCAATCGCGTCTGTCAATCAAAGCATCGCTCGACCAATCAAATATATCATTTAGACCGGTAGGAAACTTTAAACTCCGACATTGCCGGACATTAATGTGAAGCCTTTTTTGTTGGTTTGGCGATTTAAACGTCGTAATAACAGCTTCTTCCGAATATCATAAGGAATATGTAATACTGATAAGTAAATGTGATTATTTCAAAACAATTTCGGACCGCGCCATCGGTTAGTAAAAATGGCATCTGATCATGTCTAATTCTTGTTGGGACCGTGCTGTTCCGCTACGGCTTTCTTGAAAACGCTGAGGGACGATTAATCCAAGTTTAACCCCTTTATTTTCAGTATTTACGTCCCTATTAATTTATAGTTTAGAAAACATTGTAGAAAAAGAAGAAATTGCTTTTAACAAGCAATTTCGTCTTTTCTCACTATATTTTTCCTTTGTAAATGATTTTTTCCAATCAAACTCACTTTAAATTTTCGTCTGCAAAACCTTTGAATTCGGACATGCCTAAAACTTTGATAACAGGAAAGGGTAAAATTCCAAAATATATGACGACTGTTCAATGTTTACTAATTTTGAAAATATTGTTAACTTTTCGCAGGTAAGAGTACGGGTCTACCGTCCAAGAACTGTACAATACCGTGGACTTAATCAGATATGCTGAACTTTATTTCAGTCTCTTATCTGCGGAAGGACACATGCTGTAACAATATCTGGAGTCGGTAATGATATGCTAAGATTTGCGAATCGGCTAAAGCGATATTATCAGTAATACAGTTTCATGCAAGGGTATAATGACGATTTATTCCCGGCTGGAGAAAGGATGTCACCCGAGCCGCAGCAGGTCTGAGGCTCGGGTGACACCATTTTCTTCAGGGAGGGGGGGATAAATCATCATATACCCCGACAAGAAATCGTATTACTAGCAATGCATCCTACAGATATTAACCTTTTCCCGTACAACCATATTGTGCTTACCATCACCAAACCACGTAAGTTAGTTCCGACCTTTTTTTGGCCACAGCAAGGATTCTGAATGCCAAGTGTGAGTTTACGGCTATTGTAAGGGTTCCATTTTTACTAGGCTCTTTACAAAATTCATTCGTGATTTAAACATGTTTGTTTTGTAATGGAAAAAAATGAACCACTAGATTAATTAAAAAAAAAAAAAAAAAGAAAAGAAAAGAAAAAAGAGTACTGAAAATACTGTAAGCTAGCAAAACATGGTTCGTATAGTAATATTCTTTGCCAAAGGCTATCATGATAAACCAAGGAGGTTAAAGTAAGTTAGGAGTTAAAAAGCATATCTCTGAAGGAGTTCTCTACAATTTGAATGCAGTTCATTCATATAGCCATCCAAAACAGTGCTCATAGTTAAGGCTCTGTTCAGACTATGTTGTTACTTAGCACACATTTGAAATTGTTGGAAAATGCACAATTATATGAAAAACAGTGATAATAAGAGTTTGCATATAATAAGTAATTTTATTTTTCTTGTTTCTACTATATACAAAAGGACCACAATGCTCCTAAATCACTCACCTGATAACCATTCTAACAAAGCTTCATCAAGATTGAGCACAAATAGTGGTCCCTATAAAGTATAGAAGTCGTGATTATGGCCGTTTTCTCGTTTTTCATATGAAACGTAGTGTACCTTCTAAAAGATTCGTCCTTATAACCTGATAAACACTTGGACAAAGTTTCATAAAAATTGCTTACCGATAGTTTAACAGAAAAAAAAGTTGTAACTAATGCCCCCTTTCCGGTCTTTTTCATTCATTTCCCTGCGTGCATTGCAAGCTAAAAAGAAAATGACACCGAATTCATCAATACCAAGAGTCGAAACCCACCTGCATAGTCCGTACATTTGTAAGATGATTCAAACATATTTATAAATTATCAGGCAACATGCTCCTTTTTATGATTTCTAGTATGCCAGGATAGTTTACGAGTCCATGCAGTCATACCGTTGTTTAATCCGTTCCCACACAATGAAATTTTAACGCCCTTCGAGGAAAACGATTGGGAAAACATTGAGGAAAATGAAAAAATTGCTTGTAACAAGCAATTTCTTCATTTTCCAGAGTGTAATGAACTAAGAAAGTTCGAAAAGTCTGCAACTCCTTTGAATTTGGAACAGTCTTAAAATTTGCCGTTTTCACCAGTGATTTTAAGCACATTTGTTCACAACATGGGTAAAATTATCGAATTCGATCTTTGCCGCTGTTCCACATATGACGGCAAACCAGTTTCCGATCATTTCTTTTAAGACCTAAAAAAAGCTAACAATAAAAATGAATTTATCAATGTTGTTTTAAAAGCGTTTGTATATATATTATGGCAATAAAAGATCTCAATGTGAGGAAAGCCTCTGAACTAGTTTTACAGTCTGTAGACACAGCTTGAAAAATCGCCGGGTCACTGGTCATGCGCAATGAACTCCAACAGGAAGTTCTATGTACATGTTAAACGGTCTTTATTTTGCAAAATTTATCGCAAATGACATTTATATAAAGAAAAGTGTTTCTTAGTAGCCTAACGTCGTAAAAAGCTATACCTACGACGATTAAGTCGCCAAACATAAATGTCGATTAAAGTCTACCTCCGATCTAATTGAAAAATTTGATTGGTCGATTGGTTATTTGATAGTCAATCGCGATCCGCTTATTCACAATCTTTCTCTACATAATCCAACAGACTCTGTGGTACTATTTTAAATTGAAATCTCGCCCAATTATAAACCGACAGTGGCCAGTGGATTCCTTTCTTCTTTTTTTCCAAACGCTGATGATGTCCATTCATGAAAGAACACCGTCCCCATTTTCACTTTCTGAGGTCCCTCTCTTACTTGTCAGTCTCAAATATCGACAGTTTCGTAATTCCTCAAATGTCTTTCCATTAGGTTCTTGTTTCTTAGGCGATACTGGACTTTCTTCAGGTTGAAATTTGGCTGTCTCCTCCTTTTCCATTTCAACCGCAAGTCGTTCGATGTACCTTAATTTAGCAGCGCCATGGTGTGAGTCCACCATCAGTTTTAGAGTTGAGGTACTTGATCTACGAGCTATACGCGGACTGGACGCATTACTAGTACGTCGTGAGTCTGTTTGTTGATTATCTTTTATGTCTTTTATCGACACCGAGTCACTAGCGGTACAATGTGAAGATTTTTGACTGTCTCGATTGATCAACGTCGGCGACTGTGGAATGATTGGCAAGAATGACACACTGGGGGACCTTGTGCGCCGTCTCAAGTTTTCTAGATATGTGTTTTCATCAACCATTAGAGAACTGATATCAAATGATGACCGTCTGTTTTTAGTCGACGGAGTTACAGGTATGGGATCCTGGTGTATAAAAACAGAAGCATTCGCAATAGGTTTCGGACTGATTGAATTTCGCAATATACCTTTATATGAGTCTGCTGACTTACTAAGACACGTGTCCTTGTCTGATCTGTTTCCACTTTCTTCGTCTGATGATTCTCGAGGAGAGGAGGAACTGGACATTTTCTTTTTTCTTATCCTCGGGCTGTATTTTTGACTCGGTTTTATACTCGGTAGTCGTATTGCGGCCATATTGTTATCAGTGGAAGACCTGCGATTTCGAAGTTTACTTAAGGTTATTCCATTTTCAATAGAATCTGCTGTATTACTTCGCTTTCTAAATCCACCTTGAGCCATCTGAATTTCTTCATTGAACCCATCGCTAGTGAGTTCAATAGTTGGACTTTGTAAATTTATAGGTTTTAATGTTTGTTTTTTCCCCACAATTGGTTGATCACTAGATTTATCTTTCTGTTTGTTGTCCCCGAACAATATATTTCTTTTGTACGAGTCCAGTATATTCTTCTCAGCACCTACCATATTGTTCCATGTATCAAGCGAATAAGGACAATCATTGTTGATGGCGGACCTTCCTAATGACTTACTTGGAATAATATTCTCCGTTTGCTGGTTATCTGCCGAATTTACTTCTGACACTTTCAATATACTAGCGTCTACAGAAGACCGTCGTGATCGTGCGGAACCAGGTTCTGTGTATTTTTCATATTTCCGTAAAAACAACTCCTCGTCAAAATTAAGCTGACGGAGCTTTTTCAATTTAGCTTGATCAAGATCTGTTTTATGTCGGTGAAGAACCAGATTTTCCTGGACATGCGCACTGTAAAGTTTTTGCAATGGATTATTGTCGGTATTCTCTTTGTCGGATTTCATCCTGCGATCCTTCAACCAATTAGAATTAAAACATCTGCTTCTTCAGGTTTACAACCATTGCACAACTAAGAGCTCATGTTCATCCTTATGTATTTCATATGAAAGGTCGGTTGATTATTATTCTGTCCAAGTCATGTTGATTGAAAATTCTGTATATCTCCCTTTCTTGCCTTCTTGTTCGTTATTTAACTATATATTTAGTTTCCTCTCCCCATTCAACAAAGAAACTTTCCATAACGAATCAGTGTGATTAACTGAACTATTTAATGGAACATAATCTTTTTAAGCCTGTTTTGGTAAGACTCTGGGCAGATCAATGTCAAATATTGGCTGGTTTTCAAGATTTGATCGAAAACAACCAATCATTAGCTTAAAGAAAATCATATATATCCTAATGAAATAATACTGTAGAGTAATTGTTTATTAGTTATGTGTTTATACATCCCAGAAATTAAAAGCTACGGACGTGACAGTAACGCTGCATTTTACACGCATGTAATGAGACTGAAAAGATACTAGGAAACAAGGAGATCTAGACCAGATGGGCCACCTATCTGGCTGTATAAACATACTTTATGTAATAAAACTGAACAGATACCAGGAAACATTGAGATCTAGACCAGAAGGGCCACCTATCTGGCTGTATAAACATACTTTATGTAATAAAACTGAACAGATACTAGGAAACATGGAGATCTAGATAAGATGGGCCACCTATCTGGCTGTTTAATCATACTTTATGTAATGAAACTGAACAGACACTAGGAAACATGGAGATCTAGACCAGATGGGCCACCTATCTGGCTGTATAAACATACTTTATGTAATTAAACTGAACAGATACCAGGAAATATGCGGACGAAGTAGAGCCATTTTACTCGAAACTAATAAAATATGTGCTTTATTTAGCTTAGTGGCGTTAGAAAAATCAAGAAAAGAAGTTTTTTGTGTTTTTTGTCATTGAAGTGTACACCTAAAAACTTAATCACACCAATGTTTGAGTCCGCTTCGCGTATTCATACAGTGTGATCAAGTTTTTAGGTTCATACTTCATAACAAAAAATATCATCTTCCATTTCTTAAATTAACAAATCAGTTGAAAATATAAACTTAATAAAAACAAAACAACGATAACAAAAAAATACACAAAAACGACGAATTCGGACAATGACATGTAAACTAGAATAGATAAATAGATGAAAAAATAAACGTGGGCTGGACAAGATGTTGCACCGATGTGGTTGTATAAAAATTCAAATGAAAATGCCTTTGTGTCACTGGCATGTTCATTGCTACTAATCACATGTAGGATACGGCAAGGATTGTAGCGAGAACGCCAATGTTTGTGACGCCATTTGGGTTTGGTTTTGCCTTAATCGTCTAATCTAATCGGATTTAAACATAATAACGTGAGTCCTTATTCGGACAAGGTTCGTACACTCTTGACAGCTGTTTTTTTTCATTTTTTTAACAATCAATGATTTTTTTGTTTAACCCATTATCCGATAATCTCACTTTCTGACGCATTGAAGAAATATAGTATAGAAAACTTTGTGAAAAAAGGAGAAATTGCTTGTAACAAGCGATTTATATTTTTTTCACAATGTATTCTACCCTATATGGTCCTTGTTTTTTAATTCAATTAACTTTGAATTGTCCACTGCAATCTCTTTTAACTTTGGCCACTTTTAGATTTTGTCGTCTCGTATTAAGTTAAGAGACTGGACGCAAATCAATTGTCGGTACTCGGCGGTACACCGTAAAGCTGAGTTACATTGTCCTATCGGACGGGTAGTTGTCAAACCGGCCAGCACGAGAGTCTAGTGCGGTAACTATTTTTAGATTGGGCGTAGATTCACTTCTGTCGAGACTCCCTAGGCGTCAACACTTATTTCAAATTCAAATTCGACGTTTCTTCACTATAGGACCATTGTAGACAAAGACCATATAATCTATTAATATGTCGATAAACATACAGTTATTTGGGAGCGTAAATAGGATGAGACCCAACATTCATCGGCAGTGACATTGACAAATAGGTACAGGTTTCCAGAGTTTTTCTAAAGAATAGTTTTTGTAACCCACATATTTTTAACTACTTTTTCGACCGCCTTGTAGTATATTGTATATATGTATCTATTTGTAAAGTTTCACGAGTTGATGCAAATACACGCGTCTCGCATACGCACAACATAGGTGATGTTGTTTGATTGATTGAGCGTCTGTCGGGTAGGACATGTATTTAAATACAAGTCACCAGTCTAGCTAAAGTGATCATTTTTTAAGCACTATGACTTTATTGTGACATTTGTCTACCACCACCGCGATCAAGGAGAAAAAAGGGTTAAAAAAATGTTGAAAATGTAAATTTTATAAAAAAAAAAATGTGAGAGGGTAAAATTCAAATAGGAAATGTCGTAGATGAATAACTGAAATGATTAAGAAAATTAGTATCGATGCTTCGTATATAAGACATTATCATAAGAATAAAGCTTGTACTATTTGGCAAAATTAGCCTACACTCCGTGTATTGTCTGTAAATTAAATGGATTTCGATAAAAAGATATTTCAAGTCGAGCATATCGAAATTCAGAGATTTGAACAAAGAACTAAAATTTTATCTATGAACTTCCTTTCTCCTAAAACTGTGAATAAGTGCATTCGTTGTAAGTACTATGTATATTCTTTTCCGGAAAATCGGTTTGGAAGAAGAGAGTAAATTAGAAACTATAATATAAAGTTTGGTTCAGGTAATCAGAAAAATGAAATCACGCTACTTTTTAAGATCCATAACGTCTGTCCCGATGGCTGTTTCATGATTTTATTCTGCAGAGGTAGTGAAAATCCGGACCCCCCCCCCCCCCCCCGACACACACGCACACTATGAATTCTTGTGTTGGTAGATTGATATGATCTAATTTTGACTTGGTGATATTCAGGTCAAGTTCAAATATCTCTAAGGCCGGAAGAAAAAAAAGGTCGAATCTAAGAAAAATCTTGCCTAAACTTTCTATGTCACATTTTTTTGCCTGTCATTGCAAACCCAACCAGAATATTACCATCTCAAAAAATTGGTGAGATCGAGCTAATTCGTAGGTCACCAGGTCAAACCTTAGCAAATCTTTTCGACACCCTGGATGTCAAAGATCTGGGTCAGCCACTGCGAAGCCGCGTCATAACGCGTCAGACACCTAATCTTCAATCATGAGAGTCATGGGTTCGATCCCCGGCGGCGGCACATATCCTTTCCGACATTTGTCTTTCACCAATGGATGGATAATCGTAAACTGAAGTGAGATAGCAGCTGGAGGCTAGGAAATGATGTAGTGGTAGTACTGGTGTGAGAAACACCAGGAATCCATTGTTAGGTGCTCCAGCCGCTACGAGTTGACTGAAATACTGTTAAAAGTGGTGTTAATCCTTTTCTGTTCAATCCCTGGATTTTGCGTCACTGAAATTTGTTATCGAGAAAATATTGCAGAAAAAGAAGAAATTGCTTGCAATAAGCAATATCTTCTTTTTCTACAATATTTTCTATCCTATCAAATGGTTATTTTTTACTTAAATCCACGTTCAATTATTGTCTGTAAAACTTATGAATTTGGGCAGGTCTAAATCTTTTCAAAACAGGAAAGGGTTAAACCCCATTCGATCAATCAAAACATTTAGAAAGAAAAGAGTTTGCCACTTATTTCAACCATGCAAGTTTTCGTTTTCGTCTGGCTATTAAATAAATAAATTGAATAAATCATACTTGTGAGGAAAATATTCAATGTTAAAAATGTATTAAATACATGTATTAAAGTAATTAACCGATTAAGTAGGATCAATACATGTATAGGTCAAGTTGTTTATGTGACGATAAAGCGTCCGTCAGGCAGCTGGGAGTAAACATCTTTTGACATTTTAGACTGGTCCAAATTAACAGAGTTTGCAGACAACAATGAAAATTAGATGCAATTTGAAATGAAACCATCCTATGTGGTAGAAAACATTGTTGAAAAGGAGAAATTTCTTCTTTTTCCACAATGTTTTCTCAAGTATGAAATCATGACAACGTAAAATCCCGGGTTTAAACAGGAAAGGGTTAAACCATTCCTTTTGTTATAAAACGGTTGTTATTTTGTCTTTCAGCAAATTTGAGGACACACCCACCAGAATCAGATACTTGTATGAATTAAGGACATGTACTTACCCTTATAATTTCAGACCTGTCCAAATTCCATGGTTTGCAGACGACAATTCAAAGTCGATTTTATTTGAAAAGCACGCATTTTATTGGGGAGATAATACTCTGGGAAAAGAAAAAAATACTATTAATATGCAATTCCTTCTTTTTCCACAAAGATTTTTCAGGTAAAAAATCAAAAAAACAAAACACAGGGACTTAAAAAGTAGTGTTTGAACAGGGCAGGGTTAAAAGGGACGCTCGTGTTATGTTTTCCTCTATAATCTGATTTATGCAATGCTTGAAAAGGATCTGATAAAGAAAGAAGATTTGTAAGATGACAGTAGAGCTCACCCTATTGAGTGTTTACCACAAGGCTAAGTTAGAGAGTTTTGCAAGGATGTCATGTGAAATTGGAAATATGGCCCAGAGAATCATAGGGGATCTATTTCAGAAAGAGTGGGTCTTGTCATTTGAGAAAATTATTCTATTTCACGAACAACTTTTTATTTCGGTCAATATTTTATTCCTTTCTCTTTTTATAGGGGGGGGGGGTTAGTTTTTATAAATTAATTTTATAAATTATCAAATATAAGTAATTTAGATATGGAAAAAAATAGTGCGAAATCAGAACTTATTATTTACACGAAGCATAGAGGTGAAAGTAGGCAAGAGATCACGGGGTCAGGGTACATCATTTGGTGAGTGTATTTATAAAATTTGATGGTCCTAGGAGTAAGGAATAAGAAAATATGAGTATTATCAAGGTCATAAAGTGATGGTACTTAGTCTGAAATGAAAGCCTATCACTTTTCAAGTGTTTCTATAAAATATGACGGTACAATGTGTAAGAAAAAAGACAATATGAGCAAGATTAAAGTTCTTGAAAAGGATGCTAGAGGTCATTGTCTAGGTGATGGGATCCTGGTACTTGATGTAAAATAAAAGTCCTTCTCTTTGTGAGGGTGTATATAGAATTCGATGGGTCATAGAGTAGGGATTAAAAAGAACGTGAGCAAGGTTAGTGTTTTTGAAAAGGTCAAGATCACAAGGTATTGTGTCAAATAGTATTGTCCTATGTAAAGGCATTCAGAAAATATCGGCCAGGTTAAAGTTTTGGGTAAAGTTTTTTAAAGTAGGTTAAGGGATAAGGTCATGGATTAATGGTTCTTATTTTCAAATGAAAGCTTATCCTTAGATAAAACATAAGTTAAATACGACTGCCCTATGTAAGGCATCCAGAAAGTATAAGCCAAGTTTTAAATTCTTGGTAAGGTTTTGGTCAAAGTTTTTGAAACTGGGTCAAGGTCTATGTCATCCTATCCAGGAGTCACGGGTGTTGGTCTCATATCCCCGACAGTTTTCTGTAAAATACACCACTCTCCCGGTTCAATATTGACAGAGTTAATAAAAAGAAGAAAAAAAAAGAAAAAGAAAAACAAAAAAAAAACAAAAAAAAAAAAAACCCAAAGATGGTCATTAGCGCTAAAGCGCTCACACGAGTCGATGAAATCAAAGCACCAGTGAACTTATCACGACCAAAAGTTACCTGTAGCTAAATCTTGTATCAGAAAGCAGACACGAAAAGTTTCTTACAAAGTTTCAAGATTATTTTGCCAGAAAAATAGCATGTATATTGCTAGGAAGGTTTTTATAAGATTTGTGTAGATGAACTAGATAGTGATTTAAAAAAACAAATGATGATACGGAGACGACAATCAACCCAAATACGTGACCTCTATAATTCAAACAAGTGTTCCTAAGGCTTGACCTATTGATCTAGCTTTTAACCCTGCGTGGCCAAATATTGAACTAACAAGAGTTTTTTTTAACGGGGACAAACATATATCAACACATTTGAACCAAAGGTGTAGCCTCAAAGTTTTTTCCTGGTTTTGATCTCATGACCTATTTAACCGAAAGTGATCCAATATCAAACTTGGTAGAGAATAAATGGAGACATTTATTCAGACCAAATATCAAGACAATTCAGTTAAATGTGTTGCCTATACAGATTTGACCTAGTGACGTAGTCTTTGACCATATGTGATCCAATATCGACCTTGACCAAAATATTATGAAGACAAACATTCTGATAAAAAATCATGACATTTTGAGGCAAGCAAGTGTCCTCTAGGGCACACACAATGGCTTTCTAACATTTGACCTAGTGCCCTAGTTTTTTATCCAATGTGATCCTATATCGAACTTGACCAAAAATCAAGATGTTTGGGCCAAAAATGTGGCCTCTCGAGTGCACACAAAATATTGAAGGATGATGCACGTCGCACGACTGACGCCGGAAGCTCACCTTGAGCACGTTCTGCGGACGCCGACGCTGTCATCCGAGGGCATGTCAATAGCTCTGTCGAGACTTTCGTCCCAGGCTAACCAAAAGAGCCAAACGTCGTACAACGCAGGCATTGCTTGTAAATATATGTTAATTGTTAGTGAAGGCTAGATTTATCTACCATTGGATTAACATCAAAACCGAAAGCCGCTGCATTTTTCTTATTGTCCAGGTCGGGAAATGTTGTTTTCACTTCGTCGGGTGGCTATATCACTAGGCTGATATACTTAACCTATTACCCGACGGAAAATTTTTTAGTCTGGTCCAAATTAAAAAGGATTAAAGACGACAATTTAAACTTTAATCAATTTTTTAGATTTTTTCAACTTTCTAGTTAGAAAAAAATGTGTAAAACTAAGGAATCGCTTGTTAAAACAAGCAATTTCTTCATTTTACATAGAGTTATCCTAGTTGCTTTTCTTGAAGGGCGTCCAAAAGTGTCATTGGGAGAGAATGAGTTAATTTTAATCTTAGACTTTAAGGCGGCTAGGTAATGGATTCAAACTGATTGAACGGTGTCAGATCGCTAGGCCGTTAAACTTAATTCCATACACTGAATTCCGTACGTTATCCTGATTTCAAATATTGGCTTCTCAATCAGGCCGACTTCAGGTCGCGTAGCCCCATGTTGCCAACTTCATTTCGCCAATATATCAACTTCAGTTCGACAGGAGACCAACACTGAAAGCGTTTTCAGCATTTCTGACCAGAAAAGTTCCCAAGATAAAGTAATTATCTACCCATTTGTATCAAGATTGTCAACCACAATCTTTCAAACTCTAACTGATCACATGCAAACTTTCATAGATTTCACAGATGTATTTCAGTATAAACAGTCTTATTTATGTGTACAAGAGGATATGAACGACGACATATTCTGACATAACTGATATTTGTACACTAGTTTATGCAAGGCTAAGTTCACCTTTTTTTCTTTTTTAAAAAGCCTAACCCATTAACTGACGACATAGACTGGACGAAAATTCGAGAAGTTGCTGACGCCAATGTTATCTTGACAAAATTTTAAGAATTACTGTTTTCCTTAGGGGAGAAAACACGGTGCATAATGAAGAAATTGCTTGTAACAAGTTGTTTCTTTATTTTCTGCGTTGTTTTCTCGGGCACTGTGAAATCATCTTGGTAAACAGAACAATAACTTGTTGCTAGTGACTGGTCCTTTCCAAAAAATCAAGCTAAGATTTGAATTAACAGTCGTTTGAAAATTCTGTCGGCTGGTAAACCCTTCAGAATATGAACAATGCGTTAGGAAGTACTGACTGGAATTAGGCAGTTATACCTAAATTTTTCTTTATTAGTCATAAAGTATTTAATCTGAATGAACTAATTCATCGGTAAACGCTAGTCGCCAGTGCAGTCAAACCATAAGAATATTGTCGACCGTAGGAGTTCTTTTTGTGTAATGGAGTGTTCATTTAACCAACCACCTAGGTCTTTGTGTTCCAAATACTTCATCCATTCCCCCACAACAAAATTTTAGACTGCTCCAGTTCTCACCAGAATCTAACAATAATTTTGGACTGTATCACATAAACAGGATTGTATTAAATGAAAATACATAAGGCCCCCTTTCCTGTGTTTTCTGATAGATCAATTTCATTCCAAAAGGAACTTTCCTTACAACCCTACAATTGTCCTGTGAAATTTAAAAGACAATTTGATAATGATTGTGAACTTCATCACATACACAAGAATGTTTTGGATGATAATCTGTAAGGCCCCTTTTCCTGTGTTTCCAATGCCACAATTATTCCATGCATCTTTGAAGAGAATCCGATAAAACTTTTCTGATAAAGACTGAGGGCATTTTTGTGTTAATGAGGATTCGGTAATAATTTTTCACACAGCCTATGATACTAGACAGATCAGGCCCAATTTAGAAAAGAAACAATCTTAAAGATGGTACAAACATTCTGTGAAAGTTTGAACAGAATCCGATGAAAATTTCAGATTTTATCTTGGTGTAAAGATTTTAAAATAAAATTTTCATATGGCTCCTTTCCTGTGATACTTGAAGGTTCAGGTCTCATGCCAGCATCAACAATCGTAATTATTGTACAATGATTCTGTGAAGGTTTGAAGAAAATCCAATGAAAGCTCTGGACTTGGTTACAAGGATTATAGATAATGTTCTCAAAAGACCACTTTTCCCATGATATTAGACAGTTCAGGCCCAATTTGAAAAGAAACAATCCTCATGATAGTACAATCATTCTGTGAAAGTTTAAACAGAATCTGATGAAAACTGTCAACTTTATTGTAGTACAAGGATTTTAAATTTGAATTCATAATGCTCCTTTTTCTGTGATACTTGACGGAACAGGTCTAATGTCAACATCAACAATCATTAATATTGTACAATTATTCTGTGAATGTTTGAAGAAAATCAGATGAAAGCTCTGGACTTGGTAACAAGGATTTCTGGAATTAAATTTTCATAAGGCCCCTTTTTCTGTGTTTCTTGACGGTTCAAACCCTGTTATGAAAAGAATGATCGTTAAGACCTTACAATCATTCTGTGAAAGCTTCAACAAAATATGATCAAGATTGGGCTTCATTGTGTTAACAGGGATTTTTTGATTAAATTTTCATATAGCCCCTTTTCCCATGTTACTTGATGGATCTGAACCAATTCTAAAAGGAACTATAATTACAAAAGTATACATATTCTGTTTGAGTATAAAGACAACCCCGTGAATTCAGTGGACTTTAAAGCATTAATTAAGATATTTTTAATTGTATTTTCCTAAGGCACCTTTTCCTAGGTTTCTCGATGGATCAGATCCAATTTAAATGGAACAAGTTTGAGGTCGATCAGGTGTATCTAGGGCCATGATGAGTTAACTAAGATTTTTTAAATTGAATTTTCATAGGTCCCCTTTTCCAAGGAAACTTGATGGATCAAACCCACTTCCAAAAGGAACAATCCATTTAATGCAATAATCATTCTGTGAATGTTTGAAGAGAATCAAATAAAAACTGTGGACTCTAGAGTGTTAACATGATTTTTAATTAAATTTTCAGAAGGTCCCTTTTCCAATGATTCTTGACGGATCTAACCAATTTAGAAAGGAATGATCCTTATGATGGTACAATCATTCTGAGAAAGTTTGAAGAGAATCCAATGAAAACTGTGGGCTCTAGAGTGTTAACAAGGATTTTTAATGGAATTTATAATTAAATTTTCAAAAGACCCCTTTTCCCATGTTTCTTGACGGATCATACCCAAATAAGAAAGGAATGAGCCTTATGTTGGTACAATTATTCTGTAAAAATTTGAATAGAATGTCATGAAAACTGTGGACTCTAGACTGTTAACGAGGATTTTAATTAAATTTTCACAAGGCCCATTTACCTGTGTTTCTAAATGGATCTGACCCAGTTTCGAAAGGAACAATCCTTTTGATGGTACTATAATTCTGAGAAAGTTTGAAGAGAATCCGATAAAAACTGTGGACTATAAAGAGTTGACGAGGATTTCTAATGGAACTTTTAATTAAATTTTCATTAGGCCCCTTTTCCAATGTTTCTTGACGGATCATACCCAATTTCGAATGGAACGATCCTTATAATGGTACAATCATTCTGTGAAAGTTTGAAGAGAATCCGATAAAAACTGTGGACTCTAGAGTGTTAATGAGGATTTTTTTAAAATTGAATTTTAATTAGGCCCCTTTTCCCATGTTTCTTGACATCCTTATGATTGTACAATCATTCTGTGAAATTTGAAGTGAATCAAGTGAAATCTAGGAACATCATTGTTTTAACTAGAATAAGTTTTTCACAAGGCCCATTTTCCATGTGATACTTGCTGTATCAGATCCACTGTCAAAATCAACAATTGTGATGATGGTACAATCAATCTGTGTAATCTGTGGAATTTATTGTGTTAATGAGGATTTTATAGTGAAATTTTCACATGGCCCCTTTTCCCATAATACTTTACAGAATAAATCATATTTCAAAAGGAACATTCTTACCAATGCATAATAATTCTGTAAAAGCTTAAAGGGAATCAATGAAAACAGTGGACTAAATTGTGTCAAGAATTGTCAGTAATAACATTTTCATAAGGTCCCTTTTCCTGTTAAACTTTACAATTCAGACTCTTTTTACCAAAGACAATCCTAATGATAGATAGTTTGAAAAAAGGTAAAGACTGAGGACTTGATTGTGATAATGAGGATTTTGCAATAAAATTTTCATAAGGCCCCTTTTCTCAGACCAAATTAACAAAGGAACAATCCTAATGATGGTAAAATCATTCTATTAAAGTTTGAAGAGAATCTGAAAAAGACTGAGGACATGCTTTTGAAATTGAAGATTTTGTAATAATTTTTTTATGCAATCCTTTTCCTGTGATACTAGACAGATCAGACCCAATTCAAAAAGGAACAATCCTAATGATGGTACAATTTAATAGATTTTTTAAATTTTCTGTTTAGATTTTTTAATTATATTTTAATAAGGACCCTTTTCCCGTATTTCTAGACGTATCTGACCCAATTTCAAAAGGAATGATCCTTATGATGGTACAATCATTCTGAGAAAGTTTGAAGAGAATCCAATGAAAACTCTGGACTCTAGAGTGTTAACAAGGAAAAGTAAATGGATAGAAGGCTAGACGGACACCGAATGGGAAACGCCATTGCTACAGCTCTTCTGGCCTTTGGCCAGTAGAGTGAAAAACAGAAATGCCCCATTATGAAGATCCTTTCTATTTGGTAAGTGAATTTTGAAGATGGTCGCTAAATGAAAATATTTGCTTCAAAGAGGTGGCAAGATTGACTGTGAAATAATGAAATATGATGAAATTTGCAATTTCTACCACTCATGGGCACCTAAAAAATATTACTATGGAAAACATTGTGAGAAACAAATAAATTGTAACAAGTGATTTATGCTTTTCTTACAATGTTTTTCTACCTCTTCAGGTCTCTATCATTCAATTCAAACCTATTTTGTTTTGGCCTCTGCAACCTCTTTCAATTTTGACTAGTCTTAATTTTGTTCCTTGGGGTAGTGTTAGAAACTACACCACTACATGAGACCCCCATTATTGGTTAGTACATGTACTCCTCAAATGATTTTTTAGGAGCAAAATGAAACTCGGGAACAATTTCTCTCTTTCCGTATTTAATTAAGAAATAGCAAACAGAACAAATTAGAAATATAAAGACGCATTGTGGAGATATGTATAAAACAATAAATGTCATCAAAACATGAAATGTGTATGTAAGATAAAAGTTGTCTTTAACCCATAATATAAACATGCAATTGCACAACTAGAGGCTCTTGAGTGCCTGTATGGCTCCACAGGACTGGTTTGTGAGAAAAAAAGTTTTTCAAAGCTTTCACCATATATGGAAACTAGCCTCGCCCATTTAAGCAATACTTCTCATCATATCAAATTCTTTGAAGGAATCTGATAAAGGATCACCAAATGATCATTCCTGTAAAATTCGGTTGAAATTCATTAAGTGGGTACTGAGAAGATTTTCAAAGCTTTCATCATATATGGAAATTAGTCCCGCCCATTAAAGCTATGTTTTTCATACGATCAAAATTCTTTGAAGGAATCTGATAAAGGGTCACCTACGGATTATTTCTGTGAAATTTGGTTGAATTCTGTTTAGTGCATTCTGAGGAGAATATCTTAAAAGAAAAAAGTTTATGGACGGACAGATAGATGGATACAATGCCATGACAATAGCTTGTTGGCTTTCAGACATTTGAGCTAAATATCAAACATTTTTAAAGCTAGAATTCCTAATTCTAAAGTAAGCTTTATTCAAATTTATACACAATCCCGCTTTTTCACACCCCTTAATAAAAACGCTTTGGAAAAACATTAATGAAAATGAAGAACTGCTTGTTACAAGAAAGCATTTTCTTCATTGTCAACAATGTTTTCCAACCCAAAAGACATAGATTCTTTTTAACCTTCACCTTATTGAAATTGTTGTCCGCAACTTCTTTGAATTTGGACCAGTCTAAAAATTTGCCATTATGGTAATGGGTTAATTGTTGTGTTTAACATAGTTTAAGTTTGACAACCTCAACATCTGCCTTCTAGTAAAGATTAAAATGTCAATAACTCATAAAGTTGTGCATTGGAGCTGAATAGAACAACATTTATTTTGAAAGAGTAACAAGAACAGCATAGATTTACTTTGCCTTCTTTTTTCTTATTACATCATTTTTTTCAATAGCATTCCTTCCATGATTTAACAAACATTGCAGTGTTCTTAAAACAGAGTACATGTATTATGCCTTCAGTAGTCACATAAAACAACAAACATACAGGTTGGTGCAACATTGTAGTAAGTACCTGAATTTATCACTGTAGTAAGTACCTGAATTTATATTGACACTTACAACAGTTTTGCATTTACCTTTAAAAACGATCACACAACACAATGACACTTTCAAACGCTTCTTTAGGAAATTAAATGTCAAATTTAACCAATTCCATTACAACAACTCTTTTTGATGCTCCTTTAGAAGAACAATTGGGAAAATATTGTGGAAAATGAAGAAATTGCTTTTAGTAAGCAATTTCTTCATTTACCACAATGTTTTCTATCTAGAAAGTTGAAAAAATCTAAAATTTCATAATCTTTAATATGTTGTCTGCAAATCTTTTCAATTTGGACCAGTAAAAAATTTGCCTTTGGGTAATGGGTTAACAACAAACAATAAATTAAAGCTGGATTTCTGCAGTATTTACAGGTTACAGATATGGAATGCGTAAGTAAATCTGTATTTGAGGAACATATTTACACTTTTAGTGACTTTAACCCTTTCCCTCTCAATCCTGTATTTTTTTCAATTCTCATGAAAAAGACAGAAAAAACATTGTGGAAAATGAAATGTTTTCTATCTAGATAAGTTTAGACTGATCCAAATAAAAAGGAGTTGCAGACAACAATTTACATTTCATGAAATTTTAGATTTTTCAGCTATCTGGGTTGATACAAGCAATTTCTTCATTCTATGTTTTCTGAATTGTTTCTCTTGAGGGGCGTCAAAAAGTGTCTTTGTGCTGGAATCATTAAACTTGAAAATTACATCACGATAATTATTTTCTGAACCAGTAGTATGTGCAAGAGAAAAAAAAAAAAAGAAGTTTCCATTACATTTACACCACAATTCCTTCTTATGGTACCCGTAGTGAAGTAAAACAAAGAAACTTCTTTTCACTAGAGGACAAATATGGTCCTAATTACTCACGAGTCTCTTGAATTGATATAAAGACCCAAATAATTAACCAATTCCCACGCAATGACGCTTTCAGACCCCCATCAAGAAAAAAATAAATTGGGAAAAATATTGTGTAGTATCAGCCTCATAAGCTTGGTTGTTTAAGCAAAGATTTGCAAAACAATCAATTGGCTGATTTGTGTTTTACAACCCTTCAACAGCAAGGCTGTCGTCATGTAGCAAGCAAGAAGTTTATGGATTATTCAAAATAAATCACAAGGAAGTAGAAGATGTATGGATAGCAGATGGACGAAAGGTATGTGATCACAACAGCATAATATTGCGCATGTTGTCCTCATTTGAGCTATAAAGCAGTATCTCCATTTTCTAACCGTGATTTCTAAATAAATGTGAGGACTTGTTATCTATTCACATTTAGCACAAATTTGTGATAAGTCTTATGATTCGTTTCCTGTTAAAGGATTGTTTATACAAGGATTCACCCTTAGAGTATTTAATTTTCGTAACAAAGTTACATCACATCTAATCTATCAACAGAAACAAAAGCAACATTTAAATCACAAAATGAAATTAACCCTTTCCCTTATTGTCAAAATTTAGACTGCCTGTTACAAGTAACTTCTCCTTTTCCAAAATGTTTTCTTAAGTATAAATCACTGCAAATTAAAGTCCAAGGTTTGTACAGGAAAGGGTTAAAACATTATAATCAAATGTAAATGAACAGCAGCTAAAGAATCGCAATGGGGCCTTCACCATTCTTGTTATGTTTCATGCTCTATATGTTACCCAACTTGATCCTGCTTTTTCACAATCCTCAAAAATTATACTGAGAATACTAATTTGGGCATTGAAGGAATAGATGGTTAGAAGGCAATTTCTTCTAACTCCACAATTATTTCAAACACAAGGAATAGATGGTTAGAAGGCAATTTCTTCAAAATCCACAATAATTTCTAACACAAAAGGCAACTTCTATGTCTGACTTACAGTAGATTGAAATTCTTGTCTGTAGTTTCTTTCAATTTGGACCAAAGCTGAGTTTGAAAATTCTGCTTGCCTCTCATTCTACAAAAATTTGTCCTTCTATGTCAATACATGTATTACAAGTAGAATTGGAAAAATTTGAAACAGAAATTAATGTAAAACTATATTTCATCAATGTGCAGAACCAGTTGAAATTTAAGGAATTTTAAAGTTCTGTAAAGAAATTAAGAATGACTATTTCAAATTCAGAGCATCAACTAACAGTAAACAGTAAAGATTCTGGTCAGCCTGCATCATTTGTACAGTCTCATCTTGGTTGATATTTTTTATACTACTGTGATGGTCCCTGTTAGAGTCACAGAACACATAGCCAAAGGAATAGCCCCTCCTCTTTAGAAAATATACCGGTATATGTTTTAGTATCACAAAATTCAAATATATAAATGTTGGAATATATCTAACCCATCCCTACACAAATTCTTTTTTAGTCTGGTTTAAATTAAAAAATTGCAGATGACAATTTGCAATTGATGAAATTACGGGAAATTTTGCCAGTTTTGTTATAAAACATTGTGGAAAATGAAATAATTGCTTGTCCCAAGCAATTTCTTCAATTTCCCCAAGGCTTTTTACAAAGTTGTTTTCTTGAAGGGGGTAAAAAAGTGGGATTGAATGGGAATGGGTAAATTATGATTCCAAATAAGTAAAATAAAAGCATAAAAAACTGAACAATATTTAACATATCTTGATTACATAAATTCTTATTTAATCATCATATCAGCAATAAAATTCAAATCAGTCAAAAATCAACAAAGAATAAGGCAATCTCTCATAACATATTCTTGAGTAGTTCTTAAGAATAATCCATTACTCAGTACAGGGCAGTAAGTTAGCAGCAAGACAGCTTGATTTCTGACATTCAAGGCTATGCCAGAAGAAAATTGGACAAATGATACATCATGGGGATTCAACAAGCCTAAATATCCATTATATACACCCTTAGAAACTTTCAGGCCTGGTGTTTTTCCCCGTTAGTTTGACTTAACTACAACATTGAGTTTAGAGCGTGATAGAAGGGAATAACGCTTTTAGTATAATTGGAAACATACACCAGTAAGTATTGTATCAAAAAACAAATTTCCTGTTATTTAACCTCAAACATATCGATTAAATTTCTAAAACAACATATATTTCAGATCTAATTCATAAGAAAGACGGTTGATGACCTTGCACTTTCTGGGTAGAAAACATTGTGTAAAATGAAGAAATTACTTGTCACAAGCAATTACTTCATTTTATACAATTTTTTCCAAGTTTTTTTTGTCCTCGAGGGGCGTCCAAGAGCGTCTTCTTCGAATTTGGACTAATGTGAAACTTTGTTATTTGGTAATGGGTTAAAAGCTTTGATGTAAAATTGTCATCATAAAAATTAAGTCTTAAAGTTTCTATGATTTCTTTATCAAAAATCACAAAAGATTGTCACAAAAAATGAGGTAATTTAACTTCACTTTTAGATTAGAAGAACTGATATTTACTAGCCTTATATCTAACTAATGACATTTTGCAATAAGCAACTGAAAATAGTCTCACAGGAAACAATAAGAAACAAATGCATTGCAAATGGATGCCAACACTTGGCTGTTCAAGTGCTTGATAGTGAGTAAAATTTCTAAACTGAAAAAAAAAAAGAGCATGATTCATTCAAAATACTTTTACAGTTATTCCCCTTGTCAATAATCTTCTTTGATAGTTAGCATATATTTCAAATATCAAGTGAATGTGTTCAGTTATGTCTGTTATCACAAATCGTCAGTTTTTGGACCACAACCCAGACAACGACTTAGCCATGGCAATACCTCAAGTTTTCTCCATAAACAGCCGAAACAAGCTTAACCAATTACCATATGACAAATTGTTAGACTGGTCAAAATTGAAAGAAGCTACAGATGAATATTTAAAACTTATGAAATTTTGGACTTTTTTTACTTTTGGGATAGAAAATATTGTGGATACTGAAGAAATTGCTTGTAACAAGCAATTTCTTCATTTTCCACAATTTTTTCCAAAGCTATTTACCTTGGGGGCTTCTAAAACATCATTGAGTGGGAATGGGTAAATATTCAATTCCATGTTGAAAGCTGTGTGGATATGAAATTCCATTACAAATGTGTCATGGAAATATTTGAACAAATTTTACCACAAAAATGTTTTTAAATGAGAAACTAGAAAAAAATGTTTGCACTATTCTACACTGATGAAAATCTAAACAGAAATATTTAGAAAAGGTAGAAAATAGTGCATGTGTAAGCTTGTTTAGTGCAATTTCAATATTTCTGACAATGGGTTTATTATATTATTGGTGCATTAGCAAAATGTCTTAGCTATACCTTTATTAAAGCTGTAGTTACAACATTTTTCTAACTCACCAATGATTTCTTTCATGACAATCAAAACCTACGAAAAATAGGGAGAACCATAAAAAAGTTATTATTATTCAGACCAGTCTTAAGTTTTCATTGTCAAGTATAGAACTCAAGGAAATACAAACAAGAATAATTTGACAAAAGTTCTGGCTTTGAATTTATGATATCCTTACTATTAGTTCAATGTTACTAGTAAGGACAAGTTTCACAATTTTCTTCAATTCTACCAGTTTCTTGACGAGACACACATTTACCAGTATGGCAAGCAGATTGATATACTATATTTGTCATTTATACTTCAGGGTCTGGAATGACGCTGGAGGAATAATTCTGGTCAAACTTTGCCACTGGGCGACCTTTACGCCGAGGAAGGCTAACAGTGTCATCATCTTGAGTTTCGTAGCTGTCTCCCATATATCCAGTGTCTCCACCAACCTGCAACAAAAAAAGGCAATGTAATAAACTTACATTATCATTGTAACAGTAAATGAGGAAGATTCTTATGAATTAACCCTTAACCCATTAGTAGAAGGCAAAATTTTAGACTTGTCTAAATTGGAAGATATTGTTGATTACAATAAAAAGTTGTTAGAATTTTAGAATGCTTTATCATTTATGATTGTTGACAATGAAGAGATTTCTCTATGGTCCAGAACGTTTTCCCAAGCTTTTTTTACAGGGCATCAAAAGTGGGATATTGTAGGAATGGATTAACCAATCAGATGATATTGAGTTTTAAGACAAAGAAGCATGCCTGAAACAAATTCCTTCATTTTTGACAATGTTTTTTTTTTACCTTTAATACAATTTATTTACATGAACACTCACTCGAATTAGTCAACTGCTACCTTTTTCAACTGACCACAGTGACTGTCAAAGGGGTTAAATGAACACAAACAATTTACTTTAATGACTTATGTCGATTTTGTTAAGTGACCTCTGCATATACTGTCTAGTGACCTCTGTCTATTAGGTTAGGTGACCAGATGGCAAATCTTTAGACTGGTCCAAATTGGAAGGAGTTGCAGACGACAATATAAAGTTAATGAAATTTTGGATTTTTTCAAATTTCATGGTAGAAAACATTGTGGAAAATGAAGAAATTGCTTGTCACAAGCAATTTCTTCATTTTTCACTATGTTTTCCAAAGCTATTTTTCATTGGGGCGTCTAAAAGCGTCACTGAGTGGGAGCTTAACCCATTCCTACACAGACCCTCTTTTTGAACCCAAAAGTAAAAATATCCACAATGTTTCCTTCCCCCCAAAAAAGGACAGAAAAAATAGAACTGTATCAACTAGAGAATGTTGTCTAAAATTTTATGCCTGTTAATAGGTTAAAAGGCTTTCATGCACCCAAATTGTATTGAAGCAAATAGTGGAGAACCAAAACTCTCATTTGGAGTATACCAGAGAAAAAAATTAAATGTTGTTCAGCCACCAAGACATAATAACAACAGCCTGAATTAGCTGTGGTTATGATCTTCAGATCAGAAAACAAAAACAAAACATTTCAAACAATGAACTTGCAAGCATGTTGCGTGCAATGGGTTCTATAGTATTGTAAACTTAATCTAGCTGACAGCAAGGGTCTCTCTGTAAGTTATAGCTAGCACAGACAAAAATGCAGACAAGAGGGTTGGGAAACAGAGGGCAGGATATTATACAAATAGACAGGTCTTTAACCCATTACCAGATGACTGGTACTTAATGAAAGGAAATGCAATAGTAGATTAAAAGTTTATGAAAATTTAGATTTTTCAAAGTTTTAGGCTGAAAACATTGAGGAAAATGAAGATATTGCTTGTAACAAGCAATTTCTTCATTTTCCACAATGTTTTCTAAAGCTTTTTTCTTGTGGGCATCAAATGTCATTGTGTGGGAGTGGGTTGAACTATGACCACTTCATCCTGCCTTTTGATATGCATAAGAATTAAGCATGTGGGAATACACTTTGAGACAAGTGGACCATGATAATCCTAAATCACTCACCTAATTAATCTGCTAATAAAAGTACATGTACAACATATGAATGCATTAGGCCTTAAATTTTAGGAAGAAACTTTAACTTGCTAAATTTTATTTTTTTACCAATCTTTAGACCTCAAGGTTGTGGCCTTTTTTTTTACCAAGGGGTATAATTTCTAATTACATACAATGTTGATTTAGTTATGCTACATTCCAAATATGGATACTTAAAGCTGATTTGTTCAACTATACCAGACGGCAAAATTTAAGAATGGTCCAAATTGAAAGGTGTTGTAGACAACTTTAAAGTTTATGAAATTTTAGAATTTTTCAGCTTTCTCGGCAAAATGTAAAAATATTTTATACTATGTTGTCTAAATTATTTTTTTTGATGTGGGTCAAAAAAGTCACTGTGTTTGAATGGAAGAGCTTTTTTTTAACTTGCTCATTTTGAGCCAAATTCCCAATTTTGGACTCCTGGGTCAGGGCAATTTTTTTATCCAAGGGGGATAATTTTTAATAATATCTTACAAAACCATTTAGTGTTATTACATACTTAATAATGAATACCCTAGGTCCTATAGTTAAGGAGGAGAAGACTTTGTCCAATTTAGGACCTAGGGGAAGGGGCCATTTTTTACCCAAAGGGTATAATTCTTAAGACCATGGTAGAAAACCATTTGATTATGCAATGTATGAAATATAAATGCCCTCATAATTTCTGGAGAAAAAAAAAATCTACAGATTTACCAAAATTTCCTTTTTCAAATGCCATTGCAACCAGAGATTTTCAAAGAGTAGAATTCTTTTAACAGCTTTTATAGAGCTTCAAGCAATGAATATCCCTGAAAAGTTTCAGCTTAATAAGCCTACTGGTTTTGGAGGAAAAGATTTTTACAGGTTGTGTACAGGCAGACGGAGGAACTACAAAGACAAATCACAATAGCTCACCTTGCAATTTGTGCTCAGGTGAGCCAAAAGATGAATTCATACATAGCAAAAGAAGTCTCCTTTTCACACAATGTTTTCTAATCTTTAAAGCACTTATTTTCAATCCTTATACACTTTGAAATGTTGTATTTGGACCAGCTTAGGATATTGCTGTCTTGTAGAGGGTTTAACCCTTTACTGTAATAAAAAAAAATGGACTTGTCCAAAATTCAAATGGGTAGTAGACAGCATTTTACAGGGAGTACAATTCAAAAAGTAATCATACTATATTGTAGAAAGTATTGTAGAAAACAAGAAATTGCTTTGTAAAAAGTGATTTCTTGTTTTCTACAATGTTGTCCAAGGTATAAGGTAAGGATGTTAAAATCAGGGATTATATGGGAAAGGTTTCAGTCATCCTCTATAAACATCAACGATTGTTGTAGTCAATAAATACAAAGGACTGGGTTGGGTTAATCTATTCATCATTGGTAGGCAACACTGATGAGGATCAACCAAGGACCAATGAACAGGCAATGCACTATTATTCTCGTCTCTATCACCTGTGTGTCAGTTTTTACTATATAGAATATATGTCTGACCTATCACAGGTGTATTGTTTTGTAGAAGGGTCATTCTAATTTCAGAAAAAAAATCTGCATAAAATTAAACGATTATGACCCTGGTCTGCAGCACAGGCAGTCTAACATTATCGATATCGTCAATTTTGCTAGATTGGTATGGTATCAGAAGCCTCATCTAAACAAAGATGGCAAATTCCTGTATATATATAATTTCAATGAAATCTTTACCCTTGTCATGCTGATCCCCTAATATTCCTGTATGACAGGAGGCATAGACATATGTGCAGTCTGATTTAAGTCAGGGTTTAGGGTTAGGGTTTCTAACCCTAACCTTAAGTCTGATCTAAGTCTACACCACCTGTTTGTCCCTTTTAATCCTGAATTATTTGTAGAATTGATTTTACAAAAAAAAAAAAAAAAAAAGAATCACGATCAAATTTTCCAGTGCTTTCCCAGCTTTGACTTAGATGCAGTTTTAAAGCAAGCATCTAATTCAGCATGATTAGGGTTAAATATCCTTGTATTTTGGGTTGGAAAACATTGCAGATAATGAAGAAATTGCTTGGTTCAAACACTTTCTTTATTTTCCACAATGTTTCTTCAAAACTGTTTTCTGAGGAAAAAAACGATATTGTGTGGCAATGAATTATGAGTAGGGTAATCCGAAGTTATCTATATTCATTCATAAACAACTGAGAGGAGAAACAAGACAGAATAATGACAGAAACCAAAGGAATGAATCTTTTAGACAATTTCTTAACAACAGTTTACATTTCAATAAGTTTGCTTTTTTTAATTCCTATAATTATAACCTTTAGCAATGACTATAAGGTAAGATCAGTGACAGTAGCAGATATTAGAAAACTGACTGATTAGGGCTGTCAATATACCAATCAAATCAGAGAATTTTGAACTCAGACATTGGTTTACATTGATGAGAAGCATTTCTGTTGGTTTGACAACTTAAATGTAGTAATTATAGCTTATTTAAGCTGTAGTTATGACAGTTAAGTTGCCAACAAACCATCTTATTTTTTGTTACATATTATTTGCCATAAATTCTGCAGAATAATCCTATATCAAAGTATAACTTTCTGTCGAAGCTCAGCAGGCACGTTCAGCAATCCGTCAATTATAACATGCACATGTGCTTGTGATATTGTATGCTTGAATGTGAAAAATAAATAATTTATCAACTGTTACATTTCATTTTTGAAACCAAATTCATAGTAAACATAAGGCATGCAAATATTCTTTAGTTCAGTAATAAGTTATGTTCCTTGTTTCATTAGAAATGGACCCACTATTTTGAAGAAATATTCATTAATTTTAGACTGTTCCAATTTGAAAGATTTGCAGATGACATTTAAAATTGAGTGTTATTTGAAAAGTAACAACCCATAGGTTAGAAAATATTATTGGAAAGGAAGAAATTGCTTGTTACAGGCAATTTCTTCTTTTCCCACAATGTTTCCCCAAATATGAAATCACAGACTTAAAAACTAAGGATTTTGCAGGAATTGGTTAAAGCACTAACTGCCTTTTAATCAGGACTCTAGCTAAAGCACATGGGATATTCAACAAGTTGAACATGAACATGCAAAGGTGAGCAATGAACAATACATACCAAATGTCAACATTTTAACATGTATTCTAAATATTAAAGAGAATTGTCATTATTTGCTGAATCCATTTAGAGGATAATATAACATTTTTTTATCAATATTAAGAAATAATAAATCGAATAGATTTACACATTTCTGCCACTCAAACATTCCTCATCCATGTTTACTTTCTCAAGCTAACTAATCAATTTAAATTCAATAACAATAAGATATTTTTACAAAGATATTTTTACGAGGTTAAATAGATATAAAGGCAAAAGGCTGTGATTTTATGAGTAGAAATATGATATTGTCACTAATGCTGCCTTTCACTTCATAAAATATAAATGTCACCATATTCAATTGGGTTCTTCTATCAAGAAAATATAAGCATTTACAGCAAGTTTGAGAAAGATTGAACCAAAATTGTGACCACTAGAGTGGTAACAAGGAAAGTATCAAAAATGCCCCTTTTCCCTTGGTATTGGTCAGAATATCAACAGTATTCAGTAAGGATCTTCCTCTTAACCATACAAACAATACCAGCAAGTTTGAAGAAGATGGAGCAAAAATTGTGACCTGTAGAGTGGCAACACTGAAATTTTGATGATGGACAATTGGATTTGAAGTATCACAAGAGCTCAAGATAACATTGTGCTCATGTGAGCTAAAAAAATATCATAAAGGATTTCTCTTTTCCTGACAATATTTCTATCCTAGATTTTTTCACCATACTTAGCTGTTTTGAAGACTGCCCTTAATATCTTTCATCACAGAACTATTTCTTAATCTTAAGGTTTTGGTAAAATTTTAATATTCCTTGATCAGATAATTTTTGCCAAATAATATTAGTTATTAGTACAAACCAACAAATATTAATTAACCCATTACCAAACAGGTCCTAATTGAAAAGAGTTGCAGACAACATATTAATGTTAATGAAATTTTTGTTTTTCAAGTTTCTTGGTAGAAAACATTGTGTAAATTGATGAAATTGCTTGTCACAAGCAATTTCTTCACTTTACACAAAGTTATCCCTGTTGATTTTCTTGAGGGGCGTCCAAAAGGTTATTTTGGGGGACTGGTTTAAATATATATCAACTCTCACCTGATATGGCAGACTTATAATAGGAGCATCATATCTGGTCCCTTCAGATTGTACAGGCATTGTGGTATATGGAGCCTGATTTATATTTGTGAGGTGTAAACTGCTCGAGTCACTTCTTGCAGATACAGGACGGCGTAAACTTCGAACACTCTGACGACTTTCCTCATTTCTTATCAGCTCTGCAGTACTTCCAGCTAAACTTTGTTCCTCATATTCATTTGTATGTCCTCTGTTAGATTCTATAAACAAAATATATGTACTTGAATCTTTATGCAATTTCAATTTAATTTTTAAGGTTCTTGAAAGTTATTTCGATAAAGTAAGTCCAGTACATGTATATACCAAAGAGAAATGTCCTCTGCTAAGAATTGCTACAGAAAATTGCTAAATAAATACACATTTTGGTTTTAAAAATTTTCTAGAGTACACAAATACTTTAACTAGTATACCAGTCAGGTAAATCACAAGAGCACTGTTGGTGACCGGTAAACAAGGGAAATAACTCTTTACAAATTTTGTAGACAGTCACGAATTGACGTCCCATGCAATTTATGAAATCTTTTAGCTTCATAATTTTGTCATAAAAGGTATAGAAGGAAAGAACTCCAATGCTTCACTAGTAGCATCATAAGGACACAAGGCTTATTACAAGCAATTTCTCCAATTCCCACCATGTTTTCTACACTAAAAGCTACCTAAATTTTTTTTTAATCCAATTTGAATTGCCACAACAACTTCTATCAGTTTTGGACCAGTTGTAAATTTTGTTATCTTGAGAAGAATATAGAATTGTACTTATAGAGCATTTTTCCCAGGGACAGGGTCACTTTTTACCACAGCAGTATAATTTTTAATAACATACTACAATACCATTTAGTTATGTTACATGCCAAACTAAATGTCCTAGGCCATATAGTTCAGGAGGAAAACACTTATGAACTTGCCCAAATTGAGTGTTTTTCCAAACTTTGGACCTCAGGGGCAGGGTCATTTTGAACCAAGGGGTAAAATTTTTGAAAACCTAGTAGAAACAATGTGATTATGCTATATATGAAATATAAATGCCCTTGGCCTTGTAGTTTCTGAAAAAAGTTTTCTAAAGATTTACTAAAATTGCCCATCTTCAAATGCCACGACAAAAAGTTTTTCATGGAATTATATTCTTTTAACAACTTTTGTAGAGCTTTACCCAAGGAACTTTCCCCAAAAGTTTCAACTTGGTTGGCCTGCTGGTTTTGGAAGAGACGATTTTTAAAGAAATTGTGGAGGCAGGGATAGATGGACAGACAATTGGATGACAGACAATGACCAATCACAATAGCTCACCTAGCATTTTTTGCTATAGGTAGGGCCTAAGAAGAGCCTAAATAAAACCTTTGGGGCATGACACATACAAACTTTGAAGAGGTTTACTTGGTGATTCTATATATACAAAAAATATCAATGCTGAAAGATTTCTGGTTAAAGAGTAAAATAAGACATTCTTCTTTCTTTCTGTGTAAACTATGGTTTACCAGCAGAGCCTAAATATAAAGGACATCACCGGAACAAACCTTGTAAAGGGCCACTAGATCCAAATACCAAATATCAATGCTCCAGGCTTTCTGTTTTCAATTTTTTTGAAAAAAAAAATAAAAAATTCTTCTCTTTGTAAAATAGGCAGTTCAACAGTAGGGCCAAAATATTATCCAAGGGGCATCTTATGATCAAACTTGGTAGAGTTGCTTCATACAAAATATCCAAGTTTTCAGCCTTCTGGTTTCATATGAACAACCTTGGCAGAGGTCCTCTTGGAGGTGCTGTACATTAAACACATTACAAGATATCTATATTTTAGACCAAATACAGCTACAAACATTTCAAAGCTATTTCTCCTTTAAAAGTGTTTTCAAAAGATATTTTTCTTCAGCTGGTCAAAGTGAAAAAATTGTGTAATAATAGGTTAAAGTGTACAAAGGTATAACTGTATGTTGCTTCAATATATTGTAACTTACTAAATAATGCTAGATCCTCCGGCGTGTCTATCTCATCATCGAGTAAATCTGTTTGTTGTTTAGCAAAGTTAATAAATACCTGAAATAACAAAATTACACTAGATACATCGACATTGATTTTCTCAGTGTTCATCAAAATCTTTCTTTTTATAAGACCAATACATATTTGGAACAATTTAAAACTAGTCTCAATCTCTTCCATAGATTATATCATAGGGAAATTAAATATTGTAACTGCAGCTTAATTAAGCTGAAGATGACATGTTTGGTTGCATACAATTTTCCTTGCGTACAAAAATGTCAACTTGTATTGCATCATTGAGTATTTTTAACCCATTACCAGACTGCAATATTTTAGAATGGTCCAAATTCAAAGTAGATGCTGACGACAATTCATAGATGATGAAATTTTGAAACTTTTTGACCTTTGATGTAGGAAACATTGTGGATTATGAAGAAGTGGCTTGTAACAATCTATTTCTTCATTTTCTACAATTTTGTCCAAAGCTTTTTTCTAGAGGGTGTAATTGTGGCGGAAATGATTAGTCAAATTTTGCTAATTTCTTAGAGTACTGAATCTCATTTTCCAACAATTCTTCAGTTAGTATATGTTTTTACTTGGTACAACATTGAGGTTAGCCAAAGCTATACCCAAGATACTACTGTGACAATCAATCAATAAAACCCGCTGTTAATGGGGTTTCTAAGAAAGACCCATGCTACACCGAGTCTAAACTTTGTCTCATTGGAATAGGTTAACCATCAGTATGATGTAATTACCTGGTCTAAAGTTGTTTGTGATACGGAGTAATCTTCGATCAGTAATCTCTCTCTCACTGACTCTATCATACCAAACACCCGTGACAGTCGAATATCCGAGCCAAGCTGATATTGTAACATGTTATGATGCTTCTCTTTGAGTACAGACTGAGGGAAATTACTGTTGAAGAAGTCCATCACAGGGTCAAGGTCAGGTGTTTCTCCCGATACACGAATTATCACAGTGTAGCCATCTCCAAATCTGCAAGACATTAAATGTGACACGTCAGATGAAAAACGACCCCAAGTTTGTTCTATAAAACTAATACTTGCTAAAAAAGATTGGAACCAGCACAGGTCACACTCTGAAAATTATTCTATAGCATGGTAGAATGGTCTTTTAGATTAAGAAAGATCAAAGGGTTTCAGTCTTAGACTAGCCAAGGCCACAGCAAAGTAGTAGCATGTAGGACTTCTAATCATGGGTTCCCGGGTTCTATCCCCGGTTTTGGCAAATATCTTTTCCTACATTTGTCTCCACTAATGGGAACCAAAGTGGGATGAGCAGCATGGGGCTGGGAATGGATGTAGTGGTTCTACTGGTGTGAGAAATACCAGAAATTCATGGTTAGGTGCCCCAGCTTCCTTGATATGACTGAAATGTGAATGCTGACCAGAGCATACCTTTACAAGTGAAATATGAGCATAACTTTTGGCATTTGGCACTTATTGCAAAAACCCCTCCTTCCTTGTTACATGCAATTTTCTTCTTTTTCCACAATGTTTTCAAATGTAAAATCACAGCAATGTAAAATCCCAGATTTGTACAGGGAAAGTAAATATAAAAAGTTGATTCATTATGAATTTCAATGTCCTAGGATAAGTAAACCCATTCTCTAACAATGAAGCTTTTTGACATCCCTCAAGTAAAACCATTTGAAAAACATTATGTAAATGAAGAAATTACTTGCAACGAGCAATTTCCTCATTTTCCATGTTTTCTACCCAAAAAGTGAGAATAAAAACATAAGCTTTAAATTGTCATCTGCAACTCCTTTCAATTTGGACCAGCCTAAAATATTGTCCTCTGGTAAATGGTTTACAATATATGACTGTTTAATCTCTTGATATGTCAATTACGAATGCTCTATATAAGGTAATTTAAAGCCATTTCTGAAGGTAGCCCAGTGATCTGTCATTCCCGTAATTATACACATCTTTTTCCTTACCTATTTTTGAGATGTTGTATACTTCCCATACATTTGAATTTCCCATTCACCATTATGGCTAGTCTTCCACAGAGAGCTTCACACTCTTCCATACTGTAACAAATATTAACTAATTGTTATCCTGGGTTATACAATGGGAAACAAAAACAAGAGGCCCAGTGGGCCTTAACGGTCACCTGAGTAAAAGAGCACCAAGACAAGTGATTTTGTTTGAAAGAATTAGAAAAAGGTTTGGTTGAAACCCCTCAGTAGTTCTTGAGAAGAAGATGAAATATTTAAAAGTTGCCAAAAATGACCCCCTTTTGGTCCCCATTTTAGGCACCCCTGACCTCCAGCCTTTTAATTTTCACAAATCTGTATGATCAGTACCCAATGATGCTTTTCACCAAGTTAGTTTGAAATTGGCTTAGTACTTCATCAGAAGAAGGTGAAAATGTGAATTTTTTAACATGATGAACTTTGACCTCTGGGTGTGGCCCCATACATGACCCAAGGGGCATGAATTTCACAATTTATAATATACCTGTCCTAGTTGTCATGCACACAAAATATTTAAGCTCTGGCATTAACGGTTTATAAGAAGAAGATTTTTTAAAGAAGTACCAAAAATTACCCGTTTTTGCCCCCTATTTGGGCCCTTTTGACCCCCAGAACCCCTATTTTCACAAACTTGAATTGGCATCCCCCAATGATGCTTTCTACCAAGTTTGGTTGAAATCCGCCCAGTAGTTCTTGAGAAGAAGATGAAATATTTAAAAGTTACCAAAAATTACCCCCTTTTGGTCCCCATTTTAGGGCCCCCTGACCCCCTAGCCTTTTTATTTTCACAAATCCAAATAACCATTACCAAATGATGCTTTTCAATAAGTTTGTTTGAAATTGGCTTTGTACTTCATCAGAAGAAGATGAAAATGTGAATTTTTTAACATGATGAACTTTGACCTCTGGGTGTGGCCCCATACATGACCCCAGGGGCATGAATTTCACAATTTATAATATACCTGTCCTAGTTGTCATGCACACAAAATATTTAAGCTCTGGCATTAACGGTTTATTAGAAGAAGATTTTTAAAGAAGTACCAAAAATTACCACTTTTTGGCCCCTATTTTGGGCCCCTTTGACCCCCAGAACCCCTATTTTCACAAACTTGAATTGGCATCCCCCAATGATGCTTTCTACCAAGTTTGGTTGAAATCCGCCCAGTAGTTCTTGAGAAGAAGATGAAATATTTAAAAGTTACCAAAAATTACCCCCTTTTGGTCCCCATTTTAGGGCCCCCTGACCCCCTAGCCTTTTTATTTTCACAAATCCAAATAACCATTACCAAATGATGCTTTTCAATAAGTTTGTTTGAAATTGGCTTTGTACTTCATCAGAAGAAGATGAAAATGTGAATTTTTTAACATGATGAACTTTGACCTCTGGGTGTGGCCCCATACATGACCCCAGGGGCATGAATTTCACAATTTATAATATACCTGTCCTAGTTGTCATGCACACAAAATATTTAAGCTCTGGCATTAACGGTTTATTAGAAGAAGATTTTTTAAAGAAGTACCAAAAATTACCCGTTTTTGCCCCCTATTTGGGCCCTTTTGACCCCCAGAACCCCTATTTTCACAAACTTGAATTGGCATCCCCCAATGATGCTTTCTACCAAGTTTGGTTGAAATCCGCCCAGTAGTTCTTGAGAAGAAGATGAAATATTTAAAAGTTACCAAAAATTACCCCCTTTTGGTCCCCATTTTAGGGCCCCCTGACCCCCTAGCCTTTTTATTTTCACAAATCCAAATAACCATTACCAAATGATGCTTTTCAATAAGTTTGTTTGAAATTGGCTTTGTACTTCATCAGAAGAAGATGAAAATGTGAATTTTTTAACATGATGAACTTTGACCTCTGGGTGTGGCCCCATACATGACCCCAGGGGAATGAATTTCACAATTTATAATATACCTGTCCTAGTTGTCATGCACACAAAATATTTAAGCTCTGGCATTAACGGTTTATTAGAAGAAGATTTTTAAAGAAGTACCAAAAATTACCACTTTTTGGCCCCTATTTTGGGCCCCTTTGACCCCCAGAACCCCTATTTTCACAAACTTGAATTGGCATCCCCCAATGATGCTTTCTACCAAGTTTGGTTGAAATCCGCCCAGTAGTTCTTGAGAAGAAGATGAAATATTTAAAAGTTACCAAAAATTACCCCCTTTTGGTCCCCATTTTAGGGCCCCCTGACCCCCTAGCCTTTTTATTTTCACAAATCCAAATAACCATTACCAAATGATGCTTTTCAACAAGTTTGTTTGAAATTGGCTTTGTACTTCATCAGAAGAAGATGAAAATGTGAATTTTTTAACATGATGAACTTTGACCTCTGGGTGTGGCCCCATACATGACCCCAGGGGCATGAATTTCACAATTTATAATATACCTGTCCTAGTTGTCATGCACACAAAATATTTAAGCTCTGGCATTAACGGTTTATTAGAAGAAGATTTTTAAAGAAGTACCAAAAATTACCCCTTTTTGGCCCCTATTTGGGCCCCTATGACCCCCAGAACCCCTATTTTCACAAACTTGAATTGGCATCCCCCAATGATGCTTTCTACCAAGTTTGGTTGGAATCCGCCCAGTAGTTCTTGAGATGAAGATGAAAATGTATAAAAGTTAACGGACGACGGACGACGCACGACGGACGACGGACGACGACGGACAAACGATGATCGCAATAGGTCACCATGACCTAAGGTGGTCAGGTGACCTAAAAACCAATATGATTTTCAACATTGGTTTGGTTTGCATTTGACCCATAACAGAACTTTAAGATAGATCAAATTGAAAACAAAATGTGTTTGTGAAACTGCATTATGTCAAAGCAGCCAGTCTTTTGTTAAGTTTTGCAGAAGTTTCACCTTGATCTTGTCACATGACCTTGAACTCAGTATTTCTTGATGTGTACCAATGAGATCTATCATCATGCCAAATATGAGAATGGTATCATGAATAGGGTTTAAGTAATTGTTAATGTTAATTTTTTATGGTTAAGTTATGCAGACAGACAGACAAACCAACAGACAAATGGACAACAGTGAATTAATATGCCCCTCATCTTTTGATGCAGGGTCATAAATAGTTGTAGATGACAACTCAATGTAAATGAAGATGGATATAAAAATACATACTGTAATTTCTACTTATAAATGCTCTCGTTACTAATAGATTCCCCTGTGATATCAAAACCCCAGACACACTAGACCAAGTTCCCACTACCTTAATGTAAAACCAGTATGATGCAGTACGAACTTATAAAACATAGAAGGAAAGCAGTAGAAACCGACAAGGGTGTGATGTGATCTTTATGGTCTTGGCTGACGTGGGTGAATTTTGAACATGTTAAAATAACTTGGTGAGGACCTGATTGAATCAGGACGCAGTAAGGACTCATAAGGACATGGGAACATCAGCATTGGCGTAGTGACCACGGGCATGAACCAAATATGGTCTTCATTGATGGAATTCCAAAACTGGTATGGACGGGAAAGATTGCACTGCGCTCTTACTTCTTTCATACCATGTAAAGTGCGTGGACTTGATTATAAAAAGATCAAGAGGGGCGTAGTGAATGTAGCAAACATGCAGTGAGCACATGGTGTGATCTGAAAGGTCTTAGAAAGAACGTAATAAAAACACAAAGGACATGGTTCATACTTTATCAAGTGCCCGACAAAACTAAGCTGGGAGATGTTACACACAATGACATCCTGGCAAGGCCTAGTTAAGATGTAGAACCAACTTCAAAACTGTATTTTTCTGCATTTTATCCCTTTCTACCTGAGTTTGTCAAGTTTTTAGAATGTAGTACGGTCTTTGCAGTCCTTGTCTGTGTGTGACGGGGGCATAATAAATGCTTTTTAAGGATCATTTCCTCTTAACGATCATTTTAATATTTGTCTAAGAGAAAGAATCCTCAATTTAGATGAAACTAACCTGAAATGTCTATTTGACCAGATTATTGCTTAAAAAACTAAGAACAAAATAGAGATCTCTGTCTCTGTTTTGGGTTGGTCACTATAAATACTGTAAAAAGACTTATAAACCTGATGAAAAATGAATAAATCGCTGGTATACTTTTTTTCTTTTAATTGGCATTTGATGATCCTTAAACACTGCAAAGGGCTGAAATCACCTGTTCAAATGACAGAGCTACAATATTTCATGATATAAATTATCCGGGAGTCTTGTTTGAAGTCTGATTTTTTTTTTCATAAATAGACAATATTCATTTCTGGTATCTGTGTCATCTCCCTTATAAGTTCCCTTACCAATTATTGAGACAAAGATCATGTGTAGCAAAGGCTTTTATGCAAGGTAATTGATAGATTGTGGCTGCCATTCAAAAATTGACAGACCAATTTAATCATACATTTAGACTGGAAGTGAACTCCTACATTGGTTGACATTTATGTAAAGCATATTTTTAATTTATTTAGATAGGCTAATTCTACCTACACTTACAATATTTAGATCGCAAACCAGTCATCTTACTGTTTTGATTGCATTCCTTGACTTTACAATTACAAAATATGGCTGTTAAATAGCTATGTTGAGCTTCCTGTCAGACCATTGGTGTATACCGTAATTTGTCCATATATTCGGACACAATTAAATGATTATTTTTTATCATGTCCGAATTCATAGATAATTACTCAAGCCAGTGTCCGAATTTATGGATAAATCGTCGTGCGGCCGGGAACAACCATTGCCGATTTTCATGAGTCACTAACTGTTTTGTTCAGACACTGAATTCATTTCAACAGTAAATAAACTTGATATGTGTTACACATTATGTTCGTAAATTTATTCATTATTATTTTATTTTTTTCAGATTGTTTCAAGATACCGGCGAAGACGACGTGACTTTAATGATCATTCACTGATTAAAAACCTTAATAAACGATTTACTTTTCTAAACTGTTGTTTTTCTTCGTTTTAACGATTGATAGAATCCCACATATCACCGTAAGAATACGACAAGATTGTAACTGCAGCATGTTAAGGCAAAATTGTTACGACGTTTCGGTAGTCAAAGTCCGATTTTGAGAGGATGGTAAATTCTTTTTCTGTCATTTATATACGATCATCGTCGGTTGAATTGAAAAAAAGGGATATTAATATGGAGAGCTAAACAAAATCTTCGCATTTTAATTGTTCGTGTATTAAAGTCACCAAGAGATAAGAAGTAATTTGTCAGAATAAAATCACGGCATCGGTCAATTACGACAGTTTTTCTCTGATCTGCTTCACATTAATCATCGGGTAATATTGCCCGCAAATTTAAAGTAAATGCAGTGGCCTACCTGTGAGAAAAAATCCTTTTTTTAAAAAAATATCCGTAATGTTTGAAGAGTATTCAGACAGTCGATTAAACAATGTAAACTTTCAGCATAATGACAAGGGTAAAAATTCGTTCACCAAGAATTCTCACGGGGTACGCGTCTGGCACGTGCCAACTCCGGAAACTCTCCCAAATGTAGCTGAACATCTGGCGGCGGTGCCTTTATCACCTTTCCTCCCTCGTAGTAAAATAAACTGTACCCGAAAACCTATACTTTATATTTGTCGAACGTGACTTGTTACGTGTGTTTTATTAAACAGTATGAGATTAAATTTTCGGATTATTAAAAAAAGCAGGATAAAAAAAGGTGATTTATTTTAATCTACCAATATTATATATCGGATGAGAAGTTAATAATTTTTTGACAAATTAACAAGTAAAATTCTCTCATTTTCCGTTTTTAGGGAAAGCGTCGTAGCTAGAACTAATTCTTCTCAAAGCATATCATTGCATTTTTTTTCTTGATTTGATACAGCCGATGACAATACCCTCGATGAGCTCCGGATACGAGGAAAGTGTAATAAAATCGAAAGTAGGTTCAGGTCAATTTGACTAATTTCATAGGGTCGCACATATTAATCATAGCCATCCTTTCAGAGCAGGTCGTGTCGGGGATAGAAAAATTGGAAATCAGAGAGAGAAACTAAGTGTGATATTTTAATTGCATCACCTTCACGGTTCATAGCTTAAGCATATCGAGGTGCGTGCCTTTTCTCGGTCACTGTTATAAACAATATACACCTGTTGACACTTAACCCAGACAGTTTGGAGATACTGATCGCCAAGATTCCAAATTACTGATAATGGATGCGGTATTTGTTAACCTGATATTTTATGTTCGTAAATTCGGTGTCCGAATTTATAGATAAATTCCAGACACCAAATGTCCGAAATTAGAGGCACAAAATTAATTATTTCATGAAATAATTAATGGTGTCCGAATTCTTGGAGTGTCTGAATATATGGACAAATTACGGTACTATGAAAATCAACAACATTGATAAAATTTGTCTTGTTTAGATATTTCAAAATGTTTGAAAATGACATGTAAATTTACCAGAATAATAGATGGTTTTCCTTACCTATGAGAGGTGAGTATCACAGATCTACCATCTTTAACTACATTAGTAATACAATCCCACAAAAATCGTCTAGCTCCTGGGTCCATCCCAGTTGTAGGTTCATCCTGCAATATATACAGTTTGAATTATAATTGGCTCAAAATCTGGCTCAGTAAACTACATTACTAATGCAATCTCACAAAGATCTCCCAGGTCCTGGGTACATCACTTTTATAAGTTCATCATGTAATATAAATCTGTAGGAAAATTGTAAGATAATAGATCTACCATCTGAAACTACATTACTAATACATTCTCATGAAGATCTCTCAGCTTGTAGGTACATCCCTGTCATAGCTTCATGTAGTAATATAAATCTTTTAAGAATACTGTAGGATCACAGATCTGCCATATTGAACTACATAACATATGCAATTGGCTGAAAATCTCATTCCCTTCCCTGTTGTAGATTTATCTTGAAACATATATCAGATATAGATATTTTCACAGATTTGCTATCTTTAACCATATATCTAAAACAACCCCACAAATTTTTCTAGCTTCTATTGTAGACTCATCCTATTATATAAAGCATTTACAATATGAATTCTGTAAGTTTTAAGTAAAGTAAAAGTACAATTATTGTTATTGATTCTAGTTATCTTATAAAATCTTTCTCATCTACCCTGCATTTAAAACATGTCATTCAAATATTCAAACATTAATCAATTACCTAGTCTTTCATCGATATGACCCAAGAGTATTAACTTTTTCATGTCCAAAATTTGCAAGTTTTATGAAGTTGAGTATAAAGTGGAGAGATTTTTAAGAAACAAACTAACTGCAAGACAAGGACAGACAGACGTACACAGTTGAAGTACTATGAACAACATTTTTATTATCAAAGATATACTCACCAAAAATATGAGAGATGGGTTTCCAATGAGAGCTATAGCTGTTGAGAGTTTTCTCTTGTTACCACCAGAATAGTTTGTGGAGATTTTGTCAGCATGAGGTACCAGACCGAGACGTCTTATAGCCCAGTCAGCAACCTGGAGTGATAGAGTACTGCAATACTATTTCTGTACTTTAACCCATTTCTAGACAGTAAAAATTTAGACTGGCCTTAAATCAAAGAAGTTGTAGCTGACAATTAAAAGATAATGAAATCTTGGATTTTTTAAACTTTCTGGGTAGAAAACATTGTGGAAATTGAAGAAATTGCTTGTAACATGCTTCTTCATTTTTACATTGTTTTTCAAAGCATTTTTCCTTGGGGGCGTCTACAGGCATCACTGAGTCGGAAGTGGGTTAAGCCATTCCCACTCAATGATGCTCTTAGACACCTCACAGAAAACAAGCTTCAGAAAACATTGTGGAATATGAAGAAATTGCTTGTTTCAAGCAATTTCTTCATTATCCATAATGTTTCCTTCAAAAAAGGCAAAGATTTTTATAATTTCATCAACTGAAAATTGTCATCTGCACCATCTTTAAATTTGGACAATTCTAAAATTTTGTCATCTAGTAATGGGTTAATAATCTAAAAACGAACTTTTTTAAGTTTTTCAAGTGGTTTTACCAGATTAGACATAAGTTTTTCAAAACTATGACAAGACATTTAATAGCCAGGCCTATCTAGAAATAGGTAAACTGAGTTAAAAGTCGTCTCCTCTTCCGCAGGAGTGAGAAAATATCTGGATAAAAAGTTAGGAAACAGCTATATAAACTTCTTTAAATTGATTCAAAATCTCGTTATAATTGATTAACAATATATCATTTTTTTAAATAAACAGACGTAAAACTTTTGACTGAACTATAACCATTTCACACTATACACACTAGACTGGAACTCAGGTGTTTAAACTTCTGTATGTAAACTAAGCTTGGACACCGTAACACTTGTATATAAATTCTAAACTTAGAATTTACAATAGACTGATACTTACATATTTAACATCTTGTTCAGGAATTCCTCTCAACCTGGCGTAAAATCTCAAATGTTCTACACCAGTCAACAGGGGATCCAGGGCATCAAACTGGGGACAGTAGCCAATGTTCAATCTCACTTGTGTCATGTTGTTTAATATGCTGAAATAATCAAGGTATCATTTAATAATGTAAACCACATGTAAGATGTACCCTTTTTTTAAAAAGGATTTAAATCTAAAGGTGGTTGCAGACAGCATACAATATGTAGCCAAATCAGTTAACCCATGTGCATGCAATACAAGCATTTTATCATTTTCTCAGTGTTTTTCTGGATTATTTGGTACTTATTCATTTTTAATACAATTTGGAATATTTTCTGCAATCTCCATCAATTTGGACTAGTTCAAAATTTTTTTCTACTGCTTTAGTTTAACTTAGTGTGTGTCAGAAATGTGAGAAAATCATTTTTTTGGAAAGCACAATCAATATATCTTCTGTGTTTCAAAAACAGCAATGAGTGTTAAACACTATTCTTCCTTAACCCATTACCAGTTGGCATAATTTTAGACTGGTCCAAATTGAAAGGAGTTGCAGATAACAATTTAAAGTTTAACATTTTTTTTTCAACTTTTTAGGAAGAAAACATTGTGGAAAATGAAGAAATGCTTTCTCAATTGTTTTTTCTTGAGGGGTGTCCAAAAGCGCCATTGATGGGGTAAAGCAAACATTAACAAACTGTCTAAACTTGTCTCACAGTATAGAACCTATAACAGAAACAAGAGATATCTAGAATGTCTGCTTGTCGTAACTGAAATAATCTGTCACAGATGACAAGTGTAACTGGTCCTCATCTTTATAGGTAGTCTAATAAATAGAGGTTAACCCTTGTCATGCTGAATACAAAAACCCTCCAAAATTGCATACAATTCAAAGTGCTGATATCACGGCAGATCTGGTTTCCAGGGTCATTATTAAGTTTGAGAATTGATCTCATGAAAATTCTGGCTTAGAAAGGACAAACAGGTGGTGTAGACTAAGATCATACTGTGTATAAAGATTTTTTAAAATTTCATCAACTAAAAATTGTCGTCTGCAACTCCTTTCAATTTTGACCACACAAAAGTTTTATCTTGTTATACAATGCATGGGTTCAAAAATAAATGAACATCTACTCACTCTTTGCCATTCACATAAGCATTTCCCTTTGTTGGTCTCTCGTCACCAGTTAACATTTTAAATGTAGTAGTTTTACCAGCTCCATTGACACCCAACAGTCCAAAACATTGTCCTTTAGGAACCCCAACACAGAGTCTGTCTACAGCAGTCATTACACCCTTCTTTCCTCTAGCACTGAAAACCTGAGCAGAAAAAGACAACTTTCATATTAAACTGGTAGAAAACATTATGGCAAAGAAAGACTGTTCCTGTTTATAAGACTCTTTTTGAGATCAGTTTAACTTTCTTTTCAAAGGGCACCAATTTTGATACCACCACTTTACTTCTGTTACAAGTATAACAATTTCAACAAAAGTACGGAGAAAATTCAAATTTTAACAAATACAAATTATCCTGTTTAACCCATTTCCACACAATAATGCTTTTTGACACCTGTAAGGAAAAAAGCTTGGGAAGATGTTGTTGACAGCGAAGCAATTTCTTCATTATCCAGCATACTTTCTAGCATAAACTGTAAAGATTTCTGAAATTACGCGACATGAAAATTTTCGCCTGAAACTTCTTTGAACTTTTGGCAGTCTGGGAATGGGTAAGAACATCCCTTTTAAACCTACTCTCATCTCTGTTCCGTTCTTCCGCATACATGAAGAGAAATAAAACTTTTGTCTCCTACCCTAGTGAGTTTTCCTTTTCTCATTATATTATCTATAGCATCACCATTCATCACTCACATTCTTTCTTAACCCTTGTCATGCTATATAAATTACCTTACTGTATTGCTGTAAAATCAAAGGGCCGAAAGCACTGATAGAGCTTGTTGTTCAAAAATCAATATTTCTTTTAGAAATCAATTAAGACATCAACTCTGCCAAGTAAATTACAAGCAGGAGGTGTAGACCAAGATCAGACTGCACATATGTGCAGGCTGATCTTGGTCTACATCTCCTGCCAAAACCGGAATATTCCGGGTTCAGCATGACAAGGGTTAAGCCACATCAAGATAAAGAAACTCTAAATCCCTCAACTTAATGAGTCCTCTATTCTTATAACCTCACCTTTAGCCCGATTACTCATCACTCTCACCCTTTCTTTGGCCACATCAAGATAATGTACCCCTTAATCCCTTACACAAGTGAGTTCCTCTATTCTTGTAACATCATCTTTAGCCCCACCATTCATCACTCCCAGCCTTTCTGTATCCACATCAAGATGATGTACCTCTTAATCCCTTACCTTAGTGAGTTCCTCTATCCTCATAACATCATCTTTTGCCCCACCATTCATCACTCTTGCCCTTTCTTTAGCCACATCTTCATCTTCATCATCTAATGAAGCTCCTTTAGGTTTAAGTACTCTGAAAATAGTTACAAAGATTTTGTTCAATAAGCTTCCCTAAGGGCTTGAATCACTTGGTAAGGCCATCTTATCTAATTTATCTTTAAACCACAGAAAAAAGAGCAGTATATCTTTTATTAACCTATCATAACACAATCCTGTATTTCCACCTGCAGAAAAAAACTGCAAACAAAAACATGTTCAAAATTGAGAAATGGTATGTAACAAGGAATTTAACCATTTCTCATAATGCTTTCTATCAAATTTGGCACTCATCGTTTAAACAAACACCTTCAGTTTTATTATTTACAAAAATTCAACATAGAGCAGTCTAAAAGTATGTAATGCTGTTTGTCATGAAGCGACCATAGCAAATGCAATACTGTGGTTGTCCGTGGTCGAAAGGTAGAGTGTTGGCTTCCGATCAAAAGGTTCCAAGTTTGATTCCCAGGCGCAGTTATCAATCTTGGTTCTGTCATTAGCACACACAATAGGCACAAGTACTCGTGTATTATCCAGGAAGCAGAATAAGGGATTAATACAAGATGGAAGAACTTGTTTCCAAAAGGATGTAAAACAAATAGATTTTAAACCTAAAAACAAATACTTAAACCCATTACAGAATAACAAAGACTGGTCAATAGTCAAAGACGATTATAACTTGATGAAATTTCAAAAATCCTTGTCTTTTGGGTTAGGAAACATTGTGGACAATGATGAGGGATGTCAAAAAGCATGATTGTGTGGGAAAGGGTTAAGTCTCAAATAAATTTTTTACCTGGACTTGATGAAGAATTTGTATTCAATCAGCAAATTGACAACGAAGAACAATATTCCAAGACAGAACATGCTGAATAGATTTCTTCCAACTTGTTCCCAATCAAATGGGTTGGGCAGACGATCACCCTCACCAAGTCGAGCATAGACGTCGGCAAACAGCTGGTTTTTAGCCATGTCAAACAATCCACGTCCCAAACAGTATTGTGGTAACAATAAAAATACTTGTCTCAGAATGTTGTTGATGTCTTTCAAACCCTACAAATAATTTAATTTTCTTTGATCATAAATTTACAGGATGAATATATTGTTTAAAAAGTTCAAACAAGCAAGATTTTCTTTTTTACCATTTACATTTTAGACTGGTTGAAATTGAAAGAGGTTGAAGATAACAATTTAAGAAATGTTTGAACTTGAAAACAAGTACCATGTAGGGTAGAAAACAATGTGAGAAAATGAGAAATTGCTTGTTTTCCCTAGCTAATTCTCTTCTGTGCATAAAAGGCAAGATTTTGTGGGAATGGGATTAAGATTTTTGACTTACATTTATGTAACAACACGCCCAGTATACTCCATTTCCACAATGAACACACTTGTCGAACCTTGATAATATATCAACCCTTACACCAGCTTTTGGGCAAAAAGTACCTACAAACGATCGACTAATCATAGCTGTCAGTCAAACAATCAATCGACCAATCAAGTCATTCAGACCAGACATGAACTTTGAACTCTTAAATTTGCTGACATTTATGTGAAACATTTTTGATGTTTGGTGACTTAAATATCATAACTACAGCTTATTGAAGCTGTATTTACAATGATTAGGTCGCCAATCAACCATTTGCACAAAAATGCTGATTATCCAAGTGGAACTTCTTGTTGGAGTTAGTGGCTCGGGCCAGAGTTTCGGCAATTGACAGTGTTGAATACCTGCATGACTGTACTTGGTACATTGAGTATTTAATGTAGATAGATCGGGGGTAAATTACAGAATACTAATCTAAAACATCATCATCTTCCTCAAGGAATTCAGAGATAAATGTTGACAGAGAAGAGACTGTCCCAAAGAACATGTTGACAGAACTCAGTACAACCAGAGCTGTACTTAGTACACTGAGTATTTCATATTGTACATAATGTATAGATGTCTAGCTAAATGACAGAATATTAATCTACATACCTCATCATCTTCCTCCAGGAATTCCAAGATAAATGTTGACAGAGTAGAGACAGTCCCCAAGAACATGTTGACAGAACTGAGTACCACCAGAGCTGTACTCGGTACATTAAACACTCGTGAGAATGGGTACATCATGGGTACCATTGCCCAACTGAAAATAAATAAACAATAAATCATAAGTTGGAAATATACTCCAGTGAAATAATGTTTGATAATTGTTTTGGACTCAGTTTACCAATTACCAGACAATGACCCTTTCTGACTCTCTGAAAAAATACAATCATGGAAATCTTTGTGAGAAAAGGAGACATTGCTTGTTACAAGCAATGTCTCCTTTTCTCATATTTTTTCTACCCTATTTGGTACTTATTTTCCTATTTAAGCTAAATTTGAAATGTCATTTGCAAATCTTTCAATTTGGACAAGTCTAAAATTTTGCTGTCTGGCAATGGGTTGATCTATTTCTAGAGACCACTGGCTAGGTTTGCAGCCATAAATTATGAAGTCGTTATAATTTACAAAGTTTGCTACAATCCATAAATCAATGAACTATGATTACAGACTGATTAAAAAGTTATCACAAAAACAAGATGTGTTTGTGAAACACCATGCCCCAGAGACAGGAATTCTTTAGAAACTGGTGATTTTTATTGTTTTTTTCTTTGTTTTAGGGAAAAGGGTTAAAATTTTGACCTTGACCTTGATTAGATGACATTCCCCAATTGTGCCTTGTTGAGACCTATCTACATACCAAATATTAGCATTGTAACTTAATCAGGGTTGAAGTTATAGGAAAATGTTTAGTTGGCAGGTTGAGTTTTGCAGACAGACAGACAGAAAGATGGACAGACAGAAAGACAGACACCGTTAAAACAATATGCCCCCGAACTTATCGATACGGGGGCATAAAAACTCACTGTATCCTATTTAGCTTGTTAGAATATATCAACAAATCCAACTTACCCATAGATAAACAACAAGGAAACCAGACATGGTCCATTAACAGGGGATACATAGGCTTGTTTGTTGAAGGCCAGGAAGATGAAAATACATAATACAGCAGGGAATAGGTAGTTCACCTGAGGTAGTAAAAGAATTTTTCATTTTAACTCAACAGGTTCTTGTTGTCAGAAAAAATATAATTTGGTCTGAGTTTGTTCACTAGAACTGTGTCTTAACCCATTACCAGATGGCATTATTTTAGAATGATCCAAATTGAAAAAGTTGCAGATGACAATTTAATGTTTATGAAATTTTGAGTTTTTACTTTCTGGGTAGAAAAGATTGTGGAAAATGAAGAAATTTCCAATGTTTTCCAAGTCTCTTTTACTTAGGGGCATCTAAAACTTAAAAAGACTCACTGAGTGGGAATGGGTTAAAGAGTTTTACTTAATTCAACACTTTCCAAATCATAAACCTTCCCGATAGTTTTAAATTTTAGACTGGTCCAAATTGAAAGGGGTTGCAGATGACAATGAAAATTGAATGCAATTTGAAATGAAACCATCCTATGTTGTCGAAAATATTGTGGAAAAAAGGACAAATTGCTTGCTACAAGCAATTTCTTCTTTTTCCACAATGTTTTCTCAATTATAATATCACAGTGACATAAAATTCCGGGTTAGTACAGAAAAGGGTTAATGCTTTCACAAATGATATATTGTGTAAGGGAACAGATTGCGGGAAACCTTCAGGTTGGACCAGTCAAAACTCCAATCATCTAAGAAGAAATGCACATTGTTTGTTGTTGTTATCTGCAGATTTTTCTTGAATAACGCTGGATACTTAAATTTTATCTATGTCAAGATTGCCAATCAATACTAAAGTTTAAACTTGAATCAGAGAGAAGTCTTAGTATCGATAATGTTGAAATTTTTCTCCTCTTTTATAAGATGAGGACAGAGTTGACCCTATATTTTGCTCACCTAAGTTCACAATCTCATGTCATCTTTGAATCATATAGTATTACAGTGGTAATTTTTTAGACCAAACAAAAACATTTAGTATAAGGCCCTAAAAATTGATATTGGATAAGCAGTAATCTTTATATTGTCACTAAAGCCCCTTTCTGCTTGATTTTCAATAATAAGGGAATCATCCTATTGCACAAACAAAATTTGAAAAAAAAAAAAAAATTAAATAGGAAACTATTAGTTAAAAGAAAAATTTCACCACAGTCACTTTTACCTTGATATTAGATAGAATATCCCCATTACTATAAGGGACATTCCTCTTGGCCATTCTAACATTCTTAGTTAAGTTTGAGAATGATTGTGCTAAATCTGAGACTTGTAGAGTGGTTATACTGAACTGCTACTGACACAACAAATTACAGACATTCAAGAATCACAAAAACTCATTATGAGCTTGTTGCCCATAAATACTTTACAAATATATTACTTTTATTGTACAAAATGAAAATGGCTGACTCACCATATCCCAGCAAAAGTTTGACACCCAGTACATGATAGGGTTGACTCCAGACACAAACTGTAGATGTTTAGAGTTTGAAACCCTCTCTTCTATCAGGTACATGGTAAAACTGGCAGGGATGAAGGACATGGCAAATATCACACAGATGGCAATAACCACATCCTTGAAACTGGCGTAACTGCAATATATATGATTGAGTCAAGAATTTGATCACAAAACAAAGCCCGGCAACATAAGGCAGTAATAAACATGTATGAACTTTTAATCCATTACCAGATGACAAAGTTTGAACTGTTCCAAATTTAAAGAAGTTTGTGACAACATTCAAAGTTTGTAAATTCTCCTTTTGCCACAAAGTTTCCATAATTGTATTCCTACAAGACGTCAAAAAGTAGTTTTGTGTGGTAATGAGTTAAATGAGAAATTCACATTTTGGCAATGAATAGCACCTATTCCTTTTTTCAGCAATTTACAAGTTGTGATTTCTTTTTGCTTTTCATAACAACTAAATCTCTTCATAAATTTTGAAATTCTAACTAGAAATAGTAGTCCAAGTGATGTAAATAGGTACACACAATTTCCCATGTGGGCTTCATATGATTTTACATAATATATCCAACAAGGCCTTGAAGAAGTAACTCACAGGGCTTCATCATTCAGCTGTTCTTTCGTCATTTCCATTGGGTGGTTAATGGCTGTTATACCATAATCGGCAGGGTTTACTCCGGCTGGTAGATTACTTCTCAATAGTAGATTGTTCATCACGTTAATATAGGCCACTGAAGCTGCCCAACCCTTGTTGTTGAACCACACCTAGAGTAAAACAGATTCATACAATAAACAGTGAAAGTATTATCAACCCTTCCCCCACAATCCTGCTTTTTTATGATCATAAAGAAAAGAGTTCGGGAAACAAAGTAAAATAAAGAAATTGCTTGTTACTAGCAATAATTATTTCTTTATTTTCCACATTGATATTAAATTGATTGATATTAAAAGGCATTATTTTAAAAAAAAATTATGGTCATTAAAATGCAACGAAACAATTAAATTGTTGGTAAGGTTGGCAAACTAAACGTCATAACTACAGCAAGAATAAACTTTAGTTAGGACATTTAAGATTGCTAGACAAACAAAGGAGAATGCCAATTAAAATGATCCTCTGTTTTCTCTTAATAATTTCAAAATAAATTTCTATTTTAGATGTCAAAACTTGAGTTATGGGATAACTCAACTACAGGAATATTCAGACTAACATAGAAATGATTAGACAGAGAACTAACTATTCAGTACCTTAGCCGAGTCTCTGACAGCAAGAGTAGGTAACACCTCAACAAGACCATTCCAGAATGTCTCGCTTGCATCCACTGCTGTTCCTACAGTAGATCCTAGACTGATCTGAGTACCATTGTTAGCCGCCTTCAGAATACGCTCTAAGGTCTCTCGTATCTGGGTTTCATTGGTGAGAATAGCTAGATCATCCAGCTCTCCAAATGTGATTCCACCATACCTACACAATAATGTAGAGAATATCAGGTATAAGAGAGGTATGATTTCAGAAAGAAAAGTAACATTATGTAACCAGTTAACAGACGACAGAATTTAAACTAGTCCAAATAGAAAGGAGTTATAGACAGCAATATTAAGTTTAACAAATTTGGTATTTTTTCAATTCTATGCATAGAAAACAATGTGGAAATGATTTTTAAGCAAGTTCTACATTTTACACAATCTTTTCCAAATTGTTTTTTCTTGAGAGGCATCAAAATGCGCCATTGTATGGGAAAAGGTTAATTACACTCAATAAAGGTAAGCAGGAAAATATGGAAGAAAATTATTTCTTTAGAAATTGAATGATATTCGTCAAAATGAAGCAAGGTTCTAGACTAAACATTAGACAGAAACATTTAATTTGCGACAAATTAAAACTTAACCATAACAGAAGCAGGAAAAGAGCAATGTTGGGAAGTGGGCATGACCAGGGATCTGTCAAAATAGACCACTGGTGATCGTAGCTTGCATGTAATATTATTTGACAAATCCTACGAAAAAGTGTCTGGGAATGTCAAGAGAAATCAAGATGTTTTCAGTAGACTATTCATCCCATCTTACTGTGGAGCCTCTTTGATACACATACTCCAATTGGATAATGCTTGATCGAAAGTGGTCCTATTACATTTGTTTTACTAAATATTGTAGGATTCTTTTTCATGTACCAAGCCACATTCATAATTATATCACACAATATAAACCAAGATTGTTTTATTTCAGTAACAGAGATTAAACACACCTTCTTTTCTTGTATGCCTTCCTTGTTTTCACCAACCAATCACTGATGTTACGCTTTGTCATATTGTACAGATAATCCGTTGTTGATAGTAAAATCTGTGGGGGAACGGGCCCACCAGCACCAGCTGGACATCTCTGCCAGCCGGAAGAACAATCGCAGTCAATCGTCTGATTGGTCAATACAGATTCTGGGAAATTCATGATACCAACATATTCACAGTCATAATCCCTAAAACAGACAAAAACAGCATTCAGAGGTATATTGTATTACTGGCATTAAGCAAGATTTAGTTTATTCGTAGACCCATATTGGGAGGTCTTGAAAGAATGAGCGTTTTAAAAATTCTGATGAGAATTAGATCATTTCAAAATTATTGGCAGAATCAGGTCCTTTCAAATCTAGAATTGTTGGAAAGAGGACTGATACCTCCTTCCACCATTTGTAACCAAGGTAGCACAGCTGACCTTTGACCTACAAGATAAAGACAATAAGGCACCTGCTTGGACCTATTAACTGTATGAAGTTTCATGGTTGTAGGACATTTGGTTTAGAGTTGAGGCACGGACAGCAAACAGATGGATGGACAGACAGACAGACAGTTATTATATTTCTTTATTATATTTTTTATGGCAAAAAGAATGAAAATATGATTTCTATTTTCTGACAAAATCTCTCACAGCCCTTCATTTTGCATGGGATTTACATGGAAACCTGATGACATCATCACATCTTTGGTTCTGGCAAGATGACATTTAATAGTGAAATTGAAGGAAAACAGGGTTGAATCTACTAAACTGTGAGTTTATCATTTTGATAATACAACTGGTTTTTTTTGTGTGTGAAATAATTCAATGATACTCCACTGAGAAATCTCAATAAGCCAATGAAAAGTATTAAGGAATGATGAATAATATCAAACTTTTTTCTGTTTTAAGTTTGTTGACATACCTTACCCTACACAGTATGGTTTGATTAGCCCTGTCTCTAGTATTGTAGCTACATCATTATTGAACTATCCATGTTTTTGTAATAGGCTGTTATATATATTACTAACTGTATACATATATTTTTTTGACACGTTCCCCACACCCGAGATCTAAGTAATTCTGTCTATTGTCTTGTAGATAGGTCATTTATAGATAGTTCATTATTCAGTTACACACTTTCCCAACACTTATACCCCCCCCCCCCCCACACACACACAAAAAAAAAGCTTTCGAAAATATCATAGAACATGATGAAATTGCTTGTTGCAAGTAACTTTTTCATTTTCCACAATGTTTCCAACCCCAAACTACGAAAAATTTCAAAATCTAAGCTAGTAAAAGTTATCATCTGTAACTTTGATTGAAATATGTTTGAAATGTTGTCTTCTTGTACTGTTTTAAGGGGCCCTACATAATATACTCGCTCTGTTTTTTTGTTGTTAACAAAGACAGATCATTATTGGACAGTCTAGTAAATCCTTTCCAGTTTTTCAAAATTTTGGTCCTGTCCAATTTGAAAGAAGATGAAGCAGACAATTAAAAGTGAGTATAATTTTATAAGTAACTAACCTATCAGGTTGAGAACATTGTGGGAAAGAAGAATTAGCTTGTTACTAACAAATCCTTCCTTTCCCACGATATTTTCTCTAGTATTACCGGTAAATCACTAGGAAATAAAAGAATGAGATTGTGCAGGAAGGGGTTAAGATGTACTACATAATTTATTCACTCTATTTTATGTTTGTTGACAGTTCTATTCCAGACACCGTGGGGTTTAGGAAGTTCTGTCTGAAGTCTTGTACCTAGGTCATTATTGGACAGTCCATTATTTAGTTAAGGGATGTTACTTATATTACTCACTCTATTACTCACATCTATTTCCAACACCATGAGGTTTTGGTAGTTCTGTCTCCAGTCTTGTAGCTAGGTCATTATTGGACAGTCCATTATTTAGTTAACCCTTTCCTGTACAAACCCTGGATTCTACTTTGCTGTGATTTTATACTTGGGAAAACATTGTGGAAAAAGGAGAAAATGCTTGTAACAAGGAATTTCTACTTTTTCCACAATATTTCTACCACAAAGGATGATTTCATTTCAAATTGCATCCCATTTTCATTTCTGTCTGCAACCTCTTTCAATTTGGACCAGTCTAAAATTTCAAAATCAGGAAAGGGTTAAGGGGTGTTACTTATATTACTCACTCTATTTTATGTTTGTTGACACATCTATTTCCAACACCGTGAGGTTTAGGAAGTTCTGTCTGAAATCTTGTACCTAGGTCATTATTGGACAGTCCATTATTTAGTTAAGGGGTGTTACTTATATTACTCTCTCTATTTTATGTTTGTTGACACATCTATTTTCGACACCATTAGGTTTTGGTAGTTCTGTCTCAAATCTTGTACCTAGGTCATTATTGGCAGTCCATTATTTAGTTAAGGGGTGTTACTTATATAACTCACTCTATTTTATTTTTGTTGACACATCAATTTCCAACACCGTGAGGTTTTGGTAGTTCTGTCTCCAGTCTTGTACCTAGGTCATTATTGGACACTCCATTATTTAGTTAAGGGGTGTTACTTATATTACTCACTCTACTTTATGTTTGTTGACACATCTATATCCGACACCATGAGGTTTTGGTAGTTCTGTCACAAATCTTGTACCAAGGTCATTATTGGACGGTCCATTATTTAGTTAACCCTTTCCTCTACAAATCCTGGATTCTACTTTGCTGTGATTTTATACTTGAGAAAACATTGTGGAAAAAGGAGAAAATGCTTGTAACAAGGAATTTCTCCTTTTCCCACAATATTTCTACCACAAAGGATGATTTTATTTCATATTGCAACCAATTTTCATTTCTGTCTGCAACCTCTTTCAATTTGGATCAGTCCAGAATTTCAAAATCAGGAAAGGGTTAAGGGGTGTAACTTATATTACTCACTCTATTTTATGTTTGTTGACACATCTATTTCCAACACCGTGAGGTTAAGGTAGTTCTCTGTCTGAAGTCTTGAATCTAGGTCATTATTGGACAGTCCATTATTTAGTTAAGGGGTGTTACTTATATTACTCTCTCTATTTTATGTTTGTTGACACATCTATTTTCGACACCATTAGGTTTTGTTAGTTCTGTCTCAAATCTTGTACCTAGGTCATTATTGGACGGTCCATTATTTAGTTAAGGGGTGTTACTTATATTACTCTCTCTATTTTATGTTTGTTGACACATCTATTTCCAACACCGTGAGGTTAATTTAATTTTGTCTCCAGTCTTGTACCCCTGTCATTATTGGACAGTCCATTATTTAGTTAAGGGGTGTTACTTATATTACTCACTCTATTTTATGTTTGTTGACACATCTATTTCCAACACCATGAGGTTTTGGTAGTTCTGTCTCCAGTCTTGTAGCTAGGTCATTATTGGATCCTCCATCATTGCTGAAAACAAATCCATAATTTAGGCATTTGATCTATATTTTGCTTTTTTATGCGTCATAGATTTAAGCTTGGAAAACTTTGTGGAAAATGAAGAAATTACTACAAGCAATTTCTTCATTATTTACAATGTCCCATCATCTAACAAGATGTGTGTGTGTGAAACACCATGTCCCTGTTACAGTCTTTTCTTGGAAAAGTAACCTTGGCAGTGACCTTGACATTTATGGATGACCTTACCATTACACTCAACTCGTGCCTATCAATGCAATACCTTTTTTCCAATACAATTCATGTATCTTCGGTGTTTCAATTAGTGCTAATGTTAACCTTTATTCCAAATTCGAGCCACCTATCTTCAAAAGTGTGCAAAATGTTTTTGGTTAAGTTTTACAGACAGATATCAGTAAAACAATATGCCATAAATATTTCAATGTTGGGGAATAAATATTTCAATGTGGGGGTATTAATATTTCAATGTTTTAAAAATATTGCTCTTGTTCTGTATGTGTGTGACTTAATTCTTTCTTTTCCACAAAAAGATGAATTGCCTATGATAGTTTATAATACTATTCAATTAAAATTTCTGTTGATTGTACTTGTAGTTTATAATAATCCTTAATCATTTTTTCACGATCCTGTTATATTCCTGCTTCAGCTTTGGCTGCCATGTTAGACAAAGATTTGTCTGTGAGATGTCCGATCTTAGCATAGATCAATATAGAGGGAGTCAATGCAATTTCAGAAGTACCGTAATTTGTCCATATATTCGGACACAATTAAATAATTATTTTTTTTCATGTCCGAATACATGGATAATTACTCAAGCCAGTGTCCGAATTTATAGATAAATCGTCGTGCGGCCGGGAACAACCATTGCCGATTTTCATGAGTCACTAACTGTTTTGCTCAGACACTGAATTCATTTCAACAGTAAATAAACTAGATATGTGTTACGCATTACGTTCGTAAATGTATTCATTATTATTTTATTTTTTTTTCAGATTGTTTCAAGATACCGGCAAAGACGACGTGAATTTAAGAACATTCACTGATTAAAAACCTTAATAAACGATTTACTTTTCTAAACTGTTGTTTTTCTTCGTTTTAACGATTGATAGAATTCCACATATCACCATAAGAATACGACAAGATCGTAACTGCAGCATAATCAGGCAAAATTGCTACGACGTTTATGTTGTCAAAGTCCGATTTTGAGAGGATGGTAAATTCTTTTTCTGTCATTTATAACAATCATCGTCGGTTGAATTGAAAAAAAGGGATATTGATATGGAGAGCTAAACAAAATCTTCGCATTTTAATTGTTCATGTATTATAGTCACCAAGAGATAAGAAGTAATTTGTTAGAATAAAATCACGGCATCGGTCAATTACGACAGTTTTCTCTTATCTGCTTCACATAAATCATCGCGTAATATTCCCCGCAAATTTAAAGTAAATGCGGTGGCTTACCTGTGAGAAAATTTTTTTTTTTTTAAATTATATCCGTAATGTTTGACGAGTATTCAGACAGTCGATTAAACCATGTAAACTTTCGGCATAATGACAAGGGTAAAAATTCGGTCACCAAGAATTCTCACGGGGTACGCGTCTGGCACGTGCCTACTCCGGAAACTCTCCCAAATATAGCTGAACATCTGGCGGCGGCGCCTTTGATCACCTTTCCTCCCTCGTAGTAAAATAAACTGTACCCGAAAACTTTACTTTATATTTGTCGAACGAGACTTTTTACGTGTGTTTTTATTGAACAGTATGAGATTAAATTTTCGGATTATTAAAAGAAGCGGGGATAAAAAAGGTAATTTATTTGAATCTACCAATATTATACATCGGATGAAAAGTTAATTATTTTGTGACAAATTAACAAGTAAAATTCTCGCATTTTCCGTATATAGGGAAAACGTCGTAGCTACGACTGATTCTTCTCAAGCATATCATTGCATTTTTTTCTTGATTTGATACGGCCGATCACAATACCCTCGATGAGCTCCGGATACGAGGAAAGTGTAGTAAAATCGAAAGTAGGTTCAGGTCAATTTGACTAATTTCATAGGGTCGCACATGTTAATCGTAGCCATCATTTTAGAGCATGTCCTGTCGGGGATAGAAAATTAGGAATTCAGAGAGAGAAACCAAGCGTGATATTTTAATTGCATCACCTTCACGGTTCGTAGCTTAAGCATTTCGAGGTGCGCGCATATTCTTGGTCACTGTTATAAACAATATACACCTGTTGACACTTAACCCAGACAGTTTGGAGATACTGATCGCCAAGATTCCAAATTACCGATAATGGATGCGGTATTTGTTAACCTGATATTTTATGTTCGTAAATTCGGTGTCCGAATTTATAGATAAATTCCAGACACCATTTGTCCGAAATTAGAGGCACAAAATTAATTATTTCATGAAATAATTAATGGTGTCCGAATTCTTGGAGTGTCCGAATATATGGACAAATTACGGTAATATTTTATTAATAATTTTTGTCATGCTGAATATAATCTGATTTTTGGAAAAAAAAGGACTATAGGTAAATGATACATTTATTGTGGGTCAATATTTCTATTCCAATTAATTTTATACACAACTCCAACTCAAAAACACAACCAGATTGCGTAGAATTCAGAATAAAGGGACTTATAATGAATTGAATATGAGCTTTCCACCAATGCTGATGAAGTTTCAGTAACTTACCTGTAAAACATGTACAAATGGTCATCTCCTCTCTTTGGTTCATAGTGCCAGGGGTGGAGCTCTAGGGCTGGTTCTTCACTGAAGGGTGGTGCTAACAGGGCAAAGGTCATGGCCATCAGCACAAAGATTACTGGCAATATTACCTGACAAAAGGAATTTTACACGCTTAATTTTTGAGATAGATTTAAACTAGAAAGAAAAAAACTTTCGAAAACACTGTGGAAAAACAAAGAAATTGCTTGTTGCAAGCAATTTCTTCATTATCCACGATGTTTCGTACCAAAAAAGACAAATAAAATGGAAATTTGATCAACTAAAAATATCATCTGCAACTTCTTTGAATTTGTAAATTTTTGTTTTGAGCAATCTTTCTATTATATCTCAGGAAAGTACACAAATCGTTTTCCTTCCAGAGAATGACCAGTACCAGACAGGGATGTGAAAGTCTTATTCAAGGATAAATCGACACCACCAGCAGTACAATCGAGACCCACAACTTTGTCATGTCTTGGATCACAAGTACATGTGATCCACAATAACAACTAGACCATGCAGGACCCACAGAATAACGGACGGATCACTGGCCCCATCCACCGACTCCAACAATGAGTTCTACTTTTATATTAACCTTTGTCATGCTGAATAAAATCCTGTTTAGAATTGTACATAAATCAAAGAATCGAAATGTCCAGAGATACTAGATGAAGGTCAATATTTCTTTCGAAAAGTGATTTTACATACAATTCAGGCTTGAAAGGGTAAGCAGGTGGTGTAGACTAGGATCAGACTGCACATATGTGCATGCTGATCTTTGTCTTCACCTCCTGCACAAACAGGAATATTTCAGGTTCAGCATGACAAGGGTTAACCAACATTATTTTTCAGAAATTGGGAATTTGTTAACTTGTTAACCCAATACCACATGACAACATTTCTGACTGGTCAAAATTCACAGATGTTGAAGGGGTCAATTTTTAGTTGATAAAATCTTAAATTATTTTGTCTTTTGAGGTAGACAACATTGTGGATATGGAAGAAGTTTCTTGAAACTAGCTATTCTTCATTCCCCCAGTTTTTTCCAAATTCTTTTTTCTTGGGAGTGTCATTAAGAATGGCTGTGTAGGAATAGTTGAACACAAATCACAAAATAGATAAAATCAATTCATATTTTCTAACCTTTTTTCAAATGGTAGGAACATAAAAACTAAATTCAAAATAAAAAGACCAAGAGTTGGTGCCAAGTTCAGCTTCAATTCATTTCAGTTTGAATCAAAATGTAAATCAACCACGTAATCACCTCAACAACAAATCCTTTCTTGCTACGTCTAACATGGTGGAATCTTTTGAATATAATGGCCAGAAATTGTCGAAGTTTTAGTCTCCATCCGGTTACACGTTCATGTTGACTGTGACTAAATCCTGTCTCACCGTAGTCACTGACTGGTCCGGAGATAACAGAGTCTATCAGAATAAAGTACAAGATCATTAGTAAATCCTCGAAGGCAGTCTGGACATATGACCCATAACTAGACAGCAAAATTTTAGACTAGTCCATTTCTTGGTAGAAACATTGTCAAAAATGAAAAAAATTGCTTGTTGCAAGCAATTTCATCATTTTACACAATGTTTTTTCTGTTTGTTATTCCTGAAGGGCACCAAAAAGTGTAATTGCGTGGGACAAGCAATTTCTCTTTATCTCATGTTTATTTACTATTTGGCAGTTATTTTTCAATTGTAGCTCAATTTGACATGTCATCTGCAACTTCTTTCGATTTGGTACAGTCAAAAGTTTTGTTGTCTAATTTAAGCAAATTGGACCGACAAAAGGTGACAATAGGTCACTTGAGCACTTCGTCACCAATCAAGCTAAAAAGTGAAAAGAAAATTCAATTTCTCCTTTTCCATTTATTTTTTCCCTGAAAATATTTCTTAAGTTTGGCAAATTGTGGCAAATACCGTAATTCTGCAAATAAAGTTAATAATTCATAAAATTCATGCTTGTACGTAGATGAACATACAGAATTTTGCTTATTGCTAAATTTCAAAATTTGTACCTTTTGAATAATTAGTTCTTTTCAATTAAAAATAAGAGGGCAAAAGCCCTATATCGCTAACCTGAGCTCTTGATTGAACAAAGACACAATTAGTATATAAAACTGAGAGATTGACCAAGTGTCCTACATTTTTTTATTTTCAAATTGTTCATTTACAATATTGAATACCCGTCTGATCTAACAGTCTTTAAAGTCAAGTTTCATCAAGACTGGCCAATATGTGTAGCCCTTAGAGTGTAAAACAAAGAAAATTTTATTGAGGCCCTCTTTCCCCATGATTTACAATAGAACTTCCCCATTATCAATAGCATTTGTTTTTTTTTGTTCCTAACAATTATTTTGTTTCAACAAGATTGATCAATAATTTTTTTGCCCCTCTTGTGTAACAAAGAAATTGTTACATGTCTTAACGTACCTTTTCCTTGTTTTCTTGGAACCTCCCCATTGCCAATAGGTTTCATACTTACAACCCAAAAATCATTCTGACAAAGTCTCATCAAAGCAGAGCCAAAACTTTAGTTGCTGACGCCCCACAACAGATATAAACAAGAGCACTGCCTACGGGTGCCCTTGTTCGGCTGTTGGGTGCTGAATAGTGGACAAAATGCATCTAAAGTTATCTAAAGTATAGGTTGCTCTTTTGATAGTGAACAAGTGTGCCAAGTTTCAAGTGTATGCCTTTAGTAGAACCAGAGATATCACAAAATGTCAAAGTTTTCGCACGACAAGTACGACAATAATGACACCACCAAGGCTATAGCAATACCTTGGGCTTCTCTAAAAAATAGCCGAGCTAAAAAATTCTCCACAAAATTCACCAAAGAAGGAACAATTACTTCTTTTTCCACAATGTCTTCTTAAATATCATAATCCAGACATAAAAAACTGGGGGTGTTTGGGAATGGATTAATCCAAACATTATAACCTATGTCATTGTAACCTGTTCTTTGTTATATCTAATTAAAGCCAATATTTTAATCCTTTATACAAATATATTTCTAGTCATATACTCCATTCATAGAAATCTTTAACCCTTTCCTGTTTGTAAAATTTAAGACCTGTCAAAATTTAAAGGTTTTGCAGAGGACACTTTGACCCATTCCCACACAATGACACTTTTTGACACCCCCTAAGAAAAAACATTAGAAAAATATTGTGTAAAATCAAGAAATTGCTTGCAAGAAGCAATTTCTTCATTTTTCACAATGTTTTCTCTAAAGAAAATTGAACAATTCTAAAATATCTTATACTTTAAATTATCATTTGCAACATCTTGCAATTTGGACTAGTCTAAAAATTTCTTGTGTGGTACAAGGTTAAAGTGAATGAATATATTCATAATTTCAAGTGACTACAAAGGCAATCAAATCACACGAACAAAACAAATGAAATAAGTAACAGAAAGAAACTGAAAATTAAACAATATCTAGCTATGAAGACAATGAATCTAATCATGAACTTGTGCAATTTCTTCAGCTTCATATTTAGAATAAGACTGGTTGACAGTTGAACAAGATTTACACTCAGTCAACCATTGGGGTCATATTGAGACAATGGGCCCGCAGAGTCTCACCAAAATGACTAGCGAAGATAGGATCAAACCAGGGACCCATACTGGAATCTAGCTTATTATCACTAGATCAAATACTGGTATAAAGCTCTGATTACAGAGAGCATAATGAAAGACAGTACTCAACTGACCCCATGCCAGAGTAAGATACAGCTTTTTGGTACACATAATAATACCAACCTAGATTTACATGAAGCATTTCACTATTGCTTTCTCAGTATGTAACACACATCTAGTTACTTAATTACAAGAAATTCAATCACTTAGACATGAAAAACCGGTGCATTCTAGAAGAGTAGATCATGCTGGAACTTTTCACTTACAGAAACATCCCAGGAGAGTTTAACATTTTCATCAACAAAAGAAGAAAAAGTACATGTCTGAAATCAACTCAAAGTTTACTTATGGAATGATTTCACAAGCATAAAACACAATTAGCTTTATTTATTCTTTGAACATGCAATACCTCTTAGCAGTAGGCGTTTCCTAGCTTCTAAATAAGGACGCAATGAAAGAAAAAAAAAAAAATTCACCAGTCATAAAACTGTAGAAAATTCGGAAACAAAACCTGGAAAGAGACAGGGAATTGACTGATCCCAAGACCTTTGACATGGCATTAAGGTGAGATATAAAATGAGCGCATGCGTGACATTTCCAACCATTACACATGTCTGCCAAGTAAAGACTCAGATCAGCCTGTGCATCCACACAGTCTAATCAGAGTCTTCACTCTGCACTCTGTAGATAGATACTGACCCAAAGCTTCTTTAAACAATCAGCGAATATTCTAATTGCCCCAAATGGCTGTCCAGGGTGTTCAATGTGTGCGAGTCACGCACATGAAAATGGTTGGAAATGTCACGCATAGGCTCAAATAACACTAATCTTACATAGCTGGGGATGTGCAACAAACAGTAAATTGTTCTTGTTGACTAAAAAATTGTTACCACAGCTTGAATAAGCTGAAATTTAGTGGTTTTAATTGCCAATCAGCAAGAATGTTTGGCTTAAATTTCCAAGGACATCACTTAATGAATGAATTTTTAACATTGGTCTATCAATTTTTAAATAAAAGATACAACAATCTTACATTTAATACAAACAATTATTCTGTTTCTTAAATAAAACAAGAGGACCGTTGGCCCTGGGGCGCTCACTAAGGTCAAGGCTCTTTTTCTTTCAACAGTCTTATTTCATGTTAAGGTAAGGATTATGATACAAGTGGGCCATCGTTTGTACATATATAGACTATGTACCTGGGGATCCAAAAGTCTAAATTACAATTTCAAAGGCTTTAGGGCAAATTTGAAAGAAGGAAAAAAAACATTTTCTTCCATCTGTATCCATGGGTTATAATTTAGGAAACAAGAAAGAAGTCAGTGAACTGATGCTTCAAGCATATCCCCCCCCCCCCTCCCCCCTCAAGGACTTCTTCCCTGGGGACCTAAGGATCATGATTTTCAATAACTTGAAAGAGGTCAATATACTGATGCTTCATGCAAAATATCAAGGCTCTACGCCTTCTGAGTGAGGAGGAAAAGATTATCTCTTTATAAACCCCACCTCACTGAGGCTCCACCCCTAGGGCACCGAGGATCATGATCTAAGCTATTTTGAAAGAGGTCAATATACTGATGCTTCATGCAAAATATCAAGGCTCTACGCCTTCTGGGTCAGAAGAAGAATATTTGAAAAAAACATTTCTGCCAAGTTTGCTTCAAATTGGTCCAGTGGTTTGGAAAAGATAGGGTTTTTAAACAAGAGGGCCATTGGCCCTGGGGCCCTCACCTGAGATAAAGGCTCTTTTTCTTTCAACAGTCTAATTTCATGTTAAGGTAAGGTTTATGAAACAAGTGGGCCACAATTACATATAAACACTATGAACTTGGGAATCTAAGTCTAAATTACAAATTCCAAGGCTTTAGTGCTGATTTGAAAGAAGGAAAAAACTTTTTCCATGGGTTATTATTTCAGAAATAAGAAATAAGTCTGTGAACTGATGCTTCATGCCTATAACCCCCCCCCCTCCCCTCCCCCCTGGGTCGGCCCCTGGAGACCCGAGGATCATGATTTTAGCTATTTTGTAAGAGATCAATATACTGATGCTTCATGCAAAATATATAGGCTCTATGCCTTCTGGGTCAGGAGGAGAAGATTCTTAAAGATTATTTTGAAATTTCACTTTTGTTGCCATGGCAACCAGAGTTTAAGATGGATTTCAGTTCTTTTAGCTAATTTTAAGGGGGACCATCTAAGGTACATTTCTGCCAAATTTGGTTCAAATTGGCCCGGTAGTTTGGGTGGAGTTGTCATTAAAAAATTGTTCCTTATTTCAATATAACATCCCCCCCGGGGCTCTGCCCCTGGGGACTCGAGGATCCTGATTTTAGCTATTTTGAAAGAGGTTAATATACTGATGCTTCATGCAAAATATCAAGGCTCTACGCCTTCTGGGTCAGGAGAAGAAGATTTTTAAAGATTATTTTAAAATTTCACTTTTGTTGCCATGGCAACCAGAGTTTTTAACTGATTTCAATTCTTTTAGCTATTTTTGAAGGGGACCACCTATGGAACATTTCTGCCAAATTTGGTTCAAATTGGCCCAGTGGTTTGGGAGGAAATGTGGTTTAAAGAAATTGTTGACGGACGACGGACGGATACCGGACAAAAGGCAATCACAATAGCTCACTTGAGCACTACGTGCTCAGGTGAGGTAAAAATCGTTCTTTATTTCTATATAAACCCTATCCCCCTTGGGCTCCACCCCTGGGGACCCGAGGATCATGATTTTAGCTATTTTGAAAGATACTGATGCCTAATGCAAAATGTCAAGGCTCTCTGCCTTCCGAGTCAGGAGGAGAAGATTTTTAAGGATTGTTTTAAATTATTTCTTTTGTTGCCATGGCAACCAGTTTTTTAACGGATTTCAATTCTCTTAGCTATTTTTAAAGGGGAACACCTAACAAGCATTTCTGCCAAATTTGTTTCAAATTGGCACAGAGGTTTTGGAGCAGATTTTTAAAAATCATTCTTTATTTCTATTTAAACCCCTTCCCTGGGACTCCGCCCCTTGGGACCTGACCAATCATGAGTTTCGCTATTTTGAACGATGATGATTCTGCATGCAAAATATAAAGGCTCTCTGCCTTCCAAGTCAGGAGTAGAAGATTTTTAAGGATTGTTTTAAAATTTCTCTTTTGTTGCCATGGCAACCATAGTTTTCAATTCTTTTAGCTATTTTTAAAGGGGAACACCTAAGGAACATTCCTGCCAAATTTGTTTCAAATTGGCCCAGTGGTTTGGGAGGAGATAATTATTAAAAAATGTTCTTTATTTCTAGTTAAACCCCTACCCTGGGGCTCCGCCCCTTGGGACCCGACCTTCATGATTTTAGCTATTTTGAAATAGGTTTATATACTGATGTGTCATGTGAAATATCAAGGCTCTACGCCTTCTGAATTTTGGACAAAATCTTTAAGAGCACATCAATTTGCATGTGACTTACATGTTAATCTTGTGATGTCCTCAGTGTCTATGGCCTCAGAGATAATATTCACTAGTGCATTAAATGAAAGAAGGGCTTAATCCTCCAATACAGAAAGTTTATTACACTGTTTTTTTGGTGATATTATCAAGAGTAATCCACCAAGAAATTCCAATAATAAGTTTATAGAAAACATTAAAGAAACCATTCCAATACACCCACCTGTGTCTTCTTCTTCCATTAAATCTGTTTTACTATCAACTCTCGATGTCTTTCTTCTACCAAATAAGGAAAGCTTCTTTTTTCTCCTAAAACTCAGTCTTGAAACACTACGAGGAATTCTGCCTCCTATAAATGAACAAAAAATAAATCCATGCAACTAATTTGTTACAGCTATTGCTGCTCTTAATCCTTGTTTAGACCAAAATCATCGTGAAAGAGTAATTTTAAGAGGACCGACAATCATCCGTTTTATCTAATAACAATTAAAGAAAATATGTTTGTCAATTTCCGATACAATCTAGTCCAATTGATATGAAAACTGACCCAAAAGAACTCAACAAGAACACAATTGACAAATAGCAGCTGTCAATAAATCATAGGACCAACCAATCAAATTAATCATTTAGACTGTAAATGAATTTTGAACTACAACATGTTTGTCAAGTATTTCTGTTTGTTTGACAACTTATGTCATAACTACACTTCATTCAAGCTATAGTTACCATGTTGAAATTGCCAACCAACCATTTCACTTTTTTGTTACATGTTGCCAACCAAAATTTACAATATAACGTCATAAATATCCAAGTTGAACTTCCTTTCAGAGTCAGTCAGCAGTTCTAGCAATCTTCATTCTTATACTTAAATTTATACTTACTTCATTCTAGATTGATGGTAAGGAGACTGAAGCTTAGTAATTACTAATGAACAAGTATTTTTGCTGTTATCAAATATACAGCTTAAGGCTGCTACCAAATTTAAAGAAAAAGAGCTGAATGAGGTTTTATAACTCTTTTTCCAAAAACCAAATCCTGCAGAAAATTTGGCTTGAAAAAGATGATCCTCAGATCTATCAAAGAATCCTTACCAAACGGACATATTGTATTCTCACACAATCACACTTTCTTGTTAACCTATTAACAAAATAAAATTTTGACCAGTACAAATTCCAAGAAGTTGCAGACAAAAATTTTAAGTTGTTGAAATCTTCAAAATCTTTGTCTTTAAGGGTAGAAAACGTTGTGTAGAATGAAGAAATTGCTTGTAACAATCAAATCCTTCATTTTCCACAATGTTTTCTAAAGCTTTCTTGTTGTGAGGTGTTTAAGAGTGTCATTGTGTGGAAATGGGTTAAAGAAAAAGTATTGTTGAAAACAAAGGAATTTCTTGTTATAATGAAGTATCTTCTGCAACTCCTTTCAATTTTGTCCAAAATTATTGTCTGATAATGGGTAATACCTTGATAACTTGTCCATTTGTGTAAGTTTCAGCCAGTTTAAAAACCCCTACAAGTTGTTAGACAGATCCCTATTAGATATATGACAAACTCACCATCAGCCATTTGATCCAATTTCTTTCTCTTAATTTCATCTGTAGGTTCTTCCATACTATTGTCCTCAGCCACTTTCAAAAATACCTGGAAATGAGACATAATAGAAAATAGTTTTTTCATTATGTTATGCCAAAACTTACTTCTTCAATTGATAATTAGTTTTTAGCAACTCAGACTCTAACTGAAATCATAGCAGGGAATCAAATTATCAGTTGATCAATCAAATCATTCATGCAGACTAAAAGTGAACTTTTAACTCTAGACATTGGCCGACATTTGTGGAGCATTTTTCTTGTTTTGGGAGTTTATTCAAGTCTTTGTTACAACATCTAGTTTGCAAACCAACCATTTGACTATTTTATATCAGATATATATTTCTAATATTGAATATTGAACTGGGACTTCCTGTCATTGCTCAGTGGGCATGGCAAGCCATTCGTTAATTCCAATGTGTTTGTCGAGTCTAAACGTTCACCCAATGGACTATTCAAAAGTGACTTTCTTACTCAGTCGGCTTCATTATAAAGGTTCAAGAATCAAATGAATCATTTTGTCTTTACAAATAATTGTATATACAGCTTTTGGCTCATATTGTAGTGGCTGTTTGATGGGTTACATAGGTGGAGGTCATATATAGGTTTGATATATAGTACCCTGGCATTTTGGATGTTTTAAGTGGCCCACTTAGACAGGTGGGGCACTTATAAATAGAGCTGATCAAGCTTGTGTTACACTTCATTTTCAGTAAACTCCCATATTTGACCTTAGGTTAGCTTGTCTGTTGTTAATTTCCGTCAAATGTAAACAACCCTAATGAAATAGCTATCAACCTTGTCTTTTAATTCAATGGACTAAGTTGACAAATTTATCGATCTTACTTAACACAAATTGGGGAAATGTAAAGACACAAATTATTTTGTTATCTGACAAAGTATGCCAAATTCTATATACATTTGGATGTATAGCAATTTTAGATAATAACCTACAATCTATTAATTAATTCATTTAAACTTTTCAAGAAAAGAGAAGTGCTGGGTCTGTTAAAACCCTACCTCTTCCAAACTGGTATCAGAAATTCCAAAACTTGAGATTCCAAGGTCATTATGAGTCTGTTCTAGTTCGAGGAAAAGTTGTTCAAAATCTGCTCTAGATTGGGCATTATCAGGCAGCTGGTAACTCAGTTCTGTCATATTGTCTTCAACAAGATGGGCACCGGGAACAAACTTTTGGATGAATGCTGTAGTTTTTTTCACTGAAAAACCTGGATAATAGATTTTAATAAATTAAAAAAGTCTAATTAAGAAAACATCATGAAACATGAATAAATTGCTTTTAACAAGCAATTTATTCAATTCCCAAGAAATTTTCTGTCCAGAAAGACTTTTAAAGATTTACAAAGGTTACCTTTATTTTATTTTTAAAAAGAAGTCTCCATGTGTGTAAAGATAAAAAGCAAACAAACTGACCAATAAGATGTACTTGTGAAACACAAATGCTGCATTACAGCATTTATTTTCAAGAAGTTAAACCTTATTAGATGATCTTGACCTTGTCAGATGACCTTGCATATCAAAATTTGTATATCAAGGAGAGAGGTCATGCCAGGTTTGACCATTGTAACTCAATAGCATTGAAGTTATGAGAAAATATTAATGTCATAGGTTAAGTTTTTTGGCAGAATTACAGAGAGACAGACAGACACTGGTTAAAACACACCCCAGTCTATCAATGCAAGGGCATAAAATTCTGATGAGTTTGATACAAGAAAATCAGTTCTTGTTCAAAGCAATCTGAGGTCTCAATCTCAGGCTACCTAAAGGTGAAGGCTTTTGAAAACCATTTTATTTATGCTTTGAAACAATATTATCTTACCTTCTAATGCTTTGGACTGATTTTAAATTTGAAACTTCTGAATGAATAAAGATAATAGTCACTGTCTATTCAGTAAAATCATTTGAGCGCATGTGAGACATTTCCAACCATTACACATGTGCGCCAAGTAAAGACTAAGATCAGCCTGTGCAGATACTGACCCAAACCTTCTTTATACATCTAATATTCTAATTGCCAGACTGTCCAGGGTACTCAATGTGAGTGAGTCACACACATGCGAAATGGTTGGAAATGTCACGCATAGGCTCATTTATAACAGTCTAAAAGACAACAAAGAGATTTGACCAAGCTCTTGTAGAGATTACCTGCAGGGAAGGAGGCAGCCTCAGATGGAGGGGTAGGTGGATCACTGTCAGATTTACCATCAGCATAACCTTCATCTTCATTCTCTATGGTTGGCTGAAATAGTACAGACAAATCTTACATTAACTCATTGCCTATTGATCCAATTTGAGAATGATTGAAAGATGTTGATGGCACCTATTTTCAGCTGATTTGATCTTAAAAATCTTTATCTTGGCAGGTAAAAACATTGTGATAAATAAAGAAAATGATTATGATAAGCAATTTCTCCATTTCCCACAAGTTTTTTTGCAAAGCAGTTTTCTTGAAGGACATCTATAAGCTTGTTTGTGTGGGAACAGGTTAAATAATATAATCTAAATTTTAAATGATAAAATACACAAAGTCAATATAACCCAAGTACATTTTACAAAGTTTACATCTTAAAATGATTCTTCTGTTGCTTCAAGACCAAATAAAGAAGTTAGAAAATACAAATATACAAACAACTGAAATAAGAGTGTCAGACTACCAAGGTTGATTTTTATCACAATAAAACACACAGAGTAATACCCATAAGAAATCTTCCAGCCCTGTTAAAAGTACCAAAATAAATGCTCAAATACTCTATGATAACAATGAGCTTATTTCGTGAAAAATATTTTATTCTAAGCTTGTATTTTTTCACTTCAAATTTACTATACTGTAACACAAGTTAAGTTTAATCATTTTTCAAGACATATTTACCAAAACACTAGTGATTGTTCTTGTACTGCCAGCAGACATTGGTCGAGCCATATTTGTCAACTCCTTCTTCAGAATATCATCTTCATTCACATCAAGGTCAGATCTGACCAAGGTCAAGTAGTATCCGTTACCATAGCGATTCTTAAGGAACAAACTAGACCCAACACAACACAGCTTGCCTTGCGATATGATAGCTATTCGGTCTCCCAGAACATCAGCCTCATCCATGTGATGAGTGGACAGAATAATAGTTCGACCTACATGAATGTATACTTAGAATTAATGGAAGCTTGAAACAATTCATAACTGCTCATATATAGAAGGAGGTGGGCAGGTTCAAGTAATATGTGGACAAATTACATAAAATCATGTTTGTCTCATTTGTCAGGGTTTCCATAAGGATATATTGTGATATCACTACAGATAATATTAAAAATTCCATATTAAAGTACACATTAATTGATAACCCTTGTCATGCTGTATAAATTACCTTACTGAAATGCTGTCAAATCAAAGGGCTGAAAGCACCAATAGAACTTTTTGTTAAAAAATCAATATTTCTTTCAGAAAACAACTTCATAAACAACTCTGGCAGGAAAAGTACAAGCAGGAGTGCAGTCTGATCTTAGTCTACACCTCCTGCCAAAACCGGAATATTCCGGGTTCAGCATGACAAGGGTTAACACAATGTACCCTTATTAGGCACCTTAAGAAAAATGCTTGGGAAACTATAGGGGAAAATGTAGAAATTGCTTGTAACAAGCAATTTCTTCATTTCCAAAATGTTTTCTACCATGAAAGACAAAGACTTTAAAATTTCATCAACTTAAAACTTTAGCTCTCAACTTCTTTCATTTTTGACCAGTCTAAAATTTTGATGTCTGGTAATGTATTAAATGTAATTCCTTCAAGACCAAACAGGTAAAGGTGTACAACATTGGAACTCCAGTGCGGTAACAAACTATGCGAATCAGTTTTTGTTTTATTATTATGGATTATCCTAGATTAACCCATTCCCGAGCAATGACACTTTTGGACACCCCCCAAGAAAAACTATTCTTTCATTTTGCACAATGTTTTCTATCTAGAAAGTTGAAAAAATCTAAAATTTCATAAACTTTCAAATGCTGTCTGCAACTCCTTGAAATTTCGACCAGGATAAAATTTTATTGTCTGGTAAAGGGTTTATAACACATGATGTGTTATAAGTTGATATCAATCTCCCATGACTCAGTCACCATCAAGATTCATAAATCAGAGAAATCCATCTGATACATGAAAATTATCAAGACAGCCACCTGAATGAAAGAGCCAATTTTGGTAGATCCCTAGGGCGGCTGGTTTACACAGGTCTCACTTTAATTTTAATTCATTACAAGATGGTAATATTTTTGACTGGTCCAAATTGGAAGGAGTTGCTGACAACAATTTGATTAAGCTTTAGATTTTTTTAAAATAAATACTGGGTAGAAAACATTGGGAAAATGAAGAAATTGCTTGTAACAAGCAATGTCTTGATCTTACACAATGTCTTCTTGATTGCTTTTCTTGAGAAGCATTCAAAAGTGTCTCTGTGTGGGACTTAAAAGGTCATGTTTGCCTTTGGTCATCCTCCTTTTGTCATGTTTTCCGTTGAAGATACCCACCCTGTTTGAGTTTCAGCAGCAGCTGCCAAATGGCTCTTCTAGCATAGGGATCAACACCAGCAGTGGGCTCATCCAGGATTACAGTTTTAGAGTTACCAACAAATGCTATGGCTACAGACAACTTTCTTTTCATTCCACCTAAAATTGAGGAATAGTGAATGACAATCAAAGTATCAATCCACTTATCAAATCATTCATTTAGACCCAAAGTGTACTTTGAACTCGAACACTGGCTGGCATTTATATGAAGCAATTTTGTTGGTTTGGAGACTTAAACGTCCTAAATGTAGTTATAAAGTTTAACCCTCTCCTGTTTTTGGAAATTTTAGACCCGTCCAAGTTCAAAGGTTTTGCAGACGATATTTTAAAGGGGATTTAATTTGAATAATAGCCATTCAATAGGGTAGAAAACATTGTGGAAAAAGAAGAAATTGCTTGTAACAAGCAATTTCTTCTTTTACCACAATATTTTCTCAAGTATAAAATCACAGGAACGTAAAATCCCTTATTTGAACGGAAAAGGGTTAAATCACCAACCAACCATTTTTATTTTAGTTACATACTAATGGCCTTAAATTTGCAAAATAAAATGCTTTGATATTGAGGTGAAACTTTCTGTCCGAGTTCAGATTGTGTGGCCAGCAATCTATTAAATATACACAGACATGGTGACTCATGCAACATTATTTTTACATGACCATATTTTCACACAAGGACAGGGAGCACCTAATGACATATTACATTATTGTGTTTGTTTTTCTAAATTCTTGTAATGAAGGCTTAATTCAAACTGCAGGTGTGAGGTTTTTGTATATCTAAACAAGCCATTGCTGAGATTTATTCATTTCGTATAGTTTGTAATTACTTTAACCCAAGATAATTGGCCTTGTTAACAAAAAGAAATAGAGATCAATCAAAGGCTCTAAATTTCTATTACAATGGTAACACAGCTGGTTTCTAGAAATTATTTGGATGTTGTAATTTATGCTATAGATTAAAGTTTAAAACAACACACTTTGTAGAATAAATTTATTTCTAAAAAAATTCTTTATACTATCTACACCATTTATTCATCAGGCTTTTAAACACAAAATAAATTGCAACTGTACAGCATTATCTTAAGTTTCCATAGGAACTGGAATGGAGGATGAAATGATTTTCATGCCTAATTTTCTTGATTTAGTTCAGTACCTGATAGATTGGAGGACATTTCTTTCCTCTTGTGAGGCAGACCAACATCTTTAATCATCTGTTCCATCTCCACCTTGACATCCTTGGATGACGCTCCCTTCAGTCTTGCATAGAACCACAAGTGTTCTTCAACCGTCAAACTGTTTTAAAGATAAAAGATTCAGATTAGCATTGATAAATGATTCTTTGACTGATTATTTGCCTATATTTATTAACCCATTCCCATATCATGATAATTATTTTTGACATAACTCAAGAACAACAATTGGGAAAACATTATGTGAAATAAAGAAATTGCTTGCAATAAGCAATTTCTTCATTTGACACAATGTTTTCTACTCAGAAAGTTGTAAAAACCTAAGATTTTAAATTGTCATCTGCACTCCTTTCAATTTGGGTCAGTCTAAAATTTTGCAGTCTGGAAATAAGTTAAATAACTTCAGAGTATACCAGTAATTTAAACTGTATAAGCCCCATAATAATTAATACTTCTTCCTTTGACTCATATATTACAATTCAACATATCTGATTGAGTCTACAAGCAATTTCTAAAGAGCCATTGGAATCTATTATCCTCAATAGAAAACAAGATGGTTGTCCCAACTACTGTCAAGCCCTCAAAGTTTTGTAGGCATCATGCTCCAGACATGCACAATTTCAGTGTTTGACATTGAGCTTTGACCTTGAACTTGAAGCTGTTCAAAAATTCTTTCAACTGGCACATCTACTCATGATGGAGAATAATTGTGCCAATTTATTTTGAAATTCATACATAATTGTAGGAGAAATGCTCTTGACAATCATAATTTTAGTGTTTGACCTTGAGCTGTGACCTTGACATTAGAATTATCCCAAAAATTCTTTGAAATGGCACATCTACTCATGATGGACAATAATTGTGCCAAGTTATCTTGAAATCTATCCATAAAATTCAGGAATAATTGTCTGGACAAATTCGGACAGACTGACGGACAGACCGACGGACGGACTAACTAATAGACTAACGCACATACACCAACTTGTCATGGTGACAACTATGTCTCGCTCACCGCAAGCGGGCTCCACACAAATAATCCTTAAAACTCACTTATTTTCTCTCATAAGTCCTAGTATATGATATGAGACAAATATCTAAAAACTTTAAAGCTGTATAATGGTATTTTCTTATTTTCATATAACCAGTGAATCTAACAGATGAATTGCAGCTCTTAATTAAAAAATAGAATAACCAATCAAATTATTCTTTTAGACCAGAATTTACCTTTGAACTCTGTTTGTTGAGTATTTTTGTTGGTTTTGCAACTTCAATGTTGCAAATAATGCTTATCCAAGCTGTGGTTGTAATATTTAGGTTGCCAACCAGCTTTTCCCTGTTTGTTACTCACCAAATAATACTGTTTAACCCTGGTCATGCTGAAACAGGAATATTCCTGTTTTGGCAGGAGGTATAGATAAAGACCAGCCCGCACATAAAAGCTACTGATTGTAGTCTACATCACCTGTTTATCCCTATTAAGTCAGATTTAATTTTCATAATAGATATTGAACCACAACTACTAGTTTCGGTGCTTTTAGTTCTTTGATTTTCACGTAATTTTGAAATCTATTTTATTCAGAATGACAAGGGTTAATATCTATGTCAACCTTCTGTCTGAGTCAGTGGAACTGGTCAGCGATCGGTCAGTTTAGAATACTTACTTATCAAAGAGTACATTATGTTGTGGACATGTTCCAAGGCTGTGTCTGATCTGATCCATGTCTACACGTATATCATGACCATGTATATAGGCTGTACCTTCAGTGGGTGGGAACAAACCAGTCAAGATAGACCTAAAACATTGGAGTGAAGATGTGATATAGATAAATAGAGATCACTGTCTACACAAAGATCAGCCTGCATATATATACAGTTTAATCTTTGCTTAGTTTATTCTAATTTGTTTTAGCATGATTAAAAAAGAAGATTTAAGCTTAAAGAGTAATTCTTGCAACAGCAATTCAGATGTTTTCACATCCCGAGAGAGATACAGTGGCTTAAATCAACTGCTATCTAGTTTTACAGATGGGCAGACTCTGGGTGGCTTATAAGGGTCTTGACCATCAACACATGCCAGGGATGGTGGAGCTCAAATCCATGACGTCCAGTAAATCAGTCAAGTACTCTTACCACTGGGTCATGAAGTATTGAATGCTGGATGACATCTTTGCATACAGATTCTATGAAGACGAAGGCTAATAATAAACTGTGAATTTCAATTCTATGTTCTGAAATTATTCCAAATACAAATGATTTCAACAAATTCAGCGTATGATGTCTAAGAAATCTGACCAAGATGGACTATTTTTTAACCCTTTCCTGTACAAACACGGGATTTTACATCCCTGTGATTTTATACATGAGAAAACATTGTAGAAAAAGAAGAAATTGCTTGTGACAAGCAATTTCTTCTTTTTCCACAATATTTTCTACCCTACTGAATGATTTTTTTTTAAAAAAAACGACTTAAAATTGTCATCTGCAAAACCTTTGAATTTGGACAAGTCTAAAATTTTGAAAAACAGGAAAGGGTTAACATGACATGAGGATCATGGGAAATATTTATGATTCTATACCACACTCACATGGTAGTTGTTTTCCCTGCACCATTATGACCCAAGAAAGAAGTGATCTGGTCCTCGTAGAAGTTGATAGTCAGGCCATCTACAGCCAGTTTCTTGCTGGATGAGTACATCTTCTTTAAATGACGTACAGCAACTCCGACATTTTTATCAGCTGGCTCCTTCTCTATATTTTCTGCATCTGTTAGAACACAATTCAACATGACATATAAATAAGACTAGTTACAAGAGGATGGCTTTCATGTTTATCATTACCAGAGTTGAGGAAATACAGATTTTCTCGTCACTTGTACCAAGACAAGTAAAACATGACTATCTACTTGTCTAGAATTAGAATGAATTTGTCTGTAAAATAGTGAACTGATGAATTTTCAGAAAAAAGTATAATTAATGAATATAATGCTGGAGTATTTTCTACCCAATAATAAACATTATGATAATTTTCCAATATATAATGAGTTTTTGTACCTTTCCAAAATATACCCTGGTGTGTACTTGTACTAGTATGACAAGTGGCCTTGAAAAAATGTACTTGTCCACAAGTAGAAAAGCCCATGTTGGACAAGACAGGTATTAGAATTCCACACCTCTGATTACTTTATTCTCTGTGAACTAACATATAAGTGAAAAAAGACTCCTGCAAACTTTATTTTATAATGACATATTTATAAGAGACCTAAAACCATCCTTTAAATGATCTTCAACACGATCTGGTACTAAACAACTTGAACTAGCTGGTAAACTTTATAGTTACCTGATGAAGTGAGCTACTTAAGCAAGCTCCATTGCCTAGGCATTGATATCATTTCAATCAGCGATACTGCTGGTAACACACCAATAACAATTGCTGTTCAACTTACCAGTTGCTTACTTAAGTGGGCTCTATTGCCCAACCACTGAGATCACTTCATTCAAATTAATTTCAACAACAATACTTACCGGCATACTTACCAGTTCCATTGCAATTGAGCTCCATAGCCCCATCAGTGAGATAATCAACATCAGTTTTACTGCTGGTACCACACCAATATAACTAGCCACTCTACTTACCAGTTCCATTGTAAGTGAGCTCCATGGCCCCACCACTGATATCATTTCCATCAGTTTTACTGCTGGTACCACACCAATAGGACTTGGTAAATGGGAAATAAAAGGGTTTAGGGATACCATATTGACCTGTAAGGAAAAATCGACAAAGTTATGACAATAAAAGATTATAGATATTTTTACAAGGATTGAAAATTTCAGAACTTGAAACCATGCATCAACAAAAGATAGATATAACAAGATGTGTTTGTGGAACACAATGTCCCCACAACAGGACTGAACGTTTGACCTTGGTATGCGACCTTAACCTTATCACATGACCTTAACCTTGACATGAGGAGATGCGTATTATGGAGATGTATCATCAAGCCAAATATGAGTATTGTATCTGGTAGTAATTGGCAATGTTAAGTTTTTTTGGTTAAGTTTTTTTGGTTAAGTTTTGTAGACAGACAGACAGACAGACAGACAGACAGACAGAGGGACAACGGTAAATCAATAAGCCCCTGATCTTTCGAGGGGGGGGGGCATAAAAATGTCTTGAACTTTGTAATAAACTGTCAATATTGATTAGCCCATTACCTGATGAGAAAATTTTAAAATGGTCCTACTCCAAAGCAGTGGCAGAAAACAATTTTCAGTAAAGGAAATTCTAAGAATCTTTGTCTATTGAGTCGAAAACATTGGGATAATAAAGAAGTTTCTTGTAACAACGATTTCTCCTTGTTTTACAAAGCCCTTATCTTGTGGTGTGTGTAAAGCAGAATTGTGTGGGAAGGGCTTAACTCATTACTTGACAAAGAATTTTAAGACTTGTCCAACTGAAATAAATTGCAGACAACAAATCAAAGAGCATAAAAATTGTAAAATAAGTGCTAAATATACTTAAATTTCTTAAGCCTGTCAAAGTAGGATTCTATGGTACTACTTCCACCAAGTCCAAATGCAAAGACATTGCAGATATTGTAACAAACAAATCCTGCTTTTCTCACAATGCTTGCCATGTTAATTTTCTTAAAGTGTTCGAACGTTTATGTGGTAATTGATTAAACAACAGACTAAAGAAAAAAGTCTGTAAGAAAATAATTTTGTCTTACCTGGGAACACGGCCTCAATGTACCATGTAAGGACAGCATACAGAATGGCATCCATTATCATCATAAAGATACAGTCTGTCATGTTGAAATTATCATCTGTCACCGGACTAAGGCTAAAGTTATCCCATTGTAGCCCAATAGCTTGCTCCTCCCATAAGGCTATAAAGTTACACCCATATCCAAATGCAACATTGGAAGAGAGGCTCTGCCAAAAAAAGAACACTGTTAACTAATTACCAGACAACAAGCTATTAGACTGGTCCAAATCAAAAGAAGTTGTTGTAAACAACATGGCTTGAAATGGAGAATTAGTGCCAAATAGAGTAGAAAACATCATGAGAAAATGAAATATTTAATGGAGATAAGAAACTTTCATTATTTTCACAAAAGTATTTCTACGCTTGTCAGAAGGCATGATTGTAGTTTAGGGTGAACTAGCAAAATGCCAAAATTAACATCTCTGATAGGACTCTGGGTCAAATCATTAAAACTGCAGCTTTATTAAAATACTATAATGGAAGAGATACTCTTTGGACAAAAAGAAGATTTACTAATAGCCATTCTCTATAATCACCCACAATAAATGGCACCCATCGATATAACTTTGCATCAAATAAGTCCATTTAAAATATCCTCTTGCAATACAATGATTTTTTTCTGATTATTTCATTGCCAAGGGAATTGGAGGGAGTGGATATTGACCAAAATAACCTATTTTCTAACCTTTCATTTCCAATACAAAATTGTTGAAAAATAAAGATGTTAAACCTTATTTTAAAAAAAATATTCAAACATAATAATTTTTTGCCTTGGAGTAAACAAGAGATGTTTGATTAACCCTTTCCTGGATAAACCCGGGATTTTACGTCACTGTGAATTTATACTCGAGAAAACATTGTGGAAAAAGGAGAAATTGCTTATAATAAGCAATTTCTCCTTTTCCCACAATGTTATCTACCACATAAGATGGTTTTATTTGGAACTGCATCCAATTTTCATCGTCGTCTGCATCCTCTTTCAATTTGGACCAGTCTAAAATTTCCAAAACCAGGAAAGGGTTAAAGAAATAAGATTAAACCCATGGCCAAAGATCAACCAACTCCTATTTGTTGATGCAAGCAAGTAATGTCCATTCAAACTTATACCTAGATCATAATAGGAGTTGCTTTCTTTAGTTCACTGATAAACATAGCTTTCAATAGCTTTTCAGTTGTAAAATCTTGACTACATTTATCTTCATTTTTAGTCATCTGCTGAAATTTCTTCAATATTTACTTCCCCACATCATACTGCAAATGAAATATTCCTGCTTAGGCAGGAGGTATAGACATCGAACAGCCTGCACATAAGTGCGGTCTGATCTGAATATACACCACCTGTTGGTCCCTCTCAAGCCAGAGTAATTAATAAAATTAACTTTCAAAAGAAATATTGAACCACAACTAGTGCTTTAGGTGGTTTCATCCCTTTGATATTAACATAATTCGGAAAAGGATCCAGCTTGACAAGGGTTAAGACTAGAACTAACTGTATTAATCTATTACAAGACTGCAAAATTTTAGACTGGTCCAAATTGAAAGGAGTTGCAGACGAAAATTCAAAGTTCATGAATTTTTAAATTTATTCAAATCTTTGGAGAGAAAACAAAGTGTAAAATGAAGAAATTGCTTGTTACAAGCAATTTCTTCATTCTACACAATGTTTTCCCATTTTTTTTATCCTGAGAGGTGTCAAAATGTCTGAGAAAAGGTTAAAATAGACTACCCACCACAGCCATCTTGGTACTTCTAGTCAGTACATCATCAAACTGTAACATCAGCATGTAAGGGAGATAACCCATAAAGTAGATAAATCCGGCACAACAGGCAGCCATGTTGGGTCGTGAGAAAAACACACTGATAAGAAAACATTTCATGATGGTGACCACAGAGAATACAGTCATGAAGAACAACACACAGCTGGCATCAGAGTACTCCAAAACACCACCAACCTGAAAGACAAATTGACTGTTTATATGGAGTTTATTTCATTCACCAGCTGCTCTTCCAGTTTTGGAGTACTACTTATCATTCAACCTTTGGTGAGAAACAAAAGATGCATGTCACTATGACTTTTGTAAATTGTTGGAAAGAATATTGGCCGAGCTGGGGTTAACACTCATAACCCAGCAATTGACAGCACTTGGCATTACTGAGTTAACCGGGATTGCCGAAATTCACTAACTTACAGCTTTTTTTTCTGCGTTGTAGAAACAAAACGCAGTTGAGCAAGTGAATGATTCTACATGAAATTTGAAGAATTTAGAATAATTATCTTTGCTACCGCGATTTGAAAAAACCTAATCACCGAGTGTCAGACTGAAGAATTTAAAATGTCTATCATTTATAGAAACTATATCCTTTCCAAAAGCCATGTTTTTAAACATCTCAATTTTGTACAGGAATCTGATAAAATCAACTCAGTAGTTTCAAAGAATTTTTTTTCTCAGTACTATATGCATAAATTAGACCTGCCACAAACCCCATTGATCTCATATTAATAATTTGAAGTACACTTTAATTTGGTAGATTATCATGAGGGTACGTTACATGCCCAATCAAAAGCTCTAGACCTTGCAGTTTGGAAGGAGAAGATATTTATAAAGTTTTTCATGCGGTTGCCTTGGCAACAAAAGTTCTTCATTGAATCCAATTCTTTGAAGTATTTTGATAAATCACGACCTCTAGATCATTTCTGTGAGGTTTGGTTGAAATCTGATAGTAAGTGTAGGAGGAGAAGAATATTTATAATTGTGAACACACATCCTAATTTTGGGTACTTATTGGTTATTTCCCTTTGGACATTTTAGTTCATAGTTGTAGACTGACCAATGATCAAAGGGACAGACACCAGTCACTTAGCTCAATAGCTCACCTTGACCATTGTATGCTCAGGTGAACTATAAATATTAAAATCTAAAAAAGGTTTGAAAACTAATCTTCAATACAAATCTGAAACCACTATAAAACAATATACCAGAGAAAGTGCCCTGCATTGTACATCGATTTCTGCCTAAACTTCTGCCCATACTCAAACAGCTGCAGCTATAGCACAGTTGGAAGTGTGTCAGACTCCTAATCAATGGGACCCAAGTTTGAACCCTGGTAGTGGCAAATACCCTCTCCGACAATTGTCTCCGACCAATGGGTGGATAATCATAAACCCAAGTGGGATGAGTAGCTGGAGGCTTAGAAGGGATGTATTGGAAGTATGTGTGTGAGAAATACAAGGAATCAATGGTTAGGTGCTCAAGCCACTGAAATATGACTGAAATACTGTATAAAGCGGCGTTAAACTCTTTTAAAAAAACATACTCACCCATCCAAAGAAGACATTGTGGAAAATGTAGAATTTGCTTGCTTCAAGAAATTTCTTAATTTTTCTCAATTTTTTCCCCATTTTTTTATTTCATTTTTTTGAGAGGCGTCAAAAAGCATTAACTCATTTCTACACAATGATGCTGTTAGAATCTCCCAAGAAATATAGGTTTGAAAAACATCGTTGAAAATGAAGAAATTGCTTGTTACAATCAATTTCTTCTTTAATCCACAATATTTTCTACTCCAACAGTAAAACAAGATGTGTTTGTGAAACACTATGCCCCTAAAACAGGAATTCTTTAGAAAAGGGTAAAGGGTTAAAATTTTGACCTTGACCTTGATGAAATGACCTTCCCCAGATGGCCTTGTTGAGACCTATCTACATACCAAATATTAGTATTGTAACTTAATCAGGGTTGAAGTTATAGGAAAATGTTTGTTAGCAGGTTAAGTTTTGCAGATAGACAGACAGACGGACAGACAGACAGACAGACTGACGGACACCGGTAAAACAATATGCCCCTGATCTTATCGATGTGGGGGCATAAAAATTCTAAAATTTCATAACCTTTGAATTGTCGTCTGCAACTCCTTTCAATTTGGATTAGTCTTAAGGGCTAATATTGTTAAATTTGTAATCAAATTGAGAAGATATTGACCCATTACCCATCCCACACAATCCCGCTTTCTACACTACAAGAATTAAGCTTGGGAAACAATGTGGAAATGAAGAAATAGCTAGTTTCAAGAAATTTCTTCATTATCCACTATGCTTTTTAACCCAAATCACAAGGATCTTTATAATTCCATCAACTTGAAATGGTCTTCTACAATTACTTTCAATTTGGACCAATCTAAAATTTTGGTAAAATTGTTTAAAGTTGAACCTACCTTCAGAAGCAAGACAAGCAGCAGAACTGTAGCAAACATCAAAACAAAGGCATTGATGAACCACGCTAGCCAATGCACACCATTGCCCAGACCCATAATCTTCATCACTTCCTTCAGACGTCGATCTTTCTCGTACACGATACTCTTACATAACATGGCAGTGGTCAGCAGCCAAGCCAGCACCATAAATAGTGGTAACATACGGGAGATGGCATATATAAACCTGTTTATGGATAATATGCTAGTAAATTCAACTTTGCTCTTGAAATAGCCTTCAATTCATCAAGTCTTAGGATATATCATTTTGAATACATTCAATTTTGATTTCTTATATCAAAACCCCTGCCTACTCTGGGCTGTTGGTTGCTGGATAGTGGACAAAATGCATCTAGAGTTATCCCCCTTGATAGTAAAGGTTGCTCTTTTGATAGTGAACAAGTCTGCCAAGTTTAAAGTAAATGCCTTTAGTAGAACCAGAGAATGTCAAAATTTTTGCACGCCGCGGATGATGATGACGACACCAAGGCTATCACAATATCTCAGGTTTTCTCTGAAACAGCCGAGCTTAAAAATGGCAATATAATATGTTTGCACTAAATTCTAAAAAATGAAGCAAAAATCTATTATTTTCATTGAAACATGAGACTAAAAATCTTATCACACATCTATATGAAACTTTTATGCAGGTCTTAGTGTGATAATGCTTTTAGTTTCAATGAAAACAATACATTTTATCTTCATCTCTTCAACTATTCCAACACGGCAAAATTTTAGACTGGTCCAAATAGAAAGGTTTTACAAATTGTTTTTCTTAAGGGGTGTTTAACAGCGTCACTGTGTGGGAATAGGTTAAACCATTTAGGAATTTCCACACAACAATTGCTCACACTAGTCTGAAATCAAAACAGACAACAAATAATGCTGGTTAAAATCAGCCAAATTTCTTGTGCTTCTCAACATAATCTTGTCATTTCTTTTTTATAGAAATCAAAGATATGAATAAAAATGTAAAGTATGCAGAATAACAAGAAAATTATGATTGAGATATATAACGCAAGTTGCCCCTGGGTTTAAAAGAGTTTGCCCTGTAGGTCGCCATTGTCACCAAATGTTACAAAATAAAAAAATAATAACAATATTGTTAATAAATACATGTACTTTGATTTATCTAAGAAGGCCAAGCATTCATGATATCTCAAAGGCTCATGTATCAAGTAATTTATGTGATCAAGTCTGACACAAGACCAACACATTGCCAAATTTAATTACCTTCTGATTAACAACTAACCAAATGAATGAAATGTGCTCATTGGCTGATGGGCTGTTTTGATTTTGTTTTATGGAATCAGAAATCTGAAAAGTTACACTGTCCCAAAAGTAGACAGATCTTTATTTTTTCTGTTCATTTGCACCCAAGAATGTTCAACCCAACCTTTTCGGCTCTTCAAGTACAAATGACTATGTTATTTGCTTGAAAATTTGAATTATCAGATTAAGCATATTTTGATATTGCTTATTGTTATTTAGTTCTGTCTTTTTATCTTGGTTTTCTTATCAAAGTACTGAACGCACTTTTTGAAGAGGACTAAAATCATTTACCACTTATGGATTAGCTAGATAAAAGATAACAAAATGAAATGTAGTAAAGAAATGTTTGACTTTGGCAACAACTCCTCTAAAATTAGGCCCCAACTTTCCTCCATCTGATCCCAACTTTTTAAATTTGGGGAAAGTGATGGCGACAACTTTTTTCAAGCCAGAGCCAGCCCTGATAATAAGGCTTATATCTTTCATTTGCAATGGAAGTAACCAAAAAGAGAAAAATAATACTTTTTACCAATATCTACTCCCTTTGCACCCTTAATCTATTCTAAGGACTGCATAAGGGAATACTTTTTTAAAAGTGTATGGCCACAGAAACATGCAATTCCACTCAATTGTAATTACTAAATGTTGTATTATGAGTACAACACTATTTCTAGGAAATAGGTTATTCAAAGGCACTTAAGGTAAGGGAGAATTAATGATTTTAGATCAAATTTGTTCAAACTATCCATCCCTAAAACTTATTCTATGGATACTTATTAGAATTGTCTTATTGAGAAGGCTCAAATGAAATTCCAAAGCAAAAGGTTTCGCAGAGAATAAAACTTTGAAAGCTAACACTGTTTTCCAGAACTATGAAGAAAGTTAAAGTCCTTAAAATCTATCATACAACTTAGTCTCTAAACAGAAAACATACCCTCTAAACTGGCGGTAAAAAATCTGCCATTCAAGAATGGCAATCAAAAAATTAGAAACAATGCAAGTTTATGTACAAAACTGATAAGCATAGGATAAAGTTTTATTGTCTCTTTTTTTTTTTACAATTGGTAATAAAGCAGGAGTATAAGTGCAAAAAAGAAACAAACAAGATGTGTTTGTGAAACACCATGCCCCTGAAACAGGAATTCTTTAGAAACGGGTGATTTATATTGTTTTTTTCTTTGTTTTAGGGAAAAGGGCTGAAAAATTTGACCTTGACGAAATGACCTTCCCCAGTTGCGCCTTGTTGAGACCTATCTACATACCAAATATAAGCATTGTAACTTCATTAGGGATGAAGTTATAGGAAAATGTTTAGTTGGCAGGTTAAGTTTTTGAGTAAAGTTTTAGGGAAAAGGGTTAAAATTTTGACCTTGACCTTGATGAAATGACCTTCCCCAGTTGCGCCTTGTTAAGACCTATCTACATACCAAATATTAGCATTGTAACTTAATCAGGGTTGAAGTTATAGGAAAATGTTTAGTTGGAAGGTTAAGTTTTGCAGACAGACAGACAGACAGACAGATGGACACTGGTAAAACAATATGCCTCTGATCTATTAAAGCGGGGCATAAAAATAGTGTGAAAATGCAAGGAAGGTTATTTACTGATAATTTACATATCTAAGGGTAAAAACAACACTGGATAAATGAAAAGAACAAGGAAAACAAAAACAACAAAGGATAATCTAAACAACAATAACAATGGAAGCCCAATAGGAAGCAGAAAGGAAATGCATGCAACAAGGTCTCAATGGCAGACAACACATTCCAACATCATCCTAAATAACAAGTAGATCAAGTATGCCAAATAATTAATGCTCATCAAGAAAAACAATTGAGAAAACACTGTGGAAAATGAAGAAATTGCTTTATTCAAGCAATTTCTTTATTTTACACAATGTTTTCAACCAAGAATATTTGAAAAATCTAAAATTTTATAACTTTTTACTTGTATTCTGCACACCTTTCGATTTTGACCAGTTCTAAATTTTGTCGTCTTGTGATGGGATAAGTGACCTATCATATCCTGTCACATTAAGACAGATTATTGCAGAAGTTCACAAACAATGGATGCTGCACATGTTTATAAGAGCTGATACTTTTCACCTTTCCTGAATATCAATTGTCATTCTATCGTACTATAGCCTTTTGTTTGTTATACAAAGCCTTCTATTTCATCATTTGCACAATATTTTCTAAAGTTTTTTTCTTGATAAAAAAGAGCGGTTGTTGTGAATGGGTGAATGTGTTCTATTTCTAGAAACTTGAGAAATCAATGAAATGGCTTGTGGTTTCATAGGCAGTTTTTCAGAAAGATGATTAGCTATGGGTTATAGTGAAGCACATGTTTCTATTCTATAACGGTAATCAAGGCTTGACTTTTCTAAAATCTCTGTCACATCCTATAAATTAGCAATGATTTAGCATGTGTTTTCTACCTCTTATCTAGGATTGTGATGTATTAAAACAAAGAAAAGATGTAAAAGATAGACTCACGTATCCTCGACATAGCAAGGATAAGGAAACTGTTGGGTAAAAATACCAACTCCTGGCCGATTACCCCCTAACCCAGTTTGCAGTTTAATGATAGAATGTTCTATCATATCTTGGATGTATACAAAACTATGAATGAAATACTTTAAATCCCAGTATGGTCGTCTGTGTGGACCTGGTCGGTAATATCTGTGACAAAAACAATACAGATCAATCTAATTATTTCACATATGCTTCAATAAATCACAACACTTACTTATCTTCAGTGTAACAGGGGTATGGAAATTGCTGGGATAATATTCCAACTCCTGGCTTCGAGTCTCCAACTCCTGTATGAAGTTTTATAATGGCATGTTCAATCATGTCCTGTATGTAAACAAATCCGTACATGAAATATTTCAATTGCCATGGCTGTCTTCTGGGCCCTGGACGAGGATATCTGTAACATCACAATAAAAATAGACTGACATATGTTAATGCTTCACCTCACAATGACGCTTTTTGATGCCCCTCAAGAAAAATAAATGAGAAAACATTGAGTAAAATGAAGGAATTGGTTGCAAAATGAAATTTCGACATTTTCCACAATGTTTTTGACCCAGAAAGTTAGAAATAATAAATTCATAACTTTTTGTTAGAAAAAATAAATTCATAACTTTTTTATGCCTGCAAGTCTTTTCAATTTGGACCAGCCTAAAATATTGCCATCTGGTAATGGGTTAATTGTTATATATACAGTCACCAAACAACTGCACAGAGGGAGTGAAATTGAGTAACATGAAACAGTGATTGCCTATTTTTTTCAATGATAGTTTGGTGAGATTTCCTTAGCAACCATTAGGATTTTGAAATTAACAAAATCCTCTTTTTCACAACTGTTAAGAAAGAGTTTTTGGTAAACATTAAGGATAATGAAGAAACTGCTTGTACCAGGCAATTTCTTCATTATCCAAAATGTTTTCTATCCCAAAAAACAAAAATCTTAAAATTACTAATAACAGTCTTCTGCAGTTTATTTACATATGGACCTGACAAAAAAAATGTCATCTGGTAATAACTCAAAACATTCTGTAAATGTTATCTCAATGCACACAACCATTTGAAGTAAAGCAGTTTTCTAGTTTACTTAGAATTATAATTGACAGCTGGATAGCTACGCCTACTGTCCGCTAACAAGAAAGTTAGACATCAAGACATAATTTCATAAAATACATTTGTCAAACACAAAAAACTTAAGGCATATCATTGATGGGAAACCTAAACATTAAAGCTAAAGGTAGATAAGCCCATCCCCATTCAACAGAACTTTGGTCTTGTCCAATGCTGACAAGATCTTCAAGTCGATGAAATTTTAAAAATCTTGGTCTTTTAAGAAGAAAATATTGTGGGAAATGAAGAAATAGCTTACAACAAGCAATTTCTTCATTTCCCACATTTTCCAAGTTCTCTCCAGTAAACAAGCAGTATGAATCAGTCGACCAACCACATCATTCATTTAGACCGGGAGTGAACTTCGAACTTGGACAATGGCCTACATTAATGTGAAACATTCGTGTTGTTTGGCAAGTTGAACATTGTGACTACAACTTTTTCCCTGAGTCAGTGAGCATGACCAGTTAAGCATGTGAACGGGGGCCAGCATTTGGTCAATTATGAAGAACTCACTATATTACCTACGCAATTTTAATGACCCATTTAAACAAAGTTGTCAAGTGGAACTAGTCAAAGTCTTCAATTTAACCATAAATGGAAAAGATATGTTTAAGATCAAACAGTCTTAGCTATCTTAATATAAAATGATTGTATGAACTCCACTTTCTATAATATTTAAGCTGCCAATTTACACATTAGAGGTGTAGTGCTTAGGCGCAATTCGTAAAAATCACCTGTGGGATAAATGAAGCATGTTGTTAAGACTTTTATCAATTCTCAAATCCCCATTAAATGGCAATAGATTGACACATTCCCAAACAATCCAAACTTTTATTACCCTTAGGAAATGAGTTTAAGAAAACAAAGTGGAAAATGAAGAAAATTCTTTTTCCCTTTTCCAATTGTTTTCTAAAGAGAAAGACAGAGATATTTAACATTCTATCACCTTGGAATTGTCGTCTTTAATGTCTTTTGAACTGTTCAAAGTTTTTTCCATCTACTAACGAGTCAACCTATTACCAGGCTACAAAATTTAACACAGGTCTAAATTCAAAGAAGTTGCAGATAACGATTTATAGTTCATTTATGAAAGTTTAAAACCCTTTCAAGGGTGGAAAACATCTTTGATAATGAAGAAATTGATTGTAAGAAATACTTGCTGGGTGTAAAAAAAAAAAGGAATTGTGTGTGAGGAATGGGTTAAACATGAGCTAGCTACATACTTAACCCATAATAGCCACAATGACACTTTCTGAAAAGAAGAAATTGTAACAAAGAATTTCTCCATTTCTCACAGTCTTCTACCCTATTTGGTACTTATTTTCCATTGTCAGAGAAATTTGAAATGCTGTATGCACTGGATCAGTTTGTTTGTTTGTTTGAATGGGGTTTTACGCCGCTTTCAAAAATTTTTTAGTTATATCGTGGCAGTTGGAGCACCTAACAATTGAATCCTGGTATTTCTTACACCAGTACTACCATTACATCCTTTCCTAGCCTCCATCTGCTATCCCACATAGGTCTATGATTATCGTCCCATTGGTGAAAGACAAATAGTCAGAAAGGATGAGTGCCATCGTCTGGGAACAAACCCAGGACCTCTAGATTGACAGTTTGATGTGCTACCAACTTCGCTATGAAGGCAGCTGCACTGGACCAGTCTTAATTTTTTATGTCTAGTAATGGGTTAAATAATGGACAGTAGAAAGCCTAAAACATGAAATTCATAATGAGGTTTGAAATGTTTCTTGTTCCATCAATTAATTATCAATTGATGTATTTGTCCAAGTTGTTGAAATCTCTAGAATGTTGGTCATAAAAGATCAGTTCCTGGTAATCTTAACCCACTCCCACTCAGTTACGCTTTTAAACACCCCCAAAGAAAAAAGATTTGGAAAACATAGTGGCAAATGAAGAAATTGCTTGTTACAAGCAATGTCTTCATTTTCCACAATGTTTTCTACCCAAAATGACGAAAAGAAATAAAATTCCATCAGCTTGAAATTATCGTCTGCAGCTTCTCTCAATTTGGACCAGTCTAAAATTTTGTTGTGTGGGAATGGGTAAACAGGTAGTCAATAGTTGTCCCACTCAAAGATGGAAAATCATTACAATATCTGTTAATGTTGGAATTCAGACAAGCCTTCTGACATGCTACCCTTAAACTATCAATTTATTCTTTTTTCACAATATTTTCTTCAGATTATATTCTAGGACCATAAAATGTCTGGAATGTTTAGGAGAGACCTGTTTAGGAGAGAGTGCAAGAGACGTTTTAGGAAAGAGTGTAAGAGATGTTAAGAGAGTGTAAGAGTTGTTTAGGAAAGAGTGGAAGAGATTGTAAGACATTTTTGTTAGAGTGTAAGGCATGATAAGGGGAATGTAAGATGTTATGGAGAGTGTAATAGATGTTAAGAAGAGTGTAAGAGCTGTTTAGGAGGAAGTGCAAGGGATGCTTTTGAGAGATAGCAAGACCTGTATGAGATGTTTTCAAGAGAGTGTAAAAGATGTTTAGAAGAGAGTGTTAGAGATGTTAAGGAGGGAGTATAAGAAAAATTCAGGAGAGAGTGTAAGAGATGTTTAGGAGAGATTATCAGACTTGTTTAGGAGAGAGTGTTAGAGATATTTAGAATTGAGTGTAAGAGTTGTTTAAGATTGAGTTTAAGAGATGTTAGGAAAGAGTGTTAGAGGTGTTTAGGAGTTAGTGTAAGAGATGTTAGGAGTGAGAGTAAGAAATATTTAGGAGAGAGTGTAAGAGACCTTACAAGTGAGTGTAAGAAATGTTTAGGAGAGAGTGTTAGAGCTTAAATAACATACTTATCCATAACTCTCTTTGTACTGTCAACTTTGTCCACATCCATTCTTATTTTATACGAGATATGTGTAGGTAGTTCCTCTTCATTGGTGTTAGTAAACTCTATGGCAGCCCAGAACAGGTCTTTCTCTATCATACCAATACCGTCTTTCATCATCTGAGCTTGGTCATTGTATCCAATAAACTTGTCAAAGTTAAAACACTGAAATAAAGTATCAAAGGGTTAATCCACTATCAGCCGACAAAATTTTAGACTGGTCTAAATTAAAGGAAGTTGCAGATGAGAATCTTAATCCATTCCAACACAATTTCTTTAGACTGGTCTAAAATGAAAGAAGATGCAGACAACTGTTTTAGGTTGATGAAATTCTAAAATTATTTGTCTTCTGGGCTAGAAAACATTGTGGACATTGAAAAAATTACTTGTTGTCTACCAAATCTTTGAAATCAGACCAGTCCATGATTTTGATGTGTGTTAATAGGTTAATGTGCTACCACTCAGTCTCTTGTTTTGACTTGCTCTAAGGAGAAATATGTTGCAGAAATTGCTTGTAACAATCAATTATAATTTTCTTTCAATATGAAATACCACATTTTTCTTTCATAATGAAATACCACATAAGATGGCTGTTTTTTATTTGAATTGACTTGAAATTTTCTGCAAATTCTTTAAATTATGACTTTTGTCATAGAATTTCCGTTGTTACAGTCTTCAAATTTTTGGAATGTTAACATTTTCCAGCACAAAATCTGGCTATCATTCAAACTGAAATATTGTTTGACAAAAAAAAAAAAAAAATTGTCGGTCACCAGTAATTTCTTCTTTTTGCACAATGGTATCTATCCGAATAATTTTCTTTTGTCAAAGGACAACCTTTTTTAAGTCATCTTAACCAATTTGCACATAATCCTGCTTTTTTACACTCCTCAAGAAAAAAGCCTTGAAAAACATTGTGGACAAAGATAAAAAAATGCTTATAACAAGTAATCTCATGATTATCCTCAATGTTTTCTGCCCTAAAAGATAAAGAACTTTAAAATTTCATCAACTCAAAGTTATTATCTGCAACTTCTTTCAATTTGGAGAGGACTAAATTTTTGTTGTTTGGTAATGAGTTATCTATTCCCACACAATAACACTTTTTGATGCCCTCGAAAAAAAAAACAAAAAACACTTCGGAAGACATTGTTGAAAATCAAGAAATTGCTTGTTACAAACAATTTCTTCATTAATAACAATTTTTTATATATATATATATATATATATTTCAACAACTAAAAACTATTATCCGCAACTTCTTTGAATTTAGACCAGCCTAAAATATTGTTGTCAGTAAATGGGCTAGTTATGACCATTCTTAACTTTTGTTTACTAGTTTTGTTTAAATGATGGTGACAAGGATGTCCTATATCTTTACTTCTCACTATCATTCAAATTGGTAAGTTAACCCTACATGTTTTTTTAAATTTTAGAATGGTCCAAATTGAAAGAGGTTACAGATGACAATGAAACTTTGATGCAGTTAGAAATGAAACCATCCTATGTCGTAGAAAAATTCGTAGCAAAAGGAGAAGTTGCTTGTAACAAGCAATTTCTCCTTTTCCACAATGTTTCCTCAAGTATAACATCGCAGCAACTTAAAATCCCGGGTTTGTACATGAAAGCATTAACAGTAGATTACAATCAGGCTATTTTTTACCTTTGAATATCTAGAGACAGCATCAAAGAAGGAGTCCAAATAACCAATAGAATCTCTCCAATCATATTCCGTCATATTGGGTCCGTTATTTAAATACTGCTTTAAAAACGAACAATAACTTCCTGAATAGCTAGCCTCTGGAAAGTTTTGCCTTATGACAGTGGACTCAACAAACGAGCAGATACCACTGTCGACCAGGGTTCGTATTGTGTTAATATTGTCACTATTGTTGAGGTAGTTGTAGAGTTCCGGAGAATAACGCATCCAATCATCTGCTAGTTGTCCAACATTGTCCAGCTCTCGGAAAAACTGCTGAGCCTATGAAATATAAATAATTTATGGAGAAGACTTTGAGATTGCTATATTTGAGCATTTTAACAAACTTGGGGCCTCTGGGGCTGGGCCAATTTGACCCAATGGGTAATATTTTAGCAACCTTGATAGAGAACAATCTTGATGTACTATAAACCAAATATGAAAGCATTACAACTTATATATTGGGAGAAGAAAATCTGTTTTTCATATGTTTGGATGCCTTGGGAAAAGCCATTTTTGACAAAAAGGGTATAACTTCAAGAAACTTGGTACATGACAATAATGTTTTGCTATGTTTTTAATATAAATGGTCTAGGCCTTATATTTAGGAAGAATTTTTTCACTTTACGCGATTTACGCAATTTTCGGCCCCTGCAGCAGAGACGTTTTTGATCCTAATGGCATATTTTCCTGTAAGATAGTACAAAATTGTATAGTTATGATACATACCATATATGAGTGTCCTTCTCCTTATATTTCAGGAGAGGACTTTTGAAGTTACTCTGATTGGGTTTTTTCCTAAATTTTGAAGCATTTGGGGCAAAGCCATGTTTTATCCCAGGGCTATGAATTTAGCAAACATGGTAGAGAACCATTTTCTCATGCTATAAACCAAACAAGAATGCCTTAGACTTTGTAGATTGGGAGGAAAAAACTGTTGAACATGGCTTACATGAGCATTTTCACTAACTTTGGACACCCAGGGATGGGGTGTTTTTTATCCTAGATGCATAATTTAATTAAAATTGATAGATAACAGGCAGGTTATGCTTCATTCCAAATATAAGCGCCCTTGGCCTTAAAGTGAACTTTTTTATTAACTTACTCAGATTTGCACTTTTCCCTATTTTGGTCACCTGTTGCAGGGCCGTTTTTTAACAATTCACAATTTTAAGTGAAATAGTACAAAACCATCTAGTAATGCTACATATCATATTGAATGTCCTAGGCCTTATAATTTATGAGAAGTCTTTTGAACTTGCTCTTATTAAGCATTTCTCTAAACTTTGGACCTCAAGGGCATGGCAGAGAACCATGTCATTGAATTATATTTGAATTTTAAATGCCTTTGGACTTGTAGTTTCTGAAGAAAAAATCAAAGTTAAAAAGATTTCCTAAAATTTCCCATTTTCAAAGAAATTCTTTTAATAACTTTTGTAGAACTTCACCAAAGGAACATCCCTGAAAGGTTTCAGCTTGATTGGCCTACTGTTTTTTGGAGGTTTTTTTTTACAGATTTACTTAAATTTCCCATTTCCAAGTGCCACTGCAACCAGAGTTTTTCACCAAATTAAATTCTTTTAACAAATTTTGTACAACTTCACCCAAGGAACATCCTTGCAACGTTTCAGCTTGATTTGCCTACCCGTATTGGAGGAGAAGATCTTTAAAGTAATTGTGAACAGACAACAGAAATGACTAATCATAATAGCTCACCTCGCACTTTGTGCTCAGATGAGCTAACAAGATTATGAGTGAAAATTCAATAGGCCCATTTTCATGTGTTTTCCGATAGATTCACTCTATTTCCGAAAGTAACCTTTCTTATGACCCTACAACCATCCTGTCAAAGTTTCAACAGTACAATCACTATGTGAAAGCTTGAACAGATTCTGATGGAAACTAATGACTTAATTGTGATAAATATGATTTCCCCTTTTTCTGTGATACTTGACTGATTGGACCAAATTTCAAAATGAATGATTCTTGTGATAGTCGCTCATTCTTTGAAAGTTTGAAGAAGATCCATTGAAAACGGTGGACTCTTGAGTGTTGACAAGGAAAGGTTAACAAAGAGAAAGACTTATGGATGGACAGATCCAAATAAAATGATACCATCAAATTCTTTGATTTCAACAATGTTTTTGCAAGCTAATTTCATTAGGGCAATAAAAAGGGTAGGTTTATGTAGTGATGGGTCAAAACTATATTGAGAACAGTATACTCACGTTGTAAGTTATCAAGTCTGTTACATTATTCTTTGGGTAATACAAGATGCATCCTCGTATAAATGGTTTGACTTGTCTCCATAGAAACCGTGTGGCTGATTGACTTGCACTCAGATTACCAAATAAACTGTTGCATTCTTGAGCTAGAACACACAACACAGCAATGTCATTTACAATTCTATAGAGAATTCATTTAATGAGTAAGGTATAATATGAAAATAACCAAATTCTGCTTTATTTTAATGCATTCATTAATTTCAGTAATCTAGTTGAATTTCAGACAAGTTGTTAACATTTCACCCATTCCCACAATATACCAACCATGTTTTCTTGCCCATAATTGTCTTGATCAACAGCGTAATTGTCGAATTCGGACAAATATACGAAGGATAGTTTAAGGAGCATCACCCTCCGATATTTCGAAAGATAACAACTGTAGATATGAGATTTTAGCAGAAACCGACGAAATTCAGCGTACAGAGAATTATTAAATTCTACCCTTACCTTCCCGGTCTATCAGAATTGAATAATCTGTAAATTTCTACATGTCTACAAACTGTGGTTCTCTTTCGGTCCTTGCAAATATTTAAAAGCTAGAATTTTCACCCGAGACATGTTTTATTATTATTGATAGTTGTCAAATTAATCTAATTGAATTTAGCTTTACACCGACGTAAATATTTCCATCCTTAGACAAAAAGGATAAAATCTTAAGTATCCCGCATAGCGACGTCTCCTTGGAGACAGACGAGTTGTTGAACACCTGGGGTAACTGACACGTTGAGAAAATGTCATGTGGATCGACCTACGAACCTCTTTCGCGGTACTTGTTCTAATTTCTTTACGATTATTAAAAATATGGTAACAATAGATCAACAAAGAACTCTATTTTACGAATCAGGAATTTACACCATACAGATGCACGTGTACCAAACTGGATTAAATTTTGAAGCTGGTAACTTTTAAAATCGTTATAGAATGAAGGTTATAATGATTGAAAAAAATCTGAGACGGCGGAATGTCTAGTTTCACTTTCAACTATGTCTTAGATCAACGAATCGTTGAACACCCAGGCCTACCATACCCATTTTTTGTTAAATGAAATCCGTAATGATGGTAAGTTCAGGCATTATTCTCTGTCTCTGATGATTTTAAATATGACATACCGACAAATGACAAATCGAGTGGCCAGGATGATGCAACACTGTTTAAGATGGTATAAATAGAAGTACCTGTACCTGTAGAGGTCAGACTTTAATCACTGCGCACATTCAGTCATTCGGCTTTTTGCGGTCATTCTTTATGAATGGGTTTACATTTTCAGATAGTATACTAAAAGAAATTATGAAGCAATTCACAAGCAAGCAAAAAAATTTTAAAATCATTGTCAGGTTCCTAGAAGCAAAGACTGAATTCCAGTGATTCCTAGATTACAGTCAGTATCCGGACTGCAATAAAAAAAAAGTCCAGAATGGCCCTGAATTGCTAACCTGAGTTATTACAAAAGTCCATGTATTGGGAATGTTTAAAAATGTTTTTACCTTTTTTTTCTTTTTATTCAAGTTAACTTTCTTCTGAATACTATGATTTCTCTTAAAATTCTGAACCAATATTGGGGATAGTGGACAGCAGCCTTTCTTATTAAACTTATTTCAGTTTCTTTTCAGCAAGTTTTCCTTGAAAACCACAAAGGCACACACAACACAGGGCTAATACAAATCTCTAGAAAGCTCTAGGCCTTACAGTTTAGGATTTTTTATAGATTTTTAAGAGTTATCAACTGATTAAGTATTCATATATAAGTATTTGGAAAGCCATCACTAAGGGATCATTTCTGTAAAATTTCATTTAAATGTGATCGATAGTTTAGAAGGAGAAGATCTTTAAAGATTTGCCATAGACAGATTGATGAAAAGTTAAAGTGTACATAAAAACCAGGGGTTGAACAGGAAAGGGATAAGGCAAAGAGACTCTACTTTTATTTCTTAAATCTTACACCTAGCCTTAATCCATTCCCACTCAAGCCCTCCTTTTTACGCCTCTCAAGAAAAAAGCTTTGCAAAACATTGTGGAAAATGAAGAAATTGCTTGTATAAAGCAATTTCTTCATTATCCACAATGTTTTCTATCCAAAAAGACAAAGAAAATTTAAATTCAACCAACTTGAAAATATCGTCTGCAACTTCTTTCAATTTGGACTATTCTAAAATTTTGTTGAGTTGGAATGGGTTAACTCATTACCAGACCATCTTAGTGGTAATTGACCTATCACTGACCCTGCCCACTTACGCCTTTGGTCCTGCCCATTGAAACCAACAGGGAGTTCCACTTTGACTTTAAACAGTGTCATTTTGCAAAATTTATAGCTGGAACCATGTAACAAAAATTTAAATGGTTGGTTGATGACCCGAATGTCATAACTACAACTTGTAGTAATGATGTTTAACTCGCTAAAACAACAAAAATGTTTCACAAAAATGGTGGCTAATGTCATATTTCAAAGCTCAATTCTGGGCTGAATGAATGATTTGATTGGTAGATTGATTTCTTGACCGATGCGATTGGTCAATTGGTTAATACTCACTTGTTTCTCTTTCACAAGGTCCCTTTAATGGCTGTTCTGTGCTCTGATTGTCTGATGACTGGGTGGTTGGTACAGTAGGTGAGGGAGTTGTGGCTTGTGTTGTGATATCTGGATTGACTTTATCCCGGTCTACTTGATTCAGCCTCTCTGCCTGATCCTCATCAATGGACAAAAATGTTCCTGATCTTCCACACAATAACCGACCAAAGTCATTCAGCGTATTTCCTGTCAGACCCTGACTCATACCAGTGTCATTAGGGAACAGTCTGGCTATCCTACGGAACACTGCTTGTAGATCATTAAACGGCTCCTCCCAGGTATTATTAGTTCTCAACTGGACAAATAAAAGCATCAATATATCTAATATTCCTTTCTTAGAAAATGAACCAAATAATTTGATCATGTCATTTTGGAGAGTTTTAATGCAAGTCTTGTTATATCTCATTTTACTATAAAATACTTGAAAAGTTCAAACTATGTATGTATGTATTTATCTAGTCTGTAATAGATCTTATTTTAAAATAAATCTTCCTTGAAATCACCCCCCCCTCCCCTCCAAATAAATGGAGTGAGAAAACAGTGACCAAGTTTTTCCATTTGTCTTAATTTTGTTCCTGAATTAATTATTTCAGAGTTATAAGAACCAAGTCATGATTTATGGAAACCTGCTCATAACAAACATTTAAGAGATGAAGAGAATATTTTTTGTTTTCATGGAGGTATGAACCGAAAAACCTAATCACACTGTATGAATACGCGAACTGGATTCATACATTGTGTGATAAGGTTTTTCGGTTCATACCTCCATGAAAACAAAAAACATTCTCTTCATTGCTTATAATTTAATATCATCCAGCGAAAAAAACAAAAGCTTTACAAATTTTGACAAATTTTTGTATGGGACTATTTTGTGCGAAAGCATACAAAATAGCTGCGTGCTCAAAATTTTGTTCATGGAGTTATGAATAATTTTTTTCGACCAATCAGAATGCCCGTTTTTGATAGACAAAACTGAAAAGTAAATAATTAGATAATAACCAAAGTAACATTGAATATTTCTTCTTACAAGCAATTCCTTTTTTTCTTCAGTGTATCAAAATGCAGGATTGTGTGGCTTTGGGCCCATTCTCACTCAATCCCTCCATTTTACGCCCCTCAACAAAAAAGCTTTGGAAAACATTGTGGAAAATGAAGAAATTGCTTGAATCAAGCAATTTCTTCATTATCCACAATGTTTTCTATCCCAAAAGACGAAAAAATTCAAAATTCCATCAACTTGAAATTGTGTCTGCAGCTCCTTTCAATTTGGACTGGTCTAAAATTCCATTGTGTTGGAATGGGTTAAGGCTTCTTTTCTAAATTGAAAGACTAGAATATCATTAATCTTTTCCAAAAAGAAGCCAAATTTAGCAATTCCCATGACCTTTAAAAAAGGTTGGGAAAAACATTGTGGAAAATGAAAAAATTGCTTGTTACAAATAATTTCTTCATTATCCATAATGTTTTCTACCTCAAAAGACAAAATAATTTTTTGAATTCTGTCAACTAAAAATTGTCATCTGCAAGTCCTATCAGTCTAAAATTTTGCTGTGCGGTAATGGGTTGAATGCTAAAATTCTTACTTACATCTTCTACTAATTTAGTGAATGTTTCTGTAAAGTTTCTCCCAGTATTGGTGAAGGCTATTTCTCGTACCTAAAACAGAAGGTTTACAGTTAAAGTACACACAAGACAAAGACAACAATATCCCAATTAATGGATAATAAATTTATTTTCACTACAGTTTTATCTAGATTCAAAATGAGAGAGAGAAAATTAAAGCTTTTTTAACTCATCAACAGACAACAAAATTTTAGACTGCTACAATTTGAAAGAAATTGCAGAAGACAATTTTCAGTTGATGGAATTTAAAAAAAACTTTGTCTCTGGGTAGATCAATAGAGGAGTAAAATGTATTAAGTGGGAATGGGTGAAATCCCAAATTGCCTTTGCCTAATATTTGTAAGAGGGCCCATATAGAACGTTCAGCTCTTTCTTTTTTTTTCTCATTCCCGAAAAAGGATTTTTTTTGCCCTTCAAGAAAAAAGTTTGTGAAAACAAAACATTGTGGAAAATAAAGCAATTGCTTGTAACAAGCAAATTATTCATTCCCCACACTGCTTACAACCAAGAAAGGCAAACAATTCTCAGTATCTATCTACTTATAATTCTCATCTGCGACTTTGTTCAACACGGACTGGTCGGAAATTTCTCATCTTGCTTTGAACCAAATCTTTAACGCAGCCTAAGAAAGAATCTTTGAAAAACATTTTGGACACTGAAGAAATTGCTTGTAACAAGCAATTTCTTCAGTGTCCACAATGTTTCTATCCTATTGAGGCAAAGGTATTTTAAATTCTACAAACTTAAAATTGTCGTCTGCATTATCCTAAATTTGGCTTGGTCTAACATTTTGTCATTTGGGAATGGATTAATGTACTGAATTTGAATCAAGGTTTGAAAGCACTGGAAGATCTGGTCGTGGATCAATTGATTTCCTTTAAAAAGTAAATATTACAAACAAACCTGGCTTTAAAGCACTAAAAAGAAACAAACAGGTGATGAAGACTCAGATAAGACTGCACATATGTGCAGACTGATCTTTGAATATATGTCCTGACAAAACAAAAATATTTCAATTTTCAGCACGACATAAATTATACTTGAAAAAAACTCAACTTGACATTTTGTTTGCCTAGTTTGTTTGAAGGGAGTTTAACACCACACCCTTTTCTAGCCTCCGGCTACTATCTGACTTCGGTTTACAATTTTCCACTTATTGTAGATAGACAAAGCACTTACCTCCTCAAGGAATTTAAAATAATCAAAGGCATCTACAAAGTCATTGACCAGGACATAGAAATCATCAGGTGATAGACTACACAATTCATCATGAACATTGTCCGACACTGTACTGTTCGGAAAGTCAAATATCTCCTTCAGTCGTGTTTCATTGCATACTTCCTGTCTTATGAACGCTATTGTATCATTCTCTGACACAAATTCACTTGGTATTAAAGATTCAAGAATGTTGATTAGGGAATCGGAGTTCAGGTCAGAGACAAAAACCTGATAATTAAACACAATAAATGGATGTAATGTAATGTAATCATTCAGCAAAGAAGTAGGGTCACAGGCTAATCTGATCACCGTTTATTACAAGTTATTCCTCCTTTTCCTGCCATCTTTTTTTAATATTATTTCAAGGGATGTCAAAAGCTTTATTGATTATTAATGGATTAAATTGAAAGTTTAGAATACAAAACTTTCCCTGTGAACATTGATTTGGATGATTTAAATTTACAGATGGACAGAGACAGGTAGTTAGACAAAAGGAACTGCCGAAATTAACACCACATTTAACTTATTTCCAGAGTACAAACTTTAGAGCTGTTCAAATTGAAAGAAGATGCAGAAGACAGTTTTAAGTTGACAAATTCTAAGAGTCTCTGCCTGTTAGAGTAGAAAACATTGTGTATAATGAAGAAATTGCTTGTAACAAGCAATTTCTTCAGTATTCACTATGTTTTCCAAAGCATTCATATTAAGGGGCGTTTAAAAGCATCATTGTGTGGGAATGGGTTAAAGGATGTAATATCTTATTGTATTTATTTCTTACTATTATAAAACAGTTGTGAAGAAAAGGATTTGGAATGATTGTAGAAGATTTAACCAGAAATGTTGCAAAGGGGACTTATACCCAAACCCAGCATTATGTCATTCCTTTATTACAGTTGACTTTTGACCTACTTACCCCAAAACAATAAGGCACCTCCTTGGGTCACGGAAAACATTTTTATAAAGTTTCATAATCCTAGGTCAAATAGCTTAGGAGCTAGATCACAGGAATGGTTTTCAATTGTGACCCTGACCTTTGACCTGCATGACCTCAAAACAATAAGACACTACCTACGAATCACTGGCAACAATTGTATATAGTTCCATGGTTGTAGGTCAATTTGTTGTAGAGCTAGAACATGGAAACAAAAAAGTCTACGAATGGATGGGCAGTTAGATAGATATGGTGAAACCAATATACCAACATCTACTATGCACTGCACTTCTTCTGAAGTGAGATCAACTGACAAATGAAAGCTCAAGTGAACAGCCCCTATACTTCCAGACATATGCACCAGACAAAATTTTAGACTGGAAAATAACATATGGAAATACCTCAAAATTTTAAGCAAGCCAGAGCTACAGTCCTTGTGAGATGCAATTACCCAAAATCTATCCACATAATTATAAAGTTTTGAATGGATAGATAATATACAATCAGACAAAGTCTGAAAAGTAATAGCCATTCATCCATCTTATTTCCCTCAAGTAATACACTGTAACAAGCACTAGTCATTCTCCATTTACAATACAATCCCTCTTTCTGACACCCCTCAAGAAAACTACTTTGGAAAGCATTATGGAAAATGAAGAAATGATTGTCATAAGCAATTTCTACCATTATTCACCATGTTTTTACCCCAAAAGACACAGATTTTAAAATTCTTGTAACTAAAAATATTGTCTCCAACTTCTTTGAATTTGGACCAGTCAATGACTTTGTTGTCTAGTAATGGTTACAGCCTTCACAATAATTTTGATGTAATGCAATGGGTTGTATTCTCACCTTTCTATTCAGAATGGCATCTATAAGCCAGTCCACTACGTCTGATGTTAGATTCCAATTTCTTGTTAAATTCTGGTCTAGAATTTGTTGGCGCACTTCATCTGGATCTATTACAGAATTTCCAAGTGTCAAGTTACCTGTAATTACATAGCATTAATTGATTAATCGCAGCTGTCAATCAAATAACCTGATGACCAACAAAATCATTCATTTAGACCAGATATTAGTTTTGAACTTGGATTTTGGCTGCCATTTTTGTTAACCTTTTTTGTTGGTTTGTAGACTTACACATTGAAACTTCAGCTTTTTCAAGCTGTAGTTATGACGTTTAGGCTGCCAACCAACCATTCTACTCATTTGTAACATGCTACTGGCCATTCATTTTGTAAAATAATGTTGTTAAAAATGGAAGTGAAACTTCCTGTCTGAGTCCTTTTGCTGAGTTTCCAAAGAATCACCATGCAATGTAGACATTACGCAAGGGACAGTCTTTTTTCTAGTTCTCTTGGAATTTAAATCTTGTTTTAAATTTTCTCTCTTTCTTACATGAAATATTTTACTCGCCATATATGATTGTGAGAAAAGAAGAAATTGCTAATAGCAATTTCTTCTTTTCTCACAATGTTTTCTACCTCTTATACCCCTTATTTTTCAATTTAAACCCATTGTTTTGTCGTCTGCAACTCTCTCAATTTGGACCAGTCTAAAATTTTGTCCATTGGGAAAGGGTTAACAACTCCCCCCCAAAAAAACAATGAGATTAACATTATTTACACATTTACACCATAACATGTTCCCACAAATTGATGCTTTTTGACACCAAATTTGAAAAACATTGTGGAAACATTGTTGAAATTAAGACATTTCTTCATATTTCAAAATTTTTTCCAACCAGAAAGTTGAAAAATCTAAAATCTAATAAACTTGAAATTGTCACCTGCAACTTCATTAAATTTGGACAAGTCTAACATTTTGTCGTCTGGTAATGGGTTAGGACAAAGATATATCACAATTCACATATTCTAAGTTCTTGTCTGCTACTTTTTTGAATATGTACCAGCCTTAATTTTGCTCTTTGGCAACTGGCTAAATTTGTAAAAGAGTATTTTTTCTTCAGTGAAAGTCGTCCATAGTTGTTTACTAAAACATTTACTATAACTCAGGCATGTTTATTACCGTCTAGTGTTCCATTCACAAGCTGTCTATATAGGTCAGTTATGATGTTTACATCATACAACGTGTCTGTGATCAGCTCTACATCCACATTATTGTTCAGAATTTCTTCCATGTCTGCTATTATACGTGTAAACCTAAAACATCAAATGAAAAGATTAGTTGTTAGGAACCTAAGACCCTGGCAATGGTGTAGTGGTAGCTTGTCAGACTTGCAATGATGAGGTCCAGTGCTTGATCCCCTGTTACAAGAAATATCCTTTTGCAAATAAGTCTCCAACCAATTGGGAGGGTTGTAAACCTAACCTGAGCAATTGGAGGTTCCGAAAGGATGCTTTGGTGGTACTTGCATGAGAAATGCCAAGAGTCCATAGTTAGGTGCTCTGGCTGCCATGATATGACTGAAATACTGCTAGAAGAGGTGTTTAATGCCATTCAATCAATCAAAAGGAATGTAGTTACTGGTATATACAAAATGATAATATACATGACAGGGTATTTTATCAACCTTAACCGATATTTCCTACCGTTATCCAAGTTTTACTCAAAAATCTATCAAGTTTCTTAGTTGAAATTTGGTTTTTGTGGTTAAACAATTAATCCCTTTCAAGTTAACCCATTCCAACACTTTCTCACTGTTTTCGACCCAAAAGAAATAAGCTTTTAAAAACATAGTGGCAAATGAAGTTTGCTTTTCAGAAGCAATATCTTCATTTCAAACAATCTTTCTGTCCAAAAAAATAGATTTTTGAAATCACATCATCTGGAAAATGTAATCTGTATATTCTTTCTTTTTGGACAGGTCCAAAATTTTGTCATCTGGTAATGGGTTTATCATGCAAACAAATTAGTAAACAATTAATGGAGAAAAAAAAATTGCTTGCTTAGTAGACATATAGAGCTACATATAGAGGGCATTATACGTTTTTTAGATTTAAATATTTCACCAATTCTGTCGAAAACCCTATGTTGTTGGTACTCATTTGAATCGTCTTGACAAGACGATTCAAATGAGTACCTGCAACATATGGTTACATTTTGAAATAATATTTTTTGTATGTTGTTACTCCATTTTATCTAGACCTCTCGACATAGATGCTGTCAAAATATTGATAGCCTCTGTCATTACAGAATTACATACTCTGCATCATTAAATGATCCAACATTCCCTGCCAGCTCATCTGGGTTGACTTGTGTATGGCATGTATTATTGAAGGTACAAACAAAGGACTGAAGAAAAGGCAGCACACCACTGGAGGGCATAGCTTTACCATCAAAATGACCTGAAACAGAGGATATTACATAGAGGATAATCGTTTGTTTCAGTGTAAGATCGATTTATATTTCATTGAGTGAAAAACAAAAGCTATATTTTCACTCGTGGCGAAACTCGTGAAAATATAGCTTTTGTTGTTCTCGAAATGAAATATCAATCAATCTTACTCGAAAAACAAATGATTGTTCTATTTCTTTAATGCAAAAATAAGACAAAATGCAAAAATTTTATGACAAATTTTCTTAAAGCGCGTCATTTTGCACATGACTGCTATGCAACGCGTTTGATGACGTCACTTATTTGGCTCTGCTTAGATAACGTCAGATAGGGTGAAATAAACGAAAGCGGGGCATAAGTTTTTGATAATTTCACTGGATAGGCGGTGAGTTTATCAAATGATAATCTACCGTTATTTCTCGATAATCCACCTGAAAGCATTAAAGAATATCTGTTATTTTGTTACCAAAATTTGTTCATAATGCAGTGAGAGTGGCAATTCACTTGACAAACATGGGTAAATGTGAAGTATAATGCAAAAGCAACCCTGCAGAATATGTGACATTTACAAATATTGTTTAACTTTTAATCAAGAACCCTTGTCTTGCTGATCCCAGAATATTCCTGTTTTGAAAATAGCTGTATCAGGTGTATGGACTAAGATAAACCTCCACAGATGTGTAGTCTGATTTTAGTCCACACTACCAGCTTGTTCTTTTTATGTTATGGAAATATTCAAATTTGGAAGCAAGGGAACAATGTCCCAATGGTCTCTAACAAGAGCACCACCTACGGGTGCCTACGCTCGGCTGTTGGGCACCGGATAGTGGACAAAATGCATCTAGAGTTATCCCCCTTGATAGATAGGTTGCTCTTTTGATAGTGAACAAGTGTGCCAAGTTTCAAGTGAATGCCTTTAGTAGAACAAGAGATATTGTAAAGTGTCAAATTTTTCACACGACAATGACGACACCAAGGCTATCTCAATACCTCAGGTTTTCTCCGGAAAAAAACAGCCAAGCTAAAAAAGGGGAAATTTTAAAAAAACTGATGGATCACAGTAACAATCTGATTACCAAAGCTTCAAAACCAAAGGGACACTGTCCCAATGGCCTGGAAAGACTTAGGACATTTATAATTATTGGGGGACGATGGAGCCAACCACAACCTTGGCAGATCACTGAATATTTGAACACAAAGTAGATTTAAATTTGACAGAAAATCAAAGTTTTATGAATAAAGGTTAACTTTAATATATAGTACTTAGGCAGGGAATTTTGATCTTGCCTAACTACAAACTTTTTTTCCATACAGCTGACCTTGGCTTCACAGCTTGAACTCAAATTAATCTTAAGAATCCAATTGGTCATATTTCGTAATGTGGAATTGTCTAACATACATGAAAAAGTTCTGCCTCAGCAAAACAAAACAAAACTTCATCTCAACAAGTGTCACTACATGCAGGTCTTTCAACATTCATGAAAAGCTTTAACCAATTGCTAAATTTCAGACTGGTCCAAATTGAAACGTCAAGTAGAAAACTTTGTGGATTACAAAGAAATTGCTTGTTACAAACAATTTCTTCATTTTCCACATTGTTTTCCAATTTTTAGCTGGCAAAATGTCACCAAATGTAATATGCAGAGCTGGTAGGCAAAGCTAATCAATTCAGAGGAAAGGATCCTCAACCCTAAATTGGTTGTCATTGTCTATATAATATAGATTCAAATAGTCATATGTCTTTCTGGAGGTCTCCTAATTTGCATATCACTACAAGCTACCTCACCTGAAACTGAAAACTCTCTTTCTACAACACTACAGAAAAAAAACTTTGGAAAACATTGAAGAAAATTAAGAAATTACTAGATATAAGCTCCGTCCCAAATACTGTTTTCAATATTTTGATAGGCAACAAATTTCACTTGGCTAGCAAAGAATCTATTTGACATTACGGCATACTCACATTCTTGGTGTTTCACTTTTAAATCTGGCTTGGTCACTCTCACAATAACTAGGATCAAAAATAGGGCCAATGGAAAAAGGATTTCTGCTACAAGTCTAAGCTGTAAAAAAAATAAACAGAAATGTACATGTATTTAGAAATTCATAAAAAAAACATTTGAATTTTGCAATGCAGCTGCTTTGAGTTGAAAACCAAGTTACTATCTTCCTTAGCCAATTCCCACACATTGACCCTTTTCGACGCCCCCTAAAGAAAAGCAATACGGAAAACATTGTATAAAAAGAAGAAATTGATTGTAACAAGCAATTTCTTCATTTTACACAATGTTTTCTATACAGAAGGTTGAAAAATTCAAAAATTTCATAAACTTTAAATTGTCGTCTGCAACTGCTATGAATTTAGACCAGTCTAAAATTTTGTCATCTGGTAATGAATTAATTGTATAGGTTGCTCATTCTATAGTATTTGAATATTCCAAGTTTGAAGTAAAAATATTTTGTATTAATGAAGATTCAACAAAAACTTTGCTTCATCGCATTATATAATACCATAGCTTTAGAAACATATGACAGTTTTTCTGGAAGCATATGACAGTAAAAAATTTTCTGGAAACATATGACAGTTTTTCTTACATCAGTTAATCTAAAGACTGGTAAAATCATAATGATGATGATGTTTCTTCAGAGTAAGTACAGTCCAATATAGATTAGTTACTATCTCTGCCATGTTACAGCAATGATGTCAATTTTTCAATGACAGTTTCACCAACCGGTTAACAAATTACCACTCAATAACACCTTCTGACACCTTCCAAAATGTTGGGAAAGGAGAAATGGCTTTTAACAAGCAATTTCTTCTTTTCCCTCCTTGATTTCTACCATATTCATTCATTATTTTTCAATTTACACACACTTTGTAAAGTCATCTTCAACCTCTTTCAATTTGGACCAATCCAAAACTATGTTGTTTGGGAGTGGGTTAAAAAACTGTCAGTATGCACTTTTTTACATCATTGGACACTATGACACTGCCATGACCATAAGGATGGCTATCAATCTAATGAAACTGTAGGATTCATTTGTTAGTCGTGGACAGTTCTTCATTTTTAACACAAAGTCAAATGATCAACCAAACCATTCACTTATGCTACAAATGAATATTGGCATGAAATAACTATGACATCATGTTGTTTGGAATCTTAAACCCATCACCAAACCATAAATTTGGACAGGTCAAATTCCAAAGATGTTGCTGATGACAATTTTAAGTTGATTTTATTCTCTCTTTTGAGATAAAAAACATTGTGAAAAAATAGTAAACATTGTGGAAAATGAAGAAATTACTTGTAACTTGTAAGCAATTTTTTCTTTTACCACAATGATTTCAGAAACCAAAGATTCTCTTTTTTGACATTTGTCCCTGGTCATATATTAACAGAATTTGATGAAATTAAAATTTCAGTAGTTTTTTTTTTCAAAAAACCATCCTCTCTTGAAAACATAACATGTTTGTTTTCTCCATGCATGTGTTTGTTTTTGTTATTATGTATATCAGCTATGAAATTGTAATTTAATGCTGAGTTGATTTGAGTTGAGTTGAGTATATATTTTGCAAATCAAATGATTGAAATCTTAGTTGAACTACAGCTAATAAATATGACTAATTAACCCATGATCAGACAACAAATTGAATAAAGTTGCAGGTGACAATTTAAAGTTTATGAAATTTTAGATTTGTTTTCACTTTTTTTGATAGAAATCATTGTGTAAAATGAAGAAATTGCTTGTTACAAGCAATTTCTTCCTTTTACACAATGTTTTCCAAATCATTTTTTCTTGCGTAGCATCAAAAAGCTTGACTGTAAGGGAATGAGTTACAGACTTACCCGCTGTCTTTTTCGTAAAGTAAAGTTTTTCCATAGTAGTAGCACTAATTGGTTGAAGAACCCCATCTTCTGTATGGGCTCTTTTCAATCCTCCTCTCAAATTATCGTCAAATTCTGAAACTGAAAAATAGACTTTACTGTAATTTAAACTGATACTACCTGCACTTCATCATGTAACATTTTCTCCAAATAATCCAAAGTGATAACATGTCTTTCTTCACCCTTTCCTATTCAATCACAGGTTTTTAAATCCCTGTGATTTTAAAATTGAGAAAACATTGTAGCAAAAGAAGAAAATGTTTGTAACTAGCAATTTCTTCTTTTTCCATAATGTTTTCTACTTTACTGGATGGTTATTTTTCATTTAAATCCACTATAAATTTTCATCTGCAAAACCTTTGCATTTAGAGAAGTCTAAATTTTGCAAAACAGGAAAGGGTTAAAAAGATTCAGCTACCAGTACACCAAATTCAAATTTATCCTTTTTACCCACCACCACACAAGACACTGTCTGGAGTAATATAAACTTGGTTGGATTATCAGAATCCTACCCTATTTGGCACCAATTTAAAAGTTTAAGCGCAATTTGAAAAGACGTCTACAAATACTTTCAATTTGAACCAGTCTAAAATTTGTTTGTCTGTTAACCCATTCCCACACAGTGACGCTTTTGGACGCCCTCCCAAGGAAAACGATTAAGAAAACATTGTGTAAATGAAAAAATTGCTTGTTACAAGCAATTTCTTCATTTTTATCAATGTTTTCTACCAAGAAAGTTGAAAAAATAAAAAAAAGATTATAAACTTTAAATTGTCGCCTGCAACTCCTTTCAATTTGGACCAGCCTAAAATTTTGTCGTCTGGTAATGGGCTTATGGGTTAAATTCTTAGGTAATAAGTCTATAATATCACCCAAGAAACTCTTCCCTCATTTTTAGCCTTGAAGGAAAAAAGACAACAAAAGCCAACTTGAGGTATTGGAAGCATCTGATTATCATTTTTATTGTTATCTTTATTCATTTCATTGTCATGTAAAAACTTTGATGTTTTGCTATTTTTCTATTATTACTACAGAAAACCACTTGAAGCTTGTTTGATATGTCTATACTCTTCTTTTATAGGGGCATCAAAAAGTAATTCCTTTGTTTTCCAATATGTTCACTACTAAGAAATTTGAAAAATCTAAAATTTCATAATATTTAAATTGTTGTCTATAACTCCTTTGAATTTGGACTAGTCTAAAATTTTGCCGTCTGGTAATGGGTTAGGCTCTTGAAACTTCTTATTACCATAGTGACGAGAAATACCAGGAAGTTATCTAAGTCATTCAAATTTGTACTAAGTGGAAATTTCAAGAAACACTTGATGGCGTAGTTTCAGACTCTTTAGAAAAAATAGCATAGAGTAAATAGATATGAAAAACAAAGGAGCCTACTCTATTTACCTAAGACATCTAGGGAAAAGTTGAAGGGAAATTCGTTTGTTTGAATGGAATTTTACGCCGCTTTCAACAATCTTTCAGTTATATCGAGGCGGCTGGAGCACCTAACAATGGAATGCTGGTATTTCTCACACCAGTACTACCATTACATCCTTTCCTAGCCTCCAGCTGCTATCCCACATAAGTCTACGATTATTGACCCATTGATGAGAGACAAATAGTCGAAAAGGATGAGTGCCGCTGACGGGTATCGAACCCAGGACCTCTAGCTTGACAGTCCGACGCGCTACCAACTGCGCTATGACGGCAGCAGTTAAAGTAATGAATTCAGTGTCTGAGCAAAACAGTTAGTGACTCATGAAAATCGGCAATGGTTGTTCCCAGCCGCACGACGATTTATCTATAAAATCGGACACTGGCTTGAGTAATTATCTATGTATTCGGACATGAAAAAAAATAATGATTTAATTGTGTCCGAATACACGGAAATTACTGTAATAGCTATTTCTATTATCACCATGAGAAGGTCTCAATGCCATCAGTCTTCAAGCAGTCAGATTAACCCATTCCCACGCAATCCCTCAATTTTACACCCCTCAAAAAATAAGCTTTCGGTAGAAAACATCATGAGAAATGAAGAAATTACCAGTTGTAAGCCATTTCTCCACTTAACACAATGTTTTTCCAAATTGTTTTTCATGGGGGGGGGGGTCAAAAGGCATCATTGCGTGGGAATGGGTTGACAAAAACTCTGAAAAAGAAGATCTAAAACAAACATGCACTTTGAGAGAAATCCTATGTGCAATCTTTCAATTTGAATCAGTGAGTCTGATGTTCTTTTTTTATTTAATGCCTGGTAAAAAGGTAGGCTAAGATCAGACTGCATGTCTGTGCAGGCTGATCTTAGTCTATACACTTGCCAAAGCTATTTTCAAAGCAGGAATATTCCGGGATCAGCATGACAAGGGTTAAACCTCTCAATACAGGTATACAAGCTATACTGGTCCAGCTGATTTATTCATGGCTGATTTATTGGTTTTGTGTTCGATTGAGAATTTAAGATCAGTTTTATGGATCACTTTTAAGGAAATCAATACATGTCCTGAACTTTTTTTATTTGATCATAAAACTAATATCAAACTGTACAATGAAGAGTGAATATAAAATTACTGTAAAAGGACATGCAAAGGTTTTCCTCTAATGGTTTGGGAATTAAACTATTCCACACAATGACCCTTTTTGAAGCCTCTAAAGAAAAGCAATTGGGAAAATATTATGTAAAATGAAGAAATTGCTTGTACCAAGTATTTTTTTCATTTACTACATTTTGTACAATGTTTTCCAGCCAGAAAGTTTTAAAAAAAATCTTAACGTTTCATGAAATTTGAATTGTCATCTACAACTCCTTTCAATTTGGACATGTGTAAAGTTTTGCCATCTAGTAATTGGTTATTTAAAATACCATTCCTCTGTATTTGGTTTTTAACTGAAGTAAATGGTTGAAACCTTTAGACTGGTCTAAATCAAAAGAGTCTGTAGGCGATATCAACCCTTGTCATGCTGAACCCGGAATATTCCGGTTTTGGCAGGAGATGTAGACCAAGATCAGATTGCACATAAGTGCAGTCTGATCTTGGTCTTCACCTCCTGCTTGTCCTCTTTCAGCCAGAGTTGTTAAAATAATCAATTTTCAAAAGGAATATTAACCCTCATTAAGGCTTTCCAGTGCTGTCAGTCCTTTGATTTTAAAGCAATAATGTATAGGATTTTAAATTAGCATGACAAGGGTTAAAACTTGGAGGCAGACAACAATGAAAATTGGATGCCATAAAATAACAGCAGTGTAAGATCCCTGGTTTATACAGGAAAGGGTTACGGAAAAAAGAAAACTCATCATCCCTTTTAGAAGCACATCAATTTTAAATGAAAACAGATACAGCAATGAAAGACAGAGATTATTAACCCTTTCCCATACAACAACATTTTAGACAGACCCAGAGAAGTTGGAGACAACATTTTCAAAAACGTTGTGGCTAAGCAAATAAAATGCTTTTTCAACAATGTTGAAAAATTTTAGACTGGTACTATTTGAAAGGAGTTTTAGATGACAATTAAAAGTAAATGAAATTTAAGATTTATCCATTTTTCTGGATAGGAAACATTGTGTAAAATGAAGAAATTTTTTCATTTTTCCCAATGTTTTCCAAACTGATTATCTTGGAGGGGGGTTGGTGTATAAAAAATGTAATTGTGTGTGAATGGGTCAAAGTCTTAAAATGATCATTCTATAAATAGTTAGTACTAATATTTTCCTTGACAAATAATATTCAGAATATCAAATAAGTATTCAGAGTACCAAAATCTGATAACAAAATGTTTCGGTTAATTACCCTGATACCCTGAAGGTTGAACAGTTTGATGTCAATAACAATTAAACCATTCCCACATGACAAAATTTTAGACTTCTCCAAAATCAAATAAGTTGTGGATGACAATTTCACATTGATAGAATTTCAAATACCTCTGTCTTTCTTGGGTTTGTTTGAATGGGGTTTAATGCTGCTTTTAACATTTTTAAAGTCATATTGCATCAGCTGGAGCACCTAACAATGGATTCCTGGTATTTCTTGCACAAGCACCACCATTACATCCTTTCCTAACCTCAAGCTGCTATCCCTATTAAGTTAACCCACATATTGGTGACAGACAAATGTTGGAAAGGATAACGTGCAGCCACCGGTGATCAAACCCATGACACCCCATAATTGAAAATTGTGAGTCTGATGAGCTATGACAGCAGTTTCACTTCTAGAATTGGTTATCAAATTGTTTATAAAGTATTTCTGAATGTGTTTTATAAACCTTTGCTTATTGGTAAATGTTATGATGGATCAGAAAGGATATGTGCTGCCGCTGGGGATCAAACCCATTACACCTCAGAATTGAAGATTTGGGTCTGATGCACTACTAACTGCACTATGACGTCTTTCTTGGAAGAAACCGATGTGGAAAAAGCAGAAATTACTTGCAACCAGCCATAAGTACATTTTCCTCATTGATTCCATGAACCTTTTAATCTGGGGTGTCAAAAAAGTGATATCATGAAGGAGAAATGGATCTCTGGCCAAAACCCACTGACCTCAGACAAGGCATTTTGAGACATTAACCCTTTCCTGTTTTATGAAATTTTAGACTGGTCCAATATGAAAGAGGTTGCAGATGGCAATGAAAAACGCACACAAATTGAAATCTGAAAATCCTATGTTACAAGCAATTTCTCCTTTTTCCACAACGTTTTCCCAAGTATAAAATCACAGTGACGTAAAATCCCGGGTTTGTCCAGGAAAGGGTTAACACAAAACCTGCCGACTGGTCCAAATTCAAAAGAGTTGCAGATGACACTTAGAAGTTTATAAAATTCTAGAATTTTTCATTATTCTGGGTAGGAAACATTGTGTAAAATGAAGGAATTGCTTGTAACAGGCAATTTCTTCATTTAAAACAATGCTTTCCCAATGTTTTTCTTAAAGGGTGCCCAAAAGCGTCACTGTGTGGGAATCGGTTAAATGATGTAATGTTGTAAAATATATAAAGCATAAATCAAGAGAAAATAATAAGTGAGCAGCCTAATATTGCATTGTAACTACAGCTTGAATAAACTGTAGCTACTAGGTTTCAGTTGCCACAAAATAAAAATGCTTGATATGAATGTTGGAGGTCAACATAGCACTTCCTGTCTAACTCATTACCGCAAGACAATATTTTAGATTGGTTCACATTCAAAGAAGTTGCAGACGATAATTTTTTGTAGGTGAGATTTTTAAATCATTGCCTTTTGGGGTAAAAACACCATGGATAATGAAGAAATTGCTTGAAACACAATTTTCCACATTTTCCAGAGCGTTATTTCTTGGAGGCATTCAAAAGCATGGCTTAACCCATTCCCACACAAGCCCTCCTTTTTACGCCCCTCAAGAAAAAAGCTTAGGAAAACATTGTGGAAAATGAAGAAATTGCTTGTATCAAGCAATTTCTTCATTATCCACAATGTTTTCCATCCAAAAAGACAAAGAAAATTTAAATTCCACCAACTTGAAAATATCGTCTGCAGCTTCTTTCAATTTGGACCAGTCTAAAATTTTGTTGAGTTGGAATGGGTTAACCCATTACTATACACATTTATGTTTTGATGCTCCTAAAGAAAAAGGTTCAGGATGTAATATCAAAAATTTAACAACTGCTGGTTACAAGCAATTTCTGCATTTTCCGTATCATTTTCTTTCCAGGAAGACAGAGATATCTGAAATCCAATCAAGTTGACACTACTGTATGCAAATTCTTTGATTCTAGAGCAGTCTAAATTGTTTTGATCTGGTAAATAAATGATTGATTGGTCAATAGAATCTTAAATTGATATGGGCAAATAATATCCGATATTGACTGCAAACTGATTTTCGAGATCTTTAATAGCTATCCAGTTCCCACACAATAACACTTTTTGATGCCCCTAAGAAAAATGACAGGCAATTCCTTCATTATCAACAATATTTTCTACAATAAAAGGCCAAAATACAATGTATTTGAACATTTCTCAACTGAAAACTTTTGTCTGCAACATTTTCGAATTCGGACCAGTCTAAAATTTGTCATCTGGTTAAAAGTTATAATGATATTTGGGTAACTTGTGAAAAAGAAAGAGAATCACTGATCATAACTTGATATAATTTCTCCATTTTACACAATATTTAACTTATTTAACCCATTCCCACACGGCCAAATTTTAGACCTGTCGGAATTGAAAGAAGTTGCAGAAAACAATATAAAGTTTATGAAATTTTAGATTTTTTCAACTTTCTAGGCAGAAAACATTGTTTAAAATGAAGAAATTGCTTTTTACACAATATTTTCCATTTTGTTTTTTTCTTGAGAGGCGTCCAAAAGCGTCACTGTGTGGTGATAGGTTAACCCATTCCCAAACAGTGATACTTTTGGATGCCCCTCAAGGAAAACACTTGGGAAACATTGTAAAAAGCAATTTTTTCATCTTACACAATGTTCTCTTTCTGGAAGTTGAAAAAATTTAAATTTCATTAACTTTAAATTGTTGTCTGCAGCTCCTTTCAATTTGGACCAGTCAAAAATTTTGCCATCTGGTAATTTTTTTTTCATAAATATCTCTTTTCCTTTTCAATGCCAATTTGTCCTCAACAGCTTTCTGCAAGCTGGCCTAGCTTTAATTTACTTAATTCACCAAATTAACAGTCTGCAAATGTGAATGGATTGATTTTTGTCTTTCAAATCCTTGCTAGTGCTCCCTTTTCTCTCCTAGTCTATTTCAAAAACTTGATCTTACAAAATATTTTTTCTTATCAAACCCATTACCACACAGAAACCTTTTCTTATGCCCCTCAAGTAAAGAAATTTGGCTAACTCATTCCCATACAATTCCACTTTTTTATGCAACTCAAGGAAAATGATTTAGGAATGTTGTGGAAAATGAAGAAATTGCTTGTTACAAGCAATTGCTTCATTTTCCACAATGTTTTCTAACACAAAAATACAAAAGTTTGTATACCTTCATCAACTTAAAATTGTTGTCTGCAACTTCTTTGAATTTGGACTGGTCTAAAAATATAATTGTGTGCTAATGTGTTAAGAAGTGGAATAGAATTACTGGCTCTGCCCCAAGTACTATATTAAAATTATACAAGTACTTTGTATTCTTTTTTTGCTGACCCACTAGTATGGATGCACTATTAATTGTTTGTTTTTTTGCCAATAATCACTGGCCAAGTTTTAGGTATTCAACATATTCTATGCTCCTTTTCATCCAATTAATCCCCCACAAGTGATTGATTGTTCTCCCACAAGCTATTTTAATTAAAAATATTGTCTCGTGACTTTTTACAAACTTTGAAATCTTATATTGTTGAATTATTCAAATTAGGCTAACTTTATTGGATTTGTTCCTGTGCACATTTATAATCATGTGACAATTCAGAACAGTTCATCAGTGATAGAATAGTTCAGCTTGCCTAGCAAAGTTTTCTGAAGCCTGTTTTGCACCAGCAAAGTTATAGACTGGTTAATTAAGGGAAAATATACCAGTACTACAGACAACATAACAATGTTAGCTGAATTTAAATAAACATCAAAAAATTGAATTCAGTTTAACCCTTGCCATGCTGAATCCTAATATTTCTGTTTTGGCAGGAGGTATAGACAAAGATCTGTCAGCAAATATGTGCAGTCTGATCTTAATTGACACCTGCTTCTCCCTTTCAAGCCAGAGAGTTGTTTATAAGATTTTTTTTTTCAAAATAAATATTAGCCCATGATGAGTGTTATCAGTAATTTCAGCCTTCAAACTATTCCCACATGACACAATTCCGATCTTGTCCAAAGAAGTTGACAGAATGCTGAGTATCTCTGTAATGTTGGGTAGAAAACGAGGTTGAAAAGGAGGAAATTACTTGTAACAAGCAATTTCTTCATTTTCGACCTTGTTTTTATCCCGTCTTTTCTTGAAGGGCGTAAAAAAGTGGGATTGTGAGGGAATGGGTTAACTCTATCATTTTAGAGGAGGATTTTATTCAGCCTGACAAGGATTAAGTTTGATTTTGCTTTTTCAAAGGATAACAATGATAAAGAGACAAACTCTTATTTAATTTGTGATCGTAACTAATACCATATCTATTGTGCACTGAAGATAGGCAATGGATTCTAATAACCCGGGTCCCCTAACTTCTTTTACTGCTGGGTGAACTCGGTCTTCAACTCTTGTCATGCTGATCAGGGAATATTCCTGCTTTGAAAATGATTTTGGCAGGTGCAAAGACTAAGATCAGACTGCACAGACGTGCAGTCTGATCTTAGCATACGCAACCTGCTTATTGTTATAGTTGTGAGACAAATCTTTGAATACAATATCAATCTAATTATGCCAAAGTTTTCAAATATAGTGAAAAGAGGCAAAAAATTCAGCAGGACAAGGGTTAAAATGTCGATATACATGGTCAAATTCCAGTGATTATGAGTCACATAACCTGACAGATCTAAATGAAGCTTTCAAACTTTTCTAGAAATCATTTAAGAGTCTGCATTTCCTATCTCATTTTATCCATATCTGTGTTATCTACAATGGGTGCATTTTGAAAAAAGACTTCAAATTACAATACATTTACACAGTTGCTAATCTCCCTTTTCTGATAAAAGGTCTTTTTTTCAGCCGTAATTCTTACCAGAAGACAAAATTTTTTGTTGGTAGAGTTCACAAAAGAGTTGGACCTATCCTAGCTGCGATATCGTATCCCTTTTTCTGATAATCTGCTGAAGACCTCGCCAGCAGATTAGCAGAAACAGGGCTACAATATCGCAGCTAGACTTAACCATGGCACTCTACAAAAGTGCAGGTTTGTGACTTCAATCTGATTACAAGTCACACAATTGCCCCCTTCCGAGTAGAAATTAATCCATTCCCACAAAATCATACTTAACTATGCCCTTATATAGAAAGATTTGAGAAAATAAATTGGAAAATGAATAATTTGATTGTCACATGGAATTTCTTTATTTCCCGTAATATTTCCTACCCCCAAAATTCTAAATTTTCATCTGATCAACATGAAACCGTCCTTTTAATCATCTTTCAATTTGGATGAATCATAAATTCATAGTCTGGTAATGGTTATATATCACACTAGGTAGACCATCCCTACTACTCTTCCTGACTAAAGCAGATAACCTGTTACCAACTGTTCAGTTGAGTTGATCAAATTGGCATTGTGAACCCAGCAATATCAACACCTTTCACATCATTCTGTTATACTGCAGAAACTTTAGCACTGTAGCTAATTTAACACTTTAGCCCATTTCCACTCAAAGAAACTTTCCTGCGCCCAAAGAAATAAAGCTTAATTCAAAAAATTGTGGAAAATGAAGAAATTGCTTGTTACAAGCAATTTCTTCATTATCCACAATGTTTACCACTCCAAAACTAAATTACAAGAGCATCACGATGGTCCTAAATTGCTCACATAAATCATCTGCTGTTAAAAAATGCAACTGGAGCGAAATAATTACCATACAACCAGTTAATCAAGATTGATCCAAAACTATGGCCTATGTAGTGTAACAAAGGAAATTGTCATTAAGGCCCTCTTTCCCATGTTTTCCTATAGAACCTTCCCATAATCTATACTATAGAATTCATCCTTATTACATTATAATTATTTTGAAAATTGGGTCAAAATTGTGATGCTCTAGAGTGTAAACAAAGAAAGTGTTATTACGATCCCTTTTATCATGTTTTCCAATATAGAGCAAACCCATAATCATTAGGGTCCATCCTTAAAAACTAACAATTACTCTGGCCAAGTTTCAGTAAGATCGAGCCAAAGTTATAGCCTCTAGAGTGTAAACAAAGAAATTGTCATTAACAATTATTCTGGCAAAGTTTCAAGAAGATTGAGTCAAAACTGTGGCCTTTAGAGTGTAAACACTTCAATTGTTGACATTGCAAGCTGCACGATGGACAACAGACATTCAATGATCACAAAAGCTAACCAAAAGCATGTTGTGCTCAGGTGAGCTTAAAATACAAAATCAAACAAGAGCCATGTCGAACATGGCTACCCCCGCCGTAAAAGCTTGATAGTAAACTGAAGCCAGTTAGATTCGGCTTCTTGTGCACTGCATTTCTTCTCAATGAGTTCGATAATAGCTATTATACTTTCAAAGATATGCTCAGGACAAAATCTAAGTCTTTAAAACAACAAAGGGAAATAACTCCAAAACTATGCAAGCAAGAGTTGTGGTTCTTGTGCACTGCACTTCTCCTCAATGCGATGTATCGACCTATGAAGTTTCAAGTTAATAGCTATTATACTTTCAGAGATATGCTACGGACAAGTTAAGTGACGGAAGGACGAAATGACGGACAGGGACCATTACTTTATCCCCTTCGCCGAAACAGCAGGGGATTATAAGCATTTTACCCATTCCTAATTGAAAAATTTTAAGACTGGTCTAAATTGAAAGAGGTTGCAGACAACAAAACATAGTTGGTTCAATTTACAAAATAAGGGAAATATGAGGTAGAAAACATTTGAGAAAAAAAAATGCTTGAAAATTGCAATTTTTTTATCAAATTGTTTCCAAATGCTTTACTCCTGTAGGGCATAAAAATGTGTTGAAATCAGAAATGGGTTGAATAGATGTCTGCAGTCCCTTTCAATATGGACAAGTCTAATATTTACCATCTGGTAAGGGGTTATAGATCATTATCAAATCATCATTTACATGGCTATGAACATTCTGTACTTTCCAGGTTAAGCCAAGGTGTGTGGCATGTCTCAATATTTCTATCATTCTAACAAAGGATGTTAGTTCAAATACTAGGACATCAGCAGCATATTTCGTGGTTTATTTGAACCTCTCTCAGTATAGTTTAACCTTTTTACGCTGAACCCAGATTATTCCTATTTTAGCAGGAGGTATAGACAAAGATCAGCCTGCACATTGGAGCAGTCTGATCTTGGTCTACACCTCCTGTTTGTCCCCTTCAAAACCAGATGATTATAAATCTAATTTTCAAAATAAATTTTCATCAGCAACAGGTGTGTCTAGTTCTTTCAGGCCTTTGATTTTTATGCCAATTCAGAGATGAAGTCTAATCAGGACTTGTATTATGTATATCACTTGTAAAACCAACAAAATCTGAATATATCCTATTTTGACGCTTAATCATTCCCACACAGTGACGCTTTCAAACGCCTTTCAATATAAAAGCTTTGGAAAACATTGTGGACAATGAAAGAATTGCTTGTCACAAGCAATTTCTTCATTATCCACAATGATTTCTACCCTAATAGACAAAGATTTTAAAGATTTCATCAACTTTAAATTTTTGTCTGCAAATTCTTTGAATCTGGACTGGTCTAAAATTTTATTGTGTTGGAATGGGTTAAATATTCCCCCCATATTCATCGCTTTTTCAATGATGCATCAATTAATGTACTAATGAAAAATATACAAATTAATTGCTTACTTCATGTCTTTAAAAGAGAGGGTTTGATTGTAATTAGCTCTCTCGCCTGTTTTTTAAATTTTAGACCGGTCAAAAGTGAAAGAGGTTGTAGACGACAATGCATATTGGATGCAATTTGAAATGAACCCATCCTATGAGTATGTGGTAAAAAGTATTGTGAGATAGAAGAAACAGATTGTTACATGTAATTTCTTCTTTTTCCACAATGTTTTCTCAAGTATAAAATCAATAGTTTTGTAAAATACCAGGTTTATACAGGCAAGGGTTAATTCTTTGGATTTATACTCATCACTCAGCTTTGAAGTTTAGACTTCTCTATTTCAAACCCTAGAACCCTGCTGATCATGCAATTTGCAATTACTTTTTATTTGGATTTTTTCACAATTGGGGTAGAAAACATTGTGTATAATGAATAAATTGTTTGTATCATGTAATTTCTTCATCTTCCACAATGTTTTCCAGAGCTATTTTTCTTTTGGGCATTTAAAAAGAGTCATGAAGTTGGAATGGTTAATACAACCAAAAGGCATGAAAAGAATTAGATCTTGCGACTATCACACTAAAAGCATCATACAAACTGTAAAAAGATTAAAACAACTGACCCTAGATGTTCAAAGAAATAAATCGTATTCAGATACCTTTTATCTTTCCTCTTTCTGTTTATGTATTCATCCCTGTTTATATAATGGTCAATACTGAATTGCATAAAATCGTGGGTAAGAAATCTATTTTTAGTCACGAGATTCTACACGTGAAGTGAAAAATGTTCTAGATTGTAACCCAGATATCCTAAATGTTAATTGGAACATCGAGATGGATTAACTCAACCGTGAAGTGTTTAAAGTCACGTAATTTACCTGTCCTCAATCAAGCGAAAACATTTGTTATGGGTTCTTCCTACTTTTGTTTGTTTACATAAATGTCATTGGACCGGGTACCATTTTGGCGGGGGGGGCAGGGCAGATTTCTACTGAAATACGCAATGGATAATAGCAAAGGCAAAGGACAAAGACAATTATACAACTAATGCAACTATCACCTAAAGGGGTCTTAAAACCCAACCAGTCTTACTTGTATTTGTGGTAAATTGTTAATTATGATATGGTTTTGTTGAACATTTTGATATTGAACCAGAAGGATAACAAAAGGAACTTTTAAAACGTTCAAGGTCTTATGGTCAAACGATAACAACAATAATGATGATAGCATTTATTCAAGTGCAAAATCATATTTCTTTATAATAAGACTTTATTAATATAGCACATTTAAGAAATAAAGCAAATGAGAACTAATATTTTTAATGTAACACTCGGATATATTGCATGTAGAAAACTATCACATAATTCAATTTCAGAACAAAGTTAAGTATCATTTACTGTCACAGAAAATCGAAAATAGTTAACATTTTTACAATTACTTCTAATCTTATTAGAAAATTATTGGGGATGATAAACAGCAGTCCGTCACACCACTGAGGTTCATCCTAAATATGGAATATAAATTACTATGTTGAGATGTGAACAGGCTTCCCTGTGCACCTGCATATACTAGAAAAATGAAAATGATACAAAACAATGGTGAAATGTGGCTAAGGAAATATTTTTTGTTTAGGACTTAAGGATAGCCCACAAAAGCTTGGGTTATTAGCCTATTTCCAGTGAGGTCTTTATGGAAATTACTAGAAAAAAGGTTTCCCAGGCTATGAAGATGACAAAAACAAATGCAAAATTTTGTCGAAATAATTTATATTTACGAAAGCTTGGTATCAATATTTTTCCCATGTCACAGATTTTAATTATTCTTATTCCCTCTCATATACCATTTCAATACAATATTCTGCAAAGTAGTTCTGTGAAATTCAGAGATCGTTTGTCAGAATAAACCAGGGTATTTCCCTAATAGCCTACATAGGCTGTTTATCTATTTTTAGATTAAGCCGAGACAGTTGCAAAGAATATTGGGTAATTCACGCGGGGCATATAACCATTGGAATCCCGCATTCAATATAAATTTGCTCAAACAAACGCCATCATTACGTCATCGGGAGTTATGTTCGCTAGCCGGTTGTAACGGTTCCAGAGGAGGTAATATGCCGTGTTATGCAAATTAGGGAACCTCCAGAAGAGTCAAGGGACTATTTGGAGTTATATGTAGACAAGGTTGATCCATTTAGGTTGAGGATCCTTTTCTCTGAATGGATAGGCTTTGACTAAGTGCTCGGAACTTTAAATTGGTGGCAGAGGTAGGATGATAACAACTGCCAGATCGGAGTTGCCTTACACACGGATCTCCCAGACCAAGACTCAGGACGAGTCTTCTTGGAAGAGAAAGTAATGTAACGGTTCCAGGGGAGGTAATTTGCCGTGTTATGCAAATTAGGGAACCTTCAGAAGAGTCAAGGGACTATTTGGAGTTATATGTAGACAATGTTGACCCATTTAGGATTGAGGGTCCTTTTCTCTGAATGGATAGGCTTTGTCTACGTGCTCAGAACTTTACACGGTCATGTGGTGTTGACAATCGCATTCCATAATATCTAAAAATACCAGGAATTACGCTGACTCTTTTCCATATATGCAAATAAAAAGCCACTTTAAGCCTATCAGATTACCACGAAGACAATATCTGACTCAAATTTACTTCTTTTGCGTCCGTTTGAGCGTATTGTTAGGCAATCGGCAAATTCTTCTTATCAAGGTTTCAAAAACATGGATACCTCCCTTTATGATAGAAGTTAGTATTATTGTCCATCTTAAGGATTGTACATAAAGGTAGGTATCGATTATGATTATTCTTATCCCCTCTCATATACTATTTTAGTACAATATTCTGAAAAGAAGTTTTGCCAAAATCAAAGGCCAATTATCTCAGGGTATTTCCCTTATAGCCTACGTAAGCTGTTAATATTTTTTTAAATTAAGCCGAGACAGTTGCAAAGAATATTGGGTCATTCATTCGTTCGGTAGGTATGACCGTTGGAGTCCCGTTTTCAGTTTGAATTTGCTCAAACATACGTCATCAATACGTCATTAGGAGTTATTTTCTCTAGGCGGTCTTCAATTATATAAAGATCAGTCCAAAACTGCCATAAGCGTTAATACGAATATAGACAATAACCGTACTTTTGTGCCAATCATTTGCTGTGACGCCGCCGTCATAGTGCAGTCGGTAGCGCGCAAAACTCCTAATCTTCAATAATGGGTCATGGGTTCGATTTCCGGCGGCGGCGCATATTCTTTCCGACATTTGTCCCACCAATGGGTGGATAATCGTAAACCTAAGTGAGATAGCAGCTTGAGGCTAGGTAAAGATGTAATGGTAGTACTGGTATGAGAAATACCAGAAATCCATTGTTAGGTGCTCCAGCCGCCGCGATAATATGACTGATATACTGTTTAAAGTGGCGGTAAACCCATTCAATCAATCTATCAATTTGCTGTGACATAATTCAGAACATTGTTTGTTTCGCTTGTCAATTTGTTACCTTCCGATGACTTTGGGTCATATGCAAATGAAGTCATGCGGTGGCGACAATCAAATTCCGTGATATCTAAAACGGTAATCCGATAGGCTTAACTGGCTTTTCGGTTATGTAGAAAAGCTTCAGCGGAATCCCAGGTTATATTTAGATATCGCGAAATTCGGTTGTTGTCATCGCATGACTTCATTTCCATATGACCCAAATTCAACGGAAGGTACAAATTGACAAGCAAATAACCAATGTCTTAAACTTTATCAAACCAAATGGCTAGCGCAAAACTACGGTAAGTGTCTATATTCGTTTTAACGCTTATGGCAGTTTTGACCGATCTTTACAGAATTGAAGACTGGCTATCGAAAATAACTCTTGATGGCGTATTGATGACGTTGGTTTGAGCAAATTTAAACCGAATACGGGATTTCAACTGTTATACGCACTGCGTGTGAATGACGCAATACTCTGCTCAACTGTCTCGGCTTAATCTAAACATAGATTAACAGCCCACGTAGACTATTAGGGAAATACCTTTGTTTATACAGATAAACGACCTCTGATTTTAGCAAAACTACTTTTCAGAATATTGTATTAGAACAGTATATGAGAGGGAATACGAATAATCAAAATGAGTAACATGAAAAAATCATCGATACCTAACTTTAAAGTTTTAATTTCAAAGAAATTATTTGCTGTTTTAGCTCTACTTACCAAAGCGTCTTTTAAAAACGTTTTTTCCCCCCAATTTCTTTCATAAAAAAATGGCCACGAAATTTTATTCATCATTCTTATAGAAGAAATCTTTCTTTTTCAGAAGTACATTATGTTTTAACTGTATCTGGTTTCCTATTTGGAAATAAATGTATACTTCAGACAACATTTTTCATATATCAACCTATTTCAAACTGTATCATGAGTATACTATCCGTGTTTTAATACAAATGAAAACAGTGAAAAATAAATGAAATGTGAGTGTCTGTTTGCTAAATTTAGCTGTTTAATTGGTAGAAATATGATTGTTACACTTTAAGAGAGATTTTTTCGAGATTCTATCTTATGCTTGATGGTTAGTGTCAAAACCTCTTCAGCATATAAATTGAAAAAAGAAATGGTTTACAATCATGGTCATCTCGTCAAATCGTCATTTAACATTAACATTTTGATCATCTTTCTGTTCATCCTTTTATTTTGAACTAATTATCAATGCTTGAAAGGAGAGTATCCTTCGTGGTTCGTTGGTAATGACGGCGAGCTCATAATCCGAGAGAAGTATTAAGTGGTTGGTTCGAATCCCAGTGGTGTCACTAGTCATTTGGGTATTTCAGAGCCCCCAAACCAGTGCTGTTGATACTCAGGAATCACACAAATAAATTAACTTCGCAGTAAACTTAAAGTGACGTTAAAACCAATAATCAATACTTGAGCTTTATTTTTCTTACATTAACTGTTAAAGAAAAATTATTTTTATCTTGCGCCATAAACAACCTTTAACCTTGACTTTTGATCTACTTACTAAAATTTGAATCATTAAGATTAGCCATTGAAACCTATCCTGTCTCATTATTTTTCAAAGACGTTTCATAATAGTTTGTCTGTAATTAACTGTCAAAAATATCTGTTACGTGGAGATTGCCTTAATGTGTATCATTTTGACCTTGACCTTTTACCATCCTTCTCGTGTCTTAATTATCAATTCTAGTTAACAATGTTATCCTCCTTCATCATTTCGCAAATTAATTCAATCATAATTGTATTTGCTTGATTTGAAATGGACAGTTGGTTGATACAGTCTCTCTTAGGGCTGTTGTAAGAAATACAGGTGTGATGCTAGGGATAAAAACAAGGTGAGTAGTGAGCTCGATTGCAAATGGAACCCTCTTCTACCATGGCCAAACCCGAGTGTAAAATAAGGCATGCATGACTGCTAGTGTTACTCTAGAGCTGCGTTATATCTTTGTCTTTTTTGATATGTTGTTTGTTTTAAATGTTCTGTACTTTAATTCCTTATCACGAAATAAAATAGAGATAAATGTTACAGAGTATTGATAGTCTGATACATTAGTGGTCTTTCTTCCACAGTGTTTCCTATTACATCAAGTGCTGTGGTGCTAAAATGACTATGGATATTTCTTTTTCAATTTTATTGCGGTTCATTCATTTTTCTCTAAACTTAGACTTGTACCAAATATTCAGCCCTGTTAAGCGTAAATTTTTATCAGAGCCTATGTCATATCTCGTATATATCCCGATTTTGTAAATTAGGATTTACTTGACTTGACTGGACCTTTCCATAACATTTGGAGGGCCGTGTACTCAAGAAATAAAACTGTTTTCCTAATCTCTCTTCTTTATATAACTAATGTATGTGAACATTTACATTTTCGCTTGTCATATAACCTTATATTAACTTGGAATACAACTTACAATATTGGCGTGATTACTGTTTAGAACTAACTTTTGTATATTTGAGTTTTGCTACAAAATTCTTTATATGGAATTTTATCTTATCATCGTTTTCTAAATTGTTTCATCATTTTATTGTTGATATAGCCAAATAAAAAGTGGTGGTTGTTTTCAACATCTGCATCAAAAGTTGGCATGTTCTCTCTGCTTGTTTATTTGTAGCTGTGTCTTTTTTTTTCACTTGATTAGACCTTATTCTTTATTTTCATAAAGCAGATTAAAATTTTTGTGCCATTTCAAAATATCGATGACAATTCAATGATCTTAACCATTTTGTCAAAGATAGGCCAATTTCGGTATTTAAATGATACGTTTTCATGGCAGTGATTAATATCAATTGCGTATTTCCTATGTATTTATTTGATGATGAAAGTGCCTTTTCAATTCATTTAAAGGTCTTGGAAAAAATATAAACAAGAACTTGTAAGACCTTTTTGCTGCATGATTTAATACGCAGCAAACATTGATGTTTTTAATTGTTGAATATTTCCAGACTATTAAATTTGCCCCCGCTGCCTGCGTCAAGTCTCAGAAAAGGTACCAGCTTAGAGAAAATACTTCCGGTTCCATCACGATATTTTGTTATTTTCATCTTAATCTGTTGATGGTTTTTATGGTTAAAACTGAATTATGTTTGTAGCATTCTCATAATTTACTTATCCTGATATGTTGAATCCACGCAGATATGGGATGAGTTGTTTGGAAAAGTGACTTCTTCCAGAAGTTCGCATTTCAAGCTACCAACCGATCAAACGATTTCAACAAGAGAAAATGTTGATACAAACTATTTATCTTGTATCAGGTAAAGTTAAGCTCTATTGCATTTAAAACTCTCTTTTACAAATTCATGTCTTTACCAGACAAAAAATGTTTAGACTGGTCCATATTCAAAGATGTCGCAGACAACAGTTCATGTTCATGATTAGAACTGAACAGAGAACCAATATGTACCGGTCACACTAAAACAAGCCCTACAGAGATTTATAGCCCTACAAACGCCCTATGGAAATAGTACACACCCTACGAGTATAGGAGCTATAATAGCGAATATTTGTTAGTTAATAGGATTGAAAATAGCATTTTTCGTCTTACTTCAAAAAGAATTATGTGAATTTTGCTTATTTCTGGTGATATTGATGTTTATACTATCACATAATTTGACAGTAAGTACTTGATGAATTATTTTTTATCGCCTAACAAATTCATAAGCAAATACCTGTCTACATATTAGTATTTTTTTTAGACAAAGTATTCATGTTTTTATTTTCATCTTTATTTTGGTATAAATCCCACCTTGATTCCGGAAGAATTAATTTACAGAATATGCACATTGGTAACAGAGCTTGAAGAATAGGGTATGTGAAAAGTATTCATTTCCGAGATGCATCCAATTTTCATCAGCAACCTTTTTCGATTTGGACTAGTTTAAAACAATTTAAAGGGGTTTACATTTGAAAATAATGCGAGAAAAGGGGAAATTTACTGTAAAAAATATTTTCTACTTTCCCACAATGTCTACATTATTAGGCACTTGAAATTTGAACAAGCTTTGAATTATCTTCGGCAAGGCAACATCTTTCCAATTTTGTCGTTTGGTAACTAAATCTCCCATCCTATAGGATTCTAGCCTATGCTAAATTGAGTTGCCTCCCTTGTCTTTACAATTTTGACTTGAAAAATCGTTTAAAACATAAAGATAAATCTGAAAAATTTAAATACATTAAACCGATTCCTTTTCTAACTACGGTGATAGTATCTTAATAGAAATTTGACTGTAGATTTGAGGGTTATCTCATTAAACAGTCAGAGGTTTCCTCAAGTTACTTCCGGTCAGGTTTAGGCAATTGTAAACATCAAAATCATCATAAATAAAATAAATTCTCAGAAAATATTTTGAAATATAAAGAAAAATGTTAATTTCGATCATATTTACTAAAAATTATACACCATTATTGCTCATATACTCGTAAGGCCTGTACAAATTCCATAGGGCGTCTGTAGGGCTATAAATCTCTGTAGGGCTTGTTTTAGTATGACCCAATATGTACAGTCATATCTGTTGATCTTGTGCGTCCTGTGATCCTGCACACTATGGCAATTTCTCATTAAGGAAGTTCTTTGGTCAGTAAAAGGTCTGCCACAAATGTTTTACTGTCTATAATTTGAAAAGAGCATATAGGTGGTTTGAACGGTCACACTAAAACAAGCCCTACAGAGATTTATAGCCCTACAGACGCCCTACGGAATTTGTACACGCCCTACGAGTATATGAGCGATAATGGTGTATAATTTTTAGTTAATATGATTGTAATTAACATTTTTATTTATATTTCAAAATATTTTCTGTGAATTTATCTTATTCATGATGATTTTGATGTTTATAATATCACATAATTTGACCGGAAGTACTTGACGAAACGCCCTATCGTTTAATTGTTTCCCAACAAATTCATAAGCAAATACCTGTCTACGTATTAGTATTTTTGAGAGACAAATTATTCATGTTTTGATTCTTACTTTCATTTTGGTATAATTTCATGGCAGAAAAGACTTTTTAGATACAAGTGATCTCAATGCAATGCAAGGAAAGCAACTCTTTATTTGCAATCAAAATAGACTGGAAAGTCCGTTTTATGAAATATAGTATGGGACGTTTAGCCTAATGAGACTCAATTTCTTACAAGCATTTTTTTCGCAATGTTTTCCAACATTCTTCAGTGTTGCAAAAAAAAAGGGAGATTGTGTTGCTGGGTTCAATGTTTACTCTCAAAAGAAAGAAATTATTTGTAGTCTTCCTAAACAATTCAATATGAGTTAACTCAGACTTTAATGCTAATAATATTCATGTGATCGGTAAGCGATATAGTTAATTCTTTTCTTATAGTACGGCAGCCATTGTTTAAGGGGAATAATAGTTCGTTATTATGTTGGTAATTGAGGTTCTTTGCATTTCGGTACGGGCAGCATAATAAATTTGTTTTTGGCAAGTGTTGATGAAAGAAATGCTGATAGGATGTGCACCTTAGCCCAGTACTATTCCTACATTAAGAAAGTGGACAATTTGAAAACATTGACAACGGGTACATAAAAGACAAATTGATCCAAACTCTTTATAAATACGTTTTTTTACCATGGATAGAAAACAAAAATATTCCCCTTTTTTGGAAAAACAATAACTGTGAAAGTATGAATCACAAATTTAAATTATTGGGAGAATGGCATGTTTCAAAGTTGCCCGTACTTATTGATAGGCTACAAGAAATAGACAAATCACAACTGCTAGATATTCGTGGCGCATCCCATGGTAGATGAACTTTCCCCTCATGCCATTGGTCCCTCTTAAAACACCTCATTCGATTTGGATCACAATGAATGATCAAATGAGAAAAAGAGCCGTTAATCGTTTTTGAAATATAATCCAAATAACATATGTTTTGTGACCTCAACAGACCAATCTTTAAATATTCCTGTCACTGCCAAGATTGCGAAAAAACCTGGTCAAATAAAGAGAGTACGGACTACAAAAACCACATCAGTTCAAGGTAAAAAGGTTAAATACCTCCCAGCATGAGGTATTTCTCTCAGTCAAGTGAATTACAGAATAAATTTTCACCCAGCCCGTCCCTCTAGATAAACAATTGGGAAAACAATGTGGGAAAAGTAGAAATTGTTTGCAAAAAATATAATATTTTATAAGCTTTAAAATGTCGCCTGCAACTTTTTTGAATTTGGACCAGTCTAAAACTTTGCCGTCTCGTAATTGGCTAAATAAGTAAAATTAATTTAAATTCAGGACTAATTGTGTTATGTACTCTCAGTCTTCAAGTAAATTACAGAAAATATCAAATTATAATAATAATTTTTAACTTCTAGATCAATTATTTAAAACCAGTCAAAAACAACACATAAAAAGCAGTATAGTAACAATTCATTTTGTTCAAACAGTGTAGTTTGTACTGCTTAAAATCAGGTGAAAATTATAATAAAATTTTCAGTTTAATGATGCAAAATCCAAAAACTACAACAACAACAAAACAGACTTGGGAGTTGATTTTATAAACGCATTTATATAGTATTATTCCATTTCGTAAAACAGATAAATAAAAACATAAAAATAAAAAAAGGGGCTCAGAGTAGAACCACGTCTACGTCGTTGAGTCTGGGAACATTTCATACCTATTAACACATACAGAATTGAAATTCTGAAAAACGGAAATATAAACAGATGGGTTGATGGCTAAGAATTCTACAGGAAAATATTTCCATTATATTTTTCACAGTATTAATTCAATTGCAAATATTGTCCAAATGTATAGCCATTTGACGATCAAAACATTTAAGCCTAGTACATTATTTTGTTCATCATTTTATATGCAACAAGTACAAGAAAACCCAACAAAAAACAAACAAACAAAAAACCTCAAATAATATTGACTTTTACTGGTTTTTAATTCTTACTTTAACACAATCCCGCATTGAACAATACAAGAACTTAACCCTTTCCTGTACAAACCAGGGTTTTTAAATCGCGTTTATACTTCTGAAAACATTGAGGAAAAAGAAGAAATAGCTTGAGACACACAATTTCACCTTTTTCCACAATATTTTCTACCATACAGGATCATTTCATTGCAAATTGCATCCAATTTTCATTGTCATCAACAACCTCTTTCCATTTGGGCTATTTTTAAAGGGGTTTACATTTGAAAATAATGCGAGAAAATGGGAAAATAATTTCTCCGGCAAGGAAAAATCTTTCCAATTTTGTCGTTTTGTAACTAAATCTATAGGCTTCTAGCCTATGCTTAATTGAGTTGCCTCCCTTATCTTTACAATTTCGACTCGAGAAATCATTTAAAACCTGAAGATAAGTTCTGAAAATTTTTTGTACAATAAACCTATTCCTTTTCTAACCGAGGGGTTAAGTACTTTAATAGAAATTTGACTGTAGATTTGAGGGGTATCTCATTTAACGGTCTGAGGTTTCCTCAAGTTACTTCCGGTCAGGTTTCGGCATTTTTAAACATCAAAATCATCATAAATAAGATAAATCCACAGAAAATATTTTGAAGTATAAATAAAAATGTTAATTACAATCATATTAACTAAAAATTATACACAATTATCGCTCATATACTCGTAGGGCGTGTACAAATTCCATAGGGCGTCTGTAGGGCTATAAATCTCTGTAGGGCTTGTTTTAGTATGACCCGGTTTGAATTAACAAAGAATGATCAGATTTTAAATTGAAGCAGAAAAGTAGAAAACTATATTATTATCACTATTTTATTCAACTCATTACCGGAAGACAAAATTTCCAGACTGGTCCAAATTTTAAAAAAAGTTGCATACCACACATATTTCAAATCAGAATATGCTCAAAACAGAAAATAAGTACCCAATAAGGTAAAAAATATTGTAGGAAAAGGAGAAATTGCTAGCTACAAACACTTTTTCTTTTTCTCACAAGATTTCCATTTAAATTCTTCTTCAAAAATCAAAATAGGGGGATTGTGTGGTAATGGGTTAAAGTCTGTCAACTTCATCTGTATGTAATAAATGGATAAAAAGCTTTTAAATAATAGATTTAAAAAGAGTTCATTTTGATTGAGTCGCAGAACTGTTATTGTGAGTAAAGGGTATTAAAGATAACAGCTGAGTAATGTTACATAAATCACAGACTGTGTAGAGGTTTAAATTTGAATCTATGTTAACACGGAACCATTTGATCTAGTGTTTTGGATTATATGTGATTGAATGGGTTAATTACCAAAATAAGATAAGTGAAATTTAATTCCTGGATAAAAACTTAACAATGTTACTTATGAAAAGATCGTAGAAGCCTTAGATTGTTTGTCGTAGTTATTCTATATTTGTTTAATCAAAGTAGATAACTTTAATCCAAGGATTTCATTGAAAAATGATTTTTTTCTATATAGTTTTATGGAAAAATCAGTTTTTATCACCAAGATTTTATTTCTTTAAACAATGAATTTTAAAATACGGCAAAGGACATGACGTTTGTAATAAAATCCGCCAATATTCTCGCTGCTTGAATGTAATAAACAAATCTCATATACTGATAAGATAAACATAATGTGCCACTAAAATAATTGAATCTTCAGAAGGGAAAGGGTTTTATATCAAAAAGTTCCTAAATTCTGGCAGTTCATAAGGGTTTGCAATCATCCATCCAATCAGCTGAGGTGCAAATAAAGCGAGCATGTCGTCTATTGATACACACTTGATTTACGATCAAAGGGCTTCCAATCAACAGTTGTATAATTGATTTACTGTTCCCTGATTTGATAGCCTCTAGGCAAAATGCAATGATCGCCTATCATAACGAGGCGACTTCCTGTATTTTCCAGGTGACTTGAACTTCGCTTTGATCTGCAACTTGGGCAAAGTTTTATGAGCCCACTCTCTAACTTGATGAATGAGATGGGCTGGTTCGCGCATGACCGAATCATAATGAATGTGTGTTGTTTTGTGTGTTGTGGTCTTTTTAAGAGAAACAGTAATTTGAAAATTAATCTCTATGACGTCATACTATGCAAGAGCGCAAGATCTCCAGACTGTTGTACATTCCGAAATCAAGGGGGGTTACTGTGTACTTGCTCGATTTTTGCACAAAGGAATAAAACTTCCCGTCTTAGTTTTGTGCCAATGCATTTGTAAACGTATTTTTAAATTATGAAATAATTATGAGACCTGCATAACTGTTTTGTTTGATACTTTATGAAAGTTTTCTTACGTGTTCAAGATCTCCAGACAGCATTGTATAATCTTTACTCTTACTTGTTTTATTACGTAAGATCCTCCACTTTTGTTGTTGAAATTTTCTGTCCTGAATTTGGGAGAAACATCATTTTTTGGCATCGGGAACGGGTCCTTTTTAGGGACCTGTTTAAAGAAGGAAGAAAACCAATGAGTGAATTACAAGAGAACAGAAGCCTTAACCCATTTAACCACATTACAGCTTCTACACACAATCAATAATAAATTAATTGTTAGTTTCGTCTATTAAAAACGAGCGATCTGATTGGTCGGAAAATTTAATTCATACCTCCATGAACAAAATTTTGAGTACGCAGCCATTTTGAATGCTTCCGCACAAAATAGTTCACTACAAAAAGGTATCAAAATTTGTTAAGTTGTTGCATTTTTCACTCAATGCTATTAAATTATAAGAAATGAAGATGATATTTTTTGTTTTCAAGGTGGTATGAACCGAAAAACCTAATCACACAATGTATGAATTCGCTTCGCGTATTCATACAGTGTGATTAGTTTTTTCGGTTCATACCTCCATGAAAATAAAAAATATTCTCTTCATCTCTTAATAAAAGTTATGGAGATGAAGTATTTTCTTCATCATCCACAATGTTTTCAACCCTAAAGGACAAAGATTTTGAAGAATTCATCAACTTAAAACTGTTGTCTTCAACTTCTTGGAATTTAGACTTAGATTTAGATATATGTTGCCTATTAATGATGTAAAGTCAAAAGAGTTTGTTAGAAATCAGATGAGTGATTAAGGGCCCTTGATTTTGGTTTATTCTATCAAGCAACATGGAAATAGGGCCATATGATAATTTACAGCTGTGTTGGGTAATCCTGGGTGTCATCTTAACTTGCACATGTCATCATAATGATGTCATATAACATGAGAAAAATTGGCAATAAATCATAAGAGCAAAATAACTCACTTTTTATTTTCAAGAGTTCAAATGTTGGCTCTTTTCTGAGGCAAATTATTTGTCATGACTTTATAATTAAATGGATTCTCACAATTCTTCACAATTTTTCTTTTTCATTTTTATAGGCCACCAGAGGCGGTCGTATATTGGCGTCATCATCTCCGTCTGTCCATTTGTCCGTCCTTCTAAAAGCCGCCCTCATAGCGCAGTTGGTAGCGCGGCAGACTGTCAATCTAGAGGCCCCGGGTTCGATCCTCGACGGCGGCACTCATCCTTTCCGACTATTTGTCTCTCACCAATGGGTCGATAATCGTAGACCTATGTGGAATAGCAGCTGGAGGCTAGGAAAGGATGTAATGGTAGTACTGGTGTGAGAAATACTAGGATTCCAATGCATGTGCTCCAGCCGCCGCGATATAACTGAGAGATTGTTGAAAGCGGCGTAAAACCCTATTCAAACAAATTGTCCGTCCTTCTGTCCATCAGTCCGTCCATACGTACGTACATCCAACTTTCTCGTGAGGGCAACTCCTCCTAAGTTTCTGGATGGATCTTTTTGAAACTTGGTCAATGTTGTCACCTTAATTGGTAGATGTGCATGAAGGAAGGATTTTATGGTTCATTGATTTTTCCTCAGATATGCCCCCTTTACACTTAGTCTCTGGGGCTTATTGAAATTGCAGCCTTGAGAACGCAACTCCTCCTACAATTCTGGCTGGATCTAAATGAAACTTGGTGGATGTCATCACCTTTATTTCGTAGATGTGCATGAAGTAAGGATTTTATGGTTCATTGATTTTTGCCTCAGTTATGCCCCCTTTAAACTTAGTCTCTGGAGCATACTGAAACTGCAGCCTTGTGAACGCAACTCCTCCTAAGTTTCTGGCTTGATCTGAATGAAACTTGATGGATGTTATCACCTTAAATGGTAGATGTGCATGAAGTAAGGATTTTATGGTTTATTGATTATTGTCTCAGTTATTCCTCCTTAAACTTAGTCTCTGGGGCTTATTGAAATTGCAGCCATGTGAATGCAACTCCCCCTAAGTTTCTGGCTGGATCTAAATGAAACTTGGTGGATGTTATAACCTAATATGGTAAATGTGCATGAAATAAGGATTTAATGGTTCATTAATTATTTCCCTGAATTATGTCCCCTTAAAACTTAGTCTCTGGGGTTTATTGAAATTGCAGCCTTGTGAAGGCAACTCCTCCTAACCTTTTGTCTTGATTTAAATGAAACTTAGTCAATCACCATAATTTGTAGGTGTACATGGATCAAGGATTGTATGGTTCATTGATTTTTGCAAGAGTTATGCCCCTGGGCCCATTCAATCAATCAAACATAACAAACAGTTTGAACTTGACATTTTATAAAGGTAGTTTGCAAATGTTTTGAATTTGGTTCTGTCAAAATAGTGTCTACAATTATTTTTTCTTGAAACAGCAGCAAAGTGGCGGCGTATATTGTGACGATGGCACTCTTGTTACATTTAAAGACACGCTGCAGCTCATTCTTTGATTAGCCAACAAAGATTATTTAGCACTTTGGTCTTCGGATTTTGAAAACAACCAGGTACTCTGCAGGATGATGATTAACCCATTCCCAAACAGCAACATTTTAGACTTGTCCAAATTGAAAGAAGCTGCAGACTACAATTTCAAGTTGATGAAATTTTTTTTTTTTTCAACTTTTTGGATAGAAAACATTGTGTTAAATGAAGAAATTGATTGACACAAGTAAGTTCTTCATATTCCAAAATGTTTTCTAAAGCTTTTTCTGGAGGGATTTAAAAAGGAGGGATTATGCTGGAATTGGTTAAGTAGTAAAAAAATAAGTTTACTTTATAAAAAATATGATCCCTTATGAAAGACAAAACAATTACTGATAATTAACACACACAATTGATTATACCATGCATCGGTGATCATTAGCTAGAAGTAATAGCTGTACAGGAGTGTGTGAATTTTGTATTGTAACTTAAATTCTATCTATTTATACTGCCTAACTCCCCTTTCGGGTATTACTGGCAGGTGACACAATCCAGATGTTTTCACGTCCCTGAAAGAGAGGCAGTGGCTGAATCCCATTGCTACCCACTTTTACAGCTGAGTAGACTGGGGCTGGCTATTAAGTGTCCTGCCCATGAACACATCTCGGTGACGTTGGGGCTCGAACCCGTGACCTTCAGATCACAAGTCAAGCACCTATACCACTCGGCCATTTAAGCAGTCTAGATTCTAGAATTCTAATCTCACTAAATCAACTTCTGATAAATAATTCATGTAGAAATTGAACAAAAACTTGATTGTTATTGAAGTGATGCAAAAGAAATTGAGCACTTGTAAATGTAATGATTTTTCATGCGTAATCTTCGCAATTTGTTATGTGAAAATAAGGCGGATTTATACCATTTAGAACTCGGTAAATTTTCTAAAACTTCCAGCTTGTATCATTTGCTTAGGTACTAAATTACAGTGAAGTATAGCATCAAATAGAGTGTAATCATTCATTCAAAATTGGATAAAGGGCCTTTTAGGGGTTTTGAAAATAATCCAGACAGAAAGTCTTGGTCTCTCGTGTACCAATGCTTTTAAAGAGATGCTTAGGTAAGCACAAGGTTTAAATACAAAATCATCTTCTTGGATTTAGTTATGAAAGATTTCCTCAGTTGTAGTCTGACTTGACTTATTAGCTCCACTGGCTGTAAGCCAGAAAGCTATTGTCATGGCGTTGTGTCTGTCATGAATGCGTGCATCAGCCGGGTCGTCTGTTTGTCCGTAAACTTTTACTTTGAAAACCTTCTCGACCAAATCTCACAGAAATGATCCTTGGCTGAACCTTTATCAGATTCCTTCAAAGAATTTTAATCGGATGAAAAACATGGGTTTAATGGGTGGGGCTTATATATGCTGAAAGCTTTGAAAATCTTCCTCTCGGAAACCGGTAGATGGATTTATACCAAATTTTACAGAAATGATCCTTGGCTGAACCTTTATCAGATTCCTTCAAAGAATTTTGATTGAATGAAAACATGGCGCTAATTGGCGGGGCTTATTTTCATATATGGTAGAAGCTTTGGAAATCTTCCTCTTAGAACCTAGTGGATGGATTTCAACCAAATTTCACAGAAATGATCCTTGGCTGAACCATTATCAGATTCCTTCAAAGAATTTTGATTGAATGGAAAACATGGCTTTAATGGGCAGGGCTAATTTCCATATAAGGTAAAAGCTTTGAAAATCTTCTTCTCAGAAACCAGTTGATGGATTTCAACCAAATTTGACTGGATAGGTACTTGGGTGACTTTTTATCAGATTATGAAAAAGAATTTTGATGGAATGAAAAATATGGCTTTAATTGGCAGGGCTAATTTCCATATATGGTATATACTGAAAACTTTGTAATTTTCTCAGAAACCTGTAGATGAATTTCAACCAAATTTCACGGGAATGATAACCAGATTCCTGTTTGTCAGATTCCTTTATATAATTTTGATTAGTTGAAAAACACAGCTATTATAGTGGTGGGTTATGTCCATATATGGTAGACAGTGAAAATTTTACATAATGAATTTTCATAACTTGACTTTTGTAAAAACAATAAAAAGTTTTAAATGGTTCTCTAGAACTATTTCAAAGATTTCAATGATTTTGATTTATTTGAATTATATTCAGTTTATTATTTGAAATTAAAATGTAAAAACTTCCTTAATCAGTACATTCATGCCTGTGGAGCGCTACAGGCGCTCAAGCGCCTCTAGTTTTTATGGTTATTAAGATTTGGAACCTTTTCAGGCTTCCTTGATTCTTTGATACATGGATTAGAATTTAACATCTTAAAGCTTATCTGGTTGTTCTTAATCTGAACCCCCATTTTTCTGTCTAGCAAAGTGTCAGCTTTGATAGCTTAAGTTAACAGACAAATTTTGAGGTCTTCTCATAGTTCAACGAGTGCAAACTGCCACTGGAGGATTAACCACTAAGTCCATTGAATGCCTATGCCATAAAAAGTAGTTCATATTTCAGGCAAATTTCAAACTCTGCCACTGCTTTTTATGGCCACATGAACTAACTTTATAGAAATTGCAGACAACTCTTTCAAAAGCATGCTTTTTAACTCAATCCAACTAAATCAGGCTTTTTAAGTATCTAAAGAAATTGAAAAATATTGTAGGCAATAAAGAAATTGCTTGTAATAAGCAATTTCTTCATTACCCACGCTGTTTTCTATCCTACAAGACAAAGGTTTTCTGAATTCCACTAAACATGATAACCATTGACAAAGAAGATTACATATCAAAATCAAGCTTTGCTGGCTTACAGTACTTTCAAAGCAGGGGATACAAAAACCCAATATGAAAATCTTTAGAAACCCTGACTTCTTATGACTGCTTTGTGTAATCTTGCTGACATTTTGGTTGATGTAAAATGCCTTATACAAAGGTGAAATGATCCATAAATTCTGTTGTGTATTGATTGTTTGGATACATGCAATATGATTATGGAAATTGTTCACTAAAGCTTAAGTGTGCAGGATTAGCAGATAGCTCTGCAATTAAAATATCTTAGTCATTAGGATAGGTCTTAAACTTAGGACAATCAAATTAGAAATTGTACCCATCAGCTGTAAAACTTTCACCTTGTCTTTGACCTCTTACTTGATAAAAGTAAAACTTAAACTTAACTTATATTTCAAAGTTTTATCACATTACCACACAATCTTGACTTTTTGAATTATCACTGAGAAATAAGCTTTCTCTTGCATCTTGAATGGTGACCTTTAACCCTTTCTATAAGGAATTGCATTTATCTAATCATTGTTTATATTATCATATGATCATAATTCATGCAGAACTTTATCAGGTTGTAATCTGTCTTGATGTGATCTTGACCTACTTAGAATTAATGAAAAAAGAGATGCTTTATTTTGATATGCCTAATATCTTCTGAATATAATGTCAAACAGAACTTTATCCCTTTTCACAAGGCATGATGACTGATCTTTCACATTTTTTAAGAAGTCGCCTTATTTTTTATTTTACTATATATGTATATCATGATTAACACATTCCGACACAATTCTTCCTTTTTACTCCCCTTGAGAATGGGTTTTGCTTGTATCAAGCAATTTCTTCATTATCTACAATGTTTTCTATCTGAAAAAACTAACAGAATTGAGATCCCATCAACTCGAAATTTCAGTATGCAGCTTCTTTCAATTTGGTGCCGCCGTCATAGCGCAGTTGGTAGCGCGTCGGACTGTCAATCTCGAGGTCCCGGGTTCGATTCCCGACGGCGGCACTCATCCTTTCCGACTATTTGTCACTCACCAATGGGTTGATTATCGTAGACCTTTGTGGGATAGCAGCTGGAGGCTAGGAAAGGATGTAATGGTAGTACTGGTGTGAGAAATACCAGGATTCCATTGTTAGGTGCTCCAGCCGCCGCGATATAACTGAAAGATTGTTGAAAGCGGCGTAAAACCCCATTCAAACAAATCTTTCAAATTTGACCCGTCTAAAATTTTGTAGTGTGGGAGTGGGTTAAATCTCATTCAGAACTCCATTGGGCCAGGCTCTAATAAGCTGAACTAACCTTTGACCTACTTATATGAATAGGTCATGCTGAGTACAAGTGTCATGCCCAAAATTTGTTCTGACACATCCTAGGTCAAGGTCACTATTGAAAAACACATGATGAACATTTATGATGACATTGGGGGAATGTGTTCAAATCTGTAACAAGAACTTTTTGTATGTGACACACAACAAATGACTTCGTTCTTGTTAAATATTTTTCTTGAAAAGCAAATAGCCATTTAAAACATGTTTAAAGGGTCAATTTGAATTAATTTCAAATAATTTGCCTATCTTCTCTTCTACAGGTTTGCTGGCAATTTGTCTTGGCTTGAAATACACAATTAAACTTCAGCATCAAAACTCATGCAAAGATGGTGCAGAGTTTGAGTGGTTTATTTATGGACTTGATGAAGATAGTCCTGGAATAAGCTGCATGGTTCGCTACAGTCATACCAGAGACTTTAACACTGGTCATGTGAAAGAGATGCCTTATCCTGCAATGAAAACCATTGGGAGTTTTAGCCTGCGTGGACTTGATTCCCTTTCTGGTCACCAGTTTTCTGTACAGTTGATTTGTGGTGACTCCAAGTCAGATGTGATAACTTTCACTGTAAATGGTAAGTCTACAGAAACACATTTTGTATTGCAAATTATCGTAAACATGTATATACATGTACTGAACACAATAAATGTAGGAATTCATTTTTGTACTTATATGAATATAAGTTATAACTAAATACAGGGGTATGGAAATACAGAATTTCGCCACTTGTCCGCTGAAAAGATAGAGATGATTTTCTTCTAGTTCGGAAACAAAATGAAATTGTCTGTGTAAAAGTGAATAGATAGATTTTGAGAAAATATTATTACTAATGAAGAAAATGCTGGAATCCAGAATTTTTTATCAACTGGTGAGCTTTCGGAATACTTGATTGTCTGTCGTACATCATCAATTCAGTGTTGATACTGTACAGCTCACAATTTTGGCTTGATCTTTCTCAAACTTGCTGAAAATTACTGTTCAGCAGGGACTGTCCAGTGGCGACTTCGGGTGATAACTTTGCCTTAATACCTTTAACTTCTAGAAAAGCGCAGTTCAAGTCGTCCTAAATTTTCAAATTCTAACTGTAAAAATCACTGGATGGTAGAAAAAAAATACAAAATTGACTATGAACTATGGCATTACTGTTTTCATCATGGTCACCTGTTATTAATGCGCTACTTAATAAGTTGATGTATGTTTATTGATCATGTGGAGTGGAAAATTCAGCATATACACATGATTGTGTATTCTGTCAGCAGCCAATGTCTGACGTGTGTTGTTATCCGACACATGTCATGTTGGTAGATGCTTTGTTCTGGTACGTGACAAAATGAAGTGGCCCAAATAACAAAAAGTTCTTACATCCTGTATAAAACAAAGAGTAGTCCTGTCTTGTTTGTTTAGAAATTTATTTCAATTTATTTGATCTCGTTATAAGTCCTCCACCGGTTACCCCATCCGTCTGTCTGTCTATCACACTTTCTATAACAACCAATTTCTTCATTATCAACAGTGTTTTCCAAAAGTTTTTTTCTTAGGTGCGTCAAAAATCGTCACTTTGTGGGAATGGGTAGAGATAACCTTTTCTCTGGTATGAGATACATAAGCAAATGTTGATTGATTTTTCCCAAAGTTTTTTTTCCTTGAGGGGCATGAAAAAGCAGAATTGTGTGGGAAAAGGTTAACCCTTTCCTGTACAAACTCCTGATTTTACGTCACTGTGATTTTATACTTGAGAAAACATTGTGGAATAAGAGGAAATTGCTTGTATGCTTGTAACAAGCAATTTCTTCTTTTTCCACAATGTTTTCTACACTACTAAATGATAATTTTTATGATAAAATTTACTGTGAATTGTCGTCTGCAAAACTTTTGAATTTGGACAGGTCTAAAATTTTGCAAAGTAGGAAAGGGTTAAGCTTCACCTTCTTTAACAAGTTGTTTATGTAATCATGTTCCATAGGTTCTTTTATAGCTCTGCCTAGGCACAATCTATTGTTAATAAGGACAATAGTTAGTTATTTAGGACCATCATGGTCCTCTTGTTAGTTGGTTAAATCTTTTATTTTGTAAACAACAAAAGCATGTGGCGCTTAGAAATTTACATGTATTTTTTTTCAGATAATAGACTATGTCATAATACAACAGAAGAGACCAAAGTTGAAGGACCCGTTGTTTTTAAAGGTGATACGTCCCTGCTGGGCACAACAGACTCTATATTAGGGATTTTAATAGGATTGTTTGGATTGCTCATAATAGCTGTGTCTACCTTTTATATTGTGAGGAAGATTCGAAGACGCAATAGACTGGAGAGAATAAGACGCTACTTAGGGTAAGCTTGCAGCCAGTATTTTATCATTTTATATTTGATTTTCTAGTAGAATCCCAGATAAAGGGAGTGAAAAAATTGAATTGTTTAGGAATGGTTTAAGGTATTCTCTCACAATGATACTTTTTGAAACCCTCAAGAAAAAAGCTTTGGAAAACATGGTGGAAACTGAAGTATGTCAGAAGCGTTTTCATTATCATTTACAATTTTTCTACCCAGAATAAAGAAAAAATCCTTAATTTCATCAATTAGATTTGTTGTCTGCAACATCTTTGAATTTGGAACATTCTAAATTTTGTCATCTGGTTTATAAAATGTTGGTATCCGTTATCTATCCATTTAATTCTATGTTTGGGGTTCTCATTAACATCTTCCTTCAGATACTTCCAACATGATATTATTGCACCTACATTCTGGACTTGTGCTAGCCTTTCCAACTCAATCCCTCCTTTTTACGCACCTCCAGAATAAAGCTTTGGAAAACATTGTGGAAAATAAAGAAATTGCTTGTATCAAGCAATTTCTTCATTATCCACAATGTTTTCTACCCAAAATGACGAAAAAATTCAAAATTCAATCAACTTGAAATTGTCTTCTGCAGCTTCTTTCAATTTGGACAGGTCTAAAATTCTACTGTGTGGGAATGGGTTAAAATTGAGGAGTCATTGACTCTTTGACCATGAAATTCTGGAGGTCAAAATTGACTCTGAAGGGGTTAGAGCAACAAAAAGTGCCAATCATGAGCATAAAGTTGAAAGTTGAAATGCCAACTGACCTTTTTAGCTCACCTTAGCACAAAGTGAGAGGTGATCTATTGTGATCAGTCATTTCCTATCTACATATTTCAAACTTGTTATGTGATAAGTAACATTTTCACCACATGCACTTTCATTTGATCTTGGAACACACTGATTCTGATTATCAACAACAACATCACCACAAATATCAAACCCTTCAAACCCATCAATATTTTCAGACACATTTTTTTTAATTAGAGATGCTTTGCTTTCTGACACTGGACGCACAAATGTACCTTCAATAGTGTTCAAAAACTCTGTTAATTTATCCATGTAGACACCATCAGGCTCCAAAAGATCTAATAAAGAGTCACATGTTGCATCAAAAGCTAAAATCAATGATTTTTACCCAAAACATTTTGCTCAGTCTACCCATGAAAGGCAAAATGTCCATAAACATGTGGGTAAACCCTACAAATTTGTATTGCACCACTTCTTGTAACAAACCTTTTGCAACAGTTAGAAGAAGCCTCATGCTCCTAGGTAGTGACTAAAGCAGGGTAAGTATGGTATATTACCCCTATAGCATGCTGTAGAGATAGCCATCTGACAGATTGGATGTTGGCGAATTTCAGTGTAGGCAACTGGATGATTGATTGTATTTCTGCTAATTTATTTGACCTCAAAGCAGAATTTGAAAAATATTAGAAAATGTTTGTTACTGTTCTATTAAAGGCAGCAAGCTCTGGAACAGAGCTAGTAGCCTGTGATGTTGCCACTGCACAGCGATGCGCAGCACTGTATACACCAATCAATGATGGGGAAAACTCTCTTAATTTTTGTTCTGCACCAAATATACTTTAAGTTCTCATCTGTGACTCTTTTCAATTTGGACCAGTCTAGAATTTGATAATAGGCTGAAAACTCTAAAATCAAGGATCATAACTCAAAATTCATTTTTATTGGAATTTTGTGCCATTTTCATCTGAGGTTTATTACTAGCCTCCATCCTTTTAAACATTACAGCGCAGGTTAAGGTATCTGCAGACAAGATAAGTTTTTCAAAAACCAAAAGATGAATTAACTCAACACTTAACATTAAACCCATTCCCACACAACAAAATTTTAGACCTATCAAAATTAAGAAAAGTTATTTTACATGGTGAATATGATTTGGTTTATATTGAATTCCTGAAAACATCATTTCCTTAATCAGTACAATCAGGCCTGTGGAGCGATACAGGGGCTCAAGCGCCTGTAGTTTCTTGAGGATCATGAAAATAGCTGGATTGATTTGGAATGGGTTAATCAGTAAATTCAGGCCTGTAGAGCGATACATAGGGAATATTACAACCGTGTGTTTTTCTATTTGTTATTATCGTGGTCGAGAATCGTGTGTAGATATTTTCTATTGGATGAGACTGAAGGTTGAATCCAATGAAAATACCTACACACGATTCGAGAACATGATAACAACAAATAGAAAAACACACCGTTGTAATATTCCTTTTATTATTTACCTTTTAGGACATGACATTAAGAAAATTCTCTTCAATGAATTAGAAATAATTACTTGACGAATACGCTGAATATTGAATTTTTTTCTGTCGTGTTGTATTAGATAGCCAGATTTTAATTCATATCATTTATAGGTATATAATAAAGCCTATTAAGCGCCACTGATTTAGACCTATTTTTCCTTGAGGGCATCAAAATGTTAGATAGTTTTGCAAAAAGATTAAACCATAAAGTCATAAGCATTCATATTTATATGTATAGCGTTACTTGATACCTTTGTACTATGCCCAAAATCTTGAATTTGTTTTATTTATTTGGCTCAAGCTGTGTCTTTTTTATACAAAAAAGTACTATAAATTGTAGATGCCGCAGGACCATTATGGTCCTCTTGTCTTGTAAAGATATGAAGCAGGCAATTAATTCATACAATTTTTAGTAGTATAAAGATACATCATAAAATATTATGGGATAAAAACCCTGTTTTGACCCAAAGCAATTCCCCACAAAGGGGTCAATGTTACCCTCTTGTGAGAAGTTTTTAAAGGTCAAAATAGGATATGTGTTTTTTCATATTTTTGAGGGTCAAAACCCCTCAATAAAAGTGCTTTGGAAAACAAAAATAGTTTGTAACAAACAATTTCTTCATTTTCCACAATGTTTTCTTTCCAAGAAGACAAAGAAATTTGAAATGTTATCATCTTGAAATTGTTGACTGAATTTTCTTTGAAATTCAGACCAGTCAAAGTTTTGTTGTTTTGTGATGGATTAATCCACTTCCACACAGTGACTCTTTTGGATGCCCCTCAAGAAAAACAATTGAGAAAACATTGTGTGAAATTGAGGAATTGTTTGTACCAAGCAGTTTCTTCATTTTACACAAGGTTTTTACCCAAAAAGTTGAAAAAAACTAAAATTTGATAAACTTTAGATTGTTGTCTGCAACTCCTTTCAATTTGTACCAGTCTAAAATTTTGCCATCTGGTAATGGAATAATACTTGTCTTTCTGCAGCTCATCATTGATAGATCCGTTTGATAATTTACAAAGTCGTATGGACCCAGACCGAGACAACGGTAGTGAAAGATTGATGGGCTCATCAGACCAACTGTATTCCAATAGATCAGCAGGTATGATCAATTGTAGCTCCACTGACTTAAAACCAGTGAGCTATTATTGTGGCCCTGTGCATTGGTCCGTGGGTGGGTGGGTGGCATTTGTCCGTAAACTTTTACTTTAAAAATCATCTCCTCAGAAAGGACTGAACAGAATTAACCAAATTTCACAGAAATGATCTTTTGGTGACCCTTTATCAGATTCCTTCAAAGAATTGTAATTGGTTGAAAAACATGGCATTAATGGGTTTATTGGTTGAAAAACATGGCATTAATGGGTTGGGCTTTTTGGTTGAAAAACATGGCATTAATGGGTGGGGCTAATTTCTATATATGGTGATACTTTAAAAAAATTTCTTCTTGGAAACCAGTGAATGGATTTAATCCAAATTTTACGGGAATGATCATTTGGTGACTCTTTATCAGATACGACTTAATCCTGTAATTTTGCCTATCTCTAAGGAGAGTTGTGGCTTGTTACTGTCACCTTTGCAATGGGCAAAATGACAAGATTCTTGTTAAACCAAGGAATGAAACTTATTTTACTTTCCTGTTGTTTGGTAAGAAATAAAACTTTAAGGACATAATAATTATGGTTCAAGATACATTATATGGTCCAAAAAACTTAATAATTTACCTTTAAACTACCAAACTACTTTTGTTATAAAACTGTTTGAAATGCAAACAGAAAAATATCTCATATTTAACCCTTGTCATGCTGAACCCGGAATATTCCGGTTTTGGCAGGAGTTCTAGACAAAGATCAGCCTGCACATAAGTGCAGTCTGATCTTGGTCTACACTTCCTGCTTGTACTTTTCTTGTCAGAGTTGTCTATGAAATTGATTTCTAAAAGAAATATTGATTTTTTAACAACACGTTCTATCAGTGCTTTCAGCGCTTTGATTTTACAGCAATTCAGGAAGGTAATGTATCCAGCATGACAAGGGTTAATGCTCCAGGTTTTAAATTGAAATCATTTGAAGCAAAGATGACGTACAGTAAAACCTCGGTAGTTCGTAGCGCAAGGGACCGAGGAAATTTATACGAATTAAGCATAGTACGAACAAAACGGAGGGGAAAAGGTCGGCTGTTTGAGATACACGTATTCGGACACGTCTTGTTCTGTCCCCCACTTAGGAATTGATTTTAAATTGATTACTTTTTCTAATCAAGATCCTCAGTTTTTAATTATTGAAAACATAAATGAAAAATTATTCATCTTGTATTTTCTTTTTTTGCTTTTATCCCTGTATTAATTTTTTGTATTATTTAAACGCAGTGTTTGTATCAAATTTCTACCTCCATTAGAGTGATTTCCCTTTGCAATGTATTGGATCAAATCACTCTGAGTATTCTATCATCAAATCATAGAATTAAAGACCGACGATTGTGAAGAAAGCAAACGCAGCTTAAAATAAAATGGATAGAAAAATGATCAATAGCACTGATACTAATCTGGGTGCGTCAATTTAAAGTAAATTTTCGGCGATAATCACGAGAATATTTATTCGATTAATTACCAACCTTACAAACCAAACAGCCCCTTTTAAAGGTCATGAAAACACATTATTTGTCAGATAGATCAGCAGGTATGAAAATCTAGGTAAGTGGTGATTTGTGACAATTTGCATATCACACCTACGAATTAAACATAGGAGTTTGTGCTAAAACATACTTACGGGACTTTAAATGGCCTACGAACTACGAACCACTGACATTCGAATTAGACAGAGTTTTCTAACAAAGATAAAGAAGAAAAAAGATCGGGACCGCGTAAAGTATATGAACGAACACATACCTACGAACCAGTGACGTTCGAATTAACGAGGTTCTACTGTATTTGCGGACTATGTACTGAGCCCATTACAGAGGTGAATTACAGTGTGATTAGGTTTTTCGGTTCATACCTCCATGAAAACAAAAAATATTCTCTTCATTTCTTATAATTTAATAGCATCGAGCAAAAAATGCAACAACTTAACAAATTTTGATACCTTTTTGTAGTGAACTATTTTGTGCGGAAGCATTCAAAATGGCTGCATACTCAAAATTTTGTTCATTGAGGTATGAATTAAATTTTTCGACCAATCAGACCGCTTGTTTTTGATAGATGAAACTAACAATTAAATTATTAGGGAATGAACCAAAGTGCAAGAGAGTGCAATTTCGCATGCTTTTGAAAATATTGTGAAAAGGAGAAATTGCTTGTAAAATCAATTTCCTCGTACCTCATAATATTTCCTACCAAATATGGTGCTTCCTTTTCATTTTAAACGTCATTTGAATTTTCACCAGCAACCTCTTTCAATGTTGACAAGTCTAAAATTTTTACGCCTGGGAATGGGTGAATCTGAATAAGTTTTTTTTTATATAAAAATCTGCGTACTAGATAAATTAGGCTCAGCAGATTTGGAATAAATGATAATGTCCTCTACCAGTTGTTGTTGTTGCTAGTGTTGGCATGACATGCTTAACCCATTCCTATACAGTGACGCTTTTTGGTGCCCCTCAATTGGAAACCATTGTGTAAAATGAAGAAATTGCTACAATTTCATCATCTTTTAATTGTCGTATGCAACTCCTTTCAATTTGGACCAGTCTAAAATTTTGCTGTCTGGTAATGGGTTTACCATAGAGGTGTTATAGGTCATTGGTCTTAAACCCAGCAATGCCATGTCACACTGGTATGTCCTTGGGTAAGACATAGAGCCTGAGCCTAATTCTGATGACACCCAGGGAGAATATGTACATAGGTGAACATTACCGTAATATTACCATGATGTAAATGAGGCATTGTTCAAAGCATTATGTGAAAACATTGATTCCATTACTGCACAAGAAAAAATTAGACTTGTCCAAATTGAAAGGAGTTGCAGATGGCAAATAAAAGTTCATGAAATTCTAGAATAATTCTAGTCAGATAACAATGTGTAAAATGAAGAAATTGCTTATTACATGCAATTTCTTCATATTACACAATGTTTTCACAATTTTTTTTCTAATAGGGCGTCCAAAATAGTTTCTGTGTGGGAATGGGTTAAGCTTCACAGGACAAAGCACTGGCACTGACGCGATTGCACAGTCCTGCAATGTTCTTGTTAGCTCACCTGAGCATGAAATGTTCTTGGTGATCTCTTGAGATCAGTCATCATCAGGCAATCGTCCATCTGTTCGTCCTTTCACAATTACAAAAAATCTCCTCCTAAACTAATAATTTGATTTCAACAAAACTTCACAGAAATGATACTTAGGTCATGCTCATTCAAAATACTTCAGATATTTAAAATCAATGAAGAACTTTGGTTGCAATGGCAACAGAGTGAAAAAACTTTAAAAAATCTCCTCCAAAGCCATAAGGCTTAGAGCTTTCATATTTGGTATAAATGATGATCTAAAGACCCTCTACCAAAATTCTTCAAGGAAATACCATACTCTGAAAGTAAGCCCTTTTCTATGCAATCCCTATCTTTTATATAGAAGGAAATCTTTAAAGAGCTTCTCCTCCCAAACCATAAGGCCTAGAGCTTTGAAACTTGGTATAAATCATCATCTATTGACCCTCTACCAATATACTTCAAGGAAATACCATACTCTGAAAATAAGCCCTTTTCTATGCAATCCCTCTTTTCTTTTTAGAAATATAGAAGGAAATCTTTAAAAATCTTCTTCTCCCAAGCCATAAGGCCTAGAGCTTTCATATTTTGTATAAATTATCATTTATTAACCATCTACCAAAATACTTCAAAAAATTACCGTACTCTGAAAATTAGCCTGTTTCTGTGCGATCCCTGATTTTACCTAGAAATATAGAAGGATTTCTTTGAAAATCTTCCCACTTCCAAAGAATAAGGCTTAGAGCTTTCATATTTGGTATAAATCATCATCTTTTGACCAAAATACTTTTGAGAATTAAAGTACACTGAAAATAAGCCCCTTTCTTTGTGATAGAAATAAAGAAGGAATTCTTTGAAATCTTTCTCTTAAGTCATAAGGTCTAGAGTTTAATTCTGTTGTGTGTATCAATGTCTATTGAACCTTTACCAAAATACTTAAAATAATAACTGCACTTGGAAAATAAGCCCTTTCTTGTGCAATTCCTGATTTTAGAAATGAAACAAGAATATCTTTGAGAATATTCTCCTCCTAAACCATTATATCTAGAGCTTTGATATGTGGTATGTTTCATCATCCATTGACCCTCTACCAAAATACCTGAAAGAATTGCCGTACTCTGAAAATTAGAACTATGTGGTGGGATCTTTAATATACCCAGGATTAAAGGAGAAAATCTTCGAAATGAATTGGTGTAGGGCTTTGATGCTTTGTTAATATCATAAAGCCTTGAGCCATCATGTAGGACCATCATGGTCCTCTTGTTAATAAAATAGTTACTTGTACAATAAATGATTGGCATTTAAATTACAAAGACTAAGATAAGATTCTATGTGTATATATGATCAGCGTTGTTATCGCCTACCAAAGTCAGTTAAAACAGGAGGAAGGACAGAAAAAGAATCTTCATAACTTTTTTATGTGTTTCAATTGTTGAGATATGGACAACATACTAGGATGGTTTGGTGCCTAGAACCCTGGAATTGGAAGATTAATAATTTATTTTAAATAATGATATTAATACATTGAATTCTCTCAAATTAATTAATGTTACCATGGTAACAGTCCCACTTAAAATTCTACAGTATTTCTTCTGAAACTTCATTTGTGCAATCTCACAAAGCCCAAATATTTTTTGCAATTCCAGTATGGTCCTTTTTGCCTAAATATTTGTGTGCATATGTAACCTTAAGATTATGACATGCTTGTCACATTTTTTATTATATTTTCAATGAGTTTAACCCTTTTCTGTTCAAACACGGGATTTGATGTTCCTTTGATTTTTATACTTGAGAAAACATTGTAGAAAAAGAAGATATTGCTTGTATCAAGCAACTTCTCCTTTTTCCACAATATTTTCTACCACATAGGATGGTTTCATTTCAAATTGCATCTAGTTTTCATTGTTGTCTGCAAACTCTTTCAATTTGGACTAGTCTAAAATTTCCAAAAACGGGAAAGGGTTAATACTTGACATGCTGAATCCAGAATTTGCCTTTATTGACTGGACTTGTAGACAAGGATGATTAGTCTGATCTTAGTCTATACCAACTGTTTGTCCGATTCAAGCCTGAGTTGTGTATGAAAATAAAATTTCAGACAGAATTTGGACATCTGCTGCTTTCAGTCCTTTCATTTTAAGCCTTTCCCACACAATCCAGCTTTTGGATACCCCCAATCTTCAAAAATCATTGTGGAAAATGAAGAGATCACTGTACTTGTTACAAGCAATTTTTTCATTTTACCTCATGTTTTGTACTCCAAAAGTTTTTTTTAAAATTTCATCAAGTAAAAATGTCATCTGCAAATTCCTTGAATTTGGATCAGTCTAAAATTTTGTTGTCATCATGGTTTATTGCATTTCTGAGAAATCTATTTAATCACTTTAACAAGGCTGTATAAAATATTTTCTTTCATGTATATTTCAGGTGGGGAATTTAACAGTGAAAATACAGAATGAAGGGAATCAGTATTAGACTTACTATTTATTTGTAAGGAATCAAAGTTTTTTTTAAAATTTCATCAAGTAAAAATGTCATCTGCAAATTCCTTGAATTTGGACCAGTCTAAAATTTTGTTGTCATCATGGTTTATTGCATTTCTGAGAAATCTATTTAATCACTTTAACAAGGCTGTATAAAATATTTTCTTTCATGTATATTTCAGGTGGGGAATTTAACAGTGAAAATACAGAATGAAGGGAATCAGTATTAGACTTACTATTTATTTGTAAGGAATCAAAGTGCTATTAATACAATAAACAGAAGGTTTAACCCATTCCAACTCAGTGACGCTTTTAGACGCCCTAAGAAAAAGAGCTTTGGAAAAAATTGTGGAAAATGAAGAAATTGCTTGTAACAATGCAATTTCTTCATTTACCACAATGTTTTTCATCCCTGAAAGTTGAAAAAAACCCAAAATTTTATAAACTTTAAATTGTTGTCTGCAACTTCTTTCAATTTAGTCCAGTCTAAATTTTGCTGTTTGGTAATGGGTTAACCTGTTCACTCTCAATTTCTGTTTTGTATGACTCACAGATTATGTAATCCTGAAAAAAATGTAGCAGGAGAAAATTGTTATAAGCAAATTTTCTTTTTTCAAAATTGTTTTCAACACTATTTAGTTCTTATTTTCAAGTTTCAACCTACTTTGAATTTGTTTAAAATTTGGCTGTTTGGTTATGGGTTAACCTATTCCCTCAGGATAGAATTTTAGACTGGTATAAATTGAAAGGAGCTGCACTCGACAATTTAAAGTTTATGAAACTCTAGATTTTTTCAAGTTTCCGGGTAGAAAACATTGTGGAAAATGAAGAAATTGCTTGAGAACCCCGACGGCGGGACTCATCCTTTCCGACTATTTGTCTCTCACCAATGGGTCCATAATCGTAGATCTATGTGGGATAGCAGCTGGAGGCTAGGAAAGAATGTAATGGTAGTACTGGTGTGAGAAATACCAGGATTCCATTGTTAGGTGCTCCAGCCGATATAACTGAAAGATTGTTGAAAGTGGAGTGAAACCCCATTCTAATATAATCTGCTTGAGAAAAAAAATAGTTTTGATTATTTCCCTTTTATGATGCACACATGGGATATATCAATTTTTGGACCCAGTTTAACTTACTTGATACTTCCAGCCAAATAAGAAATGTGAATTTTAAATGTCATGTTTTTGTGGTTTTGTCAAATACACGCTTGAGGTACAATGCTCAAATGAATTTTGATGGAAAAAAGTAGTACTACTTCAACCATTACCATACAGCACATTTTTAGAAAAGTCCAAATGGAAAGAAGTTGGGGATGACAATTCAAAGAGTGGAGACTGGAGAATAAATGCCGAATAAGGTAGAAAACATTGTGTGAAAATGAGAAAAAGCAATCTCCCTTTTCCCCACAGAGTTTGTCATAAGTATATTTTCAGGGTGTCAAAAAGCATGTTTGTGTGATAATGGGTTAATGTCCTTTTATTCTGTTTGCTCATAGGGTAGTGATATACTTGCCTATCTGTTTGATAATGGCATTACGGATTAATCTGTCTTTACAATCTCTATCATTGTTACTAAACCCTTTACCAGTAAACAAGGTTTTAGATTCATCGAGAGTATAGAAGGTCATAGATCACATTTTAATTGTGTCAAAACTTTTAGGGATTATTTAGGATAGAAAACATATGCAGGGATAAATTTCTTATCTCAAGCATTTTATCTTTTCCCTCCCCCCAAATGATTTCCTAGCAATAAGTTTGGATGTTAAAAGAAGTTGCTGTATGGTAAGGGATTGAAGCTTCAGTTATGTGGGTTGTTAACAATAAGTTATATAAGTTATAATAAGTTAAAGTTGGTTTATATTTGTGTTTGGTCTCTCTCTCTCTCTTTGAAGCTGATCCTCAAAAGCTTTATTAACAGGCAAGGTTCATGTCTGTTCAATAATATAGCTTTAAAATCTCATAAGTATATTTCTTTAACCATTCCCACACAACCCCTCCTTTTTATGCCCCTATAGAAAAAAGCTTTTGAAAACATTGGTAAAAATGAAGAAATTGCTTGTATCAAGCAATTTCTTCATTGTCCACAATGTTTTCTATCCAAAAAGATGAAAAAACTTAAAATTATATCAACTTGAAATTGTCATCTGCAGCCTCTTTGAATTTGGACTAGTCTAATTTTTTGCCATGTGGGAATGGGTGAAAATCATCTGTCAAGGTCTAATATCAAGGTTATAAGTCTGTGTTGTCTGGAGCAATTGTGTATAAGATTTAAAATCTTGTTTTTGCCTTTAAATGTATGTTCATGTATAATTGAAATAATATTATGTGAATGTGTTGGTATTCAACCCATTACCAGTTTGCTAACTTTTAGACTAGTCCAAATTTTGCAAACTTTTAGACTAGTCAAAATTTTGCAAACTTTCAGACTAGTCCAAATTTTGCAAACTTTTAGACTAGTGCAAATTGAAAAAGTGCTGACAACAACCTTAAGTTTGTGAAACTTAAACAATATCTTTGAGGGAAGAAAACATTGCTTACAATGAAAACATTTCTTCTCACAAGCATTTTTTTCATTTTCTACAATGTTTTTCAGAAATTCTTTTCTCAAGGTTTGTGAAAAGTTGGATTAGGTGGTCATAGGTGTAAATGATGCTTTTGGGTTTTAGTACATTTCAGTTTGTGTTACATTCCAGTTTGTAGCTATGATAAATATATCAGGGCATGTATTCAGGGCTTGTGCTTGACTCATGCAACAGGGTTTTGACCCACAAAATCTGAAAGTATCCCATTTTGACCCTTAGAAATTTTATCTATAGAATTTTATCCCTTGATTATCATTTATCTATATTTTAACCCATTAACAGACAACAAAATTTTAGACTGGTTCAAATTAAAAGGAGTTGCAGACGACAATTAAAAATTCTAAAAACCTTTATCTTTTTAGGGTAGAAAATATTGTGGAAAATGAAGAAATTGCTTGTAACCAGCAATTTCCTAATTTTCCATAAAGTTTTCCAAAGCTTTTTGATAGAGGGGCGTCTAAAGGCGTCAATGTGTGGGAATGGGTTAATATGTTAATAATTTAATTGTTAGTTTCATCTATCAAAAACGAGCGATTTGATTAGTCGAAAAATTTCATTCATACCTCCATGAACACAATTTTGAGCACGCAGCCATTTTGTAAGCTTCCACACAATAGTTCTTTACAAAAAGGTATCAAAATTTGTAAAGTTTTGCTTTTTTTAGCTTGATGCTATTAAATTATAAGAAATGAAGGGAATATTTTTTGTTTTCATGGAGGTATGAACCGAAAAACCTAATTACGCTTATGTATGAATCTGCTTAGTGTATTCATACAGTGTGATTAGTTTTTTTGGTAAATACCTCCATGAAAACAAAAAAATATTCTCTTCATCTCTTAAATGAAAATTATACAAGTTAATTACTCACTTTCCATGTTTACAAAAGAAGTTGGGTGTCTCTTAAACTTACAGATTTACATTTTTTTTGACTCTTTCCAAATCAATTTTGACCCCTAAGATTTCATGTCAAGGAGTCAATGACTTTTCAATTTCAATTTCTAGTGCGAGCCCTGATATTGTTTTCACATTACCAAAAATCAACATTTTATGGAGCTGCTGATCATTCTACCTGTAATTAAGCTTCTATTTTGTCTACAGTTGCACAAGTTTTACATGAATATGCTTCATATACATCAGAAATCATAGTGCTTGGGGACAGTGATTGATTAGTATGGGTTTCATTCATTTCAATTGCTATCAAATATTGTATTTTCATTTATTGAAATCGAAAATACGAAAATTCTACCATGAACATGGAGAGGATTGCTGGCTTTGCCTACTGCCTCTGGCAGGAGGTTCCACTTAGATATGAAATTGGCATTATTTTACAAAATTTATGGCCTGTAACATGTAATATAGAAGGAAATCTGTTGTTTTGCCACCTAAGTGTTGTAAATACAGCTTCAATAAGCTGTGGGTAGGACATTTAAGTGGCTAAACCAACAAAAGGGTTTCGTAAAGGTCATTGTCTGAGTTTGAAGTTGTATTCTGGTCTAAATGAATGATATGATTGGTCAATTCATTCTTTGATTGACAGCTGTTATCAATCAATTGTTTCAGTATAATATTGATTAATCAATCAATTGGAGAGTCATTGGTGAAACCATATTGTTTGTAATGTTCAGCAAATGGAAGATTTATCAAGCTTACTCATAAAATACAACAACGATTATCATATTTCTTTAACCTATTACCAGACAACAAAATTTTAGACTTGTCCAAATTGAAAGGAGTTGCAGACGACAATTTAAAATTTATGAAATTTTAGATTTCTTCAACTTTCTGGATAGAAAAATTGTGTAAAATGGAGAAATGGCTTGGAGAAAGTTATTGAGATTCTTCACTCATTTGTAGCAAGTTTTTGGTAATTGATCCATCCCTGGCCCCACCCACGGACTCCCTAAGCTCCGCCCTCTAACTTCAACAGGAAGTTCCGCTTCAATTTTTAACAGCGTTAGTTTGCAAAATTTATGGCCAGTAGCATGTTACAAAAGAGTAAAATAGTTGGTTTGTGACCTAAACGTTGTAACTACAGCTTTTTCATTAAGCTGTAGTTACAAGTTAAAGTCGCCAAACTATCAATAAAGGTAAACAAAATGGCGTCCAATGTTGGAGTTGATAAGTGCAATCCGGGGTGAATAAATTATTTGATTGGTCGGTTGATTCCTTTATTGACGGCCATGATTGGTCAATTCTGTCAGGTATGATAAATTTTATTGAATCTTATTTGAATTCTTGTCATAGAGAATACAATGTTTTTGTATAATTTTGTGATATATTTGCTCATATTGTAAATGCCTTATATCTTGTAAAACATATAGTATGTTGTTAAATGTCTTGTATCTTGTTTCTAGCAAACAGTTGATGAAAAGCTAGCTAATCCCAATGTACTCCAGGTAAGTTGACTAAGATAACCATCATCATTAGTTTGCAAAATACGGATGAGAACATGTAAAATATTGTCAGGAACATGCAAAATATGTCCAGGAACATGAAATAAAAAGCAAATTATTGATTGGTTTGTAAAAGCTGCAGTTATGGCATTTATGTGGCCAAACTAACAGAGATGATTGCCATAATTGTCAAAGGTCACCAATCACTTGATCAATTGATTTTGCAATCTGTCAGCTGCCTTAACTTTTTCCCGTACAATCCCTTGTTTTTATGTCCCTGTGATTTTATACTTGAGAATATATTGTGAGAAAAGAAGAAATTGCTTGTAACAAGGAATTTCTTCTTTTTCAACAACATTTTCTTCCCTTCCAAATGGTAATATTTCACATAAAATCCACTATAAATTTAAGTCTGCAAAAGCTTTGAATTTGGACCAGTCTAAAATTTTGATAAGCAGGAAAGGGTTAAATAAGCAGAATAAGATTTGAATGTGTTAAAATTGTCCAATACAGTATATCAATACATAAAAAAGAAAAAAAATCACTAAAACTCATATAAGTTATAGATGATGATTAATTTTATGCCCCCACCATGGAATGGCAACTTGCATACAGAGTAGCTTCTGTTTGTGTGTGAGTAAGTAGGTGGGTGGATGTAATTGTGTGTGCGAAAGTGATTTTGTCCAATTGATTTTCCATTAATTGATGGATTTCAAAACAACTCGTCATGGTTATTCCCTTGGACAGTATATGTTATGCGTAAAGTTTCATTATATACTCCCCAAGTTCAAGGTCACAAATGAAGGTCATGTGACAAGCATTTATGCGGGTTCAATGTGTCTGTAACACATATCTAGTTGTTATTGTCAAGTTAATAGAAGTTACCAAGTACTTTAGCATGAAGGCTTTCAAGGGGCTCTTCTGCCATTTGCTGATAATATCTTGTGCTTGAAAAGTATGCTTAATTGACATGATAGAATTAAAGGATTGTTAAAAGAATTGTTAATCAAAAAAACAAGATAAGTATTGAGGAAAAGTACACAATTTTAAAATCAGAGTTCATAATCTGAAAAAATTTGTAGAGTTTATTATTGGAGGAGATGATTTTGTTATCAAGACTAGTTTTCTTATGTATATAATATTTGATTTAATTTCCTGTTTGTAGTTCTAGACCTATAGATATTAATAAAATCTTTACAATGTTTCAATATTTTAATGAACTTACAGACTTGATGTCTAGGTGAGTGTCTTTGGACCAGTTGAATGTGAAATGTCAAGGTCTCCAGTTATAAGGAAATTGGGGTTTTGAAGTCCATCAGATTTCACATTTTTAGCTCGGGTGTCTTCAGCATTGGCCGTTTTCAGAGTAAATCCAGGTTGTAGCTGCAGCATCATTTTCATTGATGTTTTCTGCCTGCAGTAACCCTAATAGTTTGTGATATTGTTAACAGCATTTATCTCAAACTCAAAATATTTGGTATGTCCACTATGACCCACCCCCCAATTATACCACTAAGGGAGGCAATTCTTCATTTCCCCTTATTGCCCTTTTGTCAAGCCCACTTGCAGTGAGGGAGAAATAGTTTTGACAATTTAGCTTCAGTGTTAGTGTGTGCATGCATGCATGTCTCGTCCATCCTGATTTTTTTCCTGAGCATAACTTCTACATGTATGATTGGGTTTGAAAATAACTTGCCACAGTTGTTTTTCTTGATGAGTGCTATTGTCTTGCGAAACATTTGTTGAGATACCTTCACGGTCAAGGTCACAGTTGAAGACTAAACATTAAAATTGACCTTGTCTGGAGCATAACTTCTACATGTATAGATGAATTTGAAAATAACCTGACACAGTTGTTCTTCTATACGAGTGCTAGTGTCATGCAAAAGATTTTTTGTGATACCTCTAATGTCAAGGTCACAGTTGAAGGTCAAATAACAAAATTGATCTTGTCCAGAGCACAACTTCTACATCTATGGATGGATTTGAAAATGACTTGGCACAGTTGTTTACCTTGATGAGACTAGTGTCATGCAAAATGTTTGTTGTGATTCCTCCATGGTCAAGGTCAAATTCTAAATAAAAACTCTGTGCACCACATTCTCTACAAATCAACAGGCTTGACATGTTGTCCCTGGACAACCTATTTCTCTTGTCCTTTATCAAGGACTCGAAAGCCCAGTGTCACACATCTACACCTGTTTCCCTGGCAAAGACTCAAAAGGTGAGAGGGGCATAAATATAACATATATATACAGATATTGTTAGTTGTTTTGATATAGTTTGATTTTTGATTTATATATTTTGTTATTGAAGTCCAGAGGTTTATGTTGACAGTTAATTTTTCATTTTCACATTTTGATGCTGCAACCTCCTCCCGCCTTTTTACGCCTCTCAAGACAATAGTTTAAAAAAACAATGTGAAAAATGAAGAAATTGCTTGTTACAATCGATTTCTTCATTTTCCACTCTGTTTTCTACCCAGAATGACAGAGATATTTGAACTTCTATCAGCTTAAATTGTCTTCTGCAGTTTCTTTGTATTTGGACCAGTGTAAAAGTTTGTTGTGTGGGAATGGGTGAACACTTAGGAATGGAATGCCCGAAATTTGTTTGTTAACCCATTCCCTCACAATCACACTTTTTTTGTCCTTCAAGGAAAATCCGTTGAAATGCTGTGAAAAATGCCAAACATTCTGGTTATAGTACATTGAAATGATCACTCGCTATTGTAAAAATACACAGCTGAACTTATTCCCACACTGTAAAGAAAAATGGTCATTTAAAACATTGAGGGAAAAGGAGAAGTTGATTGCGACAAGCAATTGCTTTTTTTTCACTGTGTTTTATACCTTATTTGGCACTTATTTTCCAATTTATCTCACTTTGTAATGTCTTCTGCAACTTCTTTCAATTTAGACTTGTCTGAAAAATTGCATGTCTGGTAATTGGTTAACCCATTACCACATAAACCTGCATTTGACATCCTAATGGAAAATAGATTTGGAAAACTTTATTACAAGCTCTTTCTCATAAAAGAAAATTATTTTTCAATTTAATTTGAATTGTTTTATGCCACTTCATTCCATTTAGACCAGTCTAGAAATTTATTCTGATGTTTGATTAACCCATTTCCAGATGAAAAGTCTTAGACTGGTTGAAATTCAAAGGAATAGCAAACAAAAAATCAAAATGTGTTAAACCCATTTACAGAGGACACAATTTTAGACTGGTCAAAATTCAAAGACAATGCATACGACTGTTTTTAGTCGATGGAATTTTAAAAATCCTTAGAAATAGCTTGTAACTAGCAATTGCTTAATTGTCCATAATGTTTTCCAAAGCTTTTTTCTTAAGGGTTGTCAGAAAGTGGTATTGTGTGGGAATGAGTTAAATTGCAAAATTACAAAGGGTAGCATGATTGTAATTAGCAATTCCTAATCAAGTTGTCCACAACTATTTTCCTTCAGTCTCTCAAAAGGCAGGATTGGGTGGCTATGGGTGAAAGATCATTCAGATCATTGGGTTAGAGGTCTGTAATTGACGCATATAATATTCCTGAATCCTCCTCTAGGTCATATGGTACTTAACCTACTTACTTATTTATCAGATGGCAAAATGTTTTACGTGTCCAAATGCCGTCGTCAAAGCGTAGCCACTAGCGCGTCAGACTCATAATCTTCTATCATGGGGTGTCATAGGTTCAATCCCCGGCGGCTGCACTAATCTTTTCCGACATTTGTCTCTCACCAATGGTTGGATAATCGTAAGCCTAAGTGGGATAGCAGCTGGAGGCTAGGAAAGGATGTAGTGGTAGTACTGGTGTGAGAAATACCAGGAATCCATTGTTAGGTGCTCCAGCCGCTGCAATACAATTGAAATACTGTTGAAAGTGGCGCTAAACCCCACTCATTTCAATCAATTTACTTGTCCAAATTGAAAGATTTTGCAGATGACATTTCAAAGTGAGTGTAATTATGACTTAATATAGTAGAGAACATTGAAGGAAACAGAGAAATGGCTTTTAACCAGCTGTTTCTCCTTTTCCCACAATTTTTTCCTTAGTATGTATTATTTTACAGGGACGTCAAAGGTATGTAAGTGTGTAATTAGTGATTTTATTTTGTGACAATATAATTAGTGACCTATCATACAAAAATTCAGAAATACCCTAATCTATTCCTGTACAATCCCTTTTTACTTCCCTCAAGCAAAATCTTTTTGAAAATATTGTGGAAAATGAAGAAATTACTTCTAATGAACATTTTTTTCTTTTTCATTTCTAGTTATAACGGGTTTAAGGTAAACTGTCCAAATATTCATTTGATGGCAATATCACTGTCTGATTAACCATGTTACTTTTTGCACTATCAAGATGTTCCCTTTTCTATGGTCACATGATTATTTTCTGTCTGAAATGTTCTCATCAGTATGTAGATAGTAATTATGTTAAATGTATAGCCATACATATTTAGATTGAATTATTTTATCCTTTTGATTTCTTAAAATGTCAAAGTCATGCTGTTATATTGATGTAAATGATGCTTATATTTGAATTTGTTATACATTTATGAACAATGCAATGCATTATTTCTAATAAAAAAGTATAAAATTCCTCTCTAGGGTGTGTGGGTTTTTTTTATGTTCTTACATGTTCGGTATTTATACCGGTTTTTGAACTCAATTATTTAACAAATAACCAATTTCCACACAGTAAAATTTTAGACTGGTCCAAATTGAAAGAAGCTGCAGACGACAATTTTAAGCTTATGAAATTTTAGATTTGTTTAAATTTCTCGATTTAAAAAACTGTGTAAAATGAAGAAATTGCTTGTAATAAGCAATTTCTTCATTTTACACAATGTTTTCCCAATCTTTGTTCTTGAGGGGCGTCCAAAAGCGTCACTGTGTGGGAATGGGTTTAGTGATGCATTAATGTTGCTTTGAGGACTTATTTAGTTACTACATTTAGGTTTCAAACCAATCATTTTACCTTTATGTTACATGCCAGGAATTTTGCAAGATAACACGCTTTAACCCTTTCCTGTTTTTTTTTTGTTTTTTTTTTGAAATTTTAGACTGGTCCAAATAGAAAGGTTTTTCAGACGACAATTCGAAGTCCAAATTATGTGAAATGTAAACATTCAATAGGATAGAAAATATTGTAGAAAAAGAAGAAATTGCTTGTTACAAGCAATTTCTTCTTTTTCCACAATGTTTTCTCAAACATAAATTCACAGGGACGTATAGACCAGGGATTAACCATGAAAGGGTAAATACCTGGGTGGTACTTCCAGTCAGAGCTTAGGTATGGTCAGCAATATATCAATCAACCCTTTCCTGTTTTGCATTCCTGTTTTGCAAAATTTTAGACCAGTCCAAATTCAAAACTTTTGCAGACGAAAATGTAAAGTAAATTTAATTTTGAAAATTACCATTCATTAGGGTAGAAAATATTGTGGAAAAAGAAGAAATTGCTTGTCACAAGCAATTTCTTCTTTTTCCACAATGTTTTCTAAGTTATTAATTCACGGGGGTGTAAAACCTGGGATAAAACAAGAAAGGATTAATCAAATTATTAAATTATCTCTCTTGTATCTTACATCTTAGAAGGAAATAAGGCTGTTTGGTTATATTGGCATGCACAGTAAGTTGATAATAGAATAGGAAAAAACAGTATTTTATCCATTGTAAGACAACAAAATTTAAGACTGGTCCAAATGGAAAAATGTTACAGATGATGATTTAAAGCTGATGAAACTAAAAGACGCAGTCAAACACTTTGTGGAAAATGAAAAAAAAAAAAAAAAGACACCCAGGGATATTATCGACGGTCTTACTTTCCACATATAGCCAATAAATGTAGCTGTTGGACTATGTTTAATTAATGGTCTAAGGGTGACAATTTATTATTTGCTAAAATATTCTAATCGATGAAAATCATGGCTTTTTAGCTCACCCGAGCAAAAAGTGCGAGGTGAGCTGTTGTGATCGGTTATTGTCCGTCGTCCGTCCACAATTTCTTTAAAAAACTTCTCATCCTAAACCAGTTGGCCAATCAAGCTGAAACTTTGCAGGGATGTTCCTTCGGTTAAGCTCTACAAAAGTTGTTATAAGAATTCTGGTTGCTGCGGCATTTGAAAATGGGAAATTCGAGTGAATCTTTTTTTTTCCAGAAACTGCAAGGCCGAAGTAATTTATATTACATACGTAGCTTAATCACATGGTACTTAACCAAGTTTTCAAAAATTTAATATCGGGGGTCAAAAATGCCCTGCCCCTGAGGTTCCGAAGTTTGGAAAAATGCTTAATTAGAGCAAGTTCAAAACACTTCTCGTAATCCATAAGGTCTAGGACATTCATATGTGGTATGAAGGTTTTGTATTATAAAATTTAAAGTTGTTCTCCTAGGGTAAAAAACGGCCCTGCACTAGGGGTCCAAAAAGGGAAAAACGCAAAATTTGAGTAGAAGAAAATCTTCACTTTAAGGCCGAGAGCATTTTATTTGGAATGTAGCATAGCCTGGCCGTTATCTATCATTTTTGATTAAATTATGCCTATAGGGTAAAAACTACACTTCCCGTGGTGTCCAAGGTTAGTAAAAATGCCCAATTGGACAATGTTCAACAGTCTTCTACTCCAAATCTACAAAGTCTAAGACATTCATGTATGGTAGATAGCATAACTAGATGGTTCTCTTCCACTTTATCTAAAATCATACATCTGGGATAAAACATAGCCCTGCCCCAGAGGTCAAAGATTTCGGAAACGCTCAATTAGAGCAACTTCAAAAGTCTTTTCCATCTGAAATATAAGGTGAAGGACATTCATATTTGGTATGTAGCATTACTACTTAATTTTGTACTGTGTTACAGGAAAATATGCCCTTAGGGTAAAAAAAACCAAACAACAACAACCAAAAAAAAAAACCCCAACAACAACAACAAAAAAATCCGTCTCTGCTCCAATGGTCGAAAATTGCGTAAATTGCTTAATTTCAAGAAATTGTTCTTTTTGAATATAGAGAATTACATATAGAGAAATAGAGAATTCATATTAAAACATAGTATAATGTTATCGTTATCTACCATGTTTACATCATTTGGACAAAAATAGCCATTCCAAAGGCATCCAAAGTTATAAAAAACGCCCAACAAGAGCATGTTCAAATATCTTCCTCTTTCAATGTATACGTTGTGATGCATTCGGTTTATAGTACATCTAGAAAGTTCTCTACCGAGGTTACTAAAATTATACCCATTGTGTCAAAATGGCCCTACTCCAGAGGCCCCAAGTTTGGTAAAATGCTCTATTAGAGAAATATCAATTTCTTCTCCTCTTAACACTGGTCCACATTAAAAGAAGTTGCAGACGGTAATTAGGGTAGAACACTTTCTGAGAAACGGAGAAATTGCTCATAACCAATAAGTTCCACCTTTCCTGTGGGATAGTTTGGTAATGGATTAAACCGTAGGTGTTGATATTTATTGTATAGTATTACTCGAATACTTTGTACTATACCCAAAGTATCATATTTGTTTTATTCATTTGGCCTAAGCCGTGTCTTTTTTTTTTATACAAAAAAGTACTGTAATTTGCAGATGCATCAGGTGAGCGATTTAGGCCTGTCATGGTCCTCTTGTGTTTTGGAGTCATTTCTCATGTGACATGTAGTGAAGACTTGAAAAGGTTTTTTTCAGAAAGGGGGCGGATTCAACTAAGTTTTACCAGAATATTCCTTAGGTGGCACTTCGAAGAAGAAAAATTTAAATGACATTTATGTAGGGAAAACAATAATGACAACAACAGCTTTTTTAATTTGGATAACTGTTGGTAGAACCTAGGCAGTTTTCTTGTCGAATTATTTCCGTAGGAGGTGAAAAGCTTGATACTAATCGCCACTTTAAGTTATTCTCTGAATATATTTCAAGAGTTTCAGTGACGTAAGAGCCTGGTATGTAACACTATTGTACTTTGAGATCTTCAGAACATTATTCTCTGAATCCGTATATCAGACTGGTGGAGCAACACCTACACTAAAGTTCCTTTAGTTTCATTTATGGAAAATGGGTCTAAGGGTAATTTTTTTGGTTTTTGCTTACCTGAGGACAATTGACCAACCGCTGGCTCCGCCCACTTACTCAATTGGCCACGCCTATTGACTTCAACAGGAAGTCCCGCTTCGTTTTTAAACGGCGTTATTTTGCAAAAGCTATGGTCAGTAGAATGTTATAAAAAGGCAGAATAGTTTTTAGCCGACCTAAACGTCGTAGCTACAGCTTAAGTCGTCAACCAACAAAAATGTTTTACAAAAATGGCGTCCATTGTTGGAGTTTAAATCTCAATTACTGGCTGAATGAATAATTTGATTGGTCGATATGTTCCTTGATTGACATCGCGATTAGTCAATTGACTCAATGTAAGCCTATGTATATGTGTGATGTCCCTTGCACGTCTGTTGCATCGATCATATTCGTCACAAAATATGTTACATTTATGCTTGATTTCCGAGTCATATATGTAACACATGTTACATATGTGATCATATATGTAACAGGTGTTACATATATGATTTGTTACAAATATGATCCAACACACGTCTTCAACGTTTACCTTGACATCCAAGAGTGCCAAATTGGCAAGGATAATATATTCAACAAGTTAAAATTTGGATCAGTATGGACCAAAGACAAGGTCACATGACCAAATTTAAGAAAATCGTAATTTATTTTCTTACTTTCTTGAGAAAACATTTAAGGGTGAATTTGAAATTTAGTTACCTAGAGTAAATCAAAGGACTGATGATCCCGAATACCGATATACGCTAGTGAACATGTTTTCGGGCCTTTTAACCCATATACCAAAGAATCACATTCGAACAAGGTGTCAATGCATATAAGCTAAAATGTAACCTGCAAAGTGCACATAAAGCTTTACATAGATTACATCAAGTGACTTAGCTTTTACCCATGTATTCTCGTATCGAACATGTCCGTGGAACTATAGAGACAAATATTTCGACCAACGTATAAACAAGTTTAGCACAAATGAGGACTTTAGAGTGCACACAAGTTTTTCCCTATAAAATTATAGGAATAGCTTTTCACCCCATATAATCCAAAAGCGACATTGTCCGAGAAATTAAAGAGAAAATCATTCTGACCAGGTTTCTAGACAAATAACCAAACCATAGCCTCTAAAGTGTATACAAGATGACACAGGACATACAGCATGGGCTCACAAAAACTTATTTTGAGCACTTTGGGCTAGTAAGCTAAAGTAATCCCTAGTAATTTGTGGAGTGGTGACACTGAAAACGAAAATAGACCATTTGAACGAAAATATATGAATATCAAACACAAACCAAACAAAGAAAGATGTATACATGTTATCACATTTTATATAAAGAAAACGTTGCTACACGCAAGTTTAACCCTTTCCTGGTTTTGGAAATTTGAGACTAGTCAAAATTAAAAGAGGTTGAAAGCGACAATGAAAATGTGGATGCAATTTGAAATCAAACCATCCTTTGAGGTTGGAAACATTGTGGGAAAAGAAGAATTTCTTGTTACAAGCAATCTTTTCTTTTTCCATATTTTTTTCTCAAATATAAAATCACAGCGACGTACAATCGTGGGTTTGTACAAAACTTGGTTAAGTCAGTGAAAATGTAAGAGCTGCATAGTTGAGATTTTAGCTTCATTGGCCGAAGGCCTCTGTCACTGTTTCCATGGCGATGTGTCGTCGTGTGTCTGTCCTTAAACATTTTCTTTAAAATCTTCTCCCCAGAAACTACTGGCTGGAATTCAATTAAATTTCACTGGCATTATCCTTGGGTGCCCCTTTATCAGATTCCTTCAAATAATCTGGGCTAGATCGGCTTAAATGGGTGGGGCTAATGCGGTATACAGAGAAAACTTTTAAAAAAATCTCCCTCCCAGATTATACGCGATATAATTCGACCAAATTCCAGAGAACCACAGAAATGATTCTTCGTCACTATCATTTAAAAAAAACATTGATTTATTTGCAAGCCATATATTCATAAAGGGAAACATGCGAATGCTGCTGGAAAACGGTGAAAATCTTGCATGATTGTCTCCTTCAGATTAAACCTTTTCCTGTTTTTTTTTTTGAAATTCTAGACTGGTCCATATTCAAAGGTTATCAAACGACAATTTAAAGTCAAATTTATTTGAAAAAATAATCCTTAATTAGAGAAGAAAATATTGTGGAAAAAAGGAAATTGCTTGTAACAAGCAATTTTTTCGTTTTCAACAATATTTTCTCAAGTATATAATGTAGGGACGTAAAAACCAAGGATTCAACAAGAAAAGGTTAAAAATACATGTACTGTCAAAGATTTCATATCTCCAATATGTTCTATTATGGACCCAAATTTTGTTAAAAGCTCTCCAAGCTCTACCTAATCGTGTTATTTGCTTTACTACACTTGAATCTAATTAACCCTTTCCTGTACAATCCCTTGTTTTTACGTTCCTGTGGTTTTATACTTGAGAAAACATTGTGGGAAAAGAAGAAATTGCTTGTAACAAGCAATTTCTTCTTTTCCCACATTTTTTCTGACCTGTAGGTTGGTTACTTTTCAAATTGCTTCCAATTTTTTTGTTGCCTGCAACTTCTTTAAAATTGGAGCAGTCTAAAATTTCGAGATACAGGAGAGGGTTAAATAAATTTTACATGACTTCGTTGGACTTTTTAAAATAATGAAAAGTTTGAAATTCTGTACTGGAACTTAATAAGATATTTCAGTGGTTAGAATTATTTGCCGGGTGTTGCAGAGATGTTTCGGAAGATATTAAACTCTCGAAAACATTATTTTCTAAAATTCAAAAGATCTAGTGATTCCGAATTCATACAGGGAATAGTCTGTCAAGGGATGTAAATGTCGCTGGAACAAATGTAAAATTCTTGCAAGATTGCCTACCTTAGTTAAGAATATTTTTCGTGGATGTATGAAACGAAAAATAAAAACAATGACAACAATTAAACAAAAACAACAACAACAATTAAACAAAAACATAATCACACTTTTTTATTTCGCGAAGCGGATTCAAACAGAAGTTTTTTCGTTTCATACCTCCATGAAAACATTAACTATTCTCTTTATTTTTTTATAATTTTTTGAGCTCGAGAGAAAAAACAACAGAACAAGACAAAATGAACAAAAAAAAAACCAAATAGTTTACTATTATTTATTCATTTTATGGAACTATTTTATGCGCCAGCGTACAAAATAACTGAGCGCTAAAAAGGTTTTGGCCGATCAAAACGCTCGAATAAGCTATAGTTTCGACGTTTAAGTCGCAAAACCAACAAAAATGGTAAACAAAAATGGCGCCAAATGTTGGAGTTCAAATTCAATTCTGGTCTACATGATTGGTTTGATTGGTCGATTGGTTATTTGATTGAAAGCCGCGATCGGTCAATTGTTGTTACGAAGGTTTGTTATTGAATGTATCTTGCCTACATTGTTCAATCCACGACTGACACTTTGTATCGATATCCGCTTGAGAAATTTCCAATGAATGCAAAATGTCCGAAAAATTCTTTGGTGCTCGTTTGAACGGGGCCTCATTAAATCTAGTACGCTGTTTTACGTTTAAATTACCCTTATCTGACCTTGATCTTTCACGTTTCATTTTCAGACCATTTTCTATCCTACTAGAGAGTGGTTGTGGTGGACTTCTCGCGGACTTGCGCGGAGACTGTTGATGTATTTTGACTCCATGTAGAGAAGATTTGAGATCAATATTTTCTTTTGTATCCTCTGTTACTGTCATTGAACTGCGAGAAGATGACAAGATCTCCTCTTCACTCGACCCCAGATGAATTCTGGGTGATTTCTTATTTGGGTGTAAAATTTTATCAATTCTCTCTAACATCATGAATGTTTTTTCACGTTCAATATTTTCGACATCAAAAACTTCTGGTTTATAAGGTTTTTGGAACTTTTCTATTTCCGGCAAGGGATCGAGTGGCTTAATCACACGAATAGTTCCGTTTCGAGATCGAAAATTGGTCACTGTTCTTTGATGACGGTCCTTTTCGTTTGCTGCCACTCTGCTCATTGGCATTGATCTTTTAGGTATTGGCTTTACAGTTAATTTTCGACTATCACGAAATTGGAATGGCAGTTCTCGTGGCTTCATGTCATCTGGGGTCAGTTTTGTTTTGTCATCAAGTGTTGAGTGACTCGTACCCCATGGGTTGAATGTTTTAGATGCGACCTCATCCTCGCTTGTTTCCTCTTCTTCAACTGGCGACTCAAGCACAAACGGACGATGTTGTGTAATACGGGACAGATTAGGCGGGAGGCTCACGAGACTATTCGGAGTATAACCTGTCACGGCAGTGACGGTGCTTTCATTGGATGATATAACGGACAAACTCTGACGTGGTGTTGACGTCATGTTAAGAAGTGTGCTACGCCGGATGTTATAGTCCGGCTCACTTAGAACGGAGGTGGTGACTTTAGGGAGTGAAGAAGTTCGCCTACTGACGGCAGGGAGTTTGGGTATGTTTGTTTTCCATTGAGCTTCTGCAATATGGTCCAACTTCTTATAATACTCCGCTCCACGTTTAACATCGGAAAGCCTTTTGTTGCGAGTCCCCTGATTGTGAAAAGCAGGTGCTTCGTGATTATAAGCAGATTCCGCAAGCATTTTGATTACTTTCTGTGTCCGCTGGAAGTAGAGTTCTCTTTATGATTACCGTCATACATCTTTACTGGCCTATCTGAAAAAGTAGAAACATATGCTATTTCTAGGTTGTTGTTTTTTATCTCTTCGACTGCTTTGCATAGGACAATAAGAGTCTGATAAAGATCTGTTATGAGATCCGTTTCAAATGGGTGACCGGCGCTCAACTACTGGGTGCTTGAAAAGGATAATAAAAATCAAGACGGACAAGGAGAATATTTAATACAAAATTGCATTTAGATTGCACTTTGATTGTAAGCATACTTTCAAAATTTCAAGTTAATTCATTACCAGACTACAGAATTTTAGACTTGTCCAGATTTTAAAAAGGTGAAGAAGGCCTTTTTAGTTGATGAAGCCTTCATTATATGTTTGTGACAAGCAATTTCGTCATTTCTACAATGATTTGCAAAGCGATTTTATTTTTCTTGCGGAAGACAAAATGCGTAATCGTTTGGGAATGGGTATAATTGTAAGACATATAACAGAGCATCAAAATATAATATTGTATGCCGATGATGATGACATCACAAATGCAAAACTTCTCAGAAAATAGGCAAGCTAAATATTATTAAGGTTGAACTAGAAATCGTCGCGATGTCGGGATTTTCCGTAAGACGACATGACACTTCGGTGTCGCCGGAATTACTCTTTAATGCATTGCCTTGGCGAATTTATTTCGTCATTTGTTTCCGCTAGCAATTCAAAAGGTTATGGAATTAACTACAGGAGTCCCTATGTCCGACCGATTTAAAATTTGTGTATTACACTGCTTCTACCTTTCGATGTATTCAATGCATGGCGGATAAAAGTATTGAAATTATTGATCATAATTTTTTAAATGACACTTTATTATTTTAGATTGGCTTCGTATTTATGCCCGTATCGATTAGATCGGCGAAATATTGTTTAAACGATGTTCGCCTGTCTGCCCGTCCGTCTATCTGCAAGCATTAAACTTTACTTAAAAACTTAACATTTTGCTGCTATTCAAATACCGTTCAAGATACATGACTCATATCTGAGACATAGGTTCCTTGCATTTATAGGTATCAGTTGGGTGCAAGGCCAAGGTCATCCATCAAGCTCAAGGTCACCTATCAAGGTCAAATGAACTCTATTTTTTCAAACACTGATGAAGATAGATCGTTCATATTTGAGACATGGGGTCTTTGCATTGATAGGCATCAGTTATTTGCAATGTTAAGGCAATCAACCAAGGTATAGGTCACTTGCGAAGGTCACATTCCCTAAAAGAGACATATACGGGGCATAGTGTTTCACAAACACATCTTCTTTTTTTTTCTTTATTTGTATGTTTTGTTTTCTTTGTTTTGTTTGTTTGTGCTATGCATCGATTAATTTTCCTTTTAGAATTCGTTAAAAGCCAATGCGTTTTACATACTGAATTGTGAAGTAAAGGGTCGTGCTGTTGACTTTAAGACTTAATTTGATTCGGTATATGTATAAACAATGCAATAGTTATCTTTTGAAATCTTCTAGTGTGATATTTGGCAAGTTGGCAGCTCTTTTTTATCTATAAACCAAACAAATCAATACCGACATCGATTCTATACCCTTCAGATCAAGATGTTACTAGTATTTGGTAGTACAATAAATCTTGTATTAATGGACCACTGAAAGGACGACCAGAAAGTGGTCCCTTAAAAGAATGGTCGTTTAATACACTTTATTGTTAAAGATTTGAAGGAATTTATTGTTAAAGATTTGAAGGAATGATTCGATTGTATAAAGAAATTATTACAGATGTCTCGCTTAATCCTATGTTGTTGGAACTCATCAGAATCGTCGCATTGAGACGATTCTAATGTGTTCCAACAACATAGGATTTTGTTACGATTCTTTTTAAGAAAAATGCTTACTCTTCTAAATAGATTTTGCTTTCTAAATGGGGATCTCGATTATGGTCGCTTACTTGAAGTGGTCGCTTAATAGACGTGGTCCTTCGAGCAAGATCGACTATACTTTACATATCTTCAGTGTCATTTTAAAACCTTATCAAAGCTGTAGTTACGAGGTTTTATATTTTCACTAACGGTATACTATTAAGACCTTTGGATATGAAAAGGTCCATTCAACAGCAAACAAGTCTTCTTTTTTTTCTTTTTTCTAAACCTTTGAATAAATTCAATTTGAAACAGTACGTGTAGATGTATAAAGAAAAAGATACTTCAACTTAAAAATGAAGCTGTATTTATTTGTTGTTTAATCTTTATTTTGGGCATTTTTTCGAAAGCATAAACGTTTAATTGTCATTATAAAGTGTGATATGCCCCGTAACTGTTTATATCATTTTGTCAAAGGAGGCCACAATTAAGCGTTGTTCATTCGGCTAGATCTCTCGTGAATAGAAGTGAGAATTGACCACTCTCTAACACTCAATATACAGCATTTCAGCACTGAGACGGCAAACCACAAAATCAAAGTAATGAAAGTACTGTAAGCTAGCAAAGCATGGTTGAATTTAGAATATATTTCCTTGCTGGGGGAAAAACATTGTGGACATTGAAGAAATTGCTTGTAACAAGCAATTTCTTCATTGTCCACAATTTTTTTCCAAAGCCTTTTCATGAGATTCTTAAAAAGCGGAATTGAGTGGGAATGGGTTAAATAGCATGCTTTTGACAGAGTTCTCTACAACTTGAATAGAGTTTGCAATATTCCTGAAATGCATAAGAACTACTTTTTATGGCGTAGGCATTCCATAGATTTGGCGGTTAAGCCTCCAGTGGCAGTTTGCACTCGTTGAACTTTGAGAAGACCTCAAAATTTGGTCTGTTAACTTAAGCTATCAAAGCTGACGCTTTGCTAGCTAAAAATAGCCCGTTACAGGAAGACAAAATTTCATACTACAGTCGATCTTGCTCGAGCGACCACGTCTGTTAAGCGACCACTTCTTTAAAGCAACCATAATCGTAATCCACATTTAGAAAGCAGAAACTCTTAAGAAATGAAAGAATCGTCACAAAATCCTATGTTGTTGGAACTCATTAGAATCGTCTCAAAATCCTATGTTGTTGGAACTCATTAAAAATGTCTCAATGAGACGATTCTTATGAGTCCCAACAGCCTATGATTAGGCTAGACACCTGTAATCATTTCTTCATGCAATCTAACTGATTCTTCATATTTTTCACAATAAAGTGTACGAAACGACAATTTTTAAGTGAACCTTCAGTGGTTGCTTAATACAAGAGTTACTGTATTCCAAAAAGATACATAATGACAATTCAAAGAAATTTTGAATGGAAAATAATAGGGTGATTGATTGATTGATTGATGATTGAATAAGGTTTAGCGCCACTTATAACAGTATTTGAGTCATGTCACAGCCGCTTGAGCACCTAACAATGGATTTATGGTAAATTCACACTAGCACTATACCAATACATCCTTTCCTAGCCTCCAGATGCTATCCCACTTAGGTTTACGATTGTCCACCCATTGGTGAGAGATAAATGTCGGAAAGAATATTTGCCGCCGCCGAGGATCGAACCCACGACATCCCACGATTGAAGTTTAGGATTCTGGTGCGCTACCGACTGCGCTATGACGGCGGCGGAAATTAATAGATGTGGTATAAACATTACAGAAAAACGAAAATTAAGGCATAACATTAACTTTTTCAGAATCCCTTATTGTGTACTTTCGTTTTATTGCGTAATTTTAACAGCAGAAAAAGGTGCTTGTTCATATTTGGTCAAGTCGGAAGTACATGTATTTAGTGTGTATCAAATATGTCCAAAATCAATACCACAAGTTTTCAGTCCGGTATAAAGTATCATATCAATAAAATCAATGAAACGTTGAAAAGTAACGAGTTGGGTAAATATTTATTTGTGTAATTTATCTCGGATATGGGAAGTGAGCGTGGGTGATTTTTGAAATCCAGTGAAATCCTACGACGGACAGGAGCAATTTCAGGGCCCTAGATTATAAAACATTTTTTCCTACTCAGATGAGAATTTACTCAAACTTCAAGTTTGAATGATTTAATTTTTAGTTTCGTCTATCAAAAACGAGCGTTCTGATTGGTCGAAAAATATTATTCATAACTCGATGAACAAAATTTTGAGCACGCAGCGATTTTGTATGCTTCCGCACAAAATAGTCCCATACAAAAAGGTAAGTAAATTTGTAAATTTTTTTTTTTTGCTCGATGCTATTAAATTATAAGAAATGAAGAGAATATTTTTCATTTTCATGGAGGTATGAACCGAAAAACATTATCACACAATATGATTAGGTTTTTCGGTTCATACCTCCATGAAAACAAAAAATATCCCCTTCATCTCTTAAATAATTGTTGTTTTTCAATGTTAACTGTAGATTTTTTTTGTTGTAAATCATAAATTACCAATATAATGTTTCAATTTCAAGCACTTGCCGTAGAATTTAACATAATATACATATTTTATTTCGAATCGAATTTTGAGTAAACTCTCAATTGAGTACGAAAAAAGTTTAATCTCGGGCCCTGAGGTTGATTTCTTTCAGAGATCTAAAGCCGCAGTTCAAATATCGAAAGTGTAGTGTTACCAAAATACATCCGAAATGCACTGTTATACTAACTTTGAAAAAAAATGCAATAATTTTTGGTGTGTATTTTAACAAATTAATTTTAAATTCACGAGCTAATTTTATTTCAAATCTTTCTGGGGAACTTTTAAAATCTCTTCAAACTACATCTAGAATTACTGAAACTTATCTATTCTACAAGAATTCTGACCATTCAAAAAAAAAAAAAAAAAAAAAAGAAAAAATCAAGTTTGCTCGTGTTCTCGAAGACACTCGTGTAACTTTTGAATAAGACTCCAACTCCGAATACATAGGGCTATATTGAACCGTTCATATCATTTAAGAGACGATTTGATTGTTTTTAATGGGTTAACCCATTACCAGACGATGAAATTTTATACTGCTCCAAATTGAAAGGAGTTGCAGACGACATTTTAAAGTTTATGAAATTTTAGAGTTTTTCAACTCTCTGGGCAGAAAACATTGTGTAAAATGAAGAAATTGCTTGATACAAAGAATTTCTTTATTTTATACAATGTTTTCCAAATAATTTTCATGAGGCGCGCCCGAAAGCGACATTGTGTGAATGGATTAAACATCACTTTCACCAGTATTTCAGTCATATCGTGGTGGCTGGAGCACCGTGGATTCCCGGTATTTGTCACACCAGTACTACCACTTCACCCTTTTCGAGCCTCCAGCTACTCGCCAGCTGGTGCGACATAAATGTCGGAAAAATTTTTTTCCGCGACGGGGGATCGAACACTTGACTTCATGATTGAGAGTGCGACGCGCTACCAACTGCGCTGTGCCCATGGCCCAATTTAAAGATAATGGAAATGGTTTAGTTTTCATGGAGGTTACGGTTTCATACAAATATGTGATTAGGTTTTTATTCTTATACAAAGAATATATTTCATCTCTCTCAACCCATTCCCACACAACCCCGCTTTTGGACGCATAGCCCCAAACCAGAAAAAGCTTTAGAAAACATCGTGGCAATTTCTTCATTATCCACAATGTTTCTATCAAAAAAACGTTAGATTTTAAAATTTCAACAACTAAAAATTGTCCTCTTCAACTTTCTTAGATTTTGATCGGTCTAAACTTTTATCGTCTTGCAATGGGTTGAATCATGACGGATCGACGCTCCAATAAGAAAAACCTGATTGACAGCCAAATAATTGATTTTGACCTGAAGAGAGTGTCCCCTCCAACATATAGATTTTTACAGATACCACTTAATCCATTCCCACCCAATGACGCTTTTAGACGCCCCTAAATAAAAATAATCGGGAAACAATGTGTAAAATGAAGAAATTGCTTGCAACAAGCAATTTCTTCATTTTACACACTGTTTTCTACTCAGAAAATTGAAAAGATCTTAAAATTCAAAAAGTTTTCTCTCACCAACTTACCAGTTTGATTGAGCTATCAAAAGGAATTAATTTGCATGATATATGGTCAGAAACAAAAATCCAAAATGGAATCGTTAGCTTGCTACCTAAACGTCGTATCTACAGCCAAACCAATACAGATACCAAGCATATATGTTGGTTTTAAGAGTAAACTTTGTATTGTGCCACTAGTTAAGGGTTGAATTTTTATTAATTACCAAATATGTATTTCATTTCTTGAGAAGCAGAATTAATCTGTATGAAGAAAAGTGTTAAAACCTTCTTTTGTATTTTGTGCATATTAGGTGTTTGACAGGCAAGCCAATGGATTATAGCAATCAGCTGTGGTAACACACATACTTAGCATGTGTTATAATCCTGATGGTTTAATAGTCAAATAATCTATATTTCCTATAATATGTTTTTATTAAAGCTTAGTCATTTGAACGCATTTCCTTGTAAGAACATATAAATAGGCGCACAGGAACTTGAAACAGACTTAGAATTACTTTGTGTAGAATGACTTTGTGTTAGGTAAAGAGACTTAGAATTACTTTGTGTAGAATGACTTTGTGTTAGATAACGTAAACAACTAAATCTAGAACTGTACAACTCTGTGTTTTAAATGAAATAAGAATCTTCTTGGTGAACATTTGGACTTTGTGTTTCTAAAATTATTCAAATCTGTCTTTGTGAATCGTTGAACGTTTTATGTTATTCTTTGTGAATCTATATTAAATATCAATAAATTGACATCTTTTCCTTTGGCATTCATCCTTCCGACTTAAGCCTTCTGCCTAAGAAAACAGCATCATGAATTACAACAACAACAACTACCGAAATCCCTGTGTTACTGACAGACGAAACCCACTGCGTTATATTTGTTCTAAACGAATGATTTGATTGATCAACCAATTTCTGGTTGATAGGCGATTGAGAAAGTAGCTAAATTTTAGAATGTTACTAAACAATTCAAAGACTACACAAACAATATTTTTCGCTTGGGTTTCGTATATCGCGGAAAATCAAATATGTGTATATTTACTTTCGCCCTTCAGTATATTCGAATGGAGGGCGAATTATGTCGGATCAAAGTGGAATTTGATTAATATCACTAAAATATTTACATACGTAAATATCGATTTAACCCCGTATCTCGGGGATACGAAAGCTTAGGGACAAAATGCAATTTGTTCGAATCCTATATCTCTATACAGCGACCGGTCGTGCGTAAAATATAAATCTAATAATAACTTTCAGATTGCTCCTAAGTGAATAAAGCTTCACATATCATTTTCAAATTAAAGAACTTTATAAATATTTCTGCAGAAAGCAATTAGAGGAATGAAGAAATGCTCACAGAGAAATCTTGACAATAAGGAATTATTGTGCCATAAGTAAATCAAATAAATCTCTTAAACCGATGTTTTTCACGATTATTCGAAAACTTCGCGGAAAAAGGATGACTTTCTTGTGACCGACATTTCTCCTCTTTCAATAATATGCTCTATCCCGTTCAATACTCCGTTTTCAATTTAGATTCATTGTGATTGTTGTCAATTGGCGGATCGTGACTGCTAATTTAAAGATTAATCGACCAATCAAATCATTCATTTAAAAGTGAAAGTTTAACCCATTCCTGTTTTTGGAAATTTTAGACTGGTCCAAATTGAGAAAGGTTGCAGACGACAATGAAAACTGGGCGCCATTTGAAATGAAACCATCCTATTTGGTAGAAAATATTGTGGAAAAAGGAGAAATTGCTTGTCACAAGCAATTTCATCTTTTTCCACAATGTTTTCTCAAGTATAAAATCATAGGAACGTAAAATCCCGTGTTTGAACATGAAAGTGTTAACTTTGGTATCTCCCTACATTAATGTGAAGCAATTTTTTTTGGTTTGGCATGTTAAACTTCGTAAATACATATCATTCAAACTGCAGTTACGGCATTTAGGTCGCCAACCAATCATTTTGTTTCATGTTACTGACTACAGATTTTTCAAAATGATGACGTTTAATATCTAAGTAAACTTCTTAATAATGCTCACTTGGCGTGGCCAGCGATATCAAGTGATTTGAACCAGTCTCAAATTGTGTTGCTCATTACATTGACCAGTCGCGGATGTCAGACAAATAACTAGTCGATCAATGAAATCATTTATCTAGACCAGAAATGAGTTTTGATCTCAAACATTTGTCGCCATTTTTAGGTAAGCTTTTCGTTGCTTTGGCGATTTAAACGTCGTAACTACAGCTTATTCAAGCTGTAGTTACGACGTTTAGGTCGCCAACCAAATATTGACCTTTTTTGTTGCATACTGTTTGCCAAAACAATTTTGCAGGATAACGCCTTTTAAAATCGAAGCGGGACTTCCTGTCGGAGTCAGTGGGCGTGACAAACTGAGTAAGTGGGCGGGGTCAGCGAAGGGTCGATTGCCCTGCTTGGTTTTCACGCATGTTATCTTAGGTGAAAGAAAACCACATGGCTCTATTTTCTCCCAGGTTTCTTATTTTCTCTAAAAATATTATTTATTAGAATTGTGTGGCTTAACAGTCTTATCAGAATTTATTTATGATTATTAATTCCTCAAAACCTTAATAAAGTGATACGCATAGTAATACATGTCGATCTTACTCGAGTGGCCATCTCTATTAAGCAGCCACTTTCATAAAGCGACCACAATTAAAATCTAAGTTATATGATTAATGATAAATAATTAAAATTTATGCGAAAAATCGAATCAATCCTTCACATATTTCATAAGAATATCATCTTAAGCAACCACCTTTTGGTCGTCCGACGAGTGGTCGTTTCATACAAGATTTTATGTATTGATAATATAAAAGGAAATGTGCGAAATGGGCGAATAATCATACCCACTTAACTTGATTTCATTTAAAGAGTATTTAATAAATGCATAATACAAATACATTGTATGCAGACTATTTTACTTCATAATCATTTTAACCCTTTCCTGTTAAACCCCTGGTTTTTACATCCCTGTAATTTTGTCATTGAGAAAAAATTGCAGAAAAGAAGAAATTGCTTGTAACAAGCAATTTCTTCTTTTTCACAAAATTTTCTACCCTACTGAATGGTTATTTTTCAAATCATATCCCTTTTTTTATTTTCGTCTACAAAATCACTGAATTTGGTTGATTGATTGAGTGGGGTTTAACGCCACTTTTAACAGTATTTCAGTCATATCGCGGAGGCTGAAGCACCTAACAATGAACTCCTGGTACTTCTCACACCAGTACTACCACTACATTCTTTCCTAGCCTCCAGCTGCTATTCCACTTACGTTTACGATTATCCACCCATGGATGACAGACAAATGTTGGAATGAATACGTGCAGCCGTCATTTCCGAATTTGGACTGGCAAAAATTTTTGCAAAACAGGAAAGGGTTTAATATATCTTATTTTACGTAAAAATGAAATATTCATTCCGTTCCTTTCACCAAAATTTAAAACATTTTTATTTTTCGGCAAATGCGATGTGTTTACTTTTTATTTCTTTTCCTGGATATAGAATCTATATTAAAAAATCCGACACTTACCAAGTTCTCAAAATTCGTCGAACCATTTGTTCACATGACAAATCTTAGGTCATTTTGTCTTCCACATAACAATTACAATAGATCCAATAGCGCCAAAAATTGGATTATTCTTATCCATTAACATCTGCAACGAATGTCTACATATCTATACTTACAGAAAAAAGAAGCGCACCGCCTGACTCGTTTGATATTTTCAAAAAAATGTTAACTTATGCATTTTGGCGATGCTTTTGTGGCACTTATTAAAATAGTGAAAACTTCACAAGACCACTGTACTTAAGTGGAATCCGAAACAAAAAAATGTAAACACAATAACAGAATTACAACAACAGTAGCAACAAACAACAACTTTTACAGGGGCTAATTCCCTACAATCTTTTTCGATATCGGTCCTTCATTGACCTACTCATTCGGTATGGCTATACGAATGAGATACCAAACTGCATTATTGCCTCAAATATACTGTCAAGGATCAAAATTAGGAGCAAAGTGTTAGCTGGTGACCTAAAATTCGCAAATACGCGAAATTCTTGAAATCACTGATTTTGATTGGTCAATAATTTTTGTATTGACTGCGAGGATTCGTACGATCCTAAGTTCAATTTTACAAAGAAAAATAATCGACTCAGAAGGAAACCAAGAGGGCATATCGTCTCTTAAAACATGTTAACCATTAAAGCTCTGTCGCAAGTGTTCAGCAAGTGGCAGTACAATTTATGGGGAATATTACGATACAGATACAACATATTGTATCTGCTTTAACCCATTCCCACACGAGAAAATATTAGACTGGTCAAAATTGAAAGAAGATGCAGACGACAATTTTAAGGTGATGGAATTCTAAAATTCTTTGTCTTTTAGGGTAGAAAACATTGTGGACATTGAAGAAATTGCTTGATACAAGCCAGTACTATCACTACTTCCTTTCCGGGCCTCCATCTGCTCATCCCACTTCGGTTCAAGATTACCCACCAATTGAATGGAAACAAACACCGGAAAGGATATTTGCCATGACTGGGGATCGAACCCTGAACCCCACAAAAAGGTTTAATTGCTTACCGGATAATCTGATTCATGGAAGTATTGTGGGAACACGGAGTAATTGTTTGTCACAAGGTTTCCAAGTAATGGCCATCACCGTTTCCTTCCCATATAGTGAATTATTTTTCCATTTAGAATTACTTTACTATTTTAACCAACTACCAGACGGTAAGATTTTAGACTGGTCCAAATTGGAAGGAGTTGCGGACGACAATTAAATGTTTATGAAATTTTAGATGTTTGACTTTCTTGGAAGAAAACATTGTCTTAAATGAAGAAAGTACTTGTTGCAAGCAATTTCTTCATCTTCCACAATGTTTTCCCCGAGGGGCGACAAAACATGCCATTATGTGAGAATGCGTCAAAACCGTTAGTCATTTAAGGCTTCTCTCAACAACCTCTTTATATAATAACTTGAAAGGCATGCACCCATTAAAGTAAAAGGGCCGAGTTTCCACTGGGCCCTGATCCACAAGAACGCCAAAGATCAGTTTGAAGAGGACTGATATCCCCGTCTTTAATCAAGTCTCACACAATATTGCATTTCACGGCCTTAAAGAAAAGACCTTTGAGTGATTGTTGTTGTTGTTGGGTTGTGAATAATAAAGAAATAGCTTGCCACAAGCAATTTCTTCATTATTCACAAAGTTTTCTATATAAAAGATAAAGAAATCATCAACTTAAAATTATCGTCGGAAACTTCTTTTAGTTTGGAGCAGTATTTTTGTTTAATAATGGTTGTCGATGACCGTAAAGATCGCTGTCACTCTACTCCAGACTAAGAACGTCCCACCACGTCGCCATAAAGGCCAGCGTGTACGCCAAGGTAGTATAGGCACCTCCAGTACAAGCATCCCTCAACAATTTAGATTATTCCACGAATCGTGTATCTTCGTTATCACGAATTCCCCATTCACATAACCACCGCATCCACATGTTGATTATTCGCGCCAAACAAAACTTACAAATTAATACTCAACTTCATCGGGAATGGAACCAGAGATCACCTTTCTCGAAGAATTCTCTATAAAAAGTAGCTGGTACGACATCGCAGTATCAGTACAAATTATACACTATAAGGGTACTACTGGCAATTTGGATTTTCTTTTTCATCGGGATCTTTTTTTTTCATCTTGAAAAATATACTTTAAGGATTCTGTGATTAGTCATACTCATTTGACTAAAAGAATTGTGATAATAAGACTAATAATGATAATAATAAATATGGAAAAGCGTTTTTGAATACAGAAGCCAAAGATTAAGATTTCCAGTGGCAGTTCCCCCAAAAGCCTGCCAAAATGTAAAACTCACTTTTTTTAGATGATAAAAGCTGAAAATAGATTTCAGCCTGATAGATAGAGAGCAAATACTTTGTTTTGGAGTAGGGTTTAGCTGAATGCGTTTAGACATTTACAAATACCGTGTCGATGTTTTATGACGCTAGTGAAGTCAGGGATCATAAAAATGTATTAACACATTACCAGATGGCAAACTTTTAGACTGGTCCAAATTTTAAGGAGTTGCAGATGTCAATTTAAGGTTTGTGATATTTTTTCAACTTTCTGGGTAGAAAACATTGTGTGAAATGAAGAACTTGCTTACACGCAATTTCTTCATTTTGCACAATTTTTTCCAATATTTTTCTTGGGGCGTCAAAAAGCGGCATTGTGTGGGAATGGGACACCTAGCCCATCGAACCAAATTGGATTTATTTTAGATAGACTAGAAAGCAAAAGACCCGTTTACACCTTAACGATTTTCTCTACGCTTCACCACGACTCAGCCAGATTTCTCATGGTCAGAAAAATCGGAATTGATCGGGATGAATCGTGGCGAAAAGTAGATATATTCAGTGTTACTACGATCACTGGGTGGAAACGGATCCCGGATATTGCTCCTAAAAATGGCCGCCATGTCAAAATATTAAGTAACCAGCTTAAGTATTTGTTTATTTTCCATTATTAAGTTATGTACTCACGCTAATTAAGTCTAGCCTTAAAGACAGTATGTGTCTTAAATTAAGTTTACATATTCATTACGTCCTGTACTCGAAGGATTGTCGTCAAAACACCACATGAACCAAGTGTTTTCCACGAAGAGCCTTACCCCACTCGCATTTATTCAACCAAAATACAAAATAAGGAATATCATTTAAAAAATTGAATCGAGCGATCGATTTAAATACAATCCACGAAACAATGCTGAAAAAATAGGCCACTAACATTAAAATTTGACAAAGATATGGCCATTTTTCGCTGGACTGTAGCAATTCTTTCGGGTACTGGGAATTGATATCTTAGCTGTTTTGGCATACTGGGAATTGCTTAAAAGGGTACTGAGAATTGCAATGTAAATTTTCTTAGTTTTGACTAATTTTGTATGTTTAAGACTAAATAATGTATATTTCCTTTTGTCGGACAGATACATGGAAAAATTCATTATGCAATCTGGAAAAATGATTAGCTTTTGTACGTGCTTAGCTCCTTCAAACTAAGTCGTAAAATAGGACGTCTGTTTGTCAGGGGATATGGTACCAGAGCTCATGTCGAAAAAACACGTCTTTATAGAATTATAGCAATATTATAACTCACAAAATTAGAGGGCGATTGGTATCTTTATTGAAATATGTATGCAAAATTTGTTTACAAATAGTAAATGATTTTACATTCTATCCGAACCCTTAAGGATAAATCTCGATAATTTTACACCAAGACTACTATATCAATAGGCTTAAACTAATTCTACAAAATGATATTTCACCGAACGCTAGATTTCAGAGTGCTTTGTGGATTTTCAAAGAAGCTAGCAAAGCCCACTTGTAATATATTTGACGATTCGTTTCAATCGTGATTCTAAAATATACTGAGCAAAAATGAAAAAATTTACGTTTAATTTCGGGACCTAGTGCTTTATGTCAACGTGGCTCTTTGTTGGTATAAGCGCTTTGTAATTTTATCATTTAGATGCTTCTTGATGACTCATACAAACTACATTGGAGCCAAAATTAAGTATAATTACTGATTTTCGAAGAAATCGATTCTTGTTGCTTCAAAATGTGAAACATCTTAGTCCAAATTTAACTTATATTCTACGACTAAATGTTGTTAGATGAGACATGAAAGATACCAATAAAATGAACAGTACCGCTTTATTGAAGTTGGTTAACAATCTTGTTCGTATTTTTGTAGAGTCATCTGTTCTTTAAAGCTTCAAAACAAGTTTAAAGTTTTTGAATGATTGTCAATTCCCAGTACCCAAATATTTTGAAAAATGCAATCCACAGTATACAGATTTCAATTCCCAGTATCCCTACTCCTAAGTACGAGACCGCACGTTTACGACCATATCTCTTTCAATTTTGGAAGATGGGGGCTGAAAATTTCAAGATATGAACTTGAATGATAAAAGTTGAAAATGTTCGCTTCAGATTTTTTAAAACCATGATTTTATTGCTCATAGATGTAAAATGATAGAGGAATGTATCAACTTTTGTATGAACCTGCCCTACAAACAGTCGTTTTTTAAAGGGAGCGTGGAATTTAAGTCACTATTACACACATTGAATGTAAAGTATGGATATTGTGTCTCTTGTAATTGGTCCAATTAGTGCTAAAGAATAACAGAATAAAAGAAATTAGGCATTCACTTACCAGTGTCGATAAGTCTATAGATAAAAAATGGCGGATTTCGATTAAATTCTTAGCAATATCCGGGACCCGTTTCCACCCAGTGACGATTCCTGTAAAAATGTCCACGATATTAGGACGAAATATGTAAGGTATCTCTTCGAATCAGTTACGATTCATGACGCCAACGCTAAGGTCAGTGAGGATTTACCAAGGTGGCACAACGAATGCTCATGAAGATGACGATTCCGCCACGGTTGCGCTACGAAAAAGGCCACGGCCAATAATCACCACCATCACTGGGTGGAAACGGATCCCGGATATTGCTCCTAAAAATGGTCGCCATGTCAAAATATTAAGTAACCAGCTTAAGTATTTGTTTATTTTCCATTATTAAGTTATGTACTCACGCTAATTAAGTCTAGCCTTAAAGACAGTATGTGTCTTAAATTAAGTTTACATATTCATTACGTCCTGTACTCGAAGGATTGTCGTCAAAACACCACATGAACCAAGTGTTTTCCACGAAGAGCCTTACCCCACTCGCATTTATTCAACCAAAATACAAAATAAGGAATATCATTTAAAAAATTGAATCGAGCGATCGATTTAAATACAATCCACGAAACAATGCTGAAAAAATAGGCCACTAACATTAAAATTTGACAAAGATATGGCCATTTTTCGCTGGACTGTAGCAATTCTTTCGGGTACTGGGAATTGATATCTTAGCTGTTTTGGCATACTGGGAATTGCTTAAAAGGGTACTGAGAATTGCAATGTAAATTTTCTTAGTTTTGACTAATTTTGTATGTTTAAGACTAAATAATGTATATTTCCTTTTGTCGGACAGATACATGGAAAAATTCATTATGCAATCTGGAAAAATGATTAGCTTTTGTACGTGCTTAGCTCCTTCAAACTAAGTCGTAAAATAGGACGTCTGTTTGTCAGGGGATATGGTACCAGAGCTCATGTCGAAAAAACACGTCTTTATAGAATTATAGCAATATTATAACTCACAAAATTAGAGGGCGATTGGTATCTTTATTGAAATATGTATGCAAAATTTGTTTACAAATAGTAAATGATTTTACATTCTATCCGAACCCTTAAGGATAAATCTCGATAATTTTACACCAAGACTACTATATCAATAGGCTTAAACTAATTCTACAAAATGATATTTCACCGAACGCTAGATTTCAGAGTGCTTTGTGGATTTTCAAAGAAGCTAGCAAAGCCCACTTGTAATATATTTGACGATTCGTTTCAATCGTGATTCCAAAATATACTGAGCAAAAATGAAAAAATTTACGTTTAATTTCGGGACCTAGTGCTTTATGTCAACGTGGCTCTTTGTTGGTATAAGCGCTTTGTAATTTTATCATTTAGATGCTTCTTGATGACTCATACAAACTACATTGGAGCCAAAATTAAGTATAATTACTGATTTTCGAAGAAATCGATTCTTGTTGCTTCAAAATGTGAAACATCTTAGTCCAAATTTAACTTATATTCTACGACTAAATGTTGTTAGATGAGACATGAAAGATACCAATAAAATGAACAGTACCGCTTTATTGAAGTTGGTTAACAATCTTGTTCGTATTTTTGTAGAGTCATCTGTTCTTTAAAGCTTCAAAACAAGTTTAAAGTTTTTGAATGATTGTCAATTCCCAGTACCCAAATATTTTGAAAAATGCAATCCACAGTATACAGATTTCAATTCCCAGTATCCCTACTCCTAAGTACGAGACCGCACGTTTACGACCATATCTCTTTCAATTTTGGAAGATGGGGGCTGAAAATTTCAAGATATGAACTTGAATGATAAAAGTTGAAAATGTTCGCTTCAGATTTTTTAAAACCATGATTTTATTGCTCATAGATGTAAAATGATAGAGGAATGTATCAACTTTTGTATGAACATGCCCTACAAACAGTCGTTTTTTAAAGGGAGCGTGGAATCAATCAACAAATCAAAACATTCATTTCGACCGAACTCCATCTTTCGCCGATATGGATGTGCGATATTGTGTTTTTGTTTTGGCGTTTGTTACACGTTAGTGACCATATTTTTTTTCATTTTTACGATGTTTGATATCACAGTCAAATTTCCTGTCGGTGATCAGTACCCGTGGTCGGCGATACTTAAAAACTATAGTATGGAAATTAAATTTCTAGTCAATAAGTACCCCTAAGATCATTCTCTTCTATACTTGCGATTTGTATTCCATTTAACCTTTCTTGTACAAACCCGGGATTTTACTTCGCTGCAATTTTGTACTTGGGAAAACATTGTGAAAAAGGAGAAATTGCTTGTTACAAGAAATTTCACCTTTTACCGCATTTTTCTACCACATTAGATGGTTAAATTTAAAATTAAAAAAGCGTATCCTTTTTTCATTGTCGTTTATATTCTCTCTCAATTCGGGCCAGTCTAAAAAAATAAAAATGGGAAAAGGTTGAATAATTAGTTTTTATGGAGTAGTTGCTGTCCATATTATAGCGCATCAGATTCCAATACTTCAATCATGGGTTGTCATGGGTTCGATCCCCGGCGGCGCAACATATCCTTTTCTACATTTGTCTCGCACTAATGGTTGGACAACCGTAAACCTAAGTTGATAGCAGTTGTAGGCTAGGAAAAGGTGTAATGGTGGTACTGGTTCGAGATATACCAGGAATCCATTGTTAGATGCTCCAGCCGCCGCGATATGAATGAAAAACTGTTAAAAGTGGCGTTGAAACCCATTGAAACAAAACATATCATAACCCTTTCCAATAACCAGTAGACCAATGAAATCATTTATCAAGACCAGAAATTAGTTTTTAACTCCAACATTGAACGCCATTTTTATTAAGCTTGTGTGTTGGTATAAGGAATTAAGCGTCGTAGCTACAGCTTATTAAGTGGTCAACCAACCATTATACTATTTTATTAAATGCTACTGGTCATAAATTTTGTTTGTTTATTTCCGTTTATTTATCGTCGCTAGCGTAGCACATGACAATATGAGCGACGCCCACAGAAGACGGTTAGTGCAAGGATATATGACAAAACTGCTGCGAGCTCCGCCTGGTTCTTTAACGTGCTCGGTGGATAGCACCGTCACACGGGGCCTTGGTTTTACGTCTCATTCAAAAGACAATTAGTTTGTTAGTTGATATGGTCAGCCCGGGGCTCGAACCCGTGAAATAGCGCCGTTTAAAAAGAAGCTGAATTACCTGTTGGAGTCAGTATGTGGGACCAACGGTTTAAGTGGGCGGGGCCAGAGATTGGTCAATAAGGTCCATATCCCAGCTAACTGACGGATAGAACTACCATCACTTACCAGATGAGTTGACATGAAAAACAACCAACCAACGCGTTTATTTTTTTCTTCTTCAGGAAAACTGTTATTGTGTCAAGATACCAGATAAATATGTTAATTTTGTTTGTTTGAATGGGGTTTTACGCCGCTTTCAACAATCTTTCAGTTATATCGCGGCGGCTGGAGCACCTAACAATGGATTCCTGGTATTTCTTACACCAGTACGGCCATCACATCCTTTCCTAGCCTCGAGCTCAGTGCTATCCCACATAGGTTTACGATTATCGACCCATTGGTGGGAGACAAATAGTCGGAAAGGATGAGTGCCGCCGTCGGGGATCGAACCCGGGACCTCTAGATTAACAGTCCGACGCGCTACCAACTGCGCTATGACGGCGGCTTAAATATGTTTATACGAGTTTTGTCGTGTGAATGCTCTGGAACTGCCACCATTTACTAGATAATTTATTGTAACCAAATGGCGGATATCGCGTCATCGACATGTTATCGAACCAGTTACCACAGAATAACACGAATTCGTCATGTTTTCCCATTAATTATCTGGTGTTTCCAATGTAATTACAAGACAATTTTCCTGTTAACTTATTCATGGGTATCTTGACAAATAACAATTTTTACGAAAATTTAACGCGATAGCCACCGTTTTTCGTGGAAGTTATCTAGTAAATACTGGCAGTTCCAGGGTACGAAATTACGTTTTATTCATATCTTTGTATCTGGTAACTTAATAGGACAAAAATAATGTCACGATTAAAATCTCTTGAAAAAAAAAAAAAAAAAAAAAAAAAAAAAAACCCAACCAACAAACAAACAAAACAAAACAAAAAAGCACCCCCCCAAAATAAACAAAAAACAAAAACAAAAAAACAAACAAAAAAAAAAAAAAAACCAACCCCCCCCCCCCCAAAAAAAAAACCCAAAAAACTTCATACCCGTCATTTTTGTCGAGTTAATTATCTGGTAATTTGTGACAAGGGGTTAAACCCATTCCCACACAATGCCGCTTTTTGACACTCCTCGAGAGAACAAGCAATGTCTTTATTATCCACAATCTTTTCAGAAAAGTCTGAATCTCTTTTTTAAGAATCTTTAAAATGCCAATTAATTAAGAATTGTCGCTTGCATTTTTCAGTTTCGACCAGTTTAAAATTTTGTCGTCTGGTAATAGGTTAAATGGTTTGATGATTATGGTGGCATCCTAGTATTTATTTTTCCTGAAATGCTTTCACTTCCAAGATTCAATTATATTACAAATCACATTATTGAAGGAAATTCTAGAAGGACTTTATTCAGATAATGCTTGAAACATGAAAACACGATTTATTGCTAACGGTATTAACCCAAAATTTTGATCACTGAAAACCTAGTCTACGGAGCTTCTGGTCTAATCTCAGCTGGTTCCGAGCTCCTGAAATTGGGAACCAGTAATCGATTGTTAGAAGAAAAAGAACAAAGTATAAGAAATATTGTATATACAACAAATTTCTTTGAAGCCTTTGCTTTAAAAGAGACATTTATATATGGAAGGCCACCCTTGAAGGTCTGTCTTCATTTTAAAGTCAATGTCTTTTATGAATTGTAGATAGTCATTGGTTTTCGTGTTCTAGGATGCGATTGGGAAAAAAAAGTTTGGTCTTGAATGCCTCTTGGTTTCTTTGTAAGTTAGAAAGGTTTGTCAACGATTCATTCTACTTATCTATTTATACTGCCTAACTCCCCTTTCGGGTATTACTGGCAGGTGATACACTCACAATCCAGATGTTTTCACGTCCCTGAAAGAGAGGCAGTGGCTGAATCCCACTGCTACCCACTTTTACAGCTGGGTAGACTGGGGCTGGCTACTAGGTGTTTTGCCGTCGAACACAGCCCTGTGACTTTTGGGCACGAACCCGTGACCTTTAGATCACGAGTCGAGCACCTTTACCACTCGGCCATCAAGGCAGTCATTTGAAGTCATAATTATGAAATAGAATAACAGCTCAAATTAATTATGTGGTTTTAAAAGATAGTCAATATTTTTGCACACACTGAAAATCTACATATTATAGCTTAGTGTAAAAACATCATAAGTGTGTATTCTTTGTATAGACACATATGATGTTTTTGCACTAAGCTACCAATGTATCCTCTTCTTAATTATTGTGTATGTAGGGAAACTAGTGTTCAGTACAAATCAAAAAATCTTTCTAGTGTGATGAAATTGCATACATTTCAGAGGCCTCTAATTTATATTCAATACAATTTTGTTTTGTTCTGTTGTTTAAATATACTAGAAATTTATCTTGAACGCTACCTCGTTGACCCTTGAAAAATTTTGGAATGCAGTCATCATAAATCTTACAAAAAGAGTGTCCATAAGGACAAAAGAGAAGCAAAATAATAAGTTCAATTTTTGTAATCAATCACCAACAAACAAGGAATAATTTATATGATATCAGGGCTCTGCAGAGTGGGCGACTCAGGCGAAAAAGTCGCCTGGTTTCATAAAACTTCGCCTGATTTGCTGATCAAAGTGAAGTCGAAGTCGCCTGGAATTTTCGAGAAGTCGCCTAGATACGCTAGTCGATAACCAAATCTGGCCAAGTGGCTATAAAAGTAGGGGACAGTGAGCAATTTTACAACTGCCGGTCGGAAGCCCTTTGATCGTAATTCAAGCGTGTATCGATAGTCGCGAGGCCAGCAAATTATCAGAAAGAGGGGTATGTTCTGGCAGCTGATAATCAACATGCTTGCTTCATTCACACCTACGCTGATTTGTTTCGGCAATGCTTTGTATACTAGGCCTATCGGCACTAGAAATCCTTTACCTTCGTTAGTTTTAATTATTTCTGTAAATTAAGTTATCATCAGTCTACGAGATTCACAAGATGAGAATAATGGCTGACATTTACCGACGCCGTGTCATTTACCAGAAGTCAAAATTTTGTTAAAAATTTGAAATCTTGATGAAAAATAATTCTGCCCAAAATCTACGTACAGTAGTAAATTAATTTTCATTAGAATCCTTCAATTTGAACTATCTGGTTTAATTGTAACAAGTGAAGAAAATTATGGCAAACAATTTAAAGGCTGCTACGATCTTTTCCTGAGTTTCTTGTTATGATACATTCTTTCCAAAAACTAAATTTCACTTACTTGTGTTGGTAATAACTCCTTTAAATAACATATTTCCTTTAAAATGGAGCAAATTATCCTGTGTTAACTTTAAACCTCTGCATGTACACAGTCTGGTTTTGTGTACTGAGCAGTAACCCTTACCATTTACACATTATAACTGACTTAATCACAGAGGACCTTTTTGACCAATTAATGACTATTTCTATCCATTTATATGTTATCAGGTAAAGTGGACAGACTTTAACTCATTACCACACACTCCCCCATTTTGACATCTTGAAATGTTTTTATAGGAAACTGTGGAAAAAGGAGGAAATGATTGCAGCAAGCAATTTATCCTTTCCCCACATATTTCTACCCTCTTTGGCACCTTCTTTCTTATTTAAGCTCACTTTGAAATGTCTTATTTAGCTTCTTTCAACTTGTACCAGTCTGAATATTTCTTCTGGTAATGGTTTGATTAAATACATGTTGTTACAATAAAATCTTTTCTCATTTTCTGCTTCAAATAGGAATACTACTCATTTCATTCAGACTGCCTATACACTATTTGCATTTTTTTTATTAGTTGACTTTCTTATCATATATGAATCTATTATGAAATATTGAAAAAAAAAAATCAGAATCAAACTCTTGAATTCTCAAACCTAAAAAATGAAAAATAGAATAGTATTTGTTCACAGGAATAAGATCTTTATTGAGGACTGAAAGGATAAGCAGTATTTTCTATGTTTATTGCATAATACATAATATAAAATGCAGCTATTTGGTTGTAAAACTATTTCATTTTCTGATAGAAATGAGGAATACGCGCAAAAACTAAATTTTTAATGCGATCCACTTCTCCTGAAAGTCTCACCACTTCTCCCCATTTTGAAAAACTTCTCCCAATTCTCAGAGTAGTGAGAAGTGACTTCTCCCCAAATTCTGGGAGTCTGCAGAGCCCTGGATATATCAGGACAATTTTTGTCAAATTGTTGTTGATGGTTGATATAGTGACAAACTTTTACACAAATATTACAGAATTACAAAATCTTTGTCTTTGATAATTTACAGAGCTTTAAATCAATTATATGTTGATTTTTTTGCACTGGCTTTTTCCAGTCGTGGAATTTAAAGATTTGATGGATCCCTCAGACCCTTCTTGTTGATACTTTTGAATGTCTGGAACAAACTTGATGGATTCAAAACTTCATTCCTGCAAGAGTTTCTGGTCCTGTCTCAGATTAGATCAGCCTTAAGTTTGGTCAACTTGTAATGTGTTAAAAAAGATTATACAGATATTTTAGTCACAAATGAAAAAAAAGAAAGTTTCAGTGAAGTTGGCTTTTGAATAATGCCTGGTTACAGTATGATAGGGAGGAGAATTTTATAACTCGAAAAACTCAGATTGGATTAAAGGCATACAAAATACAAAAACAAAACCACAGTAGTTAAATATTTTATAATAGACCTTTTCATGCTCTCACAGGGCATGCCTCAAATCAAATCTCATTAAATGCAATATTTACCTGAGAAAAATGATAATAAAAATAATATTAATAAAGACTTTATTTAACGAGACAGCACAGTTGGGATTAACCAGTCTTCCCTGTGGGCCTCTCAAATATGTACAGAGATTTAACATGTGACAATAAAATCAGACAAAGACATGAATGATATGAAAAACCAATAAATGTAACATGGTTATGTGAAGTTTTGTAGACTTTCCTTTATTGATGTAGTAAAACAATACATGTATCTTGAAGTTATACACTTACACTGATCAGTATTAATGATGAGTTTTAATCCATGACAACATAATGATGCTCTCTGATGCCCTGAAGAAATACAATCATGAAAAACTTTGTGAGAACAGGACAGCCACTCATAACTTGAGAACAGGACAGTCACTCATAACAAGCAGATTTTCCATTTCTCATAATGTTTACTACCCTATTTGGCACAATTTTAACTGTTATCTACAACTTCTTTCACTTTGGACTAGTCTAAAATTTAATCCTCTGGAAAGGGTTAATACATGTGAAACAATATCTGTACAAGTCAAGTTAAGTTTTTGGTATTCAATGTGTTTTTCCCACCAGAGTTCCACCAATTTAGATAGGATGCTTTGAATTTATGAACATTTTCTGAGTCATGTGATTGATTGCGGGAAGTTGATAAATTATCACTATATAATCCTACATAAATTGACTATTTTGAACGAGCTAAAATAAAGTTTAAAAATCAAAATTTGTTGAAAAAAGAATTTCGGCCTGTGAACAGATATATGCAGAAAATATTTTTAAACAACTCCATTTTGGGAATGGGTTAATATTCCTATTGTAGCTTGATTTATTGAACTACTATAGTCATTTTTTTCCCTGGACAGGATCTTGGGATAATCCAACCAAGACTCTACTCAGCACCAAGAAGATCTGATTCGACATTATTTGATGATGGCAGACTGTGTAACAGTACAGCCCTGTGGTAGTGAGTTAGGCCAGGTACCCCAGCATGTAAATGGACAAGAACAAACCAACGAATCAAACACTAACGAGCCATCCATAGATATTATCATAAACAATGTAGTGTGCAGTTTCAGTGTGAAATGCCATCTAAACTTGAAGAGAATTGCCATGGAAGGATCCAATGTTGAATACCACAGGCAGCATGGGGTAATAGAGAAACCTAATGTTACATAGTCTTTCCAGGGCTTCCGTTTGAAGCATAAACCAAGTTTTTTAACCCTCAAGTATATGCAAATGACCTATTTTGACCCACAGAAATTTCTCACAAAGGAGTCAAAATGACCACCTTTGGAGAAATTTCAGAAGATCAAAAAAGGGTTTTAGATAAATGATGTATCTTGTGTACTATTGAACATTTTAATATTTTAAAGTCAGAAAGTGTATTAAAGGTAGGTATTGAATTTTTTTCATGTCACAGAATTTAGTTATTCTTATTCCCTCTCATACACAATTTAATAAAATAGTCTAAAAAGTAGTTTTTCAAAAATCAGAGGTCGTTTATCAGAATAAACCGGGGTACATATATATCCCTTATAGGCCACGTAGGCTGTTTATCTATTATTAGATTAAGCCAAGATAGTTGCAATGATTATTGGGTCGTTCAATTGTTCCTTATTATCGTTGGAATCCCGCATTCAGTTAAACCAGCATCATCATTACGTTATCAGAAATTATATTTGCTAGCTGGTCTTCAGCTGGTCTTCAATTCTGTTAAGATCAGTCCAAAACTGTTGTAAGCGTTAATACGAATATACACACCCTATTTTTGCGAAATAATTGTTGAATAGTTGAAATAATTTAGGACATTGGTTGGGTTGCGCTTGTCAATTTGTCACTTTGGGTCATATGCATATGAGGTCTTGCAGTGTTGATAGCCGAATTCCGTGATATCTAATATAATCAGGACTCTGCCGATTGGGCGACTCAGGCAAAGAAGTCGCCTAGTTTCATAAAACTTCGCCTGAGTTGCTGGTCAAAGCGAAGTCGTCTGGAAAATACGGGAAGTCACCTCGTTATGATCAGATAGGCGATAATCGCATTTTGCCTAGAGGCTATCAAATTGGGACCGTAAATCAATTATGCAACTGCTGATTGGAAGCCCTTTGATAGTAAATCAAGCGTGTATTGATAAACAACATGCTCGTTTTATTTGCGACTCCGGTGATTTGATGGTTGCAGGCCCTTATAAACTGTCGGAATTATAGGAACTTTTTGATATCAAACCCTTTCCCTTCTGAAGTTTCAATCATTTTAGTGGCACATTATGTTTATCTTATCAATATACGAGATTTGTTGCGTACTTTCAAGCAGCGAGAATAATGGCAGATTTTATTACGAACGTCATGTCATTTGCCGTATTTTAAAATTCATAGATAAAAGAAATAAAATCTTTGTCATAAAAAATGATTTTCCCGTAAAACTATTTTAAATGAAATTATTGGATTCTATTTGTCTACTTTGATTTAACAAATAGAAAAACAATCTACGGCTTCTACGATCTTTTCATAAGTAACATTGTTAGGATTTTATCCAGAAATCAAATTTCACTTATCTTGTTTTGGTAATTAATCCATTCAATGACATGAAATCCAAAACACTATAACAAATGGTTCCGTGTTAACATAGTTTCAAATTTAAACCTTCTCTACTCCAGCTGTTATCTTTAATACCCTTTACTTACAATAACTGCAACTCAGTCAAAATGAACCTTTTATTAAATCAATTATTTACAAGCTATTTATCCATTTATTGTTACATACTGGTGAAGTTGACAGATTTTAACCTATTACCACACTATTCCACTTTTTGAATATTTTAAATGGTAAACTTGTAAGAAAAAGAGGAAGTACTTATAGCAGGCGATTTCCCCTTTTCCCACAATATTTCTTACCTTATCTGGTACTTATTTTCTGTTTTGAGCATATTCTGATTTGAAAAATGTGTGGTATGCAACTTTTTTTTTTAAAATTTGGACCAGTCTCGAAATTTTGTTTCTGGTAATGAGTGAAATTAAATAGTAATAATAATATAGTTTTCTCCTTTTCTGCTTCAAATTAAAATCTGATCATTTTTAGGTCACCTGACCGAATGGTCATGGTGACCTATTGCAATCATCGTTTGTCCGTCGTCGTGCGTCTGTCGTCCGTCGTGCGTTGTGCGTCGTCCGTTAACTTTTAAACATTTTCATCTTCTTCTCAAGAACTACTGGGCGGATTTCAACCAAACTTGGTAGAAAGCATCATTGGGGGATGCCAATTCAAGTTTGTGAAAATAGGAGTTCTGGGGGTCATAGGGGCCCAAATAGGGGCCAAAAAGGGGTAATTTTTGGTACTTCTTTAAAAATCTTCTTCTTATAAACCGTTAATGCCAGAGCTTAAATATTTTGTGTGCATGACAACTAGGACAGGTATATTGTAAATTGTGAAATTCATGCCCCTGGGGTCATGTATGGGGCCACACCCAGAGGTCAAAGTTCATCATGTTAAAAAATTCACATTTTCATCTTCTTCTGATGAAGTACAAAGCCAATTTCAAACAAACTTGGTGAAAAGCATCATTTGGTTATGGTTATTCGGATTTGTGAAAATAAAAAGGGTTGGGGGTTAGGGGGCCCTAAAATGGGGACCAAAAGGGGGTAATTTTTGGTAACTTTTAAATATTTCATCTTCTTCTCAAGAACTACTGGGCGGATTTCAACCAAACTTGGTAGAAAGCATCATTGGGGGTTGCCAATTCAAGTTTGTGAAAATAGGGGTTCTGGGGGTCATAGGGGCCCAAATAGGGGCCAAAAAGGGGTAATTTTTGGTACTTCTTTAAAAATCTTCTTCTAATAAACCGTTAATGCCAGAGCTTAAATATTTTGTGTGCATGACAACTAGGACAGGTATATTATAAATTGTGAAATTCATGCCCCTGGGGTCATGTATGGGGCCACACCCAGAGGTCAAAGTACATCATGTTAAAAAATTCACATTTTCATCTTCTTCTGATGAAGTACAAAGCCAATTTCAAACAAACTTGGTGAAAAGCATCATTGTGTAATGGTTATTCGGATTTGTGAAAATAAAAAGGCTTGGGGGTCAGGGGGCCCTAAAATGGGGGCCAAAAGGGGGTTATTTTTGGTATTTTTTAAATATTTCATCTTCTTCTCAAGAACTACTGGGCGGATTTCAACCAAACTTGGTAGAAAGCATCATTGGGGGTTGCCAATTCAAGTTTGTGAAAATAGGGGTTCTGGGGGTCAAAGGGGCCCAAATAGGGGGCAAAAAGGGGTAATTTTTGGTACTTCTTTAAAAATCTTCTTCTTATAAACCGTTAATGCCAGAGCTTAAATATTTTGTGTGCATGACAACTAGGACAGGTATATTGTAAATTGTGAAATTCATGCCCCTGGGGTCATGTATGGGGCCACACCCAGAGGTCAAAGTTCATCATGTTAAAAAATTCACATTTTCATCTTCTTCTGATGAAGTACAAAGCCAATTTCAAACAAACTTGGTGAAAAGCATCATTTGGTTATGGTTATTCGGATTTGTGAAAATAAAAAGGGTTGGGGGTTAGGGGGCCCTAAAATGGGGACCAAAAGGGGGTAATTTTTGGTAACTTTTAAATATTTCATCTTCTTCTCAAGAACTACTGGGCGGATTTCAACCAAACTTGGTAGAAAGCATCATTGGGGGTTGCCAATTCAAGTTTGTGAAAATAGGGGTTCTGGGGGTCATAGGGGCCCAAATAGGGGCCAAAAAGGGGTAATTTTTGGTACTTCTTTAAAAATCTTCTTCTAATAAACCGTTAATGCCAGAGCTTAAATATTTTGTGTGCATGACAACTAGGACAGGTATATTATAAATTGTGAAATTCATGCCCCTGGGGTCATGTATGGGGCCACACCCAGAGGTCAAAGTACATCATGTTAAAAAATTCACATTTTCATCTTCTTCTGATGAAGTACAAAGCCAATTTCAAACAAACTTGGTGAAAAGCATCATTGTGTAATGGTTATTCGGATTTGTGAAAATAAAAAGGCTTGGGGGTCAGGGGGCCCTAAAATGGGGGCCAAAAGGGGGTTATTTTTGGTATTTTTTAAATATTTCATCTTCTTCTCAAGAACTACTGGGCGGATTTCAACCAAACTTGGTAGAAAGCATCATTGGGGGTTGCCAATTCAAGTTTGTGAAAATAGGGGTTCTGGGGGTCAAAGGGGCCCAAATAGGGGGCAAAAAGGGGTAATTTTTGGTACTTCTTTAAAAATCTTCTTCTTATAAACCGTTAATGCCAGAGCTTAAATATTTTGTGTGCATGACAACTAGGACAGGTATATTGTAAATTGTGAAATTCATGCCCCTGGGGTCATGTATGGGGCCACACCCAGAGGTCAAAGTTCATCATGTTAAAAAATTCACATTTTCATCTTCTTCTGATGAAGTACAAAGCCAATTTCAAACAAACTTGGTGAAAAGCATCATTTGGTTATGGTTATTCGGATTTGTGAAAATAAAAAGGGTTGGGGGTTAGGGGGCCCTAAAATGGGGACCAAAAGGGGGTAATTTTTGGTAACTTTTAAATATTTCATCTTCTTCTCAAGAACTACTGGGCGGATTTCAACCAAACTTGGTAGAAAGCATCATTGGGGGTTGCCAATTCAAGTTTGTGAAAATAGGGGTTCTGGGGGTCATAGGGGCCCAAATAGGGGCCAAAAAGGGGTAATTTTTGGTACTTCTTTAAAAATCTTCTTCTAATAAACCGTTAATGCCAGAGCTTAAATATTTTGTGTGCATGACAACTAGGACAGGTATATTATAAATTGTGAAATTCATGCCCCTGGGGTCATGTATGGGGCCACACCCAGAGGTCAAAGTACATCATGTTAAAAAATTCACATTTTCATCTTCTTCTGATGAAGTACAAAGCCAATTTCAAACAAACTTGGTGAAAAGCATCATTGTGTAATGGTTATTCGGATTTGTGAAAATAAAAAGGCTTGGGGGTCAGGGGGCCCTAAAATGGGGGCCAAAAGGGGGTTATTTTTGGTATTTTTTAAATATTTCATCTTCTTCTCAAGAACTACTGGGCGGATTTCAACCAAACTTGGTAGAAAGCATCATTGGGGGTTGCCAATTCAAGTTTGTGAAAATAGGGGTTCTGGGGGTCAAAGGGGCCCAAATAGGGGGCAAAAAGGGGTAATTTTTGGTACTTCTTTAAAAATCTTCTTCTTATAAACCGTTAATGCCAGAGCTTAAATATTTTGTGTGCATGACAACTAGGACAGGTATATTGTAAATTGTGAAATTCATGCCCCTGGGGTCATGTATGGGGCCACACCCAGAGGTCAAAGTTCATCATGTTAAAAAATTCACATTTTCATCTTCTTCTGATGAAGTACAAAGCCAATTTCAAACAAACTTGGTGAAAAGCATCATTTGGTTATGGTTATTCGGATTTGTGAAAATAAAAAGGGTTGGGGGTTAGGGGGCCCTAAAATGGGGACCAAAAGGGGGTAATTTTTGGTAACTTTTAAATATTTCATCTTCTTCTCAAGAACTACTGGGCGGATTTCAACCAAACTTGGTAGAAAGCATCATTGGGGGTTGCCAATTCAAGTTTGTGAAAATAGGGGTTCTGGGGGTCATAGGGGCCCAAATAGGGGCCAAAAAGGGGTAATTTTTGGTACTTCTTTAAAAATCTTCTTCTAATAAACCGTTAATGCCAGAGCTTAAATATTTTGTGTGCATGACAACTAGGACAGGTATATTATAAATTGTGAAATTCATGCCCCTGGGGTCATGTATGGGGCCACACCCAGAGGTCAAAGTACATCATGTTAAAAAATTCACATTTTCATCTTCTTCTGATGAAGTACAAAGCCAATTTCAAACAAACTTGGTGAAAAGCATCATTGTGTAATGGTTATTCGGATTTGTGAAAATAAAAAGGCTTGGGGGTCAGGGGGCCCTAAAATGGGGGCCAAAAGGGGGTTATTTTTGGTATTTTTTAAATATTTCATCTTCTTCTCAAGAACTACTGGGCGGATTTCAACCAAACTTGGTAGAAAGCATCATTGGGGGTTGCCAATTCAAGTTTGTGAAAATAGGGGTTCTGGGGGTCAAAGGGGCCCAAATAGGGGGCAAAAAGGGGTAATTTTTGGTACTTCTTTAAAAATCTTCTTCTAATAAACCGTTAATGCCAGAGCTTAAATATTCTGTGTGCATGACAACTAGGACAGGTATATTATAAATTGTGAAATTCATGTCCCTGGGGTCATGTATGGGGCCACACCCAGAGGTCAAAGTTCATCATGTTAAAAAATTCACATTTTCACCTTCTTCTGATGAAGTACTTAGCCAATTTCAAACTAACTTGGTGAAAAGCATCATTGGGTACTGATTATACAGATTTGTGAAAATTAAAAGGCTGGAGGTCAGGGGTGCCTAAAATGGGGACCAAAAGGGGGTCATTTTTGGTAACTTTTAAACATTTTCATCTTCTTCTCAAGAACTACTGAGGGGATTTCAACCAAACCTTTTTCTAATTCTTTCAAATAAAATCACTTGTCTTGGTGCTCTTTTACTCAGGTGACCGTTAAGGCCCACTGGGCCTCTTGTTGTTAATTCAGACCATCTATATGCTCTTTTCAAATTATTGATCATTATAACTTTTGATAATAGAGATTATAATACCATCTATATATGAAATATTCAAGAAAATATTTTCAGAATCAGATTCCTATATTCTCGAACCCAATGAAAGAAGACAAAAATATTTGTTCACAGGAATAAGATCTCTTTAATAAGGACTGAAAGAAAGGATGAGAAATACTTTAATATTAACTGCATACTATATAAAACAAAATATGCAGCTACTTGGATGTAAAGCTTTTTAGCTCCCCTGAGCATGAAGTGCTCTGGGGGAGCTATTGTGATCGGTCATCGTCCGTCTGTCTGTCCGTCCGTTCACAATTACAAAAAAAACCTTCTCCTCCTAAACTAACCATGGAATTTCAACAAAACTTCACAGAAATGATCCTTAGGTCATGCTCTTTTAAAATACTTCAAAGAATTGAAATCCATGAAGAACTCTGGTTGCCATGGCAAGGGAATGAAAAAACTTAAAAAATCTTCTCCTCCCAAACCATAAGGCCTAGAGCTTTGATATCTGGTATATATCATCAACTATTGACCCTCTACCAAAATACTTCAAAGAATTACTGTATTCTGAAAATTAGCCCTTTTCTTAATGATCCCTGATTTTACATAGAAATAAAGGAGGAAATCTTTAAAAATCTTCTTCTCCCAAACCATAAAGCCTAGAGCTTTGTTATTTGGTACAAATCATCATCTATTGACCCTCTATTCCAAAATACTTCAAAGAATTACCGTATTTTGAAAATTAGCCCTCTTCTGGGCGATCCCTGATTTTACATAGAATTAAAGAAGGAAAACTTTAAAAATCTTCTTCTCCCAAACCATAAGTTTGTAGATATCATAATATATTGACCGTCTACCAAAATACTTCAAAGAATTATCATACTCTGAAAATTAGCCCTTTTCTGTGCGTTTCCTGATTTTACAAATGAATAAAGAAGGAAATCTTTGAAAATCTTCTTCTCCCAAACCATAAAGCCTAGAGCTTTGATATTTGATACATATCATCAGCCATTGACCCTCTACCAAATTACTTAAAAAATTAGCCCTTTTCTGTGCAATCCCTAATTTTAGTTAGGAATAAATAATGATATCTTTGAAAACCTTCTTCTCCAGGGTTAGCTCTGGCTAGAAAAAAGTTGTCGCCATCACTTTTGCCAAATGAAAAAAGTTGGGGCCAAATGAATAAAGTTAGGGCCAAATCCAGAAGGTGTTGGTGCTAAAGTCGAACATTTCTTAACTGCACATTTATTTTCTTAACTTATATTTTGTAAAATAAACAATATAAATATTAAAAAGGTTGTAAACATGGTAATTCATTCGTAATTTAGTCTTGAATGAATGTAGCTAAGTCACACACCTACAATGAGATGACTCATCCTCAATTAGTGCTTTCAGTGCTTTCTTTGATTAGAAAATGGAGACTTTGATGAGAAAAATAGAGAGAAGGAAATAGTAATAAGCCTTATATAATATGCCTGATTTGATAATAGAATAACGTAGACATCTGTATTTTAAAAATAAATCAGTTTAAGGATGAACATTCTTGGGTACGAATGAACAAAAAATAATTGGTTCGTCTGCTTTTAGGACAGTAGAAATCTTGAAATTTCTGTCAAATTTTGACAAACTGCAACTGTTACTTTCAACAGCTTATCAGAATATCCTTCTTATAACCCATGAATGCTGATTAATAGTTTAAGCAAGGATTCGCGGTAGCGGTGCGGAGATTAGAAACTGACTGAAACTGTCAGCAAAAATATACGAAAATATGCACGAATACGGCAGTTGTATTCATCAAGAAAAGGCAAGTGGTGGCAAGTGGTGGCCAGTTTGATTACATTTATGTTAAAGAGAGCCAATTTATGCGGATAAATGAGGTCTTCCAATGTATTCTCTGATAGCCATCATTTTAGAAGTTTGACCTAGTCATCCCTAAAACTAAGTCACGCCCTCAACACAAAATCAATACAACCCGCCAACCAATGAGCACATTTCATAAATCTGATTTGCTATCAATCAGAACTGTAATTAAATTTGACAATGTGTCGGTCTTGTGTCAGACTCGATGACATAATTGACCCGATATACAAGCATTTGAGCAATTATACACACTTAGCCCTCGGCCTTGATTTCCGGAGATTAGTCAAAGTAAAAGTATGTATAAAAAAAACTTTTCATATTTTATTTTGGCGCCACAAACTTTCGCCATATGGAAAAAACTTGCGCCAGAATTTTATTTTTGTCGCATTTTGCGACAATGGCGACCCTGTTCTCCTTTGACCATTAGGCTTACAGCTTTTATACTTGGTATGTATTGATGTCTATACTTCAAAGCATTACCATATTCAGGAAATAAGAGCTATATGGTGGGATCATCAATATACCTAGGATTAAAAGAGAAATCTGTAAACATCTTCTCCAAAATAATTAGACAGAGGGCTTTGCCATTTTGTTTATATCATAAAGCCACGAACCATCATACTCAGTGTAGCGATTTAGGACCATCATGGTCCTCTTGTTTTTATTTTCCTATAGAAAAAAGGAATACAGACAAAAATTTGCTAATTAACATGATCCACTTCTCCTGAAAAAAGTCTCATTACTTCTCCCTATTTTGAAAAACTTCTCCCAATTCTCAGACTAGGGAGAAGTCACTTCTCCCCATATTCATAGAGTCTGCAGAGCCCTGATAATATGGGATTCTGCTGAATCTTTCCTATATAACAACAAAATCAACTTTAAGCCTATCAGATTACTGCAAAGATAACATCTGACTAAACTTTAAGCATGTTTTGGCAACTGACCATTTTTTTTTTATCTTGGTTTCAGAAACACCGATACCTCACTTTTAGCAACCAATTTCTTAAGCAACCACCTTTTGGCCATCCCATAACCCACTAATACTCAATCAGGCTTTTTATGCCCCTCAATTAAGAAAGATTCCAGTAAAATTGCTGAAAATGTAGAACTTAATGGTATTGAACAATTTCTTCATTTCCCACAATGTTTTCAGCACAAATAACCAAGTTACTTTAACCCATTACCACAAGGCAAATTTTAGACTGGTCCAAATTGAAAGGACTTGCAGACGACAATTAAAAGTTCTTGAAATTTAAGAATTTTTCAACTCTTTAGATAGAAAACATTGTGTAAAATGAAGAAATTGCTTGTTACAAGCAATTTCTTCATTTTACACAATATTTTCCAATTTTTTTCTTGGGGGCGTCCAAAAGCGTCACTGTGTGGGAATGGGTTAAATTTTTACTGCTCGCTTTTTACATGTTCCACTTTAATATATGATTTTGAACTTCTGTAGACAAGGATGTTGTCATGAAAAAATTGTATTTTCTTCTTCATTGTTTCAGATGTTAAATATGAGAATAAGAAGACCTTATACAACTGCAAGTGTTTGGTCATCTGGCAAAATAACAGTTACTGGTGCATTGAGGTATATATCTCACAATGCTTTATAACCCATTCCCACACAATCCTGTTTCCTTAACCCTTTCCTGTTCAAATACGGGATTTTACGTTCCTGTAATTTTATACTTGAGAAAACATTGTGGAAAAAGAAGAAATTGCTTGTAACAAGCAATTTCTCCTTTTTCCACAATATTTTCTACCACATAGGATGGGTTCATTTCAAATAGCATCCAGTTGTCATTGTTGTCTGCAACCTCTTTCAATTTGGACAAGACTAAAATTTCCAAAAACGGGAAAGGGTTTATTATCCACCCAAGAAAAAGGCTTTGAAAAACATTGTAAAAAAATGACAGGCAATTTCTTAATTATCCACAATGATACTTTTCCAAAAATACAAAGAATTCCATCAATTTAAAATTGATGTCCTTGAAAAATGTACTTGTCCTCAAGAAGAAAAGCCCATGTCATACAAGTTAGGCATGGAAATTCCACACCCCTGTGTAGTGTTTCTTGTTAAGTTTACTCAGTACAAGACCTAGCTTTAGATGAACAATTATCATCACTAAAACTGGTAATTCCATGTACGGAACTTAAGCTTATTTGAATAAATGAAACTTGTCATTACTGTTGTATATGAAAATCCACAAACTGAAGGCTTTTTTAGTTTTAACACATTTCAACACACTGATTCCTTTTACGCCCTGAAGAAATATGACCGTGGAAAACTTTGTGGGAAAAGGAGAAATCAATTATAACAATGTTTCCTACCCTATTTGGTACATGTACTTATTTTCCAATTTCAGATGTCATATTCTGCTTCTTTTAATTTACACCAGTCTAATATTTTGTTGTCTGATAATGAGTTAGCTGAAACATGTTGGATTTAAAGCTATACCAGGTAAATACTTGAGAAAAGTAACTATACTGGCTGTATCCAATCATGGCTGTCAAAGAATCGAATGACCATTCAAATCATTCATTTACACCGGAAATGAACTTTGAACTCTGACATTGGCCAACATGGTTCAAACAGGTCTTGAATAACCCTTGATTTTAGTCTTTGCTTTATAAAACCCTTTAAAATGGGTAGCAGCCTTGTAAAACCTTTGAAACCGCAAAAAAGTTCCTAGAAACCCCTTGAATCTGTTTGCATGGTTTGAATCCTTAAAAAGCCCTTGAAAATTTCAAACGAAATTGTGTATAAACCAAGCTGTTTTGACTACATTTAAGTCACCAATCAACATCTTTCCTTTTACATTACATGCTGTTGGCCATAATGTTTGCAAAAAATAGAGCTGTTTGATATGGAAGTGGAACTTTTTGTCAGAGTTAGTGGGCATTGCCAGTAGGGTCAGTGGGAAAGCCAGAGATCCATCATTTTAATTCAATTTATGTCAATCTGAATTAGACAAAAGCCAAAGGCTTGTTGGAGGCTTAATTTGTCTTTGACATCTGCAATTGACCAATCGATGGCTGTCAATCAAGGAATCAACCGACCAATCAAAGAATTTATTCAGCCCGGACCTGAGCTTATCAACTCCGACACTGGCCACCATTTTATTAGCTCGGCTGTTTTCGGGGAAAACCCGAGGTATTGCAATAGCCTCTGTGTCGTTGTCGTCTTTGGCGTCGTGCGAAAACTTTGACAATTTGTGATATCTCTGGTTGTACTGAAGGCATTCACTTGAAACTTGGCACACATGTTCACTATCAAAAGAGGAACCTATACTATCAAGATGGATTACTCTAGATGCATTTTGTGTGGATTATGCCACTTTTTCAACTTACATTTTTATCCACTATCATGCACCCAACAGCCGAGCGTGGGCACCCATAGGTGGTGCTCTTGTTTACCTTTATTATTGGTTTGGCGACTTAAATATCATAACTACAGCTTATTCAAGATGTATTTGCGACGTTAATGTCACCAACCAACCAATTTATTTTTTGTTACATGCTACTGGTCATAAATTTTGTAAGTAACACTGTTAAAAATCGAAGTGGATATTCCTGTTGGAGTTAATGGGCAGGGCCTAGGTAGTCAGTGGGCTGGGCCAGCGATTGATCATTTAGCTAGGCACAACATTGTATTGAAACTAATTTCAGGTCTTACAAGTTTTGTAAAATCCTACTATTTCTCTTTTCTTCATAGTGAACAAGATTCCAAGACAGCAGCCAGGAAGTTTGCAAGAAAAATTCAGAAGATGGGCTTTAATTGTAAATTTTGTAATTTCCGAGTAGTCAATGTCCTTGGGACCTGTAGCCTACCATTTGAAATAAACATCACAGCTTTTTCACAAGGCAGGAAAGAGGCTAGGTAACAGCTTTGAATTGTTAACCATTCGCACACAAAAAATTTTAGATTTTCCAAAAATTCAGAGAAGTTGCAGACGACAATTTTAAGTTGATGAAATCTTTAAAATCTTTGTCTTTATGTATTGAAAACATTTTTGATAATGAAGAAATTGCTTGTAACAAACTAGTTCTTCATTTTCACAATGTTTTCCAAAGCTTTATATCAAAGAGGCGTTTTAAAGTGTAACTGAGTGGGAATTGGTTAAATTATTAACCCATTGCACTCGACAAAATTTTAGACTGGCCCAAACGCAAAGAAGTTGCAGATGAATATTTATTATTGATGAAATTTAAAAAAATCTTTGACTTTTGGGGTAGAAAACATTGTTCATAATGAAAAAAACATGTAACAAGCAATTTTTTCATTTTCCATGTAGTTTTCTGCAGTGGTTTTCTTTAGGGGCATCAATAAGGGGGATGTGTGGAAATGGCCAGGGCTCCCGCTGCCGATCGCCAATGGGGCCAAATGCGACAAAATAAAAATTCTGGCCACAAAATCGGCGAATTGGCGATTTTACTGGCGACAACTTTCAAAATAAGGCAAAGGGATGTTGAGTCCATTTAAACCATTTCATACAATAATGTTCCGTGAAGAACTCTGGTTTCTACTGCAATCAAGGTAGAAATCCTTTCAAAAATCATTTTCCCTAAAGCTTTTCATTTGATTTCTTTGTTCTATTGCTGAAATGTTCCTTGCCTCATGGTCTACCTAGTTCAATAAAATTATTTGGATTCGTCAAAAAGTACAGTTTTTATGGGATTGGCTTTAGCTCCATATATACAATAAATGTGTAGTTGTTACATTGCACTGAACCCATCACCAGATGACAAAATTTGAGACTGGTCCAAATTGAAAGGAGTTGCAGACATCAATTTAAAGTTGGTGAAATTTTAGATTTTTTCAACTTTCAAGGTAGAAAACATTGTGTAAAATGAAGAAATTGCTTGTACAAAGCAATTTCTTCATTTTATACAATGTTTTCAGAAATTGTTGTTCAGTGGGAATGGATTATAATGGTGGAAGGGAACAGCACATACTATTTTGTAAACTACTGATAAGATCTAGCACTTTACTTATTGGAGGTCCAAATTCTGTGGTTTTTGCCCAAACAAGGGAGTATAAATTTTTGCCTAACATTATGCAGTCATTATCCTTTCACGATGAAGGATTGAATTTCTGCTCTATGAAATTTAAAAGAAAAACCCAGTATTTAACACATTAACACACAACAAAATTTTGGTCCAAAATGGTCCAAATTGACAGAAGATGCGGAACCTTAATTTTAAGTTGGAATTTTAACAATCTTTATTTTTATTGGTAAAGAACAACATGGAAAATGAAGAAATTGCTTGCAATAAGCAATTTCTCCATTATCAACAATCCTTTTCTTAGTATATTTTGGAGTGTGAAAAAGTAGGATTGTATGGGCATTAGTTGACCCATTACCAGACAACAAATTTTAGACTGGTCCTAATCGACAAGTGGAAAAAAGAAGTTTATATAAGTCAATGAAACTTAATAGACTTGATAGAAATCATTGTGGAAAATAAAAGAAAGTACAAAATTCAGGACTATTATGGGCAGGCTTTTTAGCTCACCTGAGCAGGAAGTGCAAGTGAGCTATTGTGATCGGTCGTTGTCAATTGTCCGTCAGTCTGTCCCTCCGTCCACAATTTTTTTTAAAAATCTTCTCCTCCTACATAAAAAGGCCAATCAATCTGAAACTTTGCAGAGATGTTCCTTGGGTGAAGTTCTACAAAAGTTGTTAAAAGTATTTAATTCTATGAAAAACTCTTGTAACTGCGGCATTTGAAAATGGGAATCTTTAGTAAATCTTAAAATATCTTCTACTCCTAAACCAATAGGCCAATCAAGCTGAAACTTTGCAGGGATGTTTCTGGGGTAAAGTTCTACTAAAGTTGTGAAAAGAATTTAATTCTGTCAAAAAATCTGGTTTTTACGGCATTTGAAAATGGGAAATTTTAGTAAATTCTTAAAGATCTTTAAAAATGTTCTCCTCCTAAACCAGTAGGCCAATCAAGCTGAAACTTTGCAGGGATGTTCCTTGAGTGAAGCTCTTCAAAAGTTGTAAACGAATTTAATTCTATGAAAAACTCTTGTAAACTGCGGCATATGAAATTGGGAAATTTTAATAAATCTTTGTTGTTTTTCCATAGACTACAAGGCCAAAGGCACTTATATTTTATATAGAGCTTAATCATATGGTTCTCTATCAACTTTTAAAATATTTAATCTCTGGGGTCAAAAATGGCCCCACCCCTGAGGTTCGAAGTTTGGAATTTGCTTAATTAGAGCAATTTCAAAAGACCTCTCCTCTTAAACTTTAAGGTCTAGTATATTCATATTTGGTTTGTAGCATAACTAGATGGTTTTGTACTATATCACTAAAAGTTGCCCTCCTAGGGTCAGAAACGGCCCTGCCCAAGAGGTCCAAAATTTGGAAAACACCCAATTAGAGCAACTGCAAAAGTCTTTTCCTTCTAAAATATAAGGTGAAGGGCATTCATATTTGATATGTAGCATGACTAAATAATTTTGTACTATTTTACAGGAAAATATGCTCTTAGGATAAAAAGTGTCCCTGCTCCTGGGGTCGAAAATTGCGTAAATGGCATTGAAAGAAATCTTCTTCTTAAATATAGGTCCTAGAGCATTTACATTAAAAACATAGGATAACATTATTGTTATCTATCATGTTTATATCCTTTGGACAAATATGGACCTTCCCAAGGCATCTAAATTATGAAAAACGCTCAATAAGAGCATGTTCAAATATCTAACTCTCCCAATGTATAAGTTGTAATGCATTCATATTTGATTTATAGTATATCCAGTTTGTTCTCTACCAAGGTTGCTAAAATTACACCATAGAAGTTGCAGACAATAATAAGAGTTTGAGTGAAATCTAAATACAAAGAAATCCAGGGTAGAAAACACTGTGAGAAATGGAGAAATTGCTTGTAACTCCCTTTCTCACAATGCATTTTAAAACCTATTTCCACTGAGGATGACAAACTCTGGGATAGTTTGGTAATGGATTAAACTATAAAGCCAAGGGCATTCTTTTTATTGTAAAGCATTACTGGATTGTTTTGTACAAAGTCCAAAATCTTATATTTATTTATTTTGCTCAAGTTGTGTCTTTTTTAGACAAAAAAGTACTGTAATTTGCAGATGCCCCAGGTAAGCGATTTAGGATCATCATGGTCCTCTTGTTTTTCCATGTTTGGCAAATACATGGAGTTGTTGGATTATGTTTGTTTTATGGTGTAAGAGGGACAACTTGCTATTTCTTAATATTGTCATACAAATGGAATAATCCATTTTACCTTAGATCAAACATGCACTGGTGGTGATTACAAAAAAATAAGAAAAATTTGGTCCATAGAAGAAATGGGGAAAAGCTTAATCAACCAGACAACAAAACTTTATAATTAAGATTATGAAATTGATTGATGTTGCAGGTAGCAATTTCTATCTTATAAAATTTTTGTAAATGTTTGTCTTAATGGGTAATGAACATCATGGAAATGAACTACATTGTATGGATGGACATATTTCAGCCAGTTGAGCAACACAGGCCCTCTTGGGCCAATTGTCTTTGTTTCAAAACATGGTATTTATCTGATGTGATGGTGTACTAATAGCTGAATTAAGGTACTGATTTCAAAGTGATTACACTGTATTACACAATTTCATTTGAAGAGTATAATTGCCATTCATTCAAGAGGGCCTAACAACAAGATGATTGATCCAAAAATTATTAAACTGTAAATTTATTAAAGTATGTTTTCGTTGCATAGATCTTCAGAAAATCATTGGCTTAAACCATTACCAACAGAAACATTTTGGAGGAGTTGCAGACAATGATTTAAATATGCAATTTTAGAATCATTCAACTATCTGGGAAGAAAACATTGTGAAAAATGTAGAAATTGCTTGAAATAAGCAATTTCTTCATTTTCCACAATGTTTTCCTGAGTAATTTTTTTCTGAGGGGCGTCTGAAAGCGTCATTGAGTGGGAATGGGTTAATCACCTTAATTTAACATTACAATGAATGCTTTTTGCTATATGATTGATATCCTTTTTGTCTCAATTAACATCATGTGCTCTTCGGCAAATGCTCCTTGTAATGTTAATATTGTGTATTTTGCTGTAAGAATGTTATTCTTAATGCAATAAATGAATACATATGTAACAAATTTGATTGCTTAAACCATTACCACATGACAAAATTTTAGACTAGTCAAACTTGAAAGAGGTTGCAGACAACAACTCAAAAGTGTGCTTAACTTGAGTAACAAGTGCTAAATAGGGTAGAAATAATGTGGGGAAAAGGAGAAATTACTTATGACCAGCAATTTCTCCTTTTCCCTCAGATTTTTATACCTCTATATATTCTCTATATACATGTATACTTAAAAATGTGTGCTAATGGCTTAAGTCTTTTAAAGACTATGATTATTACCCAAAGATAGGCATAGGATTATTGTCATCTGTAATTCCAACATTTTGCACTCTTGTTTTCAATCAAAATTTGATATACCATTTGAAAAGTATTATGAGCTTATCATAGGCATCACCATGACATTTTGGATGGATTTCAAAATAGTGCGTCACAATCGGTTCACATCATGAGCTGATGTACCATTTAAAACAAATTTTAAGTTCAAGGTCGTGGTAAAATGTTGAATTTAGTATACTCAGAGCATAACTCCTGCATCTGTCATAAATATTTGTCATTTTTCGCGAGAGAATTTTCCTTTTCATCAAATTTTTGAAAGCTCCAAATTAAAAGCCATGGCCGGCCACAGCCATGATGCAGTTGGTAGCATGTCAGACCCTCAATCATGAGGGCCAGGGTTCATGGTCTAGGTCCAAGCTGTTAAAACCATTCCAACACAGCAAAATTTTAGACTGGTCCAAATTGAAAGAGGCTGCAGACTACATTTTCAAGTTGATGGAATTTTGAATTTTTTCGTCTTTTTGGATGGAAAACATTGTGAATAATGAAGAAATTGCTTGATACAAGCAATTTCTTCATTATCCACAATGTTTTCCAAAGCCTTTTTCTAGAGGGGCGTAAAAAGGAGGGATTGAGTTGGAATGGGTTAAAAGTCACAAAGACAAAGCGCATTCGATATATTGAATCTAACTAAACCATTTTCACATTTAGAAAGGGTGATGCCAACTTCCAAAGATGAATTTACAAAGTAACCTTTATTGTACATGACAAATTTAGTAGTTATCAGCATTCCATTAATGCATAAAAACCCAATTAAACATTATGACAAGCTTAAACGATTGAAAAATCCTTGTGGCAAATGAAGATCTACTTTTGCTATAAAGTTTCCTTATAACACGTCAGACTATCAATCTAGAGGTCCCGGGTTCGGTCCCCGACGGCGGCACTCATCTTTTCCAACTATCTGTCTCTCACCAATGGGTCAATAATCTTAGACCTATGTGGGATAGCAGCTGGAGGCTAGGAAAGGATATAATGGTAGTACTGGTGTGAGAAATACCAGGAATCCATTGTTAGGTACTCCAGCGCAGCAATGACTGAAAAACTGTTAAAAGCCATGTTAAACCCCATTCAACCAACCAAACTAAAACTACATTTAAGGTTTTATATTTTCTATAGTAGTTAGGACACTGAGTTACGCCCAGGGCTTACTTACAAGTTAAAAGATCCTAAAGCTACACTGAAACTTTGTAATTCTATCGTAATTACAAGCCTGAATTACATCCTGGGCTTACCTTCAAGTTAAAAGATCATAAAGCTACATTAAAAATCTTTGTTATTATTTTGTAGTTACGCGTCTGAATTACACCTAGCAGTTACCTTCAAGTCTAATGATCCTAAAGCTACATTAAAAATCTTTGTTAATGTTTTGTAGTTACAAGTCTGAATTACATCCAGCAGTTACCTTCAAGTTTAATGGTCCTAAAGCTAGATTAAAAATCTTTGTTAATGTTTTGTAGTTACAAGTCTGAATTACATCCAGCAGTTACCTTCAAATTTAATGATCCTAAAGCTAGATTAAAAATCTTTGTTAATATTTTGTAGTTACAAGTCTGAATTACATCCATGACTTACCTTCAAGTTTAATGATCCTAAAGCTAGATTAAAAATCTTTATTATTATTTTGTAGTTACAAGTCTGAATTACATCCATGACTTACCTTCAAGTTTAATGATCCTGAAGCTGCATTAAAAATCTTTGTTATTATTTTGTAGTTACAAGTCTGAATTACATCCATGACTTACCTTCAAGTTTAATGATCCTGAAGCTACATTAAAAATCTTTGTTATTATTTTGTAGTTACAAGCCTGAATTGCACCCAGCAGTTACCTCGAAGTTTAATGATCCTCAAGCTACATTAAAAATCTTTGTTATTCTATTTTAGTAATGAGCCTGAATTACACTTAGGAGTTACCAATAAGTTAAATGATCATAAAGCTCAATTAACCCATTCCTACACAGTGACGTTATTGGACGCCCCTTCAGAAAAACAATCAGGAAAACATTGTGTCAAATGAAGAAATTACTTGTAACAAGCAATTTCTTAACACTATGTTTTCTACCCAAAAAATTGAAAAGATAAAAGAAATCATAAACTTTCATCGCCTGCAAGTCCTTTGAATTTGACTGGTCTAAAATTGTGTTGTCTGGTAATGGGTTAAAAAATCTTTGTTCTTCTATTGTAGTTACAAGCCTGAATTACACCCAGGATTTACCTACAAGATAAATGATCCAAAAGCTACATTAAAATTATTGTTCTTCTATTGTAGTTACGAGCCTGAATTACATCCAGGAGTTACCTACAAGTTAAAAGACCCAAAAGCTACATTAAAGATTTTTTCTACTGGTAGTATAACTGTTACAGGTTTGTTACATTATTATTGTACATTGCTTAACCCATTCCAACTCAACAAACGATATTTTCAAGTTGGTGGAATTTAAATTTTCTTTGTCTTTTTGGATAGAAAACATTGTGGATAATGAAGAAATTGCTTGATTCAAGCAATTTCTTCATTTTCCACAATGTTTTCCAAAGCTTTTTTCTTGAGGGGCGTAAAAAGGAGGGCTTGTGTGGGAATGGGTTAATGATAATTTCCTTTCTGTTCATTTCACTCAAAAAAATCTTGAATTTCATGCCATTTTTGAAGTGTTACCAAAACTTACAAAAACCAGTCTTTCACTTAATGTGATAAATATAAATATGCTTCAGTTGTGCATAAATGGAAAGTAAATCAATCTTACAAGAAAAATAAACAAATATTCTTTATTTTTTATGTGAAAATAGACAAAATATTGGGTTTTTAGGTAAATTCTTTATAGCACTTCATTTTGCACTTGAATTATGTGGCAACTAAATGACCTCATCAGTGTTTTTGTTCCTGCATAGAGGACATTCAATAGAGTGCAATAAAAAGAATGCAAGGCTAAATCGACCAAAACAGTGTGTCATTATTTTCATGATTTCAATATTTTTCCATGAAATTATCGAGTGATAAACTTCTGAGGAATTTCAATAATCTGCCAGAAGGCATTAACCCTTTCCTGTTTTGTTTTTTATTTTAGACTGGTCCAAATTCAAACATATTACAGATAACAATTTGAAGTCGAATGTATTTAAAAAAATAATCATTCAGTAGGGTAGAAAATAATGTTGAAAAAGAAGAAATGGCTTGTTATAAGAATTTTTTTCTTTTTCAACAAGGTTTTCTGAAGTATAAAAACAAATGGATGTAAAAACCAGGGATGAAACAGGAATGGGTAAAAGAAACACTGTATATTTTTCAGCTCCAAGAGTTGCCAATGTAGAAACAGCAATACAACACATATATCCATTAGTGTCCGAGTTTAATGTTAGACCAAGAGTTATTCAACCTAAAGTCTATCGTCGAAATATTAACAATTATCGAAAAGATTTAAATGATGACGATGATGACTCGGAACTTTACAATACAAGTGAAGAAGATTACGACAGTGATGGATCAATCTGAACAAATGATAACTTTATGAAATTTGAAAATAAGCCAGTGGTTTATTTTTGTGCGGATTTTTGTACAACACAGGGACAATGACAAGACAATAGATTTACCCTTTACTGTATTGCAAAATTTTAGACCTGTCTAAATTCAAAAGTTTTGCTGACAGCAATTTAAAGTGTTTTTTAAAATAATCATTCGAAAGGGTAGAAAATATTGTGGCAAAAGGAGAAATTGCTTGTTACAAGCCATTTCTTCTCTTTCCACATTGTTTTCCCAAGTTTCAAAGCACAGGGATGTGAAAACCAGAGTTTGAATAGGAAAGGATTAACCCTAGTCATACTGATCCCGGAATATTTCTACTTTGGCAGGAGGCATAGACAAAGATCAGCTTGCACACATATTTATAATGCAATTTATTCAGCATAACAAGGGTTAAGAATAATGCTTTAGCTATCCCCAGATAATGAAGTTCTGCATTAGTGACTGAATTGATAGTTTTTTATTTGAAAAGTGGAATATGCCTTGAATTTGGATGTTGTTTGTTGTGTAATAAGGGTAGAAAACATTTGTAACAGGAGAAAATGCTGCTTACAAGCACACCCATTGTTTACCTTGATATTTTCCTTTACTCTTTACAATATTGAAATTTAGGTACCAGGTATTATTCTGAGAGGAAACTGACAACTGTCTCACTACTCAATATATAATTTGAAAAATATTACACTATAATCAAGAGTCAAGAAAGTACTTGTAACTATTGTTTTAGTGTTCTTAAGTGTATGTATCTTTTCCTAATACTGTGCATTTCAAAACGGAGTTGTCTTGAAAAAAAAATTAGTATGCCATTGAAAAGCAAAAAAAGTCTTGTTACAACCTTTTTTTCTTTTCCCAATATTTTACTGTAACATTGTTGAATTGATCATACCTGTGTGAACATAGTTTGTGAGGGATATACTAGAATCATCTGTGGGCCGTCATTTGGTTTGCTCACAAGATTTTGCAGAGTTATTGCCCCTCTGAAGGAAATATAGGGGTTGGAGTGTGCATCACTGTTGGTGAGAGTTATTCTAGTTTCGAATTATTTAAGAATGAGTTAGTATGTATAGGTAGAGAAAAGCAAGAGAGCTGTTTAGTTTTGTTGTTTTCATCAGATGATGTCAATTTCAAAAAGGCCATGGGTTTGAATTCAAAGGTTTACAGCTTAGTTTCCTTAATTCATTACCAGACAACAAAATTTTGGACAGATCTAAATTGAAAGAACTTTCAGACAAAATTTTTAGTTTATAAACTGTTATTCTTTGTGTCTTTAAGGAAAGGAAAAATTGATGGAAATGAAGATACCGCTGGTCAAAAGCAATTTCTTCTATTTCCACAATGATTTCCAAAGCCTTTTTCTGAAGGGTCATAAAAAAGTGGCATCATTTGGGAATAAGATATCCTTTAGCAATAGTAACAATACATTTTTTAGTTCACCTAAGCACAACATGCTCAAGAGGAGCCTTTAGGAGCTCAGTCCATCATCCAAGGGGTTGTCCGTCATCCATCGCTAACAGTTTCTTTAAACATCTTCTCTGCCAGTGGGCAAATTGGGCAAAACTTGGCGGGAGTGTTCCTTTTCGAAACTTGTTTATGAAATTTTGATTCACAAGAAATGTGGGCTTGGCAAGGCCAGACTTATCAGACTTAGAGAAATCAAGGAATAATTCTTCAAAAACCTTCTCCTCCTAAACTACTCCGCCAATTTGGACCAAATTTTGCAAGGATATTCCTTGGGTGACCCTTTTCAAAACTTACATGTTGTCAAGCCAACTTATGATCAATGTGACATAGCTGCCACATAAACTTTAAGATGCTGTCTGCCACTTCTTTCAATTTGGACCAAACTTTTGTCTGGTAATGGGTTAAAAGTCAGGACCATAACTTATATATTTATGGATAAATATCATTTCAAATTTGCACTGTTGTCCCCATTACGAATGAATTTGCTGTTTAAAACATTTGGTCACTGACGTGCAATATGTCGTAACTGCAGCTTTAATAGAGCTGTAGTTATGACGTTTGCACACCCTACAAAGATTTGTTTTGCTAGGTCAAATTTTTAGGGACTTGAAACTAATTAGCCTTGGATAACCATTCTAGTTGGGAAAATGTAACTATCTTGCCCTTTACAATGGTTTGTTTTTGTCATGTAAAATAATGAGCTTTAATAAAACAGTTTGTTTATTCATTAAATCTCAACCCATTACTAGAGAGCCAAATTGTAGACTGCTCAAAATTGAAAGTAGTTGCAGACAACAATTTAAAGCTTATGAAATTTTGGATATTTTTATTCACTTTGGAGTAAAAAATATTGTGGATAATGAAGAAATTTCTTGCCACAAGCAATTTCTTCATCTTCCACAATGTTTTCCAAAGCTTTTTTTCTTGGGGCCATTGAAAAAAGTCACTGAGTGGGAATGGGTTAAGCTAGAAATGTCTCTTTTGAAATGTGAGACCTTTGATTAATGTGAGAGTTATCAACCTTTGACCTTTTTCTACACAATCCTGCTTTTAGAAGTCCATCAAGAAAAAGAGATTTTGGAAACATTGTCAAAATGAAATTTTTGTTACCACAATGTTTTCTACTCAGAAACACAAAAAATTGAAAATTCTATCAGCTTGAAATTGTTGTCTGCAACTTCTTTCAATCTGGAGCACTTTGATATTTTGTTGTCTAGTAATGGGTTTAAGTTTATATGTTAAGCATTGGACTGCAGAATCATGCAAATAAAAAATATGGTACATGTTTTACCCTTTCCTATTCAATCCCTGTTTTTTATGATTGAATAATTGAGAAAAAATAGTAGAAAAAGCAGAAATTGCTTGTTACAAGCAATTTCTTCTTATTCCACAATATTTTCTACCCTGCTTTATGGTTATTTGTCAACTTAAATCCTATTCAAATTTTCTTCTGCAAAATCTTTGAATTTGGACAGGTGTTGATTTTTGTAAAACAAGAAAGGGTTAACAGTTGTAACAGTAGATACAAGAAAATGTTTCTGCAACTGTTTTGAGGTGGAAATCTAATGCCTATTACTGTTAGCTGATTATGTTCTGTGTCACATTATGAGCCAATTAAAAGAATTCATATGAAAGGTTTCTGCTTATAGTTCCTATACCAGAATACATGAACATCCCATAAAACAAACTAAATCCGACTTAACCCTTTCCCGTTCAAATACAGGATTTTACGTTCCTTTGATTTATTCTTGAGAAAACATTGTGGAAAAAGAAGAAATTGCTTGTAACAAGCAATTTCTCCTTTTTCAGCAATATTTTCTACCACATATGATGGTTTCATTTCAAATGGCATCGAGTTGTCATTGTCGTCTGCAACCTCTTTCAATTTGGACTAGTCTAGAATTTTCAAAAACGGGAAAGGGTTAAGTGCTGAGAAGCCTTTGTCATATACATGAGCAGATAAAGGGATGGATGGATCAAAGCTCTTGGCATTTCTGTTTGGGAGACAAAGATTTTTTCAAGATTTCACTATACAAGCCTATGTTAAACTTGTGACGTCCAACAGATGATGCTACATACCATACATCAAAGCCCTAGGCCTTTCTTTTTCGGAAAATAAGATTTTGAAAGTTTTCAACATAAAAGCCCATGTTAAATTTGTTACATCCCAGAACAGGCTGAATCTAATCTGGGATCATTATTTATTTAACCTTCATTGAGGTCCATCAAATGCTACATATAAAATATCAGAGCTGTGGGTCTTATGGTTTGGTAAGGATTATCACCGTTATTATTATGTAAGCTTATGCACCACACCCCCCTTGCTGACCTTTGCCCCCTCCCCCAGCCCAGCCATTCCTTGAAAGATTTTTTGTACATAATTCAAAGTGCTATCCCTGAATACTCTAAATACAAACTGTGAAACTAAATTTCACAGAAATGATCCTTGGGTGACCCTCTATCAGATTCCTTTAAAGAATTTTGATCTGATGAAAAACATGGGTTTAATTGTGGGGCTTATCTCCATATATGGTGAAACCATTAAAAATCTTCTCAGAAGCCAATTTATGGATTTCAACTAAATTTTACAGGAATGATCCTTGGGTGACCCTCTATCAGATTCCTTCAAAGAATTTTGATTGGATAAAAAACATGGCTTTAATTGGCGGGGCTTATTTCCATATATGGTGAAACCACTAAAAATCTTCTCAGAAGCCAATTTATGGATTTCAACTTAATTTCACAGGAATGATCATTGGGTGACCCTTTATCAGATTCCTAAAAGAATTTTATCGGATGAAAAACATGGATACATGGGCAGGGCTTTTCTATATATATATATGGTAAAACCATTAAAAATCTTTTTTTAAAGAAACCAATAAATGGATTCCAACCAAATTTTACAGGAATGCTCATTGGGTAACCCTTTATTTTGATCAGATGAAAAACCTGGCTTAAATGGGCAGGGTTTATTTCCATATTTCGTTATGGAATTTATATATATATATATAGTTATATGAATTCTTTAAAAGTTTCTTCAAGAACCCAATCGATGGATTTCTACCAAATTTTACAGGAATGCTCATTGGGTTACCCTTTATCAGATTCCTTCTAAGAATTTTAATCAGATGAGAAACATGGCTTAAATAGGTGGGGTTTATTTCCATATATAGTGAAAACTTTAAAAATCTTCTTCTAAGAAACCAAGTGATGGATTTCAACCAAATTTTACAGGAATGCTCATTTGGTGAACCTTTATCAGATTCCTTCAAAGAATTTTTGTCAGATGAAAAACATTGCTTTATGGGCAGGGCAAATTTCCATATACATGTATGGTGAAAACTTCTTGGGAATGATACATAAATTCTGGCTGAAGGAGAGCCTCTATTTCTTTTTTTTGGGGGGGATGAGGTGTTATGATACTTGAACACAGTTGTGTAACATCAAGAGTACTTGTGCCATTTGAAATCAATTTTAGGATAGCTTCAAAGCCATATCTTCCCCCAAAACACAACCAAATTAATAAGAAAATAATACACCAAGCCCAAAAGCATAAATAAATATGATGACTGAAATTATGAGATCAAAATAATTCTACACTCTTAGCCTACAATTCATGAAGAAATCTTTGATTTTCAAATCCCCATATTTGAATGGCATATTTCTTACAGTTGTCTTAGTAAATTGAAGTGTATTAAAGGGTAAAAGTTTATTGTGCATTTCCGAGACTTGTGTATATATACATGGATGGACCTATTAACACCCAGCTTCCGAGGAAAACTGTTGTAACTCAGAATACACCATTTAGGTGTTAACAGTTAACTGGGATTACATAGTTGAAATGTCTTCATACACTTAAAAAAAGTATCCTCTTTGCAGTTCTAAAATAGATCAAGCAGATGCAAGGAGTTAGAAAATGGTATTATTGGTTACTATTCTTGCATATGGAAGATTAACCCAGGTGATGTGGATAATTTATCTTAACCCATTACAAGACGACACAGTTTTATACTGGTCCAAATTGAAAGCAGTTGCAGACAACAATCTAAAGTTGGTGGAATTCAGAAATCTTTATCTTTAAGAATAGAAAACATTGTGGAAATGAAGAAATCTAGCAAGCAATTGCCCATTTTCCAAAATGTTTTCCAAAGCCTTTTAGTTGATGGGCTTCAAATAGCGCCATTGTAGGAAATGGATTACTAATAATTTTCTTATTATTGATCTATTGATCTGGACTTTTCAATTATTATAGATGTTTTTCTTTTTTTGCCAGAGAGATGAACATTTTTAAAATTGAGAAAAAATCCTTGTATTATATGGAAGAAAACATAGTAGACAAGTATTTTCTCCATAGGCCACAATATTTTTCAAAGCTTTTTTCTTGAGAGGATAACAAGAGGCCCATGAGGGCCTGAGACGCTCTACTGGTTATCAAGTTTTCCGTTAAAGAAATCTGATGTTTAAGGAAGTTAATTGCTCAAAGAAGAATGCATAAAGAAAAAAAAAGGGGCTTTATCCCCTTTATCATTTTAAGCAACAATCCTCAAGGCCCCTTTTCCCATGTTTCATGACGGATCCACTCCATTTCCAAAAGAAAGTTACCTTATGACCCTACAAACATTCTGTGAATATTTCATCAGAATCTGACAATAATTGTGGACTTAATCACATAAACAGGATTGTTTTGAATGAAAATCAGTAAGGCCCCTTTTCCTGTGTTTTCTGATGGATCAATTTCATTCCAAAAGGAACTTTCCTTACAACCCGACAATTGTCCTGTGAAATTTAAAAGACAACTTGATAATGATTTTGATCTTCATCACATACACAAGAATGATAATCTGTAAGGCCCCTTTTCCTGTGTTTCGAATGCCACAATTATTCCATGCATCTTTGAAGAGAATCCAATAAAACTGTTGACTTTATTGTGTTAACAAAGATATTAAATTCAAGTTCTCATAAGGCCCCTTTTCCCGTGAAATCTTACTGTTGGTTTTATCATTCTATGAAAGTTAAAAGTGAATACGATGAAATATTGGGAATTCATTATGTTTACTAGAATATTTAAAAAAAATCATATGTCCCCTTTTTACATGATACTTGATGGATTGTACCCAGTTCTGAAAAGAACCATCTAAGTATTTGTACAATCATTCTGTGAAATTTTGAAGTGAATCCGGTGAAATCAAGGGACATCATTGTGTTAACCAGAATATTTAAGAGAGTTTTTCATAAGGCCCCTTTTTATGTGACCCTTGCTATAGTCAGATCCACTGTTAAAATCAACAATTGGAATGATGGTACAATCAATCTGTTTAATCTGTGGAATTTATTGTGTTAATGAGTTTATAGTGAAATATTCATAGGGCCCCTTTTCTCATGATACTTTACAGAACAAACAAAATTTCAAAAGGAACAATTCTAATGAAGGTAGAATCATTCTTTAAAAGTTAAAGAGAATCAATGAAAACAGTGGACTGAATTGTGTCAAGAATTTTTGTAACTAAATTTTCATAAGGCCCCTTTTTCCGTGAAACTTAACAAATCAGACCCAATGTACAAAGGAACAATCCTAATGATAGTTTGAAGAAAATGATAAAGACTGAGGACTTTATTGTAATAATGATGTTTTGTAATAAAAATTTTATAAGGTCCCTCTTCTTGTGTCACTTAACCAATCAGACCTAATGTACAAAGGAACAATCCAAATGATGGTACAATCATTCTATTAAAGTTTGAAAAGATTCTGATAAAGACTGAGGGCATTGTTGTGTTTATGAGGATTTGGTAATAATTTTTCATACAGCCCCTTTTCCTATGATACTAGACAGATCAGGCCCAATTTGGAAAGAAACAATCCTAATGATGGTACAAACATTCTGTGAAAGTTTGAACAGAATCTGATGAAAACTGCAGACTTTATCTTGGTGTCAAATTTTTAAGATAAAATTTTCATAAGGCTCCTTTTCCTGTGATACTTGAAGGATCAGGTCTCATGTCAGCCTCAACAATCGTGATTATTGTACAATGATTCTGTGAAAGTTTGAATAAAATCCAATGAAAGCTCTGGACTTGGTTACAAGGATTATAGATAAAATTCTCTAAAGGCCCCTTGTCCCATGATACTAGACAGATCACGCCTAATTTGAAAAGAAAGAATCCTCATGATGGAATAATCATTCTGTGAAAGTTATAACAGAATCTGATGAAAACTGTTGACTTTATTGTGGTACAATGATTTTAAAATTAAATTTCATAATGCTCCTTTTCCTGTGATACTTGATGGAGCAGGTCTAATGCAAACATCAACAGTTATTATTATTGTACAATTATTCTGTGAATGTTTGAAGAAAATCCGATGAAAGCTCTGGACTTTGTAACAAGGATTTATAAATGAAATTTTCATAAGGCCCCTTTTCCTGTGCTTCTTGACAGTTCAAAGCCTGTTATGAAAAGAATGATAGTTATGACCTTCCAATCATTCTGTGAAAGTTTCAACAAATCTGATCAAAGCTGTGGGCTTTATTGTGTTAACAGGGTTTTATTAATTGAATTTTCATATAGCCCCTTTTCCCATGTTACTTGATGGATCTGAACCAATTCCAAAGGGAACTCTTCTTACAAAAGTATAATTATTCTGTTTGAGTATAAAGAAAACCCCATCTCATCTGTGGACTTACAAGCATTAATTAAGATTTTTTTAATTGAATTTTCCTAAGGCCCCTTTTCCTATGTTTCTCAATGGATCAGACCCAATTTGAAAGGAACAATCCTTATGATGGTACAATCATTATGTGAAAGTTTGAAGTCAATCAGGTGAAATCTAGGGCCATTACGTGTTAACGTGTTACGTGTTAAGATTTTTTTTATTAAATTTTCATGGGGCCCCTTTTCCCATGAAACTTGACTACTTCCGAAAGGAACAATCAACATAATGTAATAATCATTCTGGGAATGTTTGAAGAGAATTTGTTGAAAACTATGGACTCTATTGTGTTTACGAGGACTTTTTCAATCCAGTTTTAATCGGGCCCGTGGTCCTTGACTGATCATACCAAATTTTGAAAGGAAAAATTCTTATGATGGTACAATCATTCTGTGAAAGTTTGAAGAGAATCAGATGAAAACTGTGGACTCTATGGCGTAAACGAAGATTTATTAATTAAGTTTTAATTAGGCCCCTTTTCCCGTGTTTCTTGACGGATATGACCCAATTTCGAAAGGAACGATCCTTATGATGGTACAATCATTCTGTGAAAGTTTGAAGAAAATCCGATGAAAACTGTGGACTTTATCGCGTAAACAAGGAAAAGTTTAACGGACGACGGACGGACGGACGCAAGGACGACGGACGGGAAAAAGCCGTCGCTATAGCTCTAGTGGCCTTCGGCCAGTAGAGCTAAAAAACTGTTCTTGCATGGGAACTTGTTAAAATGATTAATACTACATGACTGATTATATACTGTAAAGCATTGTGGAAAACAAAAATTGCTTGTTACAAGCAATTTCTTCATTTCCCACATTGTTTTCTACCTCAAATTCAATAAAAAATCTGAACTGAAAAATTGTTTTCTTCAACTTATTCCGTTTTTGACCAGTCTTGTTTTACAGAAAGAAGAAAAAGCATTGATCTTAGAAATTAACTTTTGTAAAATTAGGAAAGGGCTTTTATTAATTAAATTGACAAAATGTGGTGCATTTAAAATAAAGACAAAACTTTAACCCATTACAACAACGCAAACTTTTAGACTAGTCCAAATTGAAAAGAGTTGTAGATGACAAATTAAAGTTAACCTATTCCTACTCAGTGATCCTTTTAGACGACCAAAAGGAAAAAAAAGCTTTAGAAAACATTGAGAAAAATGAAGAAATTGCTTGTCACAAGCAATTTCTTCATTTTCCACAATGTTTTCTACACAAAAAGTTAAAAAAATCCAAAATTTATTAAACTTTTTTTTGTTGTCTACAATTTATTTTAATTTGGCCCAGTCCAAAATGTTACTGTCTGGTAATGGGTAAATAGGATTTTAAATTTTTTTCAAATTCTTGGATAGAAATCATAGGGTAAAATGAAGAAATTGCTTGTTACAAGCAATTTCTTCATTTTACACAATGTTGTCCCAATTGTTTTCGTTGAGGGATGTCAAAAAGTTTAACTGTGTGGGAATGGATTAAACCATTCCTACACAATTAGACTGTCTGATTGTCTGATGAAATACGATCATGGAAAACCTTGTGTGAAAATTGCGTGTAACAAGCAATTTCTCCTATTCTCACAAAGTTTTCTACCCTTTTGACACTTATTTTCCATTTATAGCATAATCTGAAATGTTGTCTGCAGCTTCTTTCAATTTTGAGTGTAAAATTCTGTTGTCTGTCAAAGGATTAACAGTCTCTTTCCAATTTCATTTATAAAAATATTAGGTATCTGTCATCAGAACTGAACTCTTTTATGAAACTTGGCTAGCGAATAACCTCCTGGTAAGGGCAAAAAGAATAAAGACTAAGCAGGTTAACAGGGTACAAATTCTTCAATATTAGTAAAATTTCTAAATGCAGAATGGCCCTACGGTCATTGGGGAACCTAGGGTCACTCTAGGAATATACCTGCAAAATTTGGTCCAAACTGACCAAGTTGTTTAGGATGAGAAGATTTTAAATAATTATTTCATGATATCAAGTTTGCCCACCATGCCATGGCCACAATTTTTCATTAATCAAAATTTCAAGAGCAAGTTTTGAAAAGGATCGAGTAAGGAACATTCTTTTTTAGTTTAGTCCTAATGGTTTAGGAGAAGTAGATTTTTAACCCATTCCCATACAATGATGCCTTTTGACGCCCCCAAGAAACAAAAGTCAGGAAAACATTGTGTGAAATAAAGAAATTGCTTTTAACAAGTAATTTCTTCATTTTACACAATGTTTTCTAACAAGAAAGTTGAAAAATATCTAAAATTCTATAAACTTAAAACTGACGTCTTCAACTCCTTTAATTTTGGACCAGTCTAAAACTTTTTAATCTGGTGATGGGTTAAGGAATTATTCCATGATTTCTCTTAGTCTTATACGCCAGGCCCTGCAACCCCTTCATTTTTTATCCCCCGCCGTTTCGGCGAAGGGCATATAGTAATGGTCTCCTTCTGTCATTCTGTCCTTCCGTCACTAAACTTGTCCGGAGCAAATCTCTGAAAGTATAATTGCTATCAACTTGAAACTTCATAGGTCAATAGATCTCATTGAGGAGAAGTGCAGTGCACAAGAACCACAACTCTTGCTTGCACAATTTTGGAGTTATTGCCCTTTGTTGTTTGAAAGACTAAGATTTTGTCCGGAGCATATCTCTGAAAGTATAAAAGCTATTAACTTGAAACTTAATGGGTGGATAGATGTCATTTAGGAGAAGTGCAGTACACAAGAACCACAACTCTTGCTTATATAATTTTGGAGTTATTGCCCTTGTTGTTTGTAAAGACTAAGATTTTGTCCGGGGCATATCTCTGAAAGTATAATAGCTATTAACTTGAAACTTCATAGGTGGATAGAACTTGTTGAGGAGAAGTGCAGTGCACAAGAATGACAACTCTTGCTTGCATAATTTTGGAGTTATTGCCTTTTGTTGTTTTAAAGACTAAGATTTTGTCCGGGTTATCTCTGAAAGTAAAATAGCTATTAAAATGGAACTTCATAGGTGGATAGAACTTGTTGTGGAGAAGTGCAGTGCACAAGAACCACAACTCTTGCCTGCATAATTTTGGAGTTATTGCCCTTTGTTGTTTTAAAGACTTAGATTTGTCCTGAGCATATCTCTGAACGTATAACAATTATTATCAAACACATTGAGAAGAAATGCAATGCCTAAATCTAACTGGCTTCCATTTACTATCAAGCTTTTTGCGGGGGATGGCCATGTCCGATATGGCTCTTGTTAGGCATTGTAATTTCATAAACAAGTTTTGAAAAGGGTCACTAAAGGAACATTTCTGCAAATTTTGGTCCAAATTGGTCCTTGTTGTTCAGGAGGGAAGATGTTTAAAGAATCATTTCAAGATTTCTCTAAGTCTGAAAAGCCAAGCCCTGCCACACCCACATATTTTTGTGAATCAATATTTCACATACAAGTTTTTTAAAGGGTCACTCAAGGAACTATCCTGCAAAATTTGATGTTTAACCCATTCCTGTTTTGCAAAATTTTAGACCTGTCCAAATTCAGAGGTTTTGCAGACGAAAATTAAAGTTTAATTTTAAAAATATATTGTGGAAAAAAGAAGAAATTGCTTGTTACAAGCAATTTCCTCTTTTTTCTACAAAATTTTCTCAATTACTATTTCATTGGGACCTAAAAACCAGTGATTGTACAGGAAAGGGTTTAAGAAAATATTGACAAAGCACGATCAAGGACAGACATTGAGTTATTCAAAAAGCTGCCCTTGAGCATGTTAGAAGAATTCCATGAACAGATTCTTAACAACAGATTTCAAGGCTCTAGGACTTATAATTACACATAAAATATATGTCCTAGAACTTGATCTGAAGAAGGTTTTAAAATTTAACTTTCCTTGCCATGGCAACCTGAGCTTTTCAAGCAGATTTCATTTTATTAGGTTTCTTTTGCCACACCACTTAACCCATTCACAGTGACACTTTATGACACCTACAAGAACAGAAGCTTTGGAAAACATTGTAGAAAATGAAGAAATTGCTTGTAACAAGCAATTTCTTCATTATCCACAATGTTTACTACCCCAAGAGACAAATTTCAACATGTCATCAACAAAATATTGTTGTCTCCAACTTCTTTGAAATTGACCAGTCTAAAATTTTGTCGTCTGGTAATGGGTTTAGGAACATTTCTTTTAAGATTTAGTTGAAATTAGTCCAGTAATTTGGGAGGTCTTGTTTAACTCATTACCATGTGAGAAATTTTTGGATTGGTACAAGCTGACAGAGACTACAGACAACAATTTCAAGATGGTGAAATTTCAAATTCTCTCTCTTCAAGGGTTGAAAACATTGCTGATAATAGACGAATTGCTTGTATCAAGCAATTTCTTCATTTTTCACAATGTTTTCCCAAGGCTTTTTGCTAAGGTGGGCAAAGAAGTGGGATTCAGTGTTTATTCTAGGATTTTAAAAATGTGGGGGATTTCAGCATGACAGAATTGTTTATTATTTCTTGATCTCTGTTTCTAGAAAAAAATCCCCAACAAATTTTGAAAGTATTAGGTATCTTTGAAAATAGTAGTGGAATCCTCCAACTCCCCTGCCTAGAATAAACCCTGGGGATTGTGTGGGAATGGGTTAAAATATGCTTCTTTATCAGTACAGCACCTTTCCCAAGGCCAAGCCCCTATGGACATGAGGGTAAAGATTTTAGCAATTTTGAAAGACACAAAGTACTGATGTTCTATCCAAATTATCAGGGCCAAGGCCCCCTGCACCTTCTGAGTCAGGAGGAGAAGAGTTTTAGATTTTTTAAAATTTCACTTTTGGCAAAGTTTTCAATTCTTTTAGCCATTCTTAAAGGGTCCATCTAAGGAACACAGTCTTCTGCCAAATTTGATTAAATTGGCCCAATGGTTTGAGAGATGTCATTTAAAACCGAGACCCCCAATGCGCCCAAGGGTCATGCTTTGCGGGAATTTTGAAAAAGGTCAATATGCTGATGTTTCATGCAAAATATCAAGTTCTAAGTCTTCTTGGTCCAGGAGAGATTTTTTTTTTCTGAAATTTCACTTTTGTTGCCATGTCAGATCAATCGGGCAACTTTGATGTTTCTACAACAGATGTCATGTCCGGCTACGAAATAGATTTCATTGAGTCATGTCCTTTTCAAATGCAAAACTGATGTGCATTTTTGATGCTCTGTTCTGTACCCCAACTAAGACGGGACTTGACATTTCAGTCGAATGAATACGGACCTTAACATAAATTACAAAAAAGAGCACTGCCTACAGATGCCTACGCTTGGTCTGGTGCTGGATAGTGGACAAAATGCATCTAAAGTTATCCTGCTTGATAGTATATGTTGCTCTTTTGATAGTGAACAAGTGTGCCAAGTTTCAAGGCTTTAGCAATGCCTGAGCCTCAGGTTTTCTCCGAAAACAGCAGAGCTAAAAATCAACCCGACAGCAAAACTTGACTAAGTCTGTCCAACGTCCAAGTGACCTTCTCAATTTCAAGGCTTTAGCAATGCCTAAGCCTCAGGTTTCTCCGAAAACAGCAGAGCTAAAAATCGACCCGACAGCAAAATTTGACTAAGTCTGTCCAACGTCCAAGTGACCTTCTCGATATTTGCCTGGTACATTTTCAATCAAGTACCTGCCCAAGAATTTGTATTAGATCCAGTGATGGCTGGGTCATCTTGTCTTACCAAGGGCAGCAAATGTTCTGCTTATCTAACCCTTGGAATATTGAATAGAGATTTCTGTATAAGTGACAACAGGGAAACGAAAATCAGAAGGTTTTTAACAAACCAGGATTTAAGGGCTGGAGTCTTAGAATTCAGTCCATCTTGTCCACAGGCCGGGAGGCTGTTATTGTTTACCAGTTGTGCACATTTGCATATTTATAACCCTTTCCCTTGTTTATAACAACCATCCTTTAGAAACGATTCACGCATTTTTTTTGTCGATTTTAATAATTGCCTTTTGATTAAACCAGTAGTACATCAATTGAAGAAATACTAACTCTGAATTACGCTGTTTGCTAGATAATAAATAATTTTAAGATGTTTCCGGTGAGAAAATTTTAATCTTAGATATAAGACATAGTTTAAAAAACTAATTGTTATCTGAATATAATACAGCAGTGAATCGGGGTAACAAATTTACTTTTTAAATATCACTAAAGATTTTTTATTTTCAAACTAAGAAATACATTTTATAAATTAATTTTGATGAGAAATGAACCCCTTCACAGGAAAGCATATATACACAGACTTGAATTTTACTTGAAACAAAGTTAATTATAGTTTCTAATCAATGATTTCCATTTCTTCTTTGGATTTCAATTACCGGTATATCAAACCTGTTATCAGACTTTATGTATTCTCGTAAACACCTGTATGTAACGAAAGCTTAGTTTCATTGTTTCATAAATCTATTGAATGGACCATTGTTTCAACCAGTTATAATTTCTACAAAATACAAACATGAAAATAATCTCTCTTCATGATTTTATAAGGACTATATTAAGCATTTATTAAGTAAGCAGTTATTAAGTGTTTATTTTACAAAAATTGGAATACATGTATTAAACACACATTTCATGACAGAAGAAGATTTCAAAAGCTTTAACATACATGGAAATAAGCCCTGCCCATTATAGCCATGTTTTTCATTGATCAAATTTCTTTGACGGAATCTGATAAAGGTTCACCATAGGATCATTTGTGAAATTCGGTTGAAATCCATCTACCGGTTTCTGAAAAGAAGATTTTCAAAGCTTTCACCATATATGGAAATAAGCCCCGCCCATTAAAGCCATGTTTTTCATCTGATCAAAATTCTTTGAAGGAATGTGAAAAAGCGTCACCAAAGGATCATTTCTATGAAATTGGTTGAAATCTGTTTAGTACTTTCTGAGGAGAAGATTTTCAAAGTAAAAGTTTATCGACAGACGCATGGCGAACACAGCGCCATGACAATAGCTCTCTGGCTTTCAGCCAGTGGAGCTAAAAATAAATCGTACAGAAAGTACCAATTCATTAGGTGAGGGATATTAGAGAAAACGATTCTCTCGATATCCCTTCACTCGTGAGGATGTGGCTCGGTAAGGGAACTGGCTATAGTCCAGCACACCCTTGTAAATTGTCTTTCGACATTGGTGGTCATGGAGATATTTTGATAAACTGCTTGTTGATTTGATATAACCCAAAGGTATTTCATAGGTTGAGAGCATTTGGAGATGTTGTTCAAAGAAATTGATTATGGATGACTGATGACAGACAATAGCCCAACATTGTGTGATCACAGTAGTGCACTTGCTCAGGAGAGCTAATAAGTAGGCAGAGAAGAATTTTCTATTGAAACATATTATGTTACATCTATTAATAACGGTTGAAATTCTATTTCCACATAATTATTCTTTTTAACTCAAGTCTTGGAGAAATGCCATTTATTATGCATAGACAGACATAAATGCAGTCAATGAACTCATATTCAATGCATGCTTTATATTTCAAATTTAATGCATACATTTAAGCAATGTAGACAAAAAATGGAATTTTTCATTTATTTACGGCTCAAAGAATCAATAAGAGAATGAAACCACATCCATTTGAGTTTTTTTTTTCTTATGAATCTTTGTCAACTGTGTATCAAATGTTTTGTTTCCTCACACAATGAGCATTAATAAAAGTACTCTCAAAGGTAGAAGCTGATGTCTGTTTACATGTTAATCCATTATTCTTGTAATTCTGTAGTTGGTATCAAAACTTAAATAAGATCTGGGAGTCATATAAGATTTTAACAGATAAGACTTCATCAAGGTCATGTTCTTTGTTTCATTTCATTATGGTTACAGTAAATAGTTTGTATCTGTCTAGGTCACCAGTCCACTATCCCTCCATTGACTATCTAATCCTCAGGTCTCTCAGGTGGTGGACCACAAGGCTGTACCATTTTCTCCAACAGATTAAACTTTACCCTTGCTTTTGTCTCATTTTCTGCAAGAGCAAAATAGTTTAGCATATCAAAATGTCCCATATAGGAAGCCGAACTATCTCTGTGTTGGTTTGTCAACCATTCCCATTTGTTTGTATCCGCATGTCCAGTACCGATGTACTTTGATTGTAAATGTTCAAGCTGGCTGTGGATATTGTAGCGATCACCCATGTTGTAAGCCTAGTGCTCTCTATCAGCTTAAAGTTTTGATTGATAAACACAATAAATCGGTCGATTTTGTGAAATTGTTCTTTCGTGACCAAACCGGAAATAAAATATAGGCGCGTTCGTTTCCTTAAAATCTTTGAGAATCGTTACTTTGTTCTTCCTGTTTGATTTGTTAAGCGAACGAAAAGTAAATTTGATTTCGCGTATATGATATCTCTCTTTTTTGTCAGTATTTTTTGTCACATTGATTAAATCTTATAGAATATTTACAAAGAATAAACCAATAAAAAGTTTATTTACAGCCCACAAGGATTTTTCCTACCTCGGCAGCGCTCTTGTCCCAGAATCGCATCAGTAGGCCCTACCTATTGGTCAAATTACCGATCCTTTAAACCTGGTAACCGACTTTGGCGAGCCATCAGTTAGACTGTTATCACTGCCGACCTTATAGATGTAGTCAATGAAACTTTGGTTAAGTCGAAGGTTGTAAGCGTATAGCTATCACTTTAAGCCGGAGACGATCACCTCTGGTACATCGAGGCAGGTATCTAGACATCCTCAAGAGTGAAGGGACATCGCGATAATCGTCTAAAGATTAGTAGAATGTTCGCCGGCCTTGGTACGACAAGGTGGTATCTAGACGCACACCGTATCTATCATTTCACTTTTGAGAGGCACCTATCTACCCGTAAACTTACCAACGTACACGACTTACCCTAGTATTTAAATAAAAGGACTGAAAGTACTGAGAAGTTGGAATGCGCTGAAAGGGCAATAACTGTGGGATTCGGTTCAAATTCATTTATTACTTTCCGAGTAAGCCTCCCTCCTTTAAACTTAAACCAGCATTCCCATTCGTGTACATATGTGCGTGAATAACGCACAAAAACATAAATCCACACACAGAAATAAAAAAAACTAGCATTGTCTTAACCCATTTCCCAGACAGTGAAGCTTTTAAATGACCTCATTATGAAAGCTTTGGAAAACATTGTGGAAAATGAAGAAATTGCTTGTTACAAGCAATTTCTTCATTATCCACAATGTTTTCTGACCAAAAAAGACCAGGATTTTAAAGATTTCTTCAACTAACAATTTTCGTCTGCTACTTCTTTGAAATTGGACTGGTCTAAAATTTTATCGTCTTGGAAAGGGTTATAAGCTCGTGTCACGCACAGCAAAATTAGAATTTTCAAGCATAACATTCTCCTTTTGATCAACTGTAATACGTGAACTCCGGCCTTTTAGAATCTTGCAAACAAAGAATAACAGCTTCTACAGTAAGAAATCAATGACCTCGATGATTATTTGACCCTCAACTCGGCCAATTCTGTAACGATCATACTAAACTCACGTAGATTTTCACTTCAAGTTTGTGTGTATACGTGGAAATTTGCAGAAATGCGCGGAAACTTGTTTCAGGGTGATCGATTTGAAATACCGGTTTAGACTTATGAAAAAATAATATTTAAAGCGTTGTGAGTAAAATTCAAAAGAAAAAAAGACGTTAACGTTATTATAACTTTATTGTTTGCACATGGTAGTTTTGCCCTTTTCCTAAAAATTCCTATAATATGATGAAGATAGTATCAACTGAATTATCTTCGGCGCCCTGTAGTCGCACGATTTCCTTATTCGTTATTCGGCTTTAGAACCGTAAAAATCTTAAGTAAAAAGGACCAATCTGAAAGATGGAAGACACTTGTTAAAGGATTGATGTGTTATTATTGATTTAAACTTGTAAATAACGACATAATAAAGCGTAATTATTTAGTAAATAAGTAGAAACCGGAACTTGATCTGTTTACATTCTAATTTTCAAAATCTTCTCTTTTCGTTTTGCATCTATTTGATTTTCATTGAGTAAAAGCTGTAAATCCCACAATAATCGCGTTTGCTTGATGCCTACGATCCCCTTAATCGCTCTAGAGTGTTTTAAAACACTGGGCGGCGTGATTATTGTAAAAATGCATTTGCGACCTGAGCCATATTTGGAAACATTGCCTATCTTTGGTCACATGACTTCCACATGTCACTTGAGATCACGTGATTACCAAACACGGGACGGCGAATAACAAAAAACAAAGCACTGCGCTGATTATTATCTTATTTTTCAATAATTCAAAACAAACTAAAGCATGTTTATAAGTCTCTAAACGAATTTTCATATCATCCTTTACACTGTGTGTGCCATATTATTGTCTTCGGCTACAACTAAATGATTGTCCGTGGCAAGTTGAGATGAGAAGTAACCAGAGGTGTATTCATATCTAAGAGATCACGTGATATGTGTTATCAAAAACCCGAAATGAAATTGTCTTGTGTTCATTTTGCGGTTTTGTTAAATCTAAGTTGGAATGCTCCGCATTCCAACTTAAAAACTGCGGAATTGACCAATCGCGGCTATTAATTAATAAAGGAATCAACCGACCAACCAAACAATTAATTCAGCCTGGAATTGAGCTTTGAACTCCAAGACTAGCCGCCATTTTTATTAAACCTTTTCGTTGGTTTGGCGAACTAACTCAAGCTGTAGTTACGACGTTTAGGTCGCCAACCAACCACATCATTATTTTGTTACATGCTACTGGCTATGATTTTTTGCAAAATAACTCCGTTTAAAATCGAAGCAAGTTTTCTTGTTGGAGTCAGTGGGCGTGACTAAGGGAGAAGGTGGGCATGGCCAGCGATTAGCCAATTGTCAAACGGGGTTAGAGAATGCAGAAAGAAATATAGATCTAAATACCGTAATAATGGATTTCCAGATATTACTTCTCATTTAACAGACATCACCAATCTAGTACTTCTGGGACTTTAATCTATAACAGGAAAAATATGAAGGGAATCGCATTAGACCTGACACTTGGTTGAGGATTGCTTGGTTTTGAGGAAGAAAGTTGAAAAAAAAAAAAAAAAAATCACAACAATTTATGCAAAATCAAACATTGATTCCGACCTCATTTAGTAACGGATAAAAATTGGATATCATCTGGCTGAACAGAGGTGTCACAAAATGATGTCAAAAGTTTTGGACGAAGAAGACATCAAGGCTACAGAGATACCTTGAGTTTTCTACAACAACAACAACAACAACAACAACAACAAAATAGGTAAAAATCTAAATTGACAGATCTCTAGCCCCGCCTTATGACTCCGCTTGTAACGCCCACTGACTCCAACAGGAAGTTCCGCTTCCAAATTCGACCGTGCGATATTTTGCAAAATTAATAGCAAGAACCATGTAAAAAAAAAAAAAAAAAAATAATAAAAAAAAAAAAAAAAAAAAAAAAAAATAAAATGGTTGGTGTGCGACTCCAACGTCGTAATTACAGGTTGAATAAGCTATAGTTACAATTTAAAGGGGATTTAATTTGAAAAAATAACCATTCAGTAGGGTAGAAAATATTGTGGAAAAAGAAAAAAATGCCTGTTACAAGAATGTTTTTCTTTTTCTACAATGTTTTCTAAGTTATAAAATCACAAGGACGTAAAAACCAGGAATTGAACAGGAAAGGGTTAAATGTTAGAACTTGCACCATGGTGTCGTTTGGCTTATAGTCAACGCACATAAGCAAATACATGTACTATTTTTTTAGATCAAGCTTTGAAAGATCGGGGACAGATTCTTTTACCTCTATCCTTCTGTCTGTTGAATTTGTGTATGTATGCATACCCCACATGTTGCCAGTAGTAGATGCTTATGTCCATCTTTGACAAATGCTTATGCAAATATGGATCCCAAAATGTTACCATTATAGGACCAAAGGGGTAATACTGTAACCATAGTGGTCGATAGTGGGCATTTCGGTCCCACACTATAGACCCATGTAGGTTGCACACATCAGTCCAATATAAATTCAGAATGGATACCCCATCTTGGTCCCTGAAGGGCAGCCCGTATTGGACCCACATAGGATCCCACTTAGGTCATGTATGAGTCCCATATTTTGTTTGCTGAGTAAGCATAAGGCATGACTCAGTTGAAAATTGGTTTCCTTTGAGTCATGCGAAACTCTGGTTTATCGAACGTCGCAGAATTTTCACCAATGGCTGCTTGGAAGCAATGATTCAAAATAATTCAAACCTGTCCAAGGAATTGACCGATCGCAACTATCAATGAAAGATCGATCGACCAATGAAATAATTCATTTAGACCGAAAATGAACTTTGAACTCCAACATTGGACGACATCATTTAGAAACATTTCAGTTGGTTTTGCGACTTAAACGTCGTAAATAAAGCTTCAAAAGCTGTAGTTACGACGCTTAGGTCGGGCAACCAACAATTTTACTTTTTATACGCCCGACGGGCTGTAACATGTTAAGACACCGGTCGTCCGTCCGTCCGTCTGTCCCTCTGTCTGTACCCTAGCAATTTTTGTGTGCGTAACTCCTCCGACAGTATGAATAGGAATGAACTGAAACTTGTCACAATGATTCTCTATTATGTGTAGTTGTGCATAAGACATTTTATAAATCCAATCTTTATAGTCGTTCTTGAATTAATGAGAACAAACTGAAACTTGCTACAATGATTCTCTCCGATGTCTAGTCGTGCATAAGACCTTTGAAATTCAAATCACTCTAGTCGTTATTGAAATATCTGCCTATGAATTGAAAAAAAATCACTAAATTATATGTGTGCGCAACTCCTCCTACAGTATCAATGGGAACAAACTAACTACAATACATCTCTGTGATGTCTAGTTGTGCATAACACCTCTGAAATTCGAATCACTCTAGTCCTTTTTGAAATATCTGCCTATGAATGGCAAAAAATCACTATATTATATACGTGCGCAACTCCTCCTAAAGTATAAATGGGAACTAACTTGCTACAATGTATCTCTGTTATGTCTAGTTGTGCTTAACCCCTCTGAAATTCGAATCACTGTAGTTCTTCATGAATTTTCTGCCCTTTAATTGAAATAAATCATCATATTTCTTGTGTGCCCAACTCCTCCTACAGTTTAAATCAAAAGAAGTTGTATCATTTCATAATGAATCTGCATAGTCTCTAGTGGTACATTTAACCTTTAAAATCATGATAATTCCAGTTCTTCAACAATTATCTGCCCTTGAATTAGACAATTGCCTTATTTCTAGTGTATGCAACTTTTGAAATTCTTTTTACTTGTGCCTAGTGTTGATTGAAAATGATTGAAATTTACTACAACGATTCTGTATAATGTGTACTTGTGCTCAAGATCTTTAATACTTTGTCTTTCCAGTGATTAATGACTTGTCTCCCCTTTGTTCATGGAATTGCTTAATATTATCGTGTATGTGTGTGCAATGTGACCCATAGTGCTGTTAATGCAAGTAGTGTTTCATAGTGACGAATCTGAGTGTTGAAAAAGTGCATAGGTCAACCACAACTCGCTTTTGTAGGGTAGGGTAATCATTCTAGATACAAAAGAAATCCAAGAATGAAAGTTCTAATCCTGCCCAGCCTGCACAATTTGCACAATCTCACTAGGTTGAACTTTTTACACTTTCAAAATTTCCTCTTGTAAGACCAGTCGCAATTGTATTCTTTGGGTACTGCCATTTTGTTGATATCAAGTTTAGTCTTATCTGTCAAGGTCAGATTTCAAGATCATTTTTCATAAAAACTTATGGTAAATATTATATTCCACTGACAAGCCCCTTCGGGCGCTTATGCGAAGCTCTTTTTTGTAAGATGTTACTGGCCATACATTTGCACAAATAAGTTTTCAGCTCTCCTAAGATCTCTGGTTATTGTGATCGCCCGCTGCCTGTCGTCCATCCGACTGTGCCCATGTTTAAGAAAAATCTCCTCCCTTCCTTATTCGACAGATGTCAATGACACCTTAAGAATTGACCAATAGCAGCTGTAAATCAAATAACCAGTCGATCTATGAAATTATTCATATAGACTAGAATTGAGTTTTGAACTCCAACATTGGTCGCCATTTTTCTTAAGCTTTTTGTTGGTTTGGCGACTTAAACGCCGTAACTACAGCTTATTCAAGCTGCATTTACGACGTTTAGGTCGCCGACCAACCAGTCTACTTTTTTGTTACACGCAAATGGCCATAAAGTTTGCAAAATAACGCCGTTATTCGAAGTGGGTGTCCCTAATAGAGTCAGTGGGTGGGGCCAATGGAATCAGTGGGTGGGACCAATGGAATCAGTGGGCGGGACCAGTGATTGGTCAATTAGTACTCAAGAATTGATCTTCCGAAATACTTTAAGACTTTGTATTTATTAAAAGGTCTGGTTGCTTTGGTGGCCGAAAAAAGAAACTTTTTTGAAAATCATTAAAAGTTCTCCAAATATGGCTCTCCAGTTTTGCATCTAGTGTCATCTAATTCCCCTTTGCCAAAATACTTCCAGTTATCATCATGGTATCAATGCAAGTCCTAAGCTACGGACTGGACCGAACATGAAATAGTTTGCATAGAAATTAAAAACAGCTTCTTTAAGAAAAAGAGCCTCTACTTCTAAACCCCTGGATGTTGCTCTTCGAAAATACTCCCTAAAAATTTGAATCAATAAAAAATTCTTACCAAAACCTTAAAGCCCCGAGTTTCAAATTTTATGGCAGTGCTTTTCGGCCATTTAGCAAAATACAACAGCTTCATTACCATGGAATTTAAAAATAACCTTTTATTATAGGCACTTAGGTTTTAGATCGAAAATAAATAATTTGCTCTCTAAAATAAAAAAAAGTCCTCTCTTGAAAAACCAGTCATCTTATTCCATTGAAAATTCACAGAATTGACCAATCGCGGCTGTCAATCAAAAGACCTGTCGACAAATGAAATCATTAAATCAAATCAGAAATGGGTTGTTAATTTTTTTGTTAGTTTGGCGACTTAAACGTCGTAGCTACGGCTTATTCCATCCGTCCATCTTTTTTTAATACAAGGCTATTTGTCCATCTTTTTTCAATACATAAGGTTTTATGTTATAGCTGTGATGCGAAACCTAGTATTTGATTCGAGACGCGTAAAAAATTTGGTTCAGTCGAGTGAAATATGAAATTTTCCTAAGCGGCGAGAATCCAATGCAAGGTTTTGTATCACTACTACGTCACACTATTATATACCCAAACTATTTGACTATGACTGTGACTAAACATATGTCCAAAAATTAATTCTTTAACTTTATTCTTAGCGTGACGCCTTAGATGCCGTGAAAGTCACGCCATCTAATTATATAGTATCAGTTCAATACATGTGTGATTCGGACGAGTCCGATTTGGTCCGCCTGCAGTAAATGTATCTTAAAAGGAATTTGGTAGGTATATAATATTGTTTGGTATAGTACTGAACACATTAGGTAAGTGTTCGTTCAAAATTTAGAAAGATTCAGTCTATACAAAGAACTGATTTGAGGTCAGGTGCGCAACCAAGGGACATTTACTTTAATGTTTTCTCCTTCTTTTTCATACTCTTTCCGAGATCCCTCCGCACGAGTTTTCAATTAAGACGAGTTTTGTTTTATCCTTGTGTAACGGTTTCAGATGCGGAGGGATAATTCGCCATAGTATGCAAACTAGGGAACCCCTCTCGAGGGGCAAGTGACTATTTTGAGTTATATAGACAAGGTAGACCCATTTATGGTTGAGGATTATTTACTCTGAATGGACAATCTATGTCTACGTTACATTTGTCTACGTTGCATTTGGTGGTAGCGATGGAATTATGCCAACTGCGAGCCCGGAGTTACCTTACCCACGGATCTCCCAGGCTAAAACTCGGACGGGTCTTCTCGAAGGGGAGGGTAATGTAAACGGTGTCAGGAGAGGTAATTCGCTGTGGTATGCAAATGAGGAAACCTACATAAAAGCAAGTGACTATTTGGAGTTGTATTTATTCAAGGTCGATACGTTTTGGATTGCGAATTGTTTTTTTTCTGATTGGATAGGCTTTGTCTACGAGCATTCACTTGTTTGCCCTAAAAAGGAGCAAAATATAAGCAATAACGTTCAACAAGACGAATTGTCTTAAACGAATGAATGGTGGCTTATCAGAGTAGTTTTCTCCTTTTTTATTAACAATTATCAAACACATCATTTAGATAAAGTTAAGACTCCACATATTCGAAATTTTAAGTGTTTGCTAACATTGAATTGTTCGCACATCACAGCAGTTGTTGTAGGTAGACGCCAGGTACTAAAGCTAACAATATAACTACAGGTAGTATTTACTGTTTAGTAGATGTCGTGAAAAAAACGTCCGTGTGTTCCAAAAGGATTACTGGTGGGTAACGGAGCAGAGGAAATGACAGTCAAATCTTTGGCATTAAATATTGTTAAATTCGTTTGTTGGGATATTTTGTCGAAGATAGGTAGTATCAGAACTCCGTCATCTTCCTCTGTGGCTCCCGGCCTTGCTTCAAACCAAGCCTCGTTGTAATATTTGTTTTCGGAGTACCAGAACTTGTCATTTCCGGTACAGATATCCTTCTTCACAACGGCCATGTTTAAAAAGTCGGTATGGTTAACATTGAAGGCAATTCCAAATATATAGCAATATTCCTTGTACCTGAAATGTTCATTAATCGTCGGATATTCTAGTTGCTCGATGAACGACTCCTCTAGTTTAGACGGAAAAGTTTGGACATTCGCAGTTTCAGATCGAAGATCAAGGTGAACCCGTTTCAGTACAGAGGTCGCTGCTGTAGCACGGAGATTGACGTCATCTAATTTGGTCATGTTGAGGGTGAGTAGAGCGGAACCATCATTATAAACAGCGAAATCCATGACAAGCTCATCGTCATTCTTCTCGTACGCGTTGATTGCGTGTAGGTAGAACAGATTATCTCCCTTTATTGTTCTGGTTACTCCCGTTTTTATATCTATTACGTGATATTGAGTTTGTGCAGTGGGGTCATAACTGAAGGCGTCCAAAGGGGACAGGTTTTTCGGAGAAATAAAGAGCGGAAGACTCGGTAAGATAGCGTATTGTTGTGTAACCGGGAAAGAATGCAAATACGACAACTTCTCCAATTCTACCGTGGTTATCAGCTCTCTTTCATTACCGGCCTTTATTCTAATCAAACGGAAATGAGGTTTAGAAAAAGGATTCATACTGCTTACACCAAGAAATGTTAGGTGATTGGAAGTTCCTGGTTCAGGCATGGGATGACCGGAACTAAGCGGAAGCGGTGCGTCAAACATACTATGACCTGGGTGATCCGGCATTAATGGACGTATGGTATCTAACGTACGAGGATCGAACTCATAAGATTTCCAACAGTCACTCACGGCAACGAAATTCGTCTCGCCTGTTGCCGTATTAGAATAGTTCATGACATTTACATTCATGTTATCAAGTCCATTAGCAAAAGCCTGTATCTCGTGAGCCATTGACACAGGAGGGTCTGTAGGAGCACCAAGCAGGTAGGGGGCGAAGTCATTCATTTCCACGGATTTCTTGTAGGATTCGGACTGGATCATTTTTGTGGAGAAAAGCACGCTTCCATTTCCAAGAAACTTCCAACTGGATAGCTTAGCGGTGGCGTCTAGGGCGTTTGTAACTTTCCTGTTCCCAAACTCAAACCGGCCTATACCGTTTCGAATCTGCAATGAAACAGATTGGTCGATTTATCGATTGATTGGGTTTTAACGCCACTTTTAACAGTATTTCAGTCATATCGCCGGGGCTGGAGCACTCAACAATGGATTCCTTGTATTTCTCACACCAGTACAGCCAATACATCATTTCCTAGCCTCGAGCTGTTATCCCACCTAGGATTTTCGATTAAACACCAATTAGTGAGAGACAACTGTCGGAAAGGATATGTGTCGCCGCCGGGAATCGAATCCATGACATCCCATGACTGAAGATTTGGAGTCTGATGCGCTACCGACTGCGCTATGACGGCGGCGCAAGGAAACAGAACTCTAGTGAACTTTTAATGATTGAGTAATACGTTCCTATTTTTCTCTCGACTATACCCTTTTTAATAAGTATCTAGACATTCAAATAAGTTAATGCGATTAGAGAAAAGTAGGTTTTGAATTCTAACTATGAAAAATCTGCTTACGCTCAAGTCGATATGACAATTATATCGAATTGACGGATCGCTTGCCCCGCCCATTGACCTCGCTGTCCACGCCAAATCACTCCAACAGGAAGTTCCACTTCCTTATTTATCTTCGTTATTTTTCAACAATTGTGGCCAGGAACATGTAACAAAAAAGTAAAATCTTTGGTTGGAGACTTAAACGTCGTAACTACAGCTTGATGAAGTCGCCAAACCTACACAAATATGTAACATTTATGTCGGCCACTATTGGAACTCCGATTTCACTTTTGGTCTTAATGAATTGAATTGATTGGTCGATTGATTTCTTAATTGATAGTCGCGAGTGGTAGGTTATTCTACCCTACCAGCAATTCAAGACATATGAATTGATATTTAACCCTTGTCATGCTGTATAAATCACCTTATTTGAGTTGCTGTAAAATCAAAGGGCTTAAAGTACTGATAGGACTTGTTGTTAAAAAATAAATATTTTTTTAGAGATCAATTTCATAAACAACTCTGACAGAAAAGGTACAAGCAGGAGGTGTAGACTAAGATCAGACTTCACTTATGTACAGACTGATCTTGGTCTACATCTCCTGCCAAAACCGGAATATTCCGGGTTCAGCATGACAAGGATTAAGGATGAAATGTAGTCAGGATTTCAAACCCAACTTAGGCAATATTACTTATAAGCAAATGCGCAATATTACACAATAAACGTTATGATGGCTTTATATGTAAAAGAATCAAATGTGGGTAATAAAATAGCTGCCAAATTAGTTTTTCTCCGATGAAAGTAACTTTGACAGCGTTTTGTAATGATGCAACATTTGCGATATACTGAATTACCTTTTTTATCAGATTATCGATTATTCTTTATCCAAAAGCATAAATATTAGTTTATTCCAACCCGTTTTATATTTAAAATAAACTCCCGCTTTTTGCGATAATTTACCACACAATTTGTCGTTAGTATTCACTTAAACAGGAAATTTTATGGAAAACGGTTCTATTAATAATTTGACGTGTCATTCAATATTTTGATTACCGGATAGCCGTTTAAGTAAATTCTCTGCAAAAAAAGGCTGTATAATACCTACAAGTGTTCCTTTAATCCAAGTCGGTATTGCTCTATCAAAGTAAATAGGAAAATCTTCGAATTCATCTATATTAGTCCGGAAAAACTCCGGTCCTTCACAAGTAATTGGGAATACGAATAATGCCGAAAAGGTGGCTATAAAGAGTAGCTTCATGGTTTACTTTACCGAGTGTACATTTGTCTTGAGAGAGTGTCATTTATATGGATATGTACAGTGCTGAATCTGTTTGCAAACAACATAATTTTGGAACGGTTCAAATTGAAAGAAGTCGCATGCGACATTCAAATTGACTGAATATAGTATAAATTATATGGGAAAAGGGAGACATGGCTTGTTTCTAGCCATTTCTCCTTTTCACCCAATGTTTTCTTTAGTATTATATTACCGGGGCCCCAAAAGGTAATATTTAGTGGTAATGGAATAAACTTTGAAAAAGATTGATTTCGGACTTTATTGGCCAACAGAATAAAACGAAATGTTGTCTACATGGCAGAAACAAAGCTGTCGGTGTAATATGGAGAAGAATTTTCAGCGACTGAAACAAGGCGATCGCTTAAACATAAAAAGGGACATATTGTCATTTAGCGACCGGAAACAAGTATATCACATTAACCCTTGTCATGCTGTATAAATTACCTTACTGAATTGCTGTAAAATCAAAGGGCTGAAAGTGCTGACAGAACTTGTTGTTCAAAAATCAATATTTCTTTTAGAAATCAATTTCATAAACCACTCATGCAGGAAAAGGACAAGCAGGAGGTGTAGACTAAGATCAGACTGCACTTATGTGCAGACTGATCTTAGTCTACACCTCCTGCCAAACCCGGAATATTCCGGGTTCAGCATGACAAGGGTTAACATGATATAGAAAATTTTTTGTTGATCTACCTCAAACAAGACTATAGCATTGACATGATTTATTACAAAGTGCCATTAGCGACCTCAAACAAGACTATCACTTTAACATAATGTAGTGCAATTTGTAGTTGAGTGACTGAAACAAGGTTATCACTTTGACATTATGTGTTTCAAATTGTTGCTGAGCGCCCTATAACAAGACTATAACTTTAACATATTTAGTACAAATTGTATAGTTGAGCGACCCCAAACAAAACTATAACTTTAAAATGATGTATTATAAGTTGTCGTTGAGCGACCACAAACAAGGCTATAACTTTAAAATGGTGTATTATAAGTTGCCGTTGAGCAGCCTAAAACAAGGCTATAACTTTAAAATGATGTATTATAAGATATCATTGAGCGACCCCAAATGAGGCTATAACTTTAAAATGATGTACATGTATTATAAGTTGTCGTTTAGCGACCCCAAACAAGGCTATAACTTTAAAATGATGTATTATATGTTGTCAATGAGCGACCCCAAACAAGGCTATAACTTTATATTGATGTGTTATAAATTTTCCTGAAGCAATGCTATCAATTCAACATAATGTAGTGTAATTGTGACTGAAAAAAAGCTATCGCGTTGACATGATGTTTTTCAAATTGTCGTTGAGCGGTCTGAAACAAGATCATCGCTATGACATGATGTAGTGTAGTTGAGCAACTGACACATGGCCATCGCTTTGACATGATGTAGTTCAAATAGTAGTTGAGCAATTGAAACAAGGCCACCGCTTTCACATGATGTAGTTCAGATTGTAGTTGAGCAACTGAAACAATGCCATCGCTTTGACATGATGTATTACAAATTGTAGTTGAGCGACCTTAAACAAGGCTACCGTTTTGACATGGTGTGGATCACACTGTCTTTGGGCGACCTTAACATCAAGTATAATTATATGATTGCGTTGATAATATAGTAAAATCATCTTTTATTAAATTTCTACCCCCCCCCCCCCCAAAAAAAAAAAAAAAAAAAAAACAACAACAACAACAACAAAAAAAAAAAAAAAAAAAAAAAAAAAAAAAAAACCCACCAAACCCATCCTTAAATCTATTTTCGCCAGTCCTTTTTTTCTTTTTACTAAAGGGCCAATTTCCTCTCGTTTTCACGGCAACAAATATTTCATGAAAATCTGAAGTCATTTTTCAACTCGTAGAAATATTTGTTAGTCTGAAAAGTTTGGGCAACTTTCATACTAAATCTGTGATTATGTGTGCCAGATCTCTCGTATAATTACGTCAGAAATTACAGGGAGTGAGTAGTGATTTAATCCATTCCCACAAAATGACGCTTTTTAACGCTCCTTAAGTAAAACAATTGGAAAACATTGTATAGAATGAAGAAATTGTTTGCAAGAAGCAATTTCTTCATTCTCCATAATGTTTTTATCCCGAAATTTGAAAAAAAGAGAAATTAAAAAATTAAAGAAATAGTGTTTTGAACAACTTTTAAATTGGACAAAATTGAAAATTTTCCCGCCTGGTAATGGGCTAAGACGTAAATATAAATTTTAATGAACAGAACAGAGAAACTCTTTTATTCACCCAGGTACAAGTTTGTATTTCTAGGCAGCTAGTTTTCTATATGTAAGTTTGGACTGTATCGACACACAAAAAAAGTTTTCAAATACAACCTAATCGGGTTCAAGGATCGGTAGAAAGTTTATTTTGCTGGTTGCGACATATTTAATAATTCTAAGTTTTAGTCTAGATTTGGGTCAAAATTTCAAGGCTGTGACAGAAATCTTGGTCTTTTGATGCCATTTAAGTCTTTAACAATGACTATCAATGGTTGAACCCAGCTATTCGTAAAACATTGTGGACTATGAAGAAATTGCTACAAGGAATTTCCGCTAACTCCACGGTATTTTCTACCCTGCAAGACAAGATTTGTTAAATTCTACGAACTCAAATAGTATTTTGAAATTTCTTTCATTTTGGACCAGTCTAAAATTGTGTTATCTGTTAATTAGTTGAGAACAAAGTAACCATTTTGTGGATGCAAGTGAAAAGAATTTCAAAGAATTCTAGTAATATAGAGACCGCGCAGCTTTCACAGATTGCCCATGGCAAAATCAGGGGAAAAAGGGAGAAGAAAAACTAGCTTGAACAAATTGAATAACACTATTTAAGACGATCAGATTCTCACTGTGGAAATCTCTGCATTTTCACATTTACAGACTATAGTATGCTCAGTTAAATTAAAACAAAACAAAAATTCAAACAAACAACAATTACAAAAGCAATCACACACAACACACGCATGACCGAACACACGACCACACACGTTGGACCCACAGTACTCGAGCCCACGCACACGACCCCCACACACGAACACAACCCCCCTCAAAATAACAACAACAAACCACACACACACAAAAACAAACAAACAAAAACTTTAAGAATATCGATTTATGTTAAAAAAAATACCAAAATATCCAATATTTATCTTTTAAATCTTGTACTTACTTAACTTTTGCTATTAAATCTGACTATCATATTTCATTACAGATATGAAGAGAATGTTTTTTGTTTTCATGGAGGTATGAACCGAAAAAACTAATCACACTTTTTTTTTTTTTTTTTTTAATTCCTCCATTAGTGAAGATTTATTTTTACAACATGTAGATGAACAATAAACATAGGAAATGTACAAGTACACAATCAACAAACATATATATGAAAATTAATTTCGGAGGACAAAAGTTAGGTAAACGGGTGCTGTTTTGAATACAGAACCCTGCGAATGCACATTTCGCGCCAATAGCTCTCTGAAATCTGTAACCACTTATTTAATATGTTCACATTTCCTTATACCACACATATATGCTTTCACGAAACGAAACAGAAAACATGTATAAGGTAGAAAGAAACACTTGAGGCTGCAAAATTTATGCCTCTTTAAACGGCTTGTGATAGAATGACCATATTACATGGAAGAATTGTAGAGCTGAGCAATAAAAATTCTCTTTACAGCTATTATAAATCAATAGATTATCAAATAATACATTAATACCAAACAGAGCTCGCAGATACTGCATATCGTCCATTGAATATAATGCATTAAGAATTGACAGCCCATATTTGTCATGTATACTTCTGAAGAAATTAAGAGAACTACTATATACTACAGGGCAATCAATCAGAATATGTTGCGTAAGGCTAACTTGTATGTTGTCTTTGCCACATCTATTACATACAGAATTAAAGTTAGAGAGATAGGCTATTAACTGAGCCGTAGAATAACAGGCATATAGCATATGTGGGTTCCGCGCAGCAAAGTGCCAAAGAGGAAAATCCCAAAACCCTTTATGTATCTCACGATATAAGATAAATTGGTAATTTGAAGTTCTTAAATCCCATTCTCTAATGAAATGATTGGCCAAAGCTAACGAACTAGTTTTTTTCCAAAAACTTTTTTCTGGAAAAGTACCAGTATTAACGAAACGATCAAGAAAGTTATACAAGTTGTACTTATGTAACAAGGCTACAATATCCGGAATAAAGCCTATACGTGAAATACCATTAATATATGAGAAGAGTCGTAACAAAAAGAGTTGTTTTACAGAACAAAGTGTGTTTAAGCGACAGAGTTGTCCAAAGAACAACAATTTTCTCTGGTCTATCTCGGCGGCAATAGGATAAGTTCCTAACATTCCAAGCACAATATCGGTCCGAGATCGTATATGTAGGCCTTGAATGTGCTTAAGACAGAGCCTGTGCGATCTTTCAAGTACAAGTAAATCGCTTTCTGAAAATGAATTATATAGTTCAGACCCGAAAAGCGCCCGAGGAAGTACAATGGATTTGTATATATGATGGCTTGTGAGAGGGTTTAGGCCGTTCCTGTGTATTCCGTCTTTGACAAGCCCAAAAAAAGTGCCTCTAAGCTTACGATCTAAACATTTGATATTATCAGACGATCTGTTCCGTTTCAAACACAAAATACCCAGGTGGTTATATTCTTCTTTTTCCGTAATAGGTGTATGTCCCAAAGACCAGGTCTTACAACGATTATTAAACGAATTTTTAGACTCGTTAAACGTAACTATCACTGTTTTCTGTGAGTTATATTGATAACGCCATTTGCAAGCATACTCATAACAAATGTCAATCATGTCTTGAAGCGATTTACGCGAAAGAGCAAGGAGAGTCATGTCGTCTGCAAATGACGGTGCACAAAAATCTATACCTTCTATTTGCAAACCTAATTTACTTGAAGACAGTTTTTCAATAAGTGAGTTAATATACACGAGATACAAGAACGGGGACCAGACCCCACCTTGTCTGGTTCCTTGCAAAACTGGAAACCATTGGGATTGAAAACAAGAGTAGATTACACAGCTATACATATCAGTGTGCATAGCAAATACAGTATGAAGTAATTTCAGCGGTACGTCAAGCTCATTAAGTTTAAAAAATAAGCCATTGTGCCAAACGCGATCAAACGCTTGTCGTGCATCCAAAAAGCATGCAAACAATTTAGAATTCGTCTCATTACAGAAATTCGCGTATTCATACATAAATGTGATTAGGTTTTTCGGTTCATATCTCCATGAAAACAAACAATATTCTCTTCATTTCTTATAATTCAATAGCATCGAGCGAAAAAGCAAAAACTCTACAAATTTTGATACTTTTTTTGTATGGGACTATTTTGTGCGGAAGCTTAAAAATAGCTGCGTACTTAAAATTTTGTTCATGGAGGAATAATTTTTTTTTTCGACAAATCAGAACGCCCGTTTTTTCGATAGACGAAACTAAAATAAATTATTACCTTCTGAATAAGAAAATCACAATTCTGGGCTGAGGCATGAAATGGTCAAAATATTTGAGCAAGAAATAACCAGAAAAAAAGTTGGGGAGGCGTGTTGGTATTTAGAGAAAAACGCATACTTCAATTACACTGTTGGCGGTTTGATTTCAAAGAGAGGTAGACAAGTCAACCAAATAATCAATTGGCCAATCAAATCACTCGTTTAGACAGGAAGTAAATTTTGAACCCCTACAGTGGTCGATATTTATGTTAGGCATCTTAGTTGGTTTGGGGACCTAAACGTCGAAACTACAGCTTATTCAAGCTGTAGATACGACGTTTAGGTTGCCAAACATCCAATTCACTGTTTTTTTTCAAGTTACTGACCAAAAATTTAACGCCGTTTCAATACGAAATGGAACTGTCTGTCGGGACTCAGGGGGCGTGGCCAGCTATCCGTCAATCTTTAACCCTTCACTGTACAATCACTGGTTTTTACGTCCTTGTGATTTTATACTTGAGAAAACATTGTGGGAAAAGAAGAAATTGCTTGTAACAAGCATTTTCTTCTTTTCCACAATATTTTCTACCCTACTGAATGGTTAATTTTCAAATTAAATCTACTATAAAATTGTCGTCTGCAAAACCTTTGAAATTGGACAGGTCTCAAAAAATTAAAAACAGGAAAGGTTAAGGGTAGACGTATAGCTCCAACCGTCTTCAAACACTTGTCTCTCACCAATTGGTGAATAATCGTAAACCTAAGCGGGATAGCACCTGGAGGCTAGGAAAGGATGTTATGGTAGAACTGGTGCGAGATATACCAGGAATCCATTGTAAGGTGCTCCGGCCGCCACGATATTCATGACTGAAGAATTGTTAAACCACATTCAAACAGAAGCTTCTCCCGAAATGGATGCACCTACAGTAGTCATAGTGGGAGCTTCTGTTTTCACAGCAAGCTACAGCCACCATCTCATAAATTGCAGAGAGTCTGTCCAAGTCCCTTAACCCATTCCCAGACGGAAAAATTATAGACTGGTCCAAATTGAAAGGAGTTGCAGACGACAATTTAAAGTATGCAATTTCAGATTGTTTCCACTTACTTAGTAGAAAACATTGTGGAAAATGAAGAAATTGCTTGTAACAAGCAATTTCTTCATTTTACACAATGATTTCCCAAATGTTTTTCTTTTGGGGCGTCCAAAAGCGTCACTGTGTGGAAATGGGTTAAGGTCCATTCTTTTTCAATTTCCTGTATTTCGACCAATCTGGTGTGTGGCATATGGCATACAATTTAAACAAAGTCTGAAAAATCGTATGACTATTGATGACCATGGGCGTCACCTTGATGTCTCATTCGCACATACAAGACCAAATCAGTTAAGGTCGATATACTCCCATGATTAGTAGTTACTGTGAATTCATAAATACACGAATAAATAAATAAATTCATTAAATGATAATCAATTTATAGATTAATCAATTTATTTATTCAATTTATCTACTTATTATAAATAAATGAATTAATCAACCCACCAATTTATCGATGAATCTGGAGATACGTGACTAAAAGCAGTGAGTTAAAACCACTGCCTCTCTCAGTGAAGTAGAGGGAGGCTCTATAAGTTGAAAACTTTCCTCGTATTGGAACGAAAAAACTCTCTGGCCTTTTTGTTTGTGCTAAAACAACAGTAACAACAGCAGCCCACAAACGCTTTACAACTTTTGAGTACAGGGAATCCTATACACCATTAAAAACAAGTTTTTGGCATTGGGTTGTGTCAGCAACCCATGGCCAATGTAACAACGTAAAAGAAAAACTCATGCAGAACTTAATGTGAAAACATGCAACGCAGTTAATGAGATATTCTGCCCTATGCATGAAAAGTAGGTCGGGACCAATAACATGGACTTCGAATATTTACTAGTATGCCTTAGGTCATATTCGGAATATCGATCGGCTTTTCCTATAACTATCAATCGAGGGTACAATCACGGTTCCTTCTGCATAATCATTTGCGGAAATCTGCTGGAACGTTTATTACTTAGTAAGAATGGGGTGGTATTCATTAGCACTGCCGGCCAAAATTGACCATTTGCTGACCCTGCCCACTTACTCATTTGGCCACGCCCATTCACTCCAACAGGAAAACCCGCTTCGATTTTAAACGGCGTTATTTATAAAAAAGTTTGGCTAGTAGTGTGTAACAAATAAGAAGAATATTTGGTTGGCCACCTAAACGTCTTAACTACAGCTTGAATAAGCTGTAGTTACGACATTTAAGTCGCAAACCAACGAAAAAGGTTCACAAAAATGGCGGCCAATGTTGGAGATCAAATTTCATTCCTGGTCTACATGAATGATTTCATTGGTCGACTGGTTGTTTGATTAACAGCCGCGTTTACCAATGGTACATCGCCGGTTCATACGAAGCCTCATAACTACTGTTAGATTTAAGCTGTAGTTACGAGATTTTCGAATGATGTCGACGATATGTAGAGCTCCAAATAAGATGTATATCTGATTATCTATAGCTGAAATACGCAGACGGTTTGTTTCTGTCTAGTTTAACCTATCCCAGCACAGTGACGTTTTTGGACGCCCCTCAAGGAAAACAATTTGGAAAACATAGTGGAAAATGAAGAAATTGCTTGTAATAAGCAATTTCTTCATTTTAAACAATGTTTTCTAACCAGAAAGTTGGAAAAATTTAAAAAAAATCATTTACGTTAGATTGTCGTCTGAAACTCCTTTTAATTTGGACCAGTCTAAAATGTTCTCGTCTGGTAATGGGTTAAATAGGCATTTGTCCATGTCGATTAAGTTACAGGTTCTTATAATAAATATTTAGGGAAAAATAAATCTTGGTGATATTCAATCTCAGGTTCGATTGATAAGTTTCATCGTTTTCTGTGGCAAGAACAATGGCACTATATCTATTATCAACTTTTATCATTATAACATGATTCATTTTAATGTTCAGTTCATTGTTCATTCACCTTGCTCAGACCGCAAAGTAACGTCTCTTTCTAACCATGAATACTCCAGCACCGCTGAGTAGCTTTCGTCATTATTATCAATGCTTGGGTCTCCAACCCGCTAATATCAATCGGAGTTTTTCGATCTGCAATTTATTCAGATAAAAAGGGTCACTTGTTAGAATCTCAGGGTCAAGATACAACATGAAGTAGCCGTCCAAGAAATGTTCCTCACAAATAACAGCCAAACCGTCCATACCGCATTGTCTAAAGCACGCGGCAGTTTCAGATATTGTGTAAGACTCGAAACATTCATCAGGCTTTTCACGTGATGTTTTTGTATCCCACAAAACTTCGTTGTTCGTTGTTGGTTGGACGTTGGAATGAATATCATCAGAATTCGACTCTGGTACGAAATCATCCGGATATATCTCCATATATTTGTGTTCGTCGGAAGCTCTTAGATCCTTGTTGGTCACTTGTGTCGAGAGATCTGTTTTCCTTTGTTGTTTGGTTATTTCCGGGGGAGGTGGTAAACAGAGATAAGCACGACGCCGATTTTGCGGTGAAGATAAACCTTGCTTTGACAGTGGTTTCTGTGTCATTTCTTGGGCTATGTTATCTTTGGACGACCCACGACTTGGGCTACCTGGGCGTGATGCATATTCATTCTCAAAGTCGTGTGTCACGTTATCCAGCGATAGTACATGGCGTGGTGAAGGTGTGGGTAAAACCTCTTCGTAACTTGGGTCTTGTGTTAAGTTGTCATGTGAGTAGACACGTCGCGGTAAAGGTATGGGTAACGCCTTTTCGTGTCGCGTTTTTTCAGTTATGCTCATTTGAGACAGGACACATGGTGAAGGTCGACGAGGTATTGGCGGGGGTAACTCTTCTAAATTTGTAGTATCGGTGGTAGATTTATCATCCGTATGATTTTTAACCAAAGAATCTTGTTTTGTAACAGGATTGCAATCAACTAGGTGTGCATATGCATCGTCGGCGTCACCCTCTGGAGAGGATGTCTTCTGCTCTTTATTGTCCTGAGATTGGTCGACATTTCCATAGAAGAAGGATATCAACTCTTTGTGTACCTGGCCGAATCCAAGTTTGGTCTTCTCGATAATCTTCTGGAGAACATTTTGATCTTGAATCTATCAAAAATATATGGTAGACTATAGGTACTCGGTGGATCGCGACTGTTAATCAAAATGTCGCTTTGACAATCAAAATTAGACCGGAAGTGTATTTGACCTCCAACATTTGCCGATATTTAAGTTAAACAGTTTTGCTGATTTTGCGACTTAAACGTCGTAACTACAGCTTATTGAAGCTGGAATTACGATGTTTAGGTCGCCAACCAACCGATCTTTTTTTATGGGTGACATGTTACTGTCCATATCTTTAAGAAAAAAGTTCTACCATTTAAATACGTAAATCGAACTTTCTGATGGAGCTCAGTAGACGTGACCAGCGATCCGTCAAAGGATATATGCATTAGTTAAAAGCTAATAACATGGTTAATTCTAGCGTACTGCTTTTCGTTATTTATTTGGTATTGATGACATTTCAAGCAAAAAAAAAAAAAAAAAAAAAAAACCAAACACACACAAAAAAAGAAAAGAAAAAAAAAAAAAAAAAAAAAAAAAAAACACCAACGATCTTAGTTGAATATTGCATTAAGAGATCTGGTCAATCCATGGTCAGTTTGATACAGTATCTCGAGGATAATGATATGGCTAGGTAGAATAACCATGCTGGATTCGGAAAATCTACCGAGAGTTAAAACCTTCGACCATAGTGACTCTGACAAGGGTCGGAAATTTTCGCTGTAATCTTAATTTGGTATGCTGTTACGTGTTACAAAGTATAGATTTTTGGTATGATGGTAAATATTACAAAGTCTTAATTTGATATGAAGGTACATGTTACAAAGTCTTTATTTGGTATAAGGGTATATGTTACAATGTCTAGATTTGGTATGAAGGTACATACTATAAATTCTAAAATTTGGTATGAAGGTATATGTTACAAAGTCTTAATTAGGTATGAGGGTAAATGTTACAAAGTCTTGATTTGGTATGAAGGTTCATATTACAAAGTCTAAATTTGGTGTGAAGATACTCGAAACAGAGTCTAGATTCGGTATGAAGGAACAGTTTATAAAGTCAAGATTTGGTTTGAAAGTTCATGTTACAAAGTCTTGATTTGGTATGAATGTTCATGTTACAAAGTCTAGATTCGGTATGAAAGTACTTGTTGCAAAGTCTGGATTTGGTATGAAGTTTCATGTTACGATATCTTGATTTTGTATGAAGGTATAGTATAAAGGAACGTGTTTCAAAGTCTATATCTATAATTAAGGTACATGAGTCTAGACTTGGAATTAAGGCAATTGTTACAGGATCTAGGTTTGGTTTGAAGGTACATGTTACAATGTCTTGTTTTAGAATAAATGTACATATTTAAAAGTCTTAATTTTGTATAAAGGTACTTGTTTCAAACTCTTATTTTCGTATCAAGGTACATGTAACAATGTCTTGATTTCTTATGAGAGTAATTGTTACAAAGTCTTAATTTGGTATGAAGGTACATCTTTCAAGGTAATAATTTTGTATGAAAGTACGGGTTACATTGTCTTAATTTGATATTAAGGTACATGTTACACAGTTCTATTTCACATGAAGGAACGTGATACAAAGTCAAGATTTGGTATGAAGGTACGTGTTGCAATGTACTAAATTGGTATGAAGACACGGGTTATTAGGTCTTAATTTTGTATGAAGGAACGGGTTACAAAGTCTTCATTCGGTTACAATGTTAAGATTTGGTTTGAAAAGTCATGTTACAAAGTCAAGATTTGGTATGAAGGTACTAAGTCTTATTTTGGTATGATAGAAGGGGTTTCAAAGTCTAGTTTTGGTATTAAGGAACATGTTCAAAGTCTAGGATGTGCTTCAAAGTCCAGATTTTGTATGAATGTACACGTCACAAAGTCTAGATTTGGTATGAAGGTACACATTACAATGTCTAGATTTGGTATGAAGGTACATGTTACTAAGTCTCAATTTAATATGACGGAAGGGGCTTCAAAGTCTAGTTTCGGTATTAAGGAACGTGTTCAAAGTTTAGAATTGGTATGAAGGGACGGGTTTCAAAGTCGAGGTTTGGAATGAAGATATATGTTACAAAGTCTAGGGTCTTGATTTGGTGTGAAGGTACACGTTACAATGTCTTGATTTGGTATGAAGTTACTTGATACAAACTATTTTTTGGTATGATGTTGCATGTCACAAAGTGTTGATTTTGTACGAAGGTGCATGTTATAATGTCTAGATTTTGTATGAAGGTACACGTTACAAAAAATCTAAATTTGGTATGAATGGGCATTTTACAAACTCTAAAATAGATATGAAAGTGCATTCCCTGTTCTTTCACCGGCTTATGAGAACGGCAGGGCATCATGCAAAACCAAGGTTAAATATTAAAACAACACTCTAGAAAATCTACAGGTGTATACATTAACGGATCACTGGTCAAGCATTCTGACCTCCGAAAGGATATCATATTGCTTTATTTTGGAAAATTGATGACCATTTGCATGTAATTAAGAGATGAAGAGAATATTTTTTGTTTTCATGGAGGTATGAACCGAAAAAACTAATCACACTGTATGAATACGCGAAGCGGATTCATACATTGTGTGATTAGGTTTTTCGGTTCATACCTCCATGTAAACAAAAAATATTCTCTTCATTTCTTATAATTTAATAGTACCGAGCGAAAAAAGCAATACCCTACATATTTTGATACCTTTTTGTATGGTACTATTTTGTGCGGAAGCATACAAAATAGCTGCGTGCTCAAAATTTTGTTCATGGAGTTATCAATAATATTTTTCGACAAATCAGATCGCCCGTTTTGATAGACGAAATTAAATATTAAATTATTAAAGCAGTAAAATGGCAAGTTGGTGACCTAACCGTTGTAACTGCAGATTTAATTTCCAATAGAAGTGCTTCATATAAATGTCGACCATTGTCGGAATCTAGATGAAGGATTTGATTTGTCCATTAAATCTTTGATTGACAAAACGATCCGTCCACTAGTGTTTCATACACATTAAGATTAACCCTTGTCATGCTGAACCCGGAATATTCCGGTTTTGGCAGGAGATGTAGACTAAGATCAGACTGCACTTATGTGCAGGCTGATCTTAGTCTACACCTTCTGTTCGTACTTTTCCTGTCAGAGTTGCTTATGAAGTTGATTTTCTAAAAAAATATTGATTTTTGAAGTTCTATCAGTTTTTTAGTCCTTTGATTTGACAGAAATTCAGTAAGGTAATGGGCCCCTACCGATATCCAGAGTTACTCCGCTTAGTTTTAGTATAAGAGTGACCTCCCTTAATTCTTTGGGTAGTTCCGGTGAAAAAATCGATGATATCGGTATCGAAAACATTAACAGGTTGTTGCCAGCTCTTACTATGTGTCATCAATGTTGAAACCCTAGATGATCTAGAGACTACTTCATTTTAACAGCTGAGCTTAATTCTTAAAGCTAAGTGACGTTTTACGTGTTTATAATCGTAAATGAGCCGATATGAAAGTGTATTTTTCGGATATATCCTAATTCCGGATATACGTATTAATTACCATAAAAAGAGCTTTTATGATCGAAATAGATACAATGATACTCACGGAAATACATTCCGTTATTTCCCTTTTTAAAAAGTGGTTTCACATGTCAAGCGGGGCTTTGAATTTATAAGATATCTGTCATTTTACAAACGTGAACTGTTACAAAGAAGCTCTCCATACGTCTTCATTTCATGACCATTGGAATTTACCAAATACATGTACATTTCATTGATGAATATGAAATAAATTTAATCAGAATTTCACTGCATGATCCTCAACAAGCTTTGTAAAGTTTCTGGAGGCTTGTGGAAATGATTGTTGCCTCTGTAGGTCCTCCCAAGATATATCATTCGTTTCTTACCAAATTTCAAGTAAGATATATTATTAATTTCTTACCAATCGGCAAATGATAAGGTCTTAGTAGGGTGAGCAGCTGGTGGCTCAGATGAAATGTCAGTTATGCTTAGTAACTGATTTAATGTTGAAAGTGGTGTTAAACCGATAACCGGAGGGCAAAATATTAGACTGTTCCAAATTTAAAGGAGTTGCACATGACAACTTTAAGTTTATGAATTTGTAGATATTTTCATCTTTCTGGGCAGAAAACAATCGGCAAAATGAAGAAATTGCTTGTTACAAGCAATTTTGCCAATTTGTACAATGTTTTCCCAATTATTTTTCTTAAGGAGCGCCTAAATGCGTCATGGTGTGGGAATGGGTAAACCAATTTAATTCAATCAACCTACACAAGCTTTAGCATCTGATATTAGATGTGTGCACAAATTTATATTTTTCATATAAAATTTATTCTGGTTACCCCTGGTTTATACGTCGCTGTGGCTTTAAAATTGAGAATGCATTGTAGAAAAAGAATATGCTTGTTGCAATTATTTCCTTTTCCTCAGTATTTCTACCTTGTTGAATGTTTTTTTTTAATTTATTGTTGTATATATCATTTCATGTATTTAAGTATTTGAGAAAAAGTGAGAAATAAAAAAAAGTGGAAATATAAAAGAGATGACCGTAAGAAGTGTTACAAAGATCAAGCTAAGACAACCTTTTTGACGTTTTAATCCATTTCGTTGATACCAAATTCTTATTACTATATTGAGATATATCATGCAATAACATATATGATACAATGTATATATACTAAATATTCAAATCTTTTTGTTGTAAAAAAGTGATCTTAAACATGTTTTGTTGTTGTTTTTTTCATATTTTTCTTACTTAAACATTCTTTCCAATTTTTTCTAAATGAGAAACGTTTTAAAATAGATTTCTTTTACCTCTTGCATTTAAAATCCTATTTAAAATTTACAAACTCGTAATTTCCTTAGAATTAGAGGGAATAGCAAACGACTTCCTTTGTTACTTGTAATAAAGGGATATCGGGTGAAAATCAAAAGCAAATAACCGATCATTATTGGATATATCCAGTGTATATCCAAAATACCACCCGTGGTCTATTCCGCAATCAGAGATACCGATCAGAAGCGTGTAAGTTACTTGGATTAAAACAGCAAATTATTAGAGGACATCGTTAAATTTTAAATTTGATTTACCATTTAACCTTTTAGAGAGAAAAAAAAAAATCTCAGAACGAAAGAGGATACGAACGAAATTTAATAGACATGTGTACCGAAAATAATTGATCTTTCAGATGTGAATAAAATCGGCGTAAAAAGTACTCTTTATCGCAATATTGTTATTCTAGGTTGTTGTAGTGTGGTTTCCTTGTTTTAATAAGTCTTTTCAAGTTAAAGAACTAAACGCAATGATTTCCTACAAAGGACGCCTTTGCTATTTTTTTCTTTTTTTTTTTTATTTGAAAATGAGAAGTAAAATATGAAAAATGGACGAGAATGAAATTGGTTCCTAGGTCGGGAGATAAAAACGATTAAAACGTGTGAACGTTAATATAACCTACCACAACAATTCCATATTCTAAAGTATTTTAAGAGTACTCAACATTCCTTTGTATCAAATTCTTAAAAAATTTCTGATTCTACGCAAATAGGAGCATTTAACCTCTGATAGTGTTCTTTTACTTAGGGACCCAACCACATCATTTTGCATAGAACATATGGTCAGAAAGATAAAACATTAATCAATCTTTAAAAATAGATAAATTCCAAATAATATAAGTCAACCGACTCCCTTGTTAATTAGTCAAAAGAAGGACATCTGCGCAGTCGTGTGAAAATCAAAGCAAATAGCCGATCGTTATGAGATATATCCGGATACCACCCGTGGACTATTGCGTAATCAAAGAAACCGATTCAAAACGTGTAAGTTACTTGGATTAAAACAGCAGTTTATGGACGGACATCGATAATTCCCAAGATTAACTTACCGTTTAAACCTTAGTAGATAAAAAATCTCAGAACGAAATAGGATACAGACGAAATATTAAAATCCATTTGTATCAAAAATAACGGATCGCTCAGATTTGGAGAAATTCCTTTTAAAAATACTCCTTTTATCGCAATACTTTTGTTTCCCCCGTTGTTGTTTTGTCTGCTTGCATGTTTCAATAGATATTCTCAAGCCAAGGAAATAAAAGCAACAATTCACCATGAAGGACACTTTCGCTAATTTTGTTTCGAAAATGAGAAGTAGAATATGAAAACTGGATGAAACTCGGACGGGAAGACGATTATAACGTGTCAACGTAAATAAAAACTACCAAAACATTTTTATAATCTATAAGTATTACAAAAGTACTCAATATTCTTATGTGTGAAAAACCGAAAAAATGATTAATTATCTCCAAAACAGACGCTTTTAGTCTCAGCCCTTCTTTACTCTTTGATGAAATTTAAACCGGAACTACCCAGTAGAATCAAGGGAGTTAATTAAAGGGCAATTTTCGGGAGAACTCCGTATATCGGTAGGGGCCCATTGATACAGCATGACAAGGGTTAAGAAGTTCAGCGTCCTATAGCAAGACACTGTTCTATAAAGATTACAGGTAGGGGCCCATTCTTGTTTCATCAAACTCGTAGAGTTAGTTTGTTTGTTTTGTGTATACAATTAATAAATTTCGAGTACATTTCATACATAAATTTTACGAACAAAAATATTCTTTTAATTTCTTATAATTTAAAGCCAAAGTTCTAAGTCAAATTCCATTGATATACTTTGCGCGCAAGCATACAAAATAGTAGCAAGCGCAAAATTTCGTTGATGGAAGTATGACAAAATATCAGCTAATCAAACATTATTACGGGATGATAGTATGAATAGATAAACAGACAAATACGTAAGTAAATAAACAACTACAGAAAAGCGAATAAAGATATACTTACCTTGGTTAGCGGAAGTACATTTAGTTCAACAACATGCATTGACTCTGTATTTTCCCCAGTATTCAGTGGCTGGAGTTTCATGCTTGAGTAAAAATCTATAAATCATTAATGAATGAAAGCACATTACAGAACATTATTTTCTTTCTCTTAACTTCTACTTATGTTTTCAAGCTCTTTACATCTATTTTCAAGATATTTCTCATTCAACTTGTACGGCTTGAATGGAGACCTTGACCTTTGCTTTTCTTAAGCTAGTGTTTTTATTGTAACATATTTGTAATATTGTATTTTCATATTTTGTACAGAGCTTCATTTTGTAGTAATCCTTCATGACCTTGATCCTTTGGCTTACTTAAAAGGAGAAGCTTTTTTCATATATATACCACAAATATATTATGATTATATCTCATACAGAACCCTATCAAGTCATAAGCTTACATTTTGTATCTAGTAAGGTGAGCTTGACCTTTGGCCTATCCTTTATTTGCTTTAATTTTATTTTGCCTCACAAATGAAGTTAGTATATCTCATACAGTTCTATTTTGATCATGGGAAATCATGGGTTCGATCCCCGGCGGCGGCACATATCCTTTCCGACATTTGTCTCTCACCAATGGGTGGATAATCGTAAACCTAAGTGGGATAGCAGTTGGAGGCTAGGAAAGGATGTTGTGGTAGTACTGGTGTGAGAAATTACCAGGAATCCATTGTAAGGTGCTCCAGTCGCCGCGATATGACTGAAATACTGTTAAAGCGGCGTTTAACCCAATTCAATCAATCAGAACAGTTCTATTTTGGGTTTAAGGATTTCTTATTATACATAGAACGGTGACCCTGAGCTTTGAATGAAATTTGCCTTTATTTCTGCAAATCTTATACTTTTATGTGATGCTATTAAATGCAGAGGATCACCAGACTGTATTCTTTCATAAATGTGGCATTTGACCTACTTTTAATAACTTGCTTTTATTTTGATATATCAAATAAGATGAAATCTCAGACAGAATTCTGTTAGAGGACTGATATTTCAGGTAAATATCAAGGTTCTTCTGCGGAGGTGATGATTTTTAATCTTTTTTTCTTTTTTCTTTAAATTTCAGTTTGAATATTGTTCCAATGGCCAACCAGAGTTTCCAACGGATTTCAATTCTACTGATGCACGACTGATGACATACGAAATTTCATTTTAATCAAGTATATTGATCTACTATTCACAAGTAACACTGTGTGAATGGATCTTGTGAAAAAAGTGGTAAAATCTAACCAAAGGCGTATCGGTTATCAGATTTCATATTCTTTACAGGATTGTAATTTGCACTGAATATATGATCGAGTACAGTAGCAACGGCAGCCTGATTGTTTAAGTAATCCGACAACCCAAAAATTAGAAGCTTACAGAAAAATCCCCACGCGGAAAAGTCCCATCAAAAGATCAAACTGCTGACAGGAGTCGGGGTCTTTCGCGATTTATGATGGCTCCTTTTCAAGTGATAGTTTAAAATATATGCCTTCTTTGACCGTAATCTATAAAAGCCGACTAAGTTCTCAATGATACCATGACGATGATTTTTTTCTAACCTCCTTTTGGTGTATTGCCTCCCACGGTGGTGACACCCTCGACGTCCGGTGGTGGCTCATAATTGTCACAGCCATCTGGTTTTTCTGCAAATATAGAACAGGGAACTTGGATCGTTGAAACGAAAAAGGACACTTATGTATTTTGCACTTCAAGCTGTCAAGGGTATATACCTTTCAGAAACACTTACCATAATTAGTTTACTCTTAAAGTGTAAACAAATATACGAGACCAACAATACCAGTACAATACGAGTCCTGAAAAAAACTTTTACTCCATATCGTTTTGCATAGAAAAGGGTAAGACCCGTTCGATAACATTTATGATGGTGTCTTTGTATATGAACTGTGGTGAAACTGATTGTGCCATCTCCTGCAACTCTTACATGAGCCGTTAGTTATTGATACGTTTTTAATTGAAAGACAACAACAACAACAATATCAAGAATGACGACGACGATGACGAAATTTTATTTCTAAAGTTATACATAATTAACACATCACAATCGTTTACGCTTTTGTTACCTTTATTCATTCTGTCATTCTAAAATAGATAAAACTCGTCAACGCCTCGTTTTGATCACATATAATGACTCATGTGATAAGCTATATTTCATGTATCAGTCCAATGTTTTCAAACTGATAGCTGCTTTACCTACCATCTTCTGTAGGTTCTTCTAAAACGTACTGACACTTCAACCACGTCACTAGTTTTCCGTCTACTGGTACGAAAAACATCTTCCCGTCGATGACATCATTGCCGTAAATTGCCTCGCCGAAGTGCCTCGATATGAAATCCAGTTTCTCTTCCGGATTCTGAAACTCGGCCAACTGGACATGAAATTCGTCAAAGAGCGTTGACGGTAGAATCAGAGTTTTCAGGCTTGGACTAGCAATATCAAACATTCTGCCAACAACATTCTTTACAGTAACAAATTGGAGTAATTCTAATTTTACCTTGGCTAGCTTTGCAACGTTATTTGACGTATTGGAATAAAAATGAGCCACAATTTCCGGGCTAATTGTTTCGGGTACAAATTGTATGGGCACCGGTAATAAAGTTCCAGTTTCCTGTAACTCTCTTAGAGTGTAAACCTGCTCATCCGGCACGGCAGTGAAATTGACTCTGGCATTTTCCTTTAGAAGGAAAAACCTTCCGGACTTGTTCATGCATTTGAGAACTCTTTTGAAACTTGCAGTTTGTACAATATCAACTACCCTTATCACTGAATCGCGCTCTATACACTTCATTCTGGATCTTCCCACTCCTTTTGTTGAGACAGCCATGATGTCGACGTGCGAACGTAAATAACGTGGACGCTGGTCCATTATCTGAAAGGATCGTGTCGTTAAATGAATAAATTGGCTGGACAGTAAGTTAGATAATGAGTTCAATTACAGGATTTTTTTTTAAATATCTCTGACTTCTTGGTGGTTTAGTACAATGTCTTAACGTTTTCCCAAACAATCCCTCCTTTTTACGACCCTCAAGAAAAAGGCTTTGGAAAATATGTCGGAAAATGAAGAAATTGCTTGTATCAATCAATTTCTTCTTTAACCGAAATGTTTTCAATCAAAAAGATGAAAAAATTAAAATTCCATCAACTTGAAATTGTCGTCTACATCTTCTTTCAATTTAGACCAGAATAAATTTTTGTTGTGTGGAAACAGGTTAAACCATTTTGCATGGAAAGGATGACTCTATAAATCATAAATGAACGAGAGCACATTACAGCACATTATTTTCTTTCTCTTAACTTCTACTTATGTTTTCAAGCTCTTTTCATCTATTTTCAAGATATTTCTCATTCAACTTGCACGGCTTGAATGGAGACCTTGACATTTGCTTTTCTTAAGCTAGTGTTTTTATTGTAACATATTTGTAATATTGTATTTTCATATTTTGTACAGAGCTTCATTTTGTAGTAATCCTTCATGACCTTGATCCTTTGGTTAACTTAAAAGGAGAAGCTTTTTTCCTATATATACCACAAATATATTATGATTATATCTCATACAGAACCCTATCAAGTCATAAGCTTACATTTTGTATCTAGTAAGGTGAGCTTGACCTTTGGCCTATCCTTTATTCGCTTTAATTTTATTTTGCCTCACAAATGAAGTTAGTATATCTCATACAGTTCTATTTTGATCATGGGAAATCATGGGTTTGATCCCCGGCGGCGGCACATATCCTTTCCAACATTTGTCTCTCACCAATGGGTGGATAATCGTAAACCTAAGTGGGATAGCAGCTGGAGGCTAGGAAAGGATGTTGTGGTAGTACTGGTGTGAGAAATTACCAGGAATCCATTGTAAGGTGCTCCAGTCGCCGCGATATGACTGAAATACTGTTAAAAGCGACGTTTAACCCAATTCAATCAATCAAAACAGTTCTATTTTGGGTTAAAAGATTTCTTATTACACATAGAACGGTGACCCTGAGCTTTGAATGAAATTTGCCTTTATTTCTGCAAATCTTATATTTATATGTGATGCTATTAAATGCAGAGGATCACCAGACTGTATTCTTTCACAATGTGGCATTTGACCTACTTTTAATAACTTGCTTTTATTTTGATATATCAAATAAGATGAAATCTCAGACAGAATTCTGTTAGAGGACTGATATTTCATGATAAATATCAAGGTTCTTTGCCTTCTGCGTTTTGCATGGAAAGGATGACTCTTATAGATGACTGAACTCGTTTGCAATTGACCAATCGCGGCTGTCAATCAAGGAATATATAGACCAATCAAATCATTCATTCAGGCCGGAAGTAAGATTAGAACTCCTTCACTGGTAGCCATTTTTGTTAAGTTTTTTGGGGGGTTGGCGATCTAAACGTCGTAACTACTGCTTGACCATTCAGTAGTTACAACGTTTTGGTCTAAATACGAACTGGAATGCTTCACAAATGTCTGAGTTCAAAGTGCACTTGTAGTTCAAATGAATGGTTTGATTGGTAGGTTGATTCTTTGATTGACAACCGTGATCCAACAGCCGCGCAAATATGCCGTCGTTGTCGCTCTAAAACCTCGTACCTGCAGCTTGTTCTAAGCTGTAGTGACGAGGTTTTAGAACGACAATGATGATATTCAATATTTTCAGATAACTAAGTCACTATAGAAAGTATTCGCACTAGATTAATAGCTAGAATGTTCTTCTATATCTCTGTCTGTCTTCTTGCATTTTTAAATCACCGATACTTATTAACAGTGTACAGTTTTGATCCTTTCCATTATCAAACATATGGTTCAGTAGCGGGGATAGTTAAACTCGTATTAACCCTTTCCTGTTTAATGAAATTTTAGACTGGTCCAAATTGAAAGATGTTGCAGACAACAATAAAACTCGCATGCAAATTGAAATGAAACCATTCTATGAGGCAGAAAATATTATGGGAAAAGGAGAAATTGCTTGTGACAAGCAATCTCTTCTTTATCCACAATGTTTTCTCAAGTATACAATCATAAGGAAGTAAAATCCCGGGTTTGTACAGGAAAGGGTTAAGCGATCATTCGAATGATGGCCGAAACGTGGTCGTTTAAGAGAATGGTCGCTTTATATATTTTTGTGACATATCAGAGATCGGTTCGGTTGCATACATATATTATTGCGGGATTTCCCCCTAATCTTAATGCTGATGGATCTCATTAGAACCGTCTTTTAGAAATCAACCAACATAAGATTTAGCTTTGATAAGACATTTTTGCAAAACCGTTCAGTTATGAAGATCCTTTGTTTTCGGAAAGAGAATTTTGATGCTAGTCGCTTAACGCCACTTTAAACAGTATTTCAGTCATATCGCGGCTGCTGGAGCACCTAACAATGGATTCCTCGTATTTCTCACACCGGTACTACCACTACATCCTTTCATAGCCTCCAGCTGCTATCCCACTTAGGTTTACGATTATCCACCCATTGGTGAGAGACAAATGTCGGAAAGAATATGTGCCGCCGCCGGGGATCGAACCCATGACATCCAATGATTGAAGATTAGGGATCTGACGCGCTACCGACTGCGCTATAATGGCGGCTGGTCGCTTAATAAAAGCGGTCAATTAATAGAGGTAGTTGCTTGAACAAAAGTTAATGTAATTTTAAATACTTACCTCGTCGACGCTAGCATATCTCTGTCTCTTCCCGGGATAAGTTTGTATTTTAAGGCCACCTGGATAATTCACGGGTATATAGAACTCGGCAAAATCGTTCTGAAAAATCGACAGCTCCATCAAATAGTCGGATACGCGCTCCTTGTCGTTATTGAAGGGCAAAACTTTAACATGGGCATATTCTATGTCAACCTCTCCCTCAATACACAGCCCGGTCCCCTCTGGTTGAAGGCTGTCGGAATGAAACGAGGAGAGCTGGTTCCTTGTTTTCACGACAAATGGAAACTCTGTTTTACTGAGAACTTGCCCCAGCGTGCGTACGCCTGTTTCAAACGAGCAATCGACATTCTCCTTCGGCATTGTCAGCTGAAAATATCGGCAGTAAAATTATTCTAAAAAAGAAATACGACCAAAATTTTAGCCCATGAAAATCGTAAGTTCAATGAGTTCTATGGTTTCTAATGTACACATATAATGTAGCATGACTTGCCCTCGTAAACGTTACGATTTATTTAACGTAGGCAGTTCTAATCGTATTTCTCCTTATTAACAACAATCGTCCGGTTATTACAGACTGTCAGACTGTTTTTTTTTTTTTTTTTCATTTTTTTTTACAAACCATTGAATGAAAAATTAATAATAATTTTTACAATACATAATTGTGTTTAGAACCTTGACTGAATTTATGATGATTTCTTGGTGAATTCTCAAAACAAACGCAAAATATACTCGAGAAGCATCGTTTAACTCTTTCCTGTTAATTCCTGGTTTTTACGTCCCTGTGACTTTATAATTGATAAAACATTGTAGAAAAGGTAGAAATTACTTGTTACAAGCAATTCTTCTTTTTCCACAATACTTTCTACCGCACTGAATTGTATTTTTTTAAATTTTATCCACTTTAAATTTTCGTCTGCAAAACCTTCCAATTTGGACAGGTCTAAAATTTTGCAAAACAGGAAAGGGTTAACGAATGATAGATAAGATAATAATGTCAACGATGAATGTCTTGTAGTTAGATGTACAGGTAGGTATAAGGCATAATAGTTGCTACTTTATGTATTTTGCATTTACGACCATCACGTAGACCGTTTCTGACAATTTTGTAAATGTAAATGTAAGTCATATGTGTGTGGTATGATGGGCAAAATGCCCCTTTTCCTGAATAAAGTATATATATATAAGATCTCTATTTAATGTGGGTGTGAATCACAATAGGGGTCTTTAAACGGTAACAGGGTAATTGTTAGAACATCAGACTATAACTACACGTTTGTTGGCAACCCTTTTTAAATGACGGATCGCTAGCCCCACCCACTGGATCCGACGGTCACACCCCTGACTACAACATTGCATTCCGCTTCGATATTTAACGACGTCGTTTTTGCAACATTCTTATCCAGGAACATGCTACAAAAAAGAGAAATTGTTGATTGTCGACTTAAATTGCGAAACTATAGCTTAAATAAACTGTAGTTACGACGGTTAAGTCGCAAAATCAACGACAATGTTTCACCTTAACCTGGGCCAATGTTGGAGCCGAAAGTTTACTTCCGGTCTAAATGAACGATATGATTGGTCGATTGATTCTTGCGATTGATTCTGGCAGTCGCGAATGGTCAATTGTCTAATGTTTCTGTTGTTGTTTTTTATGCAGGCATATATATATATATATATATATATATATATATATATATATATATATATATATATATATATATATATATATATATATATATATATATATATATATATATATATATATATATTTGTTTTTTATTCAGCACATATATCTATATAAATATATATATTTCGAACCATGTTGAAAAATAAAAGAAATATTGTGTTTTATGAAAAAGTAGAACAATTTTCGTTCAATTTTCGTTACTTGTTATATGGGTTAAGCGTTTTGAACATAAAATGCTAACAACTAGCTTTTCTTATTGACGGATCTCTGACCCCGCCCACTCACCCCCGACATGACTCAGGGTAGGAAAGACATTCTTTTTGTTAAATATGTGGTCAACGACATAAATTAACCCTTTCCTGGTTAATCCTGGTTTTTACGTCCCTGTGAAATCCATTTAATAAATGAAGAGAATATTTTTTGTTTTCATGGAGGTATGAACCGAAAAAACTAATCGCACTGTATGAATACGCGAAGTTTCATTCAGAAATTTTATTAATCGACAAGTACAAAGAGTACATAGCCATAAAAACATATACAAAGTAATACATTTCAATCACATTTATTGGTCTTAATCAATAGTTAAAGAAGAGAGCAATGATACATGTGAATTTTGGGAAATACCTTTAAATAAATAAAGACATCGAGAAAATTATAGGAGATGGATGAGCGTATAACAATGGTTAATGCTCAAACTATACATATGTGCACTTGCTCTACTTTACCTCTAATTGCGCTTATTGACTCGTATGAATGTAGCGGTTATTAGATTTATCTCTTAACTGAAGAGCAAGTTCAATAAATTATACTAATTGTTTTAACGTGATTAAATTACACGTTGACATAAGTAAGTTGAATTTATAGACAGAAGGCTTCTTGTGATAGAATGAGTCAATATACTTTTTTCGTAGGGGTGCATGAATGGGACATATACATATAAAATGAAAAACATCTTCAATGTCATTTGAGTTACAATTTAGGCAGATTCTTTCATTTCCGGGTGTTGGACTGCTACTATAACGGCCAGTTTGAATTCTTAGGCAGTGAGCTGATAGTCTCATTTTTGTTAGGAAAAATCTAGTGTTTGTCGGTAATATATCTAAGTAATTTTCGTAAGAGAATGTTGACTTAAAATGTTTAAACTCCATTAAAACTGGACTACTATCTAGAGATCCTTATCATTTCTGGATGAAACAATCAATTACTTTTTGTTTAAGTTTTAAACCATTCCAACTCAATCCCTCCTTTTTACGCCCCTCGAGAAAAAAAGCTTTGGAAAACAATGTGGAAAATGAAGAATGAAGCAATTTCTTCATTATCCACAATGTTTTCTATCCAAAAAGAAGGAAAAATTCAAAATTCCATCAACTTAAAACTGTCGTCTGCAGCTTCTTTGAATTTGGACCAGTCTAAAATTTTGCTGTGTTGGAATGGGTTAAGAGACACAGTGTCGGGGTTATCAAAATCATATGAAAAACCGTAACAATCCAACAATTGCTTGACTCTTGACGACCATGTCAAATGTCCTTGATTAAAACCTGATAAACTAATATTCAGAGCTTTCTTCAAAATGATATTTTCGGTCCCTATTAGTTTACACCAGTATTGTATGATTTTGAAATAACGCATTATATAAAGTGGATACGCTGCTAATTCTCCATATACACCCATTGTGCAAGTGCTTGGTCGAACTTTTAATATTCTCTTACAAAATTTGACATGAATTCTTTCTAATGATTTTGTTTTACTAAAGCCCCAAATTTCGGAAGAGTACCCAAGAATGGAGCCCATAAATGAATAAATCAGTTGGCATAATATTTTTGACAGTTTTTTAACAGGGCATTTAGAGATTTCAGTCCCCTGCCATATAAATATTCTATATTTGTAAAGGATCCATTAAATGAGATGACTGTTGTTTTAGAATTGTCTTTCCAGTCACAATACCCTTTACAATAAAATAAATTTTTGAAATTGTATTATCTGGTAATGGGTTTAACTGAACAGTCATCGATACTGTATGCTTACTAACTTACACTTAAAAGGGTTTTTTCCTAACATCGATAGTGTATTCCGGTGTGGTTTACTCCTCTTTAAAGTCCGTATTTCATTTTCTGTACGTAGGAATTTTGGAACATAAAATATTTAAACGAGATATAGAAATTCAATGAAAGTATCTTTTTTCTTGCCAGTTTAAATTGTTTCCGAACATAATTGATAGGTTATCGCTGTCAATCAAATGATCGAGTGACCAAACAATTCGTTTATTTTGACTAGAAATAAAACATGAAATCCGACATTGAAATAGACATTGAAATTTTACATGTTCGTTTGCTTGCATTTTTACCGTAATAAGAACACCTTATCAAAGCAGTAGTTACGTCTTTTACGTTGTCCGCAAACGATTTGCTTTTTGTTTAACCCATTCCAACACAGTGGAATTTTAGACCAGTCCAAATTGAGAAGAGCTGCAGACGACAATTTCAAGTTGATGGAACTTTAAATTTTTTCGTCTTTTTTGATAGAAAACATTGTGGATAATGAAGAAATTGCTTGATCCAAGCAATTTCTTCATTTTCCACAATGTTTTCCAAAGCTTTTTCGTTGAGGGGCGTAAAAAGGAGGGATTGGGTGGGAAAGGGTTAAGCATCCGACGAGATATTTTTCAAGTTTTCAATCAATTGGCATTGTCTTGTCGGAGGTATGGTGGCGTGGTCAGTGATTTGTCAATTCTGCTCAAAGTAAGTCACCCAGGCCATATGTTGCTCCTTCTCTTCGATAGATTTTTCCAGAGCTAGTCAGGTACTCCGTGTTCTATAAATGCGGACACCTGTGTCTGCTTCAACGGTTGAAATGAATGTTTTTGTCGGACTTTTTTTGCTTTAAGAAATAACAAGAACATTTTTCTTGTTGTATAATTATCAATCAAAATGTATGAATACCTAAAACTTTGTCAAAAGCGATTTTTCTGCTATTTTACCGTAGTTAGGTTGTTGAATCCTTACATTCTGAGCACCTGCCAGTAATACTCGAAAGAGGATTTAGACAGTATATATAGATAGATAGATAGGATGATAACTTTCGCTTTCTGGGATATTTAAGCGTGACGGGTAACACATTTAGAGATATTTAAGAAATAAGGAGAATTTGTTTGCTTTTAATTAGGAATGAACTTAAAGTCTTAATCACACTATATGAATACGTGAAGCGGATTCATAAACTAGTGCGATTAAATTCTAACTTCATACCTCAATATAAACAAAAATCGTTCTCTTCATTCTAATAATTTAATTCCATCTTGCAACAAAGCAACTATTTTGCTAGCTATGAGTAAAATTTTATGGGTCTACTTTGTGCGTAAGCAAACAAGTCGTTGCATGCTCAAAATTTTGTTCATGGAAGTATGAAAACAAGCCAATCAAACGCTTGAATCTTGATCGACAAATTTAAATTTAATTATATGGAAGTTAAAAGAAAAAGAAAAAAAGTATTATATTGTATTTTACCTTACGAAAGAAGCTCTCGGATAGTGAAAAGTACTGTAATCCTTTATTGATTTATTTTTGTTTATTATTAACGCATTAAAACTTCTCAAGTTTTGCTCTCTGAATTTATACTTAAATACCATATACTGACTTACGCGTGCATGCGTACTTCAACAAGTTTAATCATTGTAATTATCCCCGGACGCGTTGATCATAGGTCAAGAATCCTAATTATGATATCTTTCTACGAAAAGGCGATCTTTTGTGATTTCTTAGCCCTTCCTGTAACGAACAATTTCTTCAACTTAATCCTTATCAAACAGAATCATTATTGGACAAAAATTCACCTGATTTCAATTGACCTATCGCTGGCCCAGCCCACTTACTCCGTTGGCCCCGCCCACTGACTTTTTATCGATTTGAAATGACGTTATTTAGCAAGATGTATGGTCACTATCATGGAACAAAATATAGAATAGTTGGTTGGCGACTTAAACGTCGTAACTACAGCTTGAATCGACAGCTTGGTCAACTGGTTATTTGATTGACAGACGCGTTTGATTAATTACGGAGGGAAAGCTCGTGGCCTAGGACAGAAGCGGACATCTTATAAACATGCCAGCCGAGATCTTTGTTGATCAAGTATTATGATCGCTTTTTAGTAATAATAAGATTTTGTTTCTCTTTGTTGGTTGACAGATTTTGATTCTCGACTTACTCACTACGAATCATCTAGGCAAGTGAAAAATGGGTTCATCGCGCGGATATCATGGCCTCAAAGGCTTATTGCTTTAGGACATGGTGGCGACAGAGGATCGTGTCCTCTTTTTAACCCATTCCCACACAACAAAATTATAGACTGGTCCAATTGAAAGAAGCTGCTGACGACAATTTCAAGTCGATGGAATTTTAAATTTTCCGTCTTTTTGGATTCTCTTTGATACGTTCTCACTCCCAGCCTTTCTATTTCCAGATACGCAAAAATGTAGTAAAAAATGATCGAATAATCATCTAACCTGTTAAATAAAGCTACACTGGGACTTATACAATGTGTATATTTTACGCGGGTGGCTTTCTACTGAAGGTCGCGTATCAATTTTGACTAACTATACACTTTCATTCAACTGGGTCTCAGCTTATAAAACACGTTTGTAATAAATTGAGAATTTACCTAAAATTCGAATCGAAATTAAAGATGTATAGTACGTTAAATTCTATGGTAAGCCTAAAAATAAAACATTATATCGCAAAATCATAATTCATAACACAAAATTTACAGTAAACGTAGAAACACAACATCTATTTTACCCTTTCCTGTTTTTCTAAATTCTAGACTGGTCCAGATTCAAAGGTTTCGAAGACAACAATTTAAGGTCGAACTTATTTGAAAAATATTTATTCAGTACGGTAGAAAATATTGTGGAAAAAGAAGAAATTGCTTGTCACAAGCAATTTCTTCTTTTTCCACAATGTTTTTCTCAAGTATAAAAAAAACAGGGACGTTAGAACCAGGGATTAAACAGGAAAGGTTTAACTTTAAGTTTGAGTAAATAATCGATTGAGTAAGAAATAAAATCTCAGGTCAATATACATGAATGCTGATAATATCAGTTATGACAACTAGGAAATTAATTACAAACTATCATTAAGTGACTAGTAATTTAAACCATTCCAATACAATCCCCCCCTTTTTATCGCACCTTAAGAGAAAACAAACTTTGGAAAGCATTGTGGAAAATGAGAGTAGCTTGTATCAAGCACTTTCTCATTATCCACAATAATTTCTATAAAATAATGATAATAATAAATAAATTCTATCAACTTGAAATTGTCGTCTGCAGCTTCTTTCAAAATGAACCAGTCTAAGAATTGGTTGTGTGGGAAAGGGTTAATCAATTTTACAGTCTGGTGTAAAATTTCCTTGACAACTCTTGCATACAGGTTTCAGCTCAATATGGGACCACAAATTTCATGCCTAGTTGCTGGGCAGAGAACGTTATGCAAACATGCCCCGAGATTCCTCATTTTCAGTCGACGGAACTTACCTTACCCATTCGATCCCTTTTTCAAGATTTTAACTTTGATCATATATGGTACCAAAACAAATCTAGAAAAAGAATACCCCCCCCCCAAAAAAAAAGCCCCCCCCCCTCCAAACCAACGATAAACTCCAACAATTACAAGTAAACAACAACAACAACAACAAGAGTTTCATAATTGCTCAAAATTGCTCGCCTGAATTAACTGTCTAGGCAAACAGCCAAGTTGTGCAAGATTTCGCCAAGAAAAACATTATTTTTAAATTTCGAGAATGAACTGAGCGTTAACAAGCCTCTTGATCGCCCATGAGATTTTCAGAAGATTTGACCTAGTAACCTAGTTCATGACTCAAGTTGGTACCTGTCCGAGATACCACCAAGGTCTATCATCTGGCCGATTTTCAGGTTCAGGGAGAATCAAATGTGGCACCCGGATTCCCCACAAGGTTTTTCTATGATTTTAATTAGTGACCTTTTTTTAAAGCAACGAATTTAATTTTGAACCTGATTCCAATAAATGAATCATCTAGAGTGCCCATATTTTTTGGTCTAAAGATTTGACTTAAATATCTATCTTTTTTTTTTGCCGTGAGTAACCCACAAGTTTTTCTTTTTATATATACATGACTGTCTACAGAACCAATATTAGATCATGTAATTAAGATCTACTTCTGTGTTAATACGCTATGGGTTTTTTCTACATAGATGAGAAAATGTACTCTTTTATTGTGTCCTTATTATTCATACCTTTCTTTTTTGTTTCAAGGAAGCTCTACTAACAAATAACTTAATCTATACCCGTTGATTTTTCTTCGTATAATGACTTTTAGATCTCTTCTAAACATAAGTTAATGTCTTTGTCGGGAGAAGTAAATTTTGTTGGCTTCCATTACTCAAACGGGGACATCTTCCTTTGTAAAATTGATAGTCGGACCCGATGCAATGGCGTGAAAACCTAAATACCAGTAGGAAAATTAATAGTTATACGGTTTCTAACCGAGGTATATGATGATTTTCCCGGCTAGAGAAAATAATGACGTCACCAAAGCCGCAGGCGAGGTTGGCATCGTTTTCTCCAGTCGGGAATAAATCGCCATATACCCCGGAAAGTAAACGTATGAAGAATTTAATACGCTATAAATTTTGAAACTAAATGTTCATCGCGTTTCACAAATTTAAACCAAAATAACCTTTCGCCCTCAGGCGCCCTCTTGTTAAAGTTTGTGACGTCATGTATACTACGTAGTAGGTTGACAAGGAAATGTGGACTTTCATGAAAAGTAATCATTTCTATTCGTGTTGAAAAGTTGAGTGTACTTCAGGCACATCGATGGTTCAGCGCGAAAGAGATATATATACATATAGGCAGTTACAACTCTGAATCATCGATATGTGCTATTATGAGATTAATGGAGCTTAGTCACATTTGCGATCACCACTCCCCGAAGTTCATGGGCAAACAATCACTGCACTAGTTAGAGGCCTAGGTTTAAATCCTAGCAGAGAAGGCCTTACAAGTGTGAAGATCAGCTTAATTTACTTTGTAAATAGAATTTAGATTTTAAAACAGTTTGACGGACTTTTGACAGCGATCTTCTGTAATCTCCAAATTGGGTTTGTAAACAGAGTGTGATTCTTGTGAAATCAGGCCTTCAAGTTTCACACGTATACCACATTCAAGTACGATTGATTGAATGAATGGGGTTTAATAATAATAATAATAATAATAATGTCTTTATTTTATGAAGGTAAAACAATAAGACAATCATTTCAAATAAAACAATTTGAAAATAAATCTTTTTTACAATGTTGCCTTCACTGAAAGGAAATTAAGTGAATGTGATGATTTAATAAAAAAAAAAAAAAAAAATGATACCACGTCATAACCACGCTGAAAGAGTAACAATATGCGATGACGTAAAAATGATGACATATTATGAAATTACGATAGATGGGTTTGATGTGAACAAATTAAAAGAATACATGCATTATTGAATTCTTGGACAGTCACACCCTGTACTTAAATGATTTAGATAATTTCTGCTTGGTCACTTGATTTGTTTAATAGCAGATGCTGTTTGAATTTGTTTTTGAAGCTAGATAACGAAGTTGAACTTCTAATTGAAATAGGGATTTCATTCCACACACTCATGCTACAGTATGAGAAAGATCGTTTCTTGTACAAGGTCTTATATCTCAAGTGTGTGATGTCACTATGTGCAGTTGATCTTAAGCTATAGTTAGTGTTGTTACAAAATGAAATGACCTCATTCATATATTCTGGTGATAGGTTGTTATAACACTTGAAAATTAAAACACCAGTGTGATAATTACATCGTTTTTCAAAAGTCAACCAATTTAGTTTAGTAAAAAGTTCAATAGATGGTGTTCTTGGCGCAGAGCCCAAAATAACGCGAGATGTTCTTTTTTGGAGTACAGATAATTTAGAGGTCTTATATTTAGCACTTTTCCACCAAACTGTACAGCAATAGTCAAAGAGAGGAAGTATATACGAATTGTAAAATAGTTGCTTCATTTCTAGAGTGAGATAGTTCGAAATTCGTTTGAGCAAACTAATTTTACTGTTAATTTTAGAGGTAGTTTTGTCAATATGGATGTTCCAGGATAGATGTTTGTCAACATGTACACCCAAGATCTTATGAGACTCAACGACTTCAACGCAAACGTCATTTATTCTTAAATCTAGCTTAATATTTTTTAATCTATATTTTGGTCCGACAAGCATGCACTTGGTTTTAATTGGATTGACAAGCATTTTATTATTTGAACACCATGACAGTATAGATTGCAAACCATTTTGTAGGTTGGTTTGTATTTCATTAATGTTTACTCCAGACTTATAGAGTGTCGAATCATCTGCATATAGGTCTAAGCTTGAGTCACTAATATGTAAACCCATATCATTTATGTAAATTAAAAACAGGAGCGGTCCTAATATAGAACCTTGTGGGAGACCGCAAGATATAGTACGTGAAGAGGAGAACTTGTTGTTATTCTTAACATACTGTTTTCTGCCAGATAAATAAGATTCAAATATTGCTAAGGAATTCATCGAGAAGTTGTGTAACCTTAACTTATATAATAAAATTTTATGATCTACAAGATCAAATGCCTTCTTTAGGTCAATGAAAACCGAACCAATAATTTTTCCTGTATCAATTTCTTTTGACCATTCATCAATCAGTCTGATTAGTGCAGTTTGACAAGAATGTTTTTCTCTAAAACCTGACTGGTGCTTAGCTAGTACATTATTTTTATTCAGGAATGATAATAACTGTTTCGATAAATGGCGTTCAAAGATTTTTGAAATAGTCGGCAATATAGATATTGGCCTGTAATTATTTGGATCTTTCTTATCGGAGCCCTTATGCACTGGAAGAACATACGCTTCCTTTAAAACATTTGGGAAAATGCCCTTTGCAATACTGTTATTGATAATAGAAGTTAATGGTAAAATTATATGATCGCCACAAGATTTCAAAATAGTGGCACTGATACCATCAATTCCAGTTGATTTATTTTTGTCAAGATTGCGTATCATTTCACATACTTCAAAAGGTGTGATAAAATTTATTTCAAAAGTTTGCCCTTTCAAAATATTTCTTAAATGTGATTGCAAGTAGGAAAAATTGGCTTCAATGAAATGTGATTTTTTTACAATATTTCCTACATTGATAAAATGATTATTGAAAGAGTCTATAATATGCTGTGCTCCTCGGATACATTTCCCATTGAAATTGTTTTACCTCGGTATTTATCCATTCGGGTAGATGGTCACTTTTAACACGTTTTGTTTTAATTGGGGCATGTTTAGATAAAGTTCCATTCAATATATCGTAAAATAAAGAAAGAGCATTTTCTGGGTCATGCTCAGTTTCAGTTAAATGAATCTCTGAAGCAATTAAATCATTTTGAAAATCGACCACTGAAAAGTTTTTGAAACTTCTATATGTAATAACTGAATGGCAATTTTCTTTAAGGGGCCTGTTTCTTACTTTTCGCGTCATACAAACTGGAAAATGATCGCTAAGTGAAAGAGGCGAAACAAATATTTCTGTCACTCTGTCAATTCGATTCGTATAGATATGGTCTATAATTGTGGAAGATGTTTTTGATATTCGAGTTGGTTCGTTAACTATTTGTGAGAGTCCGTATTTTAAAGTAAAATTTGACCACTCTTTACACTCAAAGTATTTCTTCTCTGATAAAAAGTTAAAGTTTAAGTCACCAATTATGTGAAATTCAGTGCAGTATTCGTCTGCTTTCTGTACCTGCAAATCGAAAGAAGATATCCATTCTTTGTTGGATTGTGGTGGCCGATAAACAAAGCACAATAAAAAAGATTTAGAGTTTTTGTATCTTATTTCAATCCATATAGATTCTATATTCTCCGATTCTAAATCTGACCTACGGTTAAAGGGGATGTGATTTTTTAAATAAACCAAAATTCCCCCACCCTTTTTGTGTTTTCTGTCTTTCCTTACAAATGTAAAATTGGGAACATCGAGGTTTAGGTCGCACAAAGAATCACATAGAAATGTTTCGCAAGCGCCAAAAATGTCAATGTCATTTGCAGATAATATGTATTTGACCTCATCAAATTTTGGGAGAAGGTGTTGAACATTGAGGTTAACGATATGCAGACCTTTTTGTTTAAATTTTATTTGTTGGTCCAATATACTTATAGACCGAGAACTGAAGTGGTTGTTACTACAAGACACCATCGATTCATTGGTTGGTTCATTATGCGTACATTCTTTAATTTTAGAATTAGAATAAGATATAGTACTATTAGAATTAGATTGTGAATATGCATCTAAATTAGAACTATAGCGAGAATTAGATTTAGAACTAGATTCGTGTAATTTGGGTACATTCGCAGAGTAAGAGATAAGAACGATGCAGCTGCAAGGAAATAATTGACAATTTGAACATAAGAAACATAAAGCATCAAACTTGTTTTTAAGGGAGATTGGTGTGTAACTGTCCGCAATTTCCTAATGCAAGAAAACTCGTCTACATTCAGAAGAAAAATGATTGGTCAATCCACAATGAATACAACCGAGATTTAAAATCTCGCGGTTATTCTTTCTAATTGATCTGTTTGTATGTGCATTTCGCAAGTTGTTTTGTTTACTATTCTTACATTCCTCAATTCGATGCCCTTCTTGTCCACAAAAATAACAGCATGTGCGATTAAAATTGACACCTGAGGAAATATATGCATTTTGTCTCTGTTTCGGTTTGTGTTTTAGTATTGGAATGTACTCATTATACGTTTTCAATAAAACAGCAGTTCCTTTGTCGGATAAATGGACTAGATCTTTCCAATATAGGAACGAATTCAGATTTAGTCTTTCACTCACTGGAATACAGGTTACTCCGTTATCCTCGCATAAGAAGTTAATGATATTGTTCATATCGCTGACGTCTGCATCTTTTCGAGGGGTTATTTCAGCTATACATATCGTTGTTTCAGGTGACTTGGATTTTATATAGTTTATTACCTTAATGAAGTCGTTTTCGACAGCCTCCTCATTTCTTCCCTCGGCAAGATCGTTTCCTCCGACTTGTACGATTATTGTATGGTAATTTGAAATATTAACTCGTTCTAGCTTCCTTTTTATATGCCAAACCTTTGCTCCACGATTCGTCATAACATCAACATTTTGGGCCAAACCTCTTTTATTAATGCGTTGGAGGATAGAGCTGCCAATGATAAGTACTCTATCTGATATGAAATTTCTGTGATTTACGCGGTAATTTTCTGGATCTTTTTTGTTCGGGGAACTCCTCAATGAAGTCTTGTCATCATGAGTCGGTCCTTTTTCTGTCTGTGTCGATGTATCTGTGGTTAGGGTCACTTTAGATTTTCTGTTATCTTTATTCTGTTTTATCTGTCCTAACCTATCCGATATTGACTGCAGTTTTTTATTCACAGTCAATGACACGGTTGCCACTTCATTTTTCACAGAGTCCGTTGAATCATTGATTTCAGTTACCTTCGTCTGGAATGAGTCAGTTTGAACTTTACATAGATTCTTTATGGACGCAATTTCGTCTTTTATTTCTCCGAACGCCTTTGATGTCGAATGAATTTGTGTCAGTAGAATATCTTTCACCTCCTGTATTTCTCGAAATAATTCATTCACGCTTATGTTTGGTAGAGCATCTTTGGTATCGTCTCGGTCAGATAAAGCAGAATGATTGTGTTCTGACAGCATAGGTAAGGTAGAGTCTCTGTTTTGTATAGACAACGATTCCGAAACAGGCGAATTTGTCTCTGTTATTGTACCCGAACTATCTTGAATTGTTTCATCACAAGAGTGTTTTGATGTTTCTGAAGTATTCAGAAGACACAAGTTGTTCTGATTGACAGGAGTATCTGTCTCTGCATATTGTGTTGGATCTGTGTCGATGTTGCGGCATTGCAACAAGAGAGATTTTATTTTCTTATTAACCTCATTCACAGATGTATTAGAACTAGCCAAAGCATTTTCCATGGACTGAAATATTTTCAACATGTGACTTTGAACAAATAGTGACGATTTTTTCCCGTTCACTAAACTTGAACACCGGGTGTGATACATGTTAAAGGTGTACAAATGACCATCGTCGTTGTAAATCTTATAGATATTTTCTGAATTGCTCCCGCTTTTGTCCGTGACTGGAATTTCGATACATTTTAACGGGTTTTCTAATGATGTATAAAACTTCTGTGCTTCACTTTTGAAGATTTCATAAAATCCAGTGTTAAATTCAAACTTCACCCCTCCACCAGTTTTTTCAATTTTAATTTCATCTCTGTCAGCATTCTTAAGTTTTTTCATTAGAGATTTTTGTTTATTTAGTTCGTATTGCCTCTTTGCCGCTGACACGTTATTTTCAGACTTTTTAAATCGCTCAACGATTTGCAATTGCCGTTTTAGTTTTTTGTTCATTGTTTCTTCATATAAGTTAGCTGGCAAGAGATGAAAATCAGCACAATGCAATATTTCAACACAGAAACAAGTTATCCAAACTTGAAAATTGTTAATTTTTAGGTATTTCCATGTTTTATATTAAGGATGAGTAAATAAATATCAATTGTTTATTGTGACGTCATAAACCCGCCATTAATTATAACGTCATTTGGTCCGTTTTATACTTTCAAATTACACATTTTAAAGTAAAATAGCTGTACAAACTATTAATTTTCCATCTTTATGTCATTTTGGTGAGAATTTCAGCGACTTACTTGTGTTTTATAGTCTATCCCGAATCCGTTTAAGATTTCCGTTTTCCCTCGCAGACACAAACATTTACAATATTCAAATAACTTTTTGAAAAATCCTTTCTCTTATATAAAACATATATCACCATAGACACAATCTGATCGCGGATTCAATAAACACATGTGTGGTTCCGTAAAGTTCACTGTAAAATTATTCACTGTAAAAAACTGTAGTTAACGTAACCCGTTTGAAATTTTAGTTGTTTAGGCTCCTGACGTCATTTCCGTTCAACGCCGCTTGTAACAGTATTTTAGTCGTATCGCGGCGGCTGGATCACCTAACAATGGATTCCTGGTATTTCTCACACCAGTACTACCACTACATCCTTTCCTAGCCTCCAGCTACTATTCCACTTAGGTTAACGATTATACACTCATTGGTGAGAGACAAATTTCGGAAAGAATATGTGCCGCCGCCGGGGATCGAACCCATCACATCCCATGATACATTAGTGTACGAACGCACATTAGAGAAAACCATTACACATAATGTGTTCCCTATTCAAGAAGAGTTTTTATACAAAATTCAATGGGATATCAACGATTACTCGCTTTACTGTGTGAAAACTAAGTTTTGCAACTGATGAAGAGAGAGTTGACTGTCCGCATATCGCAGGTGAGGCTAATTTGAGAAAATAAGTTCATATGACTTTAAGTCAGGTGTTTAACAACCAATCGAATTGCGACACTTTTCCTCGTAGTATAAGAAACTTTATAATTTATGACGTCACTATTGATAGATAATTTCAATTTAGGAACTGTCGCATGAATATGACAGGTTTTTCCGTTAGCAATTCAAACGATTTAAAACAAAAGTTGTTCATTGGTTTGATGTAAATTATCAAATCTTAATGCCCATATAATGTATCTTGAATCATATTTATTATGTAAAGACCGTTTTATTTCTCGCGAATCAAAAGAAAAATAATATTTCTTAAATTACTTGGTTTGACAAGATTCTTGTCTTTTAGCCCATTGCAGAGGTGTATGGTAAGAGTAACGAACGGCAACTCTGCTTGGAGATTGCTTGGGCGTTTTTTCGACATCAGAGACTCTATACGCCTTAAATTTCAAATGTTAGATGTTTAAGCCTAGCATTTATTGTGCTAAAATGTCAGTATAATTATCGTTTTCACTCATTCTCGCAAAATTATGGATGGCCGAAATATTTTCCTTTAAGAGCCGATTTTTGCTTCACAAGCTTATTAAAAACTATAAATTCTGTGCAATAGGAAAATGAACTATAGGGTATACAATCAAGAAAGAAATTACCAATCGCTAGCAATTCCCACTGACTTCTTTTGCCCCGCCCATTGAATCCGACAGAAAAGTTCCGCTTCGATTGTTTACGGCGTTATTTTGCAAAAACTATGGCCACTAGTATGTTACAAATTAGTAGAATGGACGGCGTAACACTAGAGTTTACAGATCCCGAGCCAACTTAACTGTCCGAACCACACAGAATAAGGGGAGTGTTTGCAATGATTTAATCAGATATTTTTACCCTTTGTCATTGCAACGATTCTAATGAGTTCCAACAACATAGGATTTAGCGAGAATTCTGTAATTATCTATGTCTGAAATCGAATCAATCTTTCAAATATGCCAAAATGTGGATTAACATTTCCTTTTTGCAAAAATTTAAGACCTGTCCATATTCAAAGGTTTTGCAGACGAAAAATTAAAGCGGGTTCAATTTAAACAAAATTGTGGAAAAAGTTCAAGTTTTTCAAGCAATTTCTTCTTTTTCCACAATGTTTTCACAAGTATTAAACCAAACGGAAGTAAAAACCACGGATCGAACAATATAGGGTTAAGCGACCATTGATTTAATCGACAACTTTTTGGTCTTCCCATGTGGGGCCGCTGAATACAAGCTTTATGGTACTAATAGCTTTCAGTAAAATAGTAAATTGGCCTATCTGTTTAAGACACCAAAGACTATTTGTTTTATTATGTTTTTTTAGTCCCAATCATAAGGATGCCTTGGTGCAATTTCACGACTTGGTACTTATACATTAATGGAAAATGCACCAAAATACTCTTTCTAAAATCCCCCAAAACATCTTTTCTGAAGAAAATGTTTCAGAAACACCCTTCATACCATCATGAGTCAACAGAAGATTTGTGTTAGTATCTAGTGTATATAGTGCAGAGTCTAGTCAGACTTGATCCGAGTCTATAGTTTTCGCTCATATCTAAATATTGGGAATTTTCCAAAATGCTCAAATAGATATATATGTTGCTTCAATATAATGATATAAAATGTAACGAAGTATTGACTATTTCGAAAATATAAATGCAGTCTGTCTTGCTAGTCATAAAGCTTTATTTTCCAAAATATGGTGGATTTTTACACCTCTGTAATATCACTCTAGGGAAAACATTTTGAGTAAAAGGGTATGCCTTAAACGATCTCAACCCTTTTCTACCTCTTTCAATAATCCTTGTTTAAACTCTTATCCTGATATTCGATGTCGTGCACATAATAAAAGGGAACGAGTATTCTGCTTAATCATCAAGATGGGGAAATTAAATAACCAAAAATAGATAGTTTTGTGAATGGTCATGTAAAAAGAGTCCCTGTAGAAGCAGAACTGCAAGTCAACATGACAGAGTGATAATTAATCCTTGTAATGCTGGATTAAAAATCTTATACCGAACTGTTTCCGAGATGAGATGTAGACCAAGATCAGACTGCTCATATGTGCAGGCTGATCTTTGTCTATATCTCCTGCCAAAACAGGAATATTTCGGGTTCCGCAAAACAAGGGTTGAATCAGCGGCAGCTACATCAAGGCTGCATTCACTTTTATAAGATGGCACTGAGTGCTAACCAAGTAAACCCCGCTTTCAATCTTGTTCAACAAGCATACAGAGTGCAATTCATAATAACGCTTTCAAGCGTTTTGCTATACTGAACTCAATGCTGATTTAAATCAGGCTGGTTCATTTCCGTAAACATCTTAAGCGATAATCTGAACTTCAGTCGAGAACATTCAGTATTTTTATATAGATTTTGTTTGACTAAAATTGAAAACATTCGCCATTTATATGTAGAATTGTTTAATCGCAATCTAGAACATTCGCCATTTATAGAATCATTTCATTGCAATCGAGAACATTCGACACTTAGACGTAAATTGTTTAATTGCAATCGAGACCATTCAGCACTTAGACGTAAATTGTTGAATTGCAATCGAGAACATTCGGCACTTATATACATATATAATTATTTAATTGCAATCGCGAACATTCGGCTTTTATATATATAATTATTTAATTGCAATCGCGAACATTCGGCACTTATATATATAATTATTAAATTGCAATCGCGAACATTCGGCACTTATATATATAATTATTTAATTGCAATCGCGAACATTCAGCACTTATATATACAATTGTTTAATTGCAATCGCGAACATTCGGCACTTATATATATAATTATTTAATTGCAATCGCGAACATTCAGCACTTATGTATACAATTATTTAATTGCAATTGCGAACATTCGGCACTTAAATATATAATTATTTAATTGCAATCGCGATCATTCAGCACTTATTTATAAAATTATTTAATTGCAATCGCGAACATTCAGCATTATATGCAGAATTGCTTAGTTTCAGTTGCAAAAAATCGACTTGTTGAATTTATTAATTATTCACCATTATGTATAGAATTGATGAACTTCAATCGAAAAGTTTCGAAATTTTATATAGAATTTTTTAACTGATATCGAACACATTTAGTATTTGTATGAAAAATCTCCGTTTGTTTCTATAACGTATATGTTAAGCATTTTCTTTTGTTTGGCGACTTGAAGGTCGTAAATAAAGCTTATTCAAGCTGTAGGCAGACATTTAGGTTGCTAACTAACAATTCCTTTTTGATTCATCTCTCTCATCATATTTTCAACAACAAAAACAACAATAAAACTTATATCTTCGTTTTTTTATAGAAGAAAAGGTCAGAGACACTGAAAGAAAAAAAAAAATCTTATCGTAGATTGGATATATAAACGTCGTAAATACAGCATAAATAAGTCTTCAAACTAACAAAAACTTTTGATTGATTGGTCAAATCGATATTTTCGATATTCCATTCTCACACGGCAACATTTTACACTGGTCTAAATTGGAAGATGATGCACACACCGATTGAAAGTTGGTAATTTCAAAGAATGGTTGCGTTTGAGAGTAGAAAATGTTTTTGAGGAAGAAATTTCTTGTTACAAGCAAATGACCAATCGCTGGCCCCGCCGCTAACTACGTTGGCCTCGCCAATTGACCCCAACAGGAAGTCACATTTCGCTATTTCATGGCGTTACTTTTCAAAATTTATGGCTAGTAGCATGTCACAAAAAGAAGAATGGTTGGTTTGCGACTTAACCTCGTAAATACAGCTGGAATAAGCTATATGACGATTAAGTCGGCAAACTAACGAAAGGATTAACAAAAATGGCGGCCAGTGTTGGAGTTCACTCCCTGTCTTAATGAATAATTTGATTGGTCGATTGATTTCTTGATTTACAGTCGCGATTGATCAATTTCTTCATTGTCAACGATATTTGTCAAAGCCTTTTTTTGTTGGGCATAAAAAAGATGGATAGCGTGAGAATGGGTTAAATATGACGATCGGCTAGGAACAGGATACGGAAATAGTTGAGCGATTTTTCAAATGTTTAGTGTTTTTTATTTTAAGTACAAATCCCTACGTATACAATGTCCGAGTGTTGAATTAGCGTCACCAGACAGCTAGAGGACACAGGTTCGATTCACGCCGCCATCGGGTGTGTTCATGGCAAAGAATCTAGCCAGCTGTAAAAATGATATCGATGAGTGTATGTCCCTTCCTCCCGTAAGTTCAAGGACTGATTCTTCGACGAATAAGATAAATCCATAATCAAAAGACAAAATCTTAGGCTGGTCCAAATTGAAAGAGGAAGCAGATTACATCACGAATTGAGTGTACGATTTAATCAAAGGACACTTAGTGCAATAAGGATTGTGAGACAAAAAACTGCTAAAACAGGGAATTTCTCGTTTTGTTACAAAGTTTTTCGAAATACAATTAAAGAATTGCGTACAAATAAAGAATTGTGTGGTAATAGAATTTTGTCGCGATCTTTTGTAAAGAAAAAGGACATTGAAGAATAAATTAAGATAGAAAGAATTTAATAAATGAATTTATAGGGGCAAAAGGAAATACATATTCCCGGTTTCTTAAGTAAGGATTGTGAAATCCAACAGGAAATCGGACACATGAAATTATTCGTCAAACTCTTTAAATGACATCATGAAAAAAATGTCTTTTTCAAGTGGGTTTCTTTTCAAAAATCGGAAAGGCTCGTTAACCTTTTCCCATTCAATCAAGCGTTTTGACGTCTCAAGGAAAAAAACTATGGAAAACATTGTGAAAAATCTAGTGGTTGTAATATGCATTATACACAATGTTTTCTACAAAAAAGGCAAAGATTTTTTAATGGTAATAAACAAAAAAATGTCTTCTACAGCATTTTTGGGTGGATTGGACCAGTCCAAAACTTATCTTTTGGTAATTGGTTAAAGATTGATTGATTGAATTGGGTTAAACGCCGCTTTTTAACAGTATTTCAGTCGTATCGCGGAGGCTTGAGCACCTAACAATGAATTCCTGGTATTTCTCACACCAGTACTACCACTACATCCTTTCCTAGCCTCCAGCTGCTATCCAAATTAGGTTTACGATTGAATTTGCCGCCGCCGGGGATCGAACCCGTGACATCCCATGATTGTCATGGCTTAAAGAGCATGCACTATGGGTACTATAATCACGTGCCACTTTACGAAGACCGGTTAGCGGTTGAGACGGCTTGCGGTCTTCGTCAAAAATCTTAAAGGGTTAAAGAAGCTATTCTCGTCAACTTATGTAACAGTGTGATATATAAAAAATCAGTTTGAAAATTGTATCGAACATTAACTATTTGCACACACGTAATGTATTTAACGAATTCACATTCACTAAATATAATAGTGGAATAGATTTCACAAGACCTGTGATTAAAATGAAATACAAATGGTTTCTTTAGAAATTGGCGGGATGAATTGACAAATTTGATCAGTTTAGTGTCTCAATTGACCAATCGCTGGCCCCGCCCACTTACTTCGTTGGCCACGTCCACGACTCCAACAGGAAGTTCCGTTGCGATTTTTAAAGGTGTTGTTTTGAAAAATTTACGGCGAGTAGCTTGTTAAAAAAAAGTAGAATAGTTGGTTGGCGACCTTAACGTCGTAACTACAGCTTGATTTACGAAGCTAGGGTCGCCTAACCGATAAACAGTTTTAAAACATGGCGGCCAATGTCGGAAATGAAAGCTCAAGTCCGGGCTGAATAAATGATTTGATTGGTATGTTTGTTTCCTTGATTGACAGCCGCGATTGGTCAATTGAATTGACGGATAGCGTAGGCAACCAAAGACTAAATCAAACAATGAAATGATTCAGTTAGACTGGAGGTGAATTTTGAACTCCACCATTGGCCGACATTAATGTTGAGCAATTTTGTCGATTTTTTCGACTTAACCCATTCCAACACAACAAAATTTTAGACTGATCCAAATTGAGAGAAGCTGCAGACGACAATTTCAAGTTGGTGGAATTTTTTAAGTGTTTCGTCTGTTTGAATAAAGAAGAAACTGCTTGTTTCAAGCAAATTCTTCATTATCCACAATAAAATTATTTTCCAAATCTTTTTCTTGAGGGCTTAAAAAGGAGAGATTATGTGGGAATGGGTTAAACGTCGAATTGGTTTCATTGAATTTGGATAAGGTTTGTGTAGCGAGCCAAATGCTAATAAAGTCGAAGTGTTTGATTAATAAAAAAAAAATAAAAAATGTCGTATTTAATTTTTCGTTTCTGCTAAAACAATATGAAACAATACTTTTCAAACGGGACGGTGAATATACAAACGGGACCTGATTTACCTTTGTCGGAGTAGCTTCATCACAGCTTAACAAAGCCTTTGCCTTGTGGTCGTTAGAAGAGTCACTGCATGGGAATGGATTAATGCAGTTTTTTTATGGACACCATAGACGTCTATCAGTGTTACCAAGTTTCATCGAGTAGGATGTTTCTTAGGTTAGAGGAATAGTAGTGCCAAGTTTTTGAAAATTGCGTATTACGAGGATTCTATACAATTCGTAGAATGCGTAAAGACTCCTTTTAAATACGGAAACACCAATTAAAACCCGCTTAGCGTATTTTGATAACACAGACTCTTTCAATATTTGCTTTCTACTTTGAGAACTCAGCATACCTGCTTTATACCGCGGGAGTGATAACCTATACAGTTACATACAATGTATATCTAAAAAATTTATCATTATTTTTAATGAGCCTTTTGAATCCATTACCAAACCCAATTTTAGACAACAATTGGACGACAATTCAAATCGCTTTGAAATTGAAAACTAAGGCCCAAGTAGGGTAGAAAACATTGTGAAATAGGCAATTTCTCCTTTTTTTCACAATGTTTTCTTTAAAGGTCAAATTCAACAAAAAATTATTTTGTCTTTTCATTCATTATTTTTTATGTATATGGTGTTAGTAAAACACATGAACAATATTTTCGCGATCGCAGACCGTGCACATGTACAAAAACCAATTCAAAATGTCAAAATTTATTACTGCTCAAAAACAGCGCATCGCTTACTTCCCCTGGACATTCCCCAAAATCGCTTATCTCCCCTGCATTTGTGACGTCATAGTGGAAGTTGTTAGTGTTACGCTTCAAAGGAATGCTTAGACTGGTACCACTGTCGACTTTAATAAAAATAAGCCGACAGGTAAACACCGATTTTCGGTACATACACGGAAAGCCTGGCCTGTTAGGTTTATTTTTTCCTTACTAAATTCGAAAACGAGGCTTACGCATGCGCAGCTAATTTTGTAAACTGGTAGCCCGCTGTCTGTGAGAGACAACGGGTAGTGTATAAACTTTCCTGCAATCTGATTGGTGGTCGGAAATATTATTGTAGTTCTTACGACTAGTAAAGTCTCCCGGTGCCGGTACAAATTTCCCATCGTGCAATCTCACATCCGTTTGAAAATTGGTGGTTTTGTTGAAATTTCTCGTTTGTCTTATTAGCACTTTCCCCGACAAGCGCAAGACATTAAGTACTGATTTTGGACTTCAAAGCAACTAGAATGTTTAAATTTAGCGAATGATTACGATATAATCGCTTAGATATCTACATTCTCAGTTTCCGGTAAATCACTCGAGTTTCATGTAGATGAACTTTTATTCGGACCATCATTTACTTCTAGGTCGAAAGCAATATGGCTGTTGTTTTGCGACAGCTGTAACAAGACAATTGAGACCAATTGCAGAGGAAAAAAGGCAGTCAAAAGCCATTGCCTGATTTATAAGGTCAAGTAATTGGTGTGGGCGGCCTTTCTGGGAGTGATTATTTGTTTCTGATTGTCTTTTAATGCCACTTGTTACAGTATGTGAGTCAGAAAGCAGTAACAGAGCTCATAGCCATGGTTTTCTAAGATCTCTCACACAAGTACTACACTACTACCCCTGATGCCAGCACACTGGCTAGGGACTTCCCCTTGACCCAGAGGGGGCCCTAGTTGCTCTCAGCTTTTCAAGGGTAACCAGACAATATCCCCTCTGAACAATATCCCCTTCTATTTTTTTTGTCAAGGCGGACAATATTCCTTTCCTAAATTTATAGGGCAGACTGATATAAGCCCCTTTGTCATTCTGACTGGGCGGACAAAATTTCCCCTCTTAATATTAACAGGGTGGACTTTATCCCCTTCAACATTTCACTACTGCGGATAAAAGCCCCTTCCTAAAATATATCGCAGACATTTCATGGTTTCTGGATTGGTTAGGATTGAAGTTATAGTTATTGTCCGCATCTTTTTTTAATTCGGACTGGTCTGAAATTTTATTGTGTGGGATTGAGTTAAAATGGCATGAATTTTAATAATTGTCTTACATTAATCAATCACTTTCAATGCATTCAAACTATTAAACTGTCATTTCTAAATATTCAGTCAAGCAGGACTATAAAATTGTGTCTTTTTATTCAAAATCATGTATGGGGGTTCGATTCCCTCCCCAGACGTTATAAATAGCTGGTGCATAAAGGGATAAATTGACTGGTGGTCCCACATGATTTTGATTGACAAAAATACAAAACAAACAAAAACAGATACCTTATAGATTGAATAAATCAATTTTTAGATAAACAAAGAGAACGAATGAAAGTGATTGCTTACTGGCCTAATTGCAAAGATATAGTACCGGGAATGCATATTCTAAACTTTTATGAATAAATCATTTGGTGATAAAGACTGAGAAAAATCATATGGTGATAATGACTGCAAATCAAAGTGATTGCCTAATGTCCTGATCGCAAAGATTTGGCACCGATTTGGCATTTTTTATGCCCCTGCGTTTTAAGATCAATGGTATTATTGCTTTACCATTGTCCGTCTTTCCTAATTGCAATAATTTGGCACCAAGATAGTATATTTTATGCCCAAATCAAAAGACTGAGGACATATTGTTTACCATTGTCTTTCTTAAACTGAACCAAAAACATATTACCGTACTTGTACTTTAGGCCCACTCTAGATACAATGCTATTATTTGACATAAAGATAGATCTGATCAATACCCATCTGCAGATAGCAAGGTCAATGTCACTTTTTATGTCGCATTTTGACCCATTACCAGATGACAATATTTTTGACTGGTCCAAATTCAAAAAGTTGCAGACAAGAAATTTGAGTTGATGAAATTTTAAAGATCTTTTTCTTTTTGGGTAGAAAACATTGTGGATAATGAAGAAATTGCTTGTACAATCAAAATCTTCATTTTTTTTTAAAAATATTTTTCAAACCTTTTCTTTGGTGGGGTGGGGTGGAGGGTGTGTGTGGTCCAAAAGCGTTAATGTTCTGAAATGGGTTATAAAAATAGACTTTTATGGGTGTGTGGTGTTTCACAAACACATCTTGTCACATCAAGCAATTTCTTCATTTTACACAATGTTTCCCATTTTGTTTTTGTAGAGGGGACTCAAAAAGTGTCACTGTGTTGGAATGAGTTAATTGTCCTTTTTCATGCTCCTCGAATGCTGAGCATATAGCACCGCCTCATCTGTCTGTCCTTCGATCATTCCATGCATCTGTCTGCCTGGATTTCTCCACAACCCTTGGGCCAAAATGGATGAAACTTCAAATGTGAATTCCTTATGATATTTTGCCGAAGCATTTTCCAACATTTAGGAAAGTCCCAAGGTCAAGGTCACAGTTCAAGGTCAAACAATTAACTTGAGCTTGTCCAGAGCATAGCTCCTTCAATTAAGGATGGATTTCAATATACATTGACATAATTGTTCTCATATCATGAGTAGATGAACTACATGAAAAAAATATTCAGATAGCTGTCATGTTTAGATGTACCACTTGAAAAAAATATTCAGATAGTTTCAAGATCAAATTTTCATATAGCTCCAATGTCAAGGTCTCAGCCCAAGGTCGTACATTAAAATTTAGCAAGTCTGGAGAAGGGCGATCATAAAGCCAATGCTTTGTCCATCTAAACCCTTGTCCTTTTTATTTTATACTTTTTGTGACAGGGCTATATTCGGGGAGCATAATCCATTTCTGAAGGCTCTTGTTTCTTGATAGTCACTGTAAAACAAGCACTGGCACAGGTCTGCACTGTGTATTCTTCTTCATTTCTCACATTGATTTCTAAAAAAACTTTAAATTGTTGTAAGCTATCTCTCAAAATTTGGACTAGCTTAAACATTTTGTTCTCTGGAAATGCATTTTCTAACATTACTCTGTACCACAGTAAACATTCAGCACGGCAACATGAAAGGCTTGTTCTTTTAAGAAAATTTCACCATAGACCATGCACCTAAAACTATACAAAGCATCCTGATCAGCCTGCACAGTCTGACCAGGAAATACTTTTATCACTTTCCAGTTTGTCCTTTTTTGTGAAATGGATCACATTGTGATTTGATTAGTGAAATTTTTGCTTTATCAATTGTCAATATAATAAAACTTAACTTTAACATAGAAATATTATTGATTATACCATACTACTGTCAACAATGAAATTAGTTCTTGAAATGTGGTACTTTGAATAAATAATAAAAAATGTTCAATGTTTGAACTTACAAGAAATGCTATGGAATTGGGAAAATTGGCATGATCATTCTGTCTTTTCAATAGAAAGGTTTTATAAGGGCAGCAGTTACAAACAATTTGAATAACAAATTGGGAGAAATTGTTAATTTTCAAATCCAACAACTGTTGTGCAGAATTGATCACTTGAATGCATGTTTCTTATTTAAGAAATAATATTGCTAAGCATCATCTTGCCATGTTGGTAAAAGTAACACCTTTAAGATAGATTTAACATATGTTTTTAACATGACAATATAAATATCAGTATGATATAAATTTTGCATTTTATAAAAGAAATAATTTTTACCATTTGGTCAGACCAATATCAATGAAATTTAAAACCTATGTATTCGATATGACAATAATACTTTTGCAAACGTATAAATATTTAATTTAAATTGTGATTTTTTTATTGGTCATGTAAGGGATAAATAGACACATGTAAGAATTATATAGGGGGATTATACAATTTGATTTAATCCTTTGATTATACTATCTGTCTTTGATGTACTTCAAAAAAGTGTGCCCAAGTATTGGAAGAACAATAGAATTGAAAAAAGTGGTTTACTGTATTTGTTAACATATGTTTCTATCCCTTAATACTGAAGAGTCTAGACTTTTGCCCTTAACACTAGTAAGTTAATAGGTTAACAGATTTCTGATAACTTATTTTTAAGCTTATAATTAATTTAATTTTATTTTAATTTATATAGTGTATACAAACCGATAAGATTAAAAGAAAAATGAAAAAAAGAAAATGTAGAAAATGTGCTTTGATATTCAAAAATATACTACTTATTTCCTCCAATCGGTCAACTTATTTAGATAAAAATTTGCCATTTACAAGATAATTCTTTTTTACATTTTGTACAAGTTTAATAATTCTTAAATCTCATGACAAACTGTCACAAGCTTAATCCCACTGCAAACAAAATCTATGAAGTTAGAATAGAAAACAAAAATTAAAAAAGGACCAAGCAATTAACCCTTGTAAAGCTGATCCAAAAATATTCCTGCTTTTGAAATGGCTTAAGCTTATGTATAGACTAAGATCAGCCTGCACAGAGGTGCAGTCTGATCTTAGCCTACACTATCTGCTTGTTCATGTTGTGTTGAGAAAATCTTTGAACTCAACATAGATCTGATTATATCACAGTTTTTAAATATAGTTAAAAGAGGATAAATATTTAGCATGACAAGTGTTAAAGACAAATATACACTTTCTTTTATATGATTGGTTTATACACATGTATATTAATGATAAATATTTATTGAAAAAATTAACGAAGAGATTAATGAAGAGAACTAGAATTAATTAATTTGGTTAGTATAAGAAAACTACTTGAATAATATTGACTTTGCTTTTCACAATATTGAAATTAAATTTTATTTATGTAAAATGAGTTATACTACACTAATTCAATTCCTTTTTTATCATTAATCTGATTTAGAATGTTTGATACTAATTTACCCATTTCCACACAGTGACGCTTTTAGACACCCTTCAAGAAAAACAATAAAGAAAAGCAATTTCTTTATTTTTTAAAATGATTTCAATCCAAAAAGTTGAAAAAATGTAAAAGTTTGTAAACTTTAAATTGTTATCTGCAATGCCTTTCAATTTGGAGCAGTCTCAAATTTTGCTGTCTGGTAATGGGTTAAGAGATCACCTCATAATACCACAATTGAATATCATATTGTAACTGAGAAACCATGTAAGATAATTGTGACTAACAGTTTTTCACTCTTCCCAAATTTATTCCTCAAAAAGTAAGTTATGTCTGTGAGTTAGACCGGCTAATCTAGAGCTAGTACCTAATCTAGAGCTATAGATTCATTCATTCATCTATATTTCCTCCAAGTTGAAGATTGGATCCTTGTATGTATATTGCTATGGTACTCGATTATGGGAGACTGAATTTGCATCTCAATGTCCAGTGTATGAAAACAAAAAAAAAAAAAAAGAGTGTAATTTTTGTAACAAAATTTGTTACAAATCTGCTTTCATTCGGACTGTAATATTCTAACTGAATTTATTTTATTTTAAGCTTAATTCACAGAGTCTAATTATTTTGAAAATGCGCATGTGTAAATTTATAGCTCAAGATGATCCACTACGGGAGAATATAGGCTAATGAAGGGTGCATGGAAATATACCAAATTATTCCTGATTTACCGAATTTATTTCAAATTATAATAAATGACAACAATATCATTTTTTGCAAAATCAATTTCAGTTATTTGTTGAATTATGGCCGAGTATTTTCGTGGCGTTTTGATCGTTAAACGTTGTATAGATTAACCAATTATTTTCTAGGCACAGATCCGCCGCATTAAACCGTTTTTGATAATCTGCAATTTTTAATCAGCGTTTGTCAAACGCTTGAAAATAACCGTTTACAGCGTTCGCCCAACTATGTTCAACTGACGTCACTTCCGCCCATTTTAAACAAGAAATTTGTACCGTACCTGTCTCTAGTATCGATAGATCTAGGGGCAGTAACCCAGTCAACTAATTTTGTTGAAAAATTTGGACACGCCGCGGGATTTCCACCCAGTACGATAAAAAAATCCTACTTTTGCATTCAGTTTTAAAGTTAAAACATCTTCACATGATCAATCGAATTTGTGTGCGAGAAAAACTTTAGAATGTATCCTTTTCATGTAAAATATATAGGGTATTCCGCGTTCCACTTCAGCCATATTGTTTACAAACAATGGACCAGCCAATCAGATTCGATGTTTGGCTATACGTCATTAAATGCGCATCGGCCAATCTCTATATGCAGTCGTTTGGGATCTACCTGTCGGTTTTGTTAAAGTCGACGGCGGTACCGGTCTAAGGAATGCTGTACTAAATACATGCACTAAGACGTAAAAATTAGATTTTAAAATAAAATTTGATCCAGGACAATGACGATCTGTGCCTTTTACGGTTGTAATGTTGAATCGGGAATTCATAGGATCAGCATGTTTAAGTTTCCGAGGTATTTAAAAAGAAAAATGTTGTGGATTCAGAGACTGAACCGTGATCGTACAGCAACGCCAAATTTTGAGGCATTGAGTCATGCAAAGCTTTGAGTGAGACACTTAGAGATTTTTATCTGCCCGAAACTAGCAAATGGCGTTGGTTTTAAGAACTTTCGACTCCGATTGAAACCTGACGCCGTGCCAACAATCTTTTACTCCGAGAACCGACAGGAAGAGGGACCGACGTGCTGACCATCAACTTGGGCAATTTCGAGGAACAGAGGTCAGTTCATTATGGTGGACAAACTAATATCTCGGCCATATATTGTGGGGATGGGGACTCTATATTAGTCTATAAAAATTGAATGAATCTCATTATGGACCGATTTTTAATAAGAATAAATTTTGGGTACAGCTGAACTGAAGGTGTTCCCATTTTCTTTTTATCTCTGTGATACTGTCCTTCCAATTTTGAAAAATGCACAAAAACTGCGTGGCAAAAGGAGAACTTACTAATTAAAGCACAATTTCTCCTTTTCTTGCAATATTTTTCACAGCTATATTCTACTGTGTACAAATGGGGGATATAGATGTAATGAGTTAAAAGGAGGTACAGAAAATTGAACAGAAAATAGTGATATCATTATGTTTAGTTTTTTCAAAGATCACAATAGTCACTAGCGGAAAGGCATGCTACTGATTGCTTGGTAAATGGTAAACTAAGGCTATGGGCATATCATGATAAGTATTTTAAACAATACAGGAAATTATTACATAACATATGCATATCCCATCCTTTCATGTTAGACGAACTAGTGATGTATATGGCACCCTTAATTTTTACCTGTGATCTATGTTTATTCCAAGGACTGTATAACTCCTATGTTAAATCCCTTTATATTCTATTGCAACTTACTATGACTTTTGAAATAAGCAAAGAGAATACTAGAAAAGGTCATGATTTATTTCATGTATGAATTAATCTTAATTTGTTTATATCAATGAGAATTCTATCTGTTATTTGAGTTTTGGAAAGGATGAAATTATTTTGTTAAACTGACTAATGAATCTATCAATTACCGAATGAAAAAAATTATTATCACCCTAGTAATCTTGGAGATTATGTACTTAGACAAACATGACAAGACAAACATGACAGGTTTTGATACTTTTAGAATGACAAAATTAGAAAAGATTTAACCCTTATCATGCTGAATCTTGAATATCAAAGAATTATAGAATATTCCTGTTTTGACCGGGATATAGACATTGATAAGCCTGCACATAGAAGAGGGCAGGGGTCGTTTCTAAACCCTGTCTGTAGCCTTCATGGAGGAGACCCAATTAAATTTCTGGATAAGCTTATACAATGGCAGATCAAGGATTTCAATTTACCCAATCCCTCACAGGGGAACCTTCTCACACACCTAAAGAAACAATTTGGAATAAATTGTGTAAAATGAAGAAATGTGACAAGAAATTGCTTTATTTTCCACAATGTTTTCTACCCCAAAAGGCAAAACTGATTAATATTTAATCACTTTGAAATTGTCATCTCTTACTTTCAATTTTAACCAGTCTAAAATTTTGTCGCCTAGTGATGAGTTAAAAGGACACAATTTCAATCATGCCCTAATTCATGGAGGATGGAGATGACAATTCTTTTAAATTTAAAAATCCTTGTCTCATTTTGGACAGAAAACTATGTGGGAGTAGTAAGTATGGAGTCTATTTAGACAATGCACAAGCAATTCCTTCATTATCCACAATATTTTCCCAAACGTTTAGCTTGAGGGTCATAAAAACCAGGATTGTGTTGTAATTGGTTTGAACTTTTTTTTCATTTTGAGCTACACCTTATGTTTTCACCAGACAAGTCGGGGTAAATTTTTTTTTTTGCAAAGTTTCCCATTTTTTACTTGTAAACAACTTGTGTTGATTTGATTACCAGCATTTCTAATCATGCATCAAAATTGGTTTGAAAACTGTTTGATTATTGTATTTTTTTCTTTGATTTTAGATAAATTAAACTATCATCAACATGAGATCCGACAGCAGACTATGCTTAGATGAGGAAGTAACAACTGAATTTGGAGAAGTCTACAAAGCTTGTCCACTTTATCCAATTGTGACTGTGAGCTCTTCAGCTGCTGTAAACAACAACCACAATCATTACAACTACAGCTGCATCAAAGTATGACAACATCACAGACTAGCCAATCATATCTGTGTTCAGTGACTTGGATCGAAGATTTGACTTCAAACTTACCCAAGATGTTAACATTTCCACCAACCAATTTCACAAAGCCATGGACAAATAGACAACCAAAGACCAACTAACCAGACAAACAGCAGCCATCACCTTATTTCAACCTCTTCTTAAACACCCTATAACCTTGTAAGGTTTTACAATGTGGGGCACACTGTTAACCCATTATCAGACAGCAAAATTTTAGACTGGCCAAAATTTAAAGAAGTTGCAGACAGTTAAAGTGAATGTAATTTTGGAATTTTTCAACTTTCTTGGTAGAAAACATTGTGGAAAATGAAGAAATTGCTTGTAACAATCAATTTCTTCTTTTTTCACAATGTCTTCTAAAGCTTTTTTCCTTGGGGCGTCTAAAAGGGTCACTAAGTGGGAATGGGTTAAGCCCAATTGCAGTGTTCTGGCAAGGAAGAAAAAAGTATGGGACAATTGTCTTATAGTAGCTCAAAAGTTTGCTTCATTGGAGAAAAACTAGGGACACAATACCCAAATCATTTTTTACTCAACATTTAATTGTTTGCAAATGACTTTTATACCGCATGTAGTTTTCACTTTGACAATGAAAACAAGTCATGCAAATTGAGGCCTACTTGAAATCACATCAACTCTTTCATGCACAAACATCAAATATTAAGCAATTTCTTCTTTTCCACAATATTTTTACCAAATACAGAACAGAACAGAATATTTATTCAAGACGTGCACAAAGTACATTGTCAATACAAAACATATTTACAAACATATTAAACATACATCACGTGGTATGGTTTTTGGTAAAGGACGAGCTATTTTCTATTGTTGGAAAAAAATAAAATAAAAAAATAAACAAAACGTAGATTTGTATACATAGAATATTCTGGGCCAGCAAAGATATGGGTCCGACGGCAAGTGTGTTAAAAATATACCGTTGGATCCCTGCCATAGCTGGGAATTAAATATTTTTGATAACATCTTCGATAACATAGTATTAATTAATAAGAACTCAACAGTTTCTTTCTTTCATTAAATGTTTCTTTAAGGAATAGTGAAAGTCTATGAAGAGTTTTCTTGTCTGATTCGCGCAATAAATTTATGAATTTAAACATACTTGGGTTTTTGATATAAAAATTAGGAATGAATTTCTTTCTAAGATCATTAAATTTTGGACACTTGATAGCAAGGTGGTATTCATCTTCAATATCATGCGTGTTACACAGTAAACAATATCTTTCTTCTCTCGGAATTCTATTTCTAGTATAACGGCCTGTCTGTATTCTTAAATCGTGTGCAGAAATTCTTAGTCTTGTTATGTAATATCTTAATGATTTCGGAACAGAGCTCAAATAACCTTCAATATGAAATACATCTTTTATCTGGGTATAAAGTTTTAATGATTCAGATGAATCAATACTACTATACCATGATTGGATAAAATTGTCTTTGACTCTTTGTGTAAATTGAGTCACAAATGAATGGACGTTAACAGTGTACGGGTTATTCCATACATCATTAAATCCATGTTCTAACAATAAGGTTTTGATTTTTGAAACCCAGTTCAAAGAACCGTCAATTGAATCATGATAAGCACTGCGATAAACCTGTTGCACTATAATGTTACTTGAATTGATTACTTTAAACCAATATTTAATCATATCAGTGTACCTAGAGACATATAAGGGGTACCTTCCTAGCTCACCATATACAGCACTCGAACTAGATGAATTACGTACATTTAATAGTTTCTTACAAAATTTTACATGAATTCTTTCTAGTTCCTTGTTTTTGGTAAATCCCCAGATCGGGCTTGCGTAAGAAAGAATTGAACCAACAAAGGCATCAAAGAGTTGAAGCAAACAACTGGGGTAAAGTCATATTTTCGACATTTATACAGTAGAAAATTTAGGGCTTTTGTTGCCTTGCCACCAACGTACTTAAAATGCATAGAAAAATTTCCGGTATAATTTAAAACGACACCCAAATAATTAAAATCGTTTACAACTTCTATTTGATGGCCGTTGTACGACCAGGTTTCATTTTGATTTAATCTGCCGCGTTTCCTGAATACAACTATCTTTGTTTTATCTGTGTTTACATGTAGACCCCAATGAGAGCAGTAGTCATACAAAGAATTTAAATTATTTTGTAACTCTTCCGGTGATTTGCCGAATATGACCATATCATCGGCAAACAGTAAAAGAATAAGACAAAGATCTTCAATCAATATTCCACTGTCAATATTTGATGATAACGACATCTCTATATCTTCCAAAAATAAGGATACTAAGACAGGAGAAGTGATTTTCCCCTGGCGGAGTCCAACAGCGTACTCGACAAAGTCAGAGTACTTATCCCCGCTTCGCACGCAGGATTTTACTTTATCGTACATATTTCTGAATATTTGTAATATTTTACCCCGTATACCTTTACTGTACATTTTGAACCATAAACCATTTCGATAGATAGTATCAAAACATTTTTTTAGATCGATGAATGCGCAATATAACTTATCATTTTTGTTAACAAATTTTTGGACTATACTAGTTAAAATAAAAAGTGCATCAATTGTAGAACTTCCCTTTTTGAAACCGAATTGAGCATCCGAGATAATATTATATTCGTTACAAAACAGTACAATGCGTTTGTTTAAAATAGTAGTAAACAGTTTCGATAAACAACTCAGAAGCGTTATGCCTCTATAATTATTTACGTCGTCCACATTGCCCTTTTTGTGTAGAGGTACTATGACAAATAGGATGGTTTGACTTCAAATTGTATCCAATATTCTATGACGTCACAATTCAGGGGAGTTAAGCATGTGTAACCAATAGGTAAGGGACATAAGCGAGGCCGTAAAAACGAAAAGGTCAAATTAAGTGGTTTTGAAACGTTCTCGAGAAAAATTAACGAATTTCAATGCACTTGTTTTTTAATAGAATTTCCAAAATTAAAATTATGTAACCCCTATGGATTTGCCCTTTAATGCAGTTTTCAAGGGCGTAAAGAAGCGTGGTTGGAATGGGTTAAGGTTCTACTGGATCAAGGAAGTTTAAAAGATACACAAAATCTCTAATTTCTTACAAGTAACAATTCTCAATAAATATTGCTAATCTAATATTGCCCAAGTTTCTTATTTCCTATGTTAATTATTTATACTCGAACAAGAATAATCTCGGAAAAGTTAAGAAAAAAAAGGTATTGATCTTGAAAGCTTGTTAGACTGCGATCAAGTGAATTTGGTTTAACGTGACTTTCAGTAGTAATCCAGTAAACCGCGGTTGGTAAGCGAACCCAACCATTATTCACATCAGTAACATGTACAATTGAAACAATAAATCTTGGTCATTACATGTGCAGTTGCTTGGCCAACTTAACAGGAAAATTACTTATTATATTTCCATCAGTGAAAGACAAATAACGAGTGTAACAATGGCATTTTTATCGTGCTCAAGGCTCTAGAATAGAAACATCCTCAATTAAATGTACCTAATAAACAAACAAGGCTAGGCGAGAGGTTATACTTAACCATTTCCCCCTTTTTGAAATGTTCGACTGAACCAAACTGAAAGAGGTTGCAGACGACAATGAAAATCGGATGCAATTTGAAATAAATCTTTCCTGTGTTGGAGAAAATATTGTTGGAAAAGGAGATATTGCCTGTTACAAGCATGTTTTCCCACATTTTTTCTTAAGTATAGAATCACAGTGATGTAAAACCCCGGGTATGTTCAGAAAAGGGTTAATCTGTATGAAAATTGCCATTATGTACACCAAAAGGGGCATATCACTCTACTATGCCATCATGGACGTCGATCATCATGTAGTTTATATATGTAGTCTATGTGGTTTGATATGATACCAGTGACAATGCAAGTCGCTCTAAATTGACAGATAGCGTCTGTCTATCAGGGAACAAATGGACCAGTCAAATCATTTATTCAGACCGGAAGTGAACTTTGAACTCCAATATTGGCCGACATTTATGCGAAGCACTTTTCGTGGTCTGGTGACTCACTTTAGTTTTACTTTTTTGTCTCGCATTATTGGCGATAGCTGTTAAAGAATACCGCCATTTAACCCATGACCAGTTGCAAATGACAATATTCAATTTGATGATTTTTCAAAAAAAAAAAAAAAATCATTGTCTTTCTGGGTAGATAACATGTGCAATTTCTTCATTTTCAACAATTTTTTCCAATGCTTCCTTCTTAAGGAGTGTTAAAAGGGGTGTTATTGTTGGATTAGGTTAATATTGATGTGGATCTTCCTTTCGGAGTTCAATTGGTCCGCGATCCGTTAATCTATACGGATCAAGGTCTTCAAGAGTATAAACTGTGCTAATCGCCATCTTCAAGGAGATGTGAAGATTATATAGGACATTACAATTTGACGCGAATACAAGTTTGTACGTTAGCCCATTCAAACACAATGACGTTTTTTGACGCATCTCAAGAACAACATCTGGGTAAAATATTGTGTAAAATGAAGAAATTGCTTGTTACAAGTAATTTCTTCATTATCCATAATGTTTTCATCATCAATAGACAAAGACTGTCAGAATTCCTTTGACTAATAATTGTCGTCTGCCACTTCTTCCAATTCCGACTAGTATAAAATTGTTTGATCTGGTAATGGGTTAATAGATTGCAGTTTTGCTTGAATACACTTTGTATCCTTCAAGTGGTCTGTCACTGAACTTAATTTATCTGTAAGTTTGCTTACAACATAAGGTACTTTCTGATGTTGTTCTCTCTCTCTCTCCCTCTCTCTCTCTCTTTCTCTCTCCATCTCTCCCTCTCTCTTTTTCTTTCTGTCTTTCCCTTCCCCTTTCTCTCCCTCTCTCTTTCTCTCTCTCTCTCCCCCTCTTCCTCATTTATGTATGCACGTAGGTATGTTGTCGGGAAATCTAAAGATCATAGCTACAGCTTTGGTCGCCAACTGAATGCACATTCCGAAAGATACTTAATAGCCGGACGTTATAATTGATCAAAAGCTGATGAATCTAAGATTTGTCATTAAGGCTCTGAGTCTCGCTTGTAAACGTATGTCCTTATTTGGTAAATGCACCCCCTTTATATCTGACAGGATGACACACTTATAACAACAATGCAGTTTACACAATTGGGAAATGCGCAAATATATTCGGTACATCTGACCTTGATCCCTCAACTGAATACAAGACGACAAAATTTTAGATTCATCCAAATTGAAAGAAGATGCTGACGACAGTTTTTAACTTTATGAATTATTTCAAAATCATTGTTTTTCTTGATAGAAAAACATGTAGGAAATGAAGAAATTGCTTATTTGAAGCAATTTCTTCATTTTCCATTATGTTTTCTTAAGTTCTTCGGAGACTTAAAAATCGGATTTTGCGGGAAATCGGTTAAGCAACAAGTCATTAAACGTCAACGTTATCATATGTTTTATATACGTGTATTTATTCGTGATTGCTAATAAACGAGTGCTTATAAAAGAATGAAATGAAAATGGAATGTACTTTGTTTCGAAACTAACCTTTAAACATGACTAAAGTATATTATTTTGCCGGATAAAGCCGAAATTTGAGGCATAACTATTCTTATAATGATTTCTTTAGCTAGAGAAGATCTTCATCTTGGTCACTCTTTTGTACTTCGATGGTGAGAGTAACGAACGACAACTCTGATTGGAGATTGCATCTTGGTCTGTAGAAGGTGCTGTAACTGGGAAATCTTTGATAAATTTTAATCCATGGACCCAGACTGTAGTAAAACAGTCAAAATCCCTATTGGCAACACACCAATCACTTTACAACCAAACTTAGGGCCCCGATCAATAACCTGTAATGAAAGAAACAATTTCCTAACATAAATGTAAGCTTGAAAGCTTGAAAGAAACCTTTTAGTTTCGCATCCGGAAATGACCCCAAAATCATGTTTTATATTCATTTAATGCAACATTTTCTTTCTTTACCATCAGGTATCTTCTCAAAACTTGCTTTTTCCTAGTATTTCTGATCTTGGCATGGCCACTTCGAATATTTCACCCTCTTCTGTAGACTAGGGCACATTTTTGGCACAGTGAACAAGTACACAGACTTGCAGATACATCCAACACATCATTTCTTTGACTGGTCCAAGTTGAAAGAAGCTGTAGACGGCAATCTCAAGTTCACGGAATGAGGATCATTCCTGTGATATCTTCCCTTTGTCATGCTACCATTAAATCAGAGGTTTGCCTAAATGTACATTGGTCCTTCCACTTCATTACCTTTGTGTTTATCCTTGTTCAGTAAGGGGATGTTGCAATTTTTCATTTGCGGCTTTTCCAGTTTGATTATAGATAAATTTCTCGGTTGTATAAATTTATGGTTCAGAATTAACATAGAAATGTATTTCCAGATCTAAACATTTGCATTATATAGCTGCCCTTAAAACAAGGCAATGCAAAGAAATTAAGGATCTACTGGTTAATAGGTATGCAATGAAGCTTACTAGTTAATGATTTTATCAGCTGAGAAACTCTCCCAACTGATATTTATCTGACAAAGGTAAATCAGGTCCCGATGCAAGGCACTCTATATCACATTATATGTCCACATAAATTCTTTTCTGTTCTGTTACTGACAGAACGGGTTTGCGGTATCCTGTTCTTATGTTATTAATTCTGATGTCGGCCTATTGCAAGCCTACCTTCTATTGCGTATATCAGTCTTTTTTATGTGTCTCTAGTCAATTCGGTGGCTGGCTAATGGCTGTATAGATTTACCATCACAAGATGGATCTGAATAATCACAGGCAAGCTAACCATTATTTATATCTGGTCTGAAGAAGGGTCGCACTATTTTAGTAAGCTATCGTTATTCCTCACCTCCCCGTTCACTTACATTTTTATTGATTTTTCTCTTATAAATCATTTTGTTGGACGGTTATCAAAGCTTGCCCTCCTTACCAAAAATGAAATTAAATATTGTATACTTTCACATTTTTACACATTAGTATTGTTGATACAACTGCATACATATGTCCATTTCATACAAGCTTTGAATTAAGTTGTTGGTTATATCTGTCCAGTAGCGGCGTATGAATATTGAAGCGTAGAACAACAGCAATCAGACAAAAACACCAGAACAATTTCGAGATATTTAAATTTTCTTGACATTTAGATCAGCAGAATTATGCAATTATACAGAGTGTGATGTACACGAAGTTCCTGAGACTGAGCACGAGCGTGATCGAGACAGGCTGGACTGTCTGAGTATCTCATAACTAATACTGACCCTGTAACATGACCAGAGAAATTGATAGATTCATTTCTGAAATGTATATGCTCTTTAGTATAACTTGTGATTATTAAAACAACAACAACAACAACAACAACAACACACACACACACACAAAATACTCGCATGTATATACATGCGACATTTGTATAACCGAAAAGTAATGACCAATTGAGCATTATTAGGTACTGCTTTTCCTAAGCCTTAGTAAGATCCTACTGGCTTTTCGAAATTTGGTATCACGTTGAGACGTCCACCAAAAACAACTGAATGCCTAAACAGATTCGCTCTAGTTAGTTGTTGTTGAAATTGTTGTTTAATAGTTTCAGAAGTTACAGATAATAATTTTCTTACAAAAAATACGAGTGTTTTATTGGAAAGATCTATCTTATTTATCTTTTTTGTATATAGTGAAATAAACCTGCTATGGAATTTCAAGAAATCTTTTCTTTTTTCGTAATCTGCAAAATGTTCTTAGGGTAATCTCGAATTCCCCAATTAAAGAAATTAAAAGAATTCTTTTTGTATTAACACTGGGGTATAATAATCCGTGACATGTACTCTAAGGTTAAGTCTTTTGTTAAGGTTAATGGATCATTTTCTAACTCGTTTGAAAGTAATATAGGTCTTAAACAAGGGGAGATAATCTCACCAATCTTATTTGCATTATTTATTGATGATCTTGAATTATTCTTACAGGGAGACAATTCGGGTGGCTTATTTCTTGACCAAATCAGTATTCTCCTTTTACTTTTTGCGGATGACATGGTTATTCTAAGTGATACCCCGATCGGCTTGCAGACTAGTCTAAGTAGATTATATGATTATTGTTCAGAATGGGGATTGGAAGTGAATACAGAAAAGTCCAAAATAGTTGTTTTTAGACAGAAAGGGGGACTGAAAGAAAATGAGCGTTGGACTTATAATGGATCAGACATTGAAGTTGTAAACGAATTTAACTATCTTGGTACATTGTTTAATTATACGGGTTCTTTCACTACCAACAATAAAACTTTGGCTGGTAAAGGCCTTAAAGCATTGAATGTCCTTATTAGTAAAACCCGCAAATTGAACTTTCAAACGTCCACACTATTTCAACTTTTCGATGCATTTGTTGGTTCGATATTATGTTTTTCAAGCGAAGTCACGGGATTTAATAAATCAAAAGAAATCGAAAGAATTCATTTAAAGTTTTTAAAACTAATACTAGGAGTCAAAACTTCCACCTGCAATTACGCCGTTTATCACGAGACTGGTAGATACCCTTTATATATAAATAAATTTTCTAGAATTGTCAAATATTGGGGGAAAGTTATTTTTTCTGATAATATTCTTCACAAAAGTTTATATCAATCGCTAGTTTCTAGTAGCGATGCAGGCAGGCTGAACTGGAGCAGTAATGTTAAACATTTATTGTATAGATATGGTTTCGGTTATGTCTGGGAGGATCCTCGTTGTGTTAATCATAGAAGTTTTTATAAAATCTTCAAATCAAGGTTGATTGATGATTTTCATCAAAACCTACATAGTTACCTTGGTAATAGCACGGTTTTATCTACATATAAATTTGTTAAAGTCCATAATGAAATAGAAATATATTTAAATGCCTTGCCACATAAATGGTTTAATTTCATTGCTAAACTGAGGCTTTCATCTCACTGTCTTAGGATAGAATCTGGCAGACATGGAAATAATAGAATAGAGAGAAATCTTCGTACATGTTTGATATGCAACGCCAACGAAATTGAGGATGAATTTCATTTTCTATTTGTTTGTGATGCATATTCAGATATACGGAAAAAACACCTCAAAAAGAAGTATTTAATTCGACCAAGTATGCACAAACTTATCCTGATGTTAAATATGACTAATAGGAACGATTTACTTTATTTGGCGAAGTATATAAAAGAAGCATTCTTACTGAGAACAAATATAGTAAACAATATCCAGTCTGGATAACCTTTTTTCCTTTTTTTCTTTCTTTCTTTTTAATAGATACAGCTCTATGCAATTTTATTTAGTGATCTGCTTCTCTTCTATACACTATGGTTTACATATATTTTTCTAGGACTATTCGTGCTGTTTATGTTTGTTAATATTTTTGTTTGTTTGACAAGAAACTGTATAGTTTACGTCAATAAAGTATTGTATTGTATTGTATTGTATAAAACTAGAATCTTAATTACACTTTGTAAATAAGCGAAAATTGTTGGTGTTCTAATTTCACTTTCGGTTCAAAGAGATGATTTGATTGGTAGATTGAATCTTTGATTTCCGATTGCGATCTGTCAGTGCATTGGAATTTCGTCACATGTTTGTAAGAGGGAGATTAAACTTTAAAAAGAAGAGCCTCATATCGTTTAACTGGAACTGTTTGCGGTAAAATATTTTTTGCTGAAATTTGGACTCAACTCTTGAATTTACGATTATCCACCCATAGGTGAGAGACAAATGTCGGAAAGGATATGTGCCGCCGCCGGGGATCGAACCCATGGCATTCCGTGTTTGAAGATTAGGAGTCCGGTGCGCTACCAACTGCACTATGACGGCGAACCTAAGTGTGATAGCAGCTGGAGGCTAGGAAATGACGTAATGGTAGTTCCGGTGGGAGATATACCAGGAATCAATTGTATGTGCGCCAGCCGCCGCGGTATGACTGATAAATTGTTAAAAGCGGCGTTAAACCCTATTCATACAAACAAAACAAACAAAGCTCACACGTCTTAAAGTCGACTTTTGACACAAACGGCACGCCATAAGGTAAATGGACAGACGTTTCGATTGTAGCCCTATATCTTTTTATTCTTACACGCCGACCTAATGTCATAAGTATTACAAGCCTTGTCACTTTCATGCCATGCACGGTTTACACCGAGATCATTGTTTTTAATTGGTCGTAGACCAATTTATATAACCACAATCTCGAGATTGTGTCGCTGCAATTTACCAAAACTGCCTTTAGCCCAACTGGACGTATATTCTGACGGGAAAACAGAAAAAAATCATTTCATTTTACAAGTTAAGAATTAACAAAAGGAGTAAAGGAAAACTGGACGGTCACACCCTTTAAAGATGCATGCTTCAAGGATTTTCCGCTAATGGTGAACGCGTCTAACAAACCCTTTCTTTCAATCATAGCGAGGTGTAAACAAAGATGATACTGCCACTCAATTTTTTCCAGCCATAAGTAAATCAAAATACTGAAAGTTCTTCTGGAGAGCAAATCTGATTATTATGCTTTCAAGCTGTATAAAGAATTCGCCCAAATGATAGTATCAATTGTTTTTTCCTTTGTTTATAATCAGCGCTGTTCAGGAACTTGTTAATTTCTGCCCAGAAAAAGGAAGGTTTTGAAATTTCATGAACCTGCTGTCAGCATTTGCTCTTAAACTCAAGTTATCATATTTCCATAATTTTTCTGTTTTGGCTTAATACTTTATAAAGAACCCTTGCAGGGATGATTTAACCATGACTATATAACAATCGAGAATTTTTAAAAATTTAGCTTTCACAAAAAGTTGCTTATTTGTCGGTACCCATGTTGCATCAAGGTCTTACGTTCGTGTAAAATAATATTAGTTCTCATTAGCATTCACGGAAATATCATTCACTAGGATAGAACCTACGTGTTGTGAAAGTAATAGAAATTAAAGTTGTTTGACGCTAATTCTAAAGTCGGAATGCAACGATATGTCCAAGTTCTCAGTGACGACCAATTACAGTGCGTACGGCACTTTGATTTTAGATGAGTAAGATTTGGACCATGAACCACCGCAGTCTGTTGCTGCCCTAAGAACAGCTGTGCTTCATCTTAAACTGAAGTCGGAAGAAGCTGCAGACGATAAATGAGCCGGTGATCGTCATTTTGACTATTTGACGAGTGTGTGAATTGCATACACTGAGCAGCCACGATATCCATGTAGTACATGTATTATACTTACTGAAAGTCCAGTGAAACCTTTAGGAAGCACCGATCCACAGAGCGCATCATGAAGACTCGGATCAGACTGTGCGGACGCACAGGCTGATCCGAGCCTTTACTTAGCGCAAATGTGTGATTCTCGAAAAGTCATCCAAACCAGGAAGGGCAAAATCAAAAGTTATGAGTCGAAATATATTTACGATAAACAGGAAGAAATTAGAGTGTAAATACACTCTTAGAAGTGAAATCCTTGTATTCTTCTAGTGTAATACATTTTGATATCATTTCAATTTTCACTGTGTAAAGCAGGAACTACTTTTTTACAAAGCGATGTGGCAGAATATTTAACTTTTAACATATCTAACGATTGCAAATCAAAGGAAAATAGAGAAACAAAGGGGAAAACACACAAAGTTTTATATAGTTCAACAGCGATATTTTGTCACTTGACAAAGACCGTATAAGAATAAACAGCTGTAGGCCCGTGGTATCCATGGTAAATAGGTAGAGCGTCTGTTTTCCGATCAAGAGGTCCCGAGGTCGATTCTCGGAAGCGGCTATCGATCTAGATTCTGTCATTGGCCAACACTTTCTTGTACTGGTGTATTCTCCAGGAACGGAATCGAGAGGGATTAATCTAAATTGGAAGAACTTGTTTCCCAGTCAATGTAAAATAAATAGGTTTAAAACATGAACGAAGACTGACCTTCGTGTACGCTCATATAATGCAGGTTTAAGCCTTTCCTTTTTTTCAAAATTCAGACCTGTCCAAATTCAAAGATTTTGCAGACGTAAATTTAAAGTGGATTTAATTTTATAAATAACCATTCAGTGGGGTAGAAAATTTTGTTGAAACAGAAGAAATTGCTTGTGACAAGCAAGTTCTTCTTTTTTAACAATATTTTCTGAATTATATAATCTCAGGGACGTAAAACCAGGGATTGAACAGGAACAAGCTTTACCGAGAGCACTTAGAAACTAATCGATATACGATAATTGGTTATCACATCACGGTCGACAATGTTGTGATTTGTAAACAAGTGATGGATTCGATCCCCGGCGGTGGCGAATATACTTTCCTACATTTGAAGAATGTTATAAGTTACTAGACAAATCGACATTGCACCAGACTATTTCTAACTACACGTGAACTCAGACCAAGGGAGGGAATAAAAATTCAACATGATGTTTTTTACACTTCTTATCTTTCTTGAAGACAATGTTTTTTTAAAACCATTTTATTGATTTATTAAGTGGGGTTTCACGTCAATTTTTAAAGGTATTTCAGCGGCGGCTGGAGCACTTAACCATGGATTTCTAGTAGTTTTTACCCCAGTTTTATCACGACATTTTTTCTGAGCCTCCAGCTGCTCATCCCACTAAGGTTTACGATTATCCCTCCATTGGTGTGTTAATTCCATTTTAACAGATGAGGATGACTCCGCTCGGGCGAAGATCAAAGCTCTATGCGTTCATGGCTTGAAGAATTTGTTGCTTATAAAAAAGAGCAAAATATTCTAAAACATGAGATATGTCGAGAAAACGAAATGTAAAAAGAAAAAACTACGACTGGACTTGAATTTTGATTGGCTAAAAAAATACTTTTTTTATTTAAATCCTTATTTACAAACATGTGCCGTAAAAATTGTTTCAAGTAGTGATTGATATCGTTTCAAGAAAAAAGATCGTATTGGTTTACAAGAAGAAGAAAATTCTTCGTGGCTGGATGAGGTGTGCTCAGGTTCTTAGTTTCATATCTAATTAAACAAAGAAAATATTTACGCGTTTCAAAGAAATTTATTTTACTTTTTTATGCATCTTAGAGAAAAATCTTTTTTTTTAACGTTGAAAAGGGTTTGTAATGGAAAAGGCTCCTACATCTTTCATTTTATATTCATTATTACACGTTACTTCTTACAAAGCGAAACCAAATTTACATTTATACAAATATATCGGTATCTAGTAATGCATGTAAGATTTATTACGATAATACTAAAACAGCAATTGACGATTCTCACTTTTTTCATATCGATTGAGAAAAAAAGAGTAAATATGTTTAGCTTACAGCAATGTCATTATTCACAGTATTTTCTACTCCCCCCACCCCCCACCCCCACACACATACTCAATTTTGAAATTTCATCAACTAAAATATGGCGTGTGCAACTTCTGTCAATCTCGAGAAGCCTTAAAGATTTGTTGTGTCGGAACAGGTTAAGTAACTTTTTCCACCCCAACTGTTTTGAAATTCACATCTCTGCATAAGTAGTTCTACGTTTTTCTATGAATATTGGCATCTGAAAATATTAATTGAGGAATTGATGTATCAAACTGCCATCAAAAAGCAATAGACTAATCAAAACAAACATTTAGCCGGGAAGCGAACTTTCAACTCCAACATTGGTCAACATTTTGTTGGTTTTGCAACATAAACGTTGTAACTACAGTTTATTGAAGCTGTAAAATACAACGTTTTAGGTCGCAAACCAACCAACTTTTGTATTCTTATATTACAAGATACTGACCACATTTTTTGCAAAATGGCGCTTTTTAATATATTAGCCTAAATTCTTGTCGGAGGTCACTTGGCGTAGTCAGCGATCCGTAAATTTGACGTCGTGGATCGAACAACAATGGTGTGCGTAACGATCCCCAACGCCCGTCCGTGTTATTTAGATAGGGTCACACTATGAAGGTAAAAATAATTGCATACATGTATATAGCAGCGATCGTCTATGACGTATGCATTATATGCTTTGCATGGGGAAATCTGAATAGGTAGGACAAACAGTTCATAGCAAAGAAGCGATTTGATTCTTTTTTCAATTCAGTTTTAGATAGATTTTTGACTTGAGTTACCACATCGAATAATCATACGGTAGGACTTCCTTTGTTTGTCCCGTATTTTGAAAAGCGAGGCGCGCACGTGCAAAGATTGTATTAAATATTATAGTAACGATCGCTACTATACGAGTTTTAATGACCAATCGCGGTTTTCAATCAAGGAATCAAGCGACCAATCAAATCATTCATTCAGCCCGAAACTCGGATTTGAACTCCAATATTGGCCGCCATTTATGTAAAAATAGCGCCGTTTAACCCTTTCCCGTTTAATCCCTAGTTTTTACGTCACTTTGATTTTATAATTGAGAAAACAAAGTGGGAAAAGAAGAAACTGCTTGTAACAAGCAACTTCTTCTTTTCCCACAACATTTTCTACCCTGAAGTTTGATTACTTTTCAAATTGCACTCACATTTATTTGTCGTTTGCAACGTCTTTCAAATCGGACTAGTCTAAAATTTCACAAAATAGGAAAGGGTAGAAACGATACGGGACTTCCTGTTGAAGTCAGTGGGCATGGCCGAAACAGTAAGTGGGCGGGGACAGTGATCGTTCAGTGGGCATGGCCAATACAGTAAGTGGGCGGGGACAGTGATCGGTCAGTGGGCATGGCAAAAACAGTAAGTGGGCGGGGACAGTGATCGGTGGGTGGGCATGGCCAAAACAGTTAGTGGGCAGGGACAGTGATCGGTTAGTGGGCTTGGCAAAAACAGTTAGTGGGCGGGGACAGTGATCGGTCAGTGGGCACAGCCGAAACAGTAAGTGGGTAGGGTCAGTGATCGGTCAGTGGGTACGGCCAATACTGTAAGTGCGTGAGGCAGTGATCGGTCAGTGGGCATGGCCAAAACTGTAAGTGGGCGGGGACAGTGATCGGTCAGTGGGCATGGCCAATACAGTAAGTGGGCGGGGACAGTGATCGGTCAGTGGGCATGGCCGAAACAGTAAGTGGGCTGGGAAAGTGATCGGTCAGTGGGCATAGCCAAAACAGTAAATTGGCGGGGACAGTGATCGGTCAGTAGGCATGGCCAATACAGTAAGTGGGCGGGGACAGTGATCGGTCAGTGGGCATGGCAAAAACAGTAAGTGGGCGGGGACAGTGATCGGTCAGTGGGCATGGCCGAAACAGTAAGTGGGCTGGGAAAGTGATCGGTCAGTGGGCATGGCCAAAACATTAAATTGGCGGGGACAGTGATCGGTCAGTGGGCATGGCCAAAACAGTAAGTGGGCGGGGACAGTGATCGGCCAGTGGGCATGGCCAAAACAGTTAGTTGGCGTGGCCAGTGATCGGTCAATGCGCATGGCATAAACAGTAAGTCGGTGGGGACAGTGATCGGTTAGTGGGCATGGCCAAAACAGTAAGTGGTAGGACAGTGATCGGTCAGTGGTCATGGCCAAAACAGTTAGTGGGCGGGGACAGTGATCGGTCAGTGGGCATGGCCAAAACAGTTAGTGGGCGGGGACAGTGATCGGTCAGTTGGTACGGCCAATACAGTAAGTGGGTTGGGACAGTGATCGGTTAGTTGGCATGGCCAAAACAGTAAGTGAGTGGGGACAGTGATCGGTCAGTTGGTACGGCCAAAACAGTAAGTGGGTGGGGATAGTGATCGGTCAGTGGGCATGGCCAAAACAGTAAGTGGGCGGGGACAGTGATCGGTCAGTGGGCATGGCCAAAATAGTTAGTGGGCGGGGCCAGTGATCGGTCAGTGGGCATGGCCGAAACAGTTAGTGGGCGGGGACAGTGATCGGTCAGTGGGCATGGCCGAAACAGTAAGTGGGAGGGGACAGTGATCGGTCAATTAGACATGTGAGTGTCAAGTTTACTACGATACAGGCTTATCTAAACCGAGTTTAGATCAGAAAAGGTATTCAGCAGGTCTTTGAATTATATTTCATTTATAATTGTATATTACAATATGTACTAGGTTCGGCAGCTGCCATGTTGTGTGGAAACGGATGTTTTTACAGGGTAACTAGTTTTCGTCAAAGGCGATATTCGACTATAGATGGTACTAAATACGCAACCTTGTGCTGAAAAGTCCTGACTCAAACTGCCATTTTTTTTGTATGTACACGAATGCGACTATAGTCGATATATTGTGCCGTTTTAATGGATCGCAGCTGTCAATCAAAGAATCACCCAATCGAATCATTCATTTAGACCGGAAGTGAAATTTGAATTTTGACTTTTGTAGACATTTATGTGAAACATTTTTGTTGGTTTGGCGACTAAAATGTTGTAATTACAGCTTACCTAAGCTGTAGTTACAACGTTTAGCTCGTCAATCAATCATTTGACCTTTTTCTTACATGTTTATAGTCATTAATTTTACTGAAAAACACTGTTTAACATCGAGGTGGAACTTCCGGTAGTAGCTCAGTAGGCGTGGCCAGCGGAGTGAGTGGGCGTGACCAGCGATGACCAGACAAAATGTTAGAATAAACTAATATTCGTCGCAATTATTACTAAACAGTAAAATAAACATTCATGTTACTGATTCAAGACCTGAATCCTACAGATATATACAGTATATTTTCGAATTATCATTTTTTACAATGTTTAATTTTTTTTCTCTTTTTTGTCTTCTCTCTCTCTCTCTCTCTCTAACGATATTTTTCTTACATAGCTATACTACAGAAAGAACATCTGTCACGAATGTCATTGTCTTATATGAGTGTAGAATCACTCTTTAACCCATTCCCACATAACAAGATTTTAGACTGGTCCAAACTGAAAGAAGCTGTAGATGACAGTTTCAAGATGATGGAATTTATTTTTTCTCGTCTTTTTGGATAAAAACATTGTTGATATTGAAGAAATTGCTTCATACAAGCAATTTTACGCCCCTGAGAAAAAGAAGAAAAAGAAGCTTTGGAAACATCGTGTATAATGAAGAAATTGCTTGATACAAGCAATTTCTTTATTTTCCACAATGTTTTCAAAGCTTTTATTCTAGGGGCGTAAAATGGAGGGATTGTAGAGGAATTGGTCAAATAGCGTCAAGTAGAATGCTAAGGCGTCTTCTTAGTGCACGATATTGCAGCATCAGTTCCCCGGGCCTCGGATTCCAAGAATGGGGTTAAAGTCCACAACCGTCGTTTATGTAAGGAAAGGAATCTGTCTCGAAATTTTCTTTGAGTCAATATAGGGAAAAGTTAACCGAAAGCTTCACAAGGCTTGCTAAATAACGTTTGATTTTCTAGAATAGGTTCAGATCAACTTGTTCCACAAAGATCATTAACATATTTGTCGGAATTAGAAGTTCAGTTCCGGTCTAAATGATTTCTTTGATTGGCAAATTGATGTTTATTTGACGGCAGCCGGATACGTCGGTTTGTAGATTCAAGGATTTAAAGGTACTTTCAGATAGCGTAAAACTTCGAACAATAATTCTCAACTAAATTCTATCGGCCCCATCTAGATACTTTTCTTTTAAGCAATCACCACACAATGACGCTTTCTGACGCCCTAAAGAAATACTCTAATGTTAACATAATCCTTTTCCTACCCTTTTTGACACTGCTTTTCCGATTTTAGCACAAACTGAAATGTTATTTGCAACTTCTTTGAATTAGAACCAATCTAACAAAACTTTCGACTGGTAATTGGTTAATTGGCCACTTCGTGGCGTTTTTACTGTACATCAACCCATTACCAGACGACAAATTTCAGACTGGTCCAAATTTCAAAGCCTTCGATACGACAATTTTTAGTTGACGGAATTTTAAATTGAGGTAGAAAACATTGTGGATAATGAAGAAATTGCTTGTAAGAAGCAATTTCTTCATTTTTCCATAATGTTTTCAAAAGTTTTATTTTTGGGCGTCAAGAAGCGTCATGGTGTTTGAATTCGGTTGAACACATCACATCAAACTACTGATTCAACCAACCAAAACTAAATGCAACAGTAAGGGCAGGTTAACCTGTATATTATACCATAGGCGTAGAACAGCTCGATTCGCTTCAGTAACTCCGTTAAATGTATGGCAAAGATTTCTACCCGAAATTGTTTTGCTTTTTTGGTCTCCCCCCCCCCCCCCCATTTGTGTTGGTGCATGATCACTACCAACTCAGTGTTACTTCCCCCCCCCCCCGCCCTACAAATGCACATTTTTCTGTGTATGACAAAACATCGAAACTGCAGGATGAATGAGCTGTAGTTTCGGTTCTTTGGTCCGATTTGTTTTACTGCTCTGTTTTTGGGTACACGTATTTTCATTCTCATCTTATCAGATACGATCGAAATAAGATTTTCTCAGAGGTAAGACGGTTTAAAGTATGATATTCCTCTATTTCATCAGTTAATCAAAGAGAAAAAATAAAGAAAGAAAAGAAGAAATATTTAGTGATGTTCAATCACCTTTGCGCGCCTGTCAAGAAAGGCTTTTGAAAACATTGTGGAAATTTAAGAAATTTCTTCTGACAAGCAATTTCTTCATTGTCCAAATTGATTTCTATCCCAAACGCTCAAAAATTAGAAATTTACCAGCTTAAAGTAATACTTGTACAAGACATTGTTTCTTCCATATCCACAATGTTGTTTACCCTATAGAACACAGAGCTTTTGAAATTTCATGGACAAAATTTGCCGTCTGCAACTTCTTTCAGTTTGGACCGGTCTAAAATCGTGTCGTCTAGTAATGGGTTAAAACAACGGCTTAATGTGGACTTGGTATTATTCTGGAAATCGACATTTCATTTATAGTTATGGCATTTCGTTTACAAGCCCTGCATTTTCACTCATCTTAAATGTTAAATATAATGGCATGCTGTTAGTATAGTGCAATTTTGTTCCGACTGGTCTCTGCCTAGACTGGCTACCTATGTGACAGGAATAAGTCACATATCATGCGAAAACGGGTCGCAATGAAACGTATCGCCATTTGATCAAGGTCGGTAACTTACCAAACGGTCCCTTTTCACTTAACAGATAACGTGTACCTTCAACACCAGTCCAAAAAAAGGGTTGCCTTTAAATCCGCCTTTGGGTTATTCAAGGAGAACCATAAATGGTTAAAATTACAAAGGATGAAGGGTTAATTGTATTTTCATTCACGTATTCTATAGCCGATCTTCTATCGACCCGAATTCCGTTCGTACATAAATAATCCAGTCGGCTGGTCGGTGTTGAACAGTAACTAACACTCAATATGGAATTTAATGTTGGAAAATAGTGCCTTTTTAAACAACCACGGTATGTAAATTTTATTTACATTAAATTACAAACAGATGAAAATTGTTTTTGAATATTTTTTATTTGAATACCTGTAATGTATTAGGCGTTGCCAGGTAATTAGGTAATGTAACATAATGTTATGTGTGGTAATATTAGGTGATTAGCGGATTCGTGTTATTTTTGGTAGGTATGTTTCTGAAGGGGAGAATCCTTAAGCTTAACAAATGTCTACTTAACCCATTCACACACAATGACCTTTTTTAACGCCCCTAAAAAAGCTTCGAAAAATGTGGAAAATGAAGAAATCGCTTGTCACAAGCAATTTCTTCCTTATCCACAATATTTTCTAATCAGAAAGTTGAAAAAAAAATCTAAATTTTCATAAACTTAACGTTGTCGTCTGCAACTCCTTTCAATTTGGACCAGGCTAAAATGTTGCCGTTTGTTAAAGGGTCAATCAATTTCTAGGTTTATAATCTCAAGGAGCATGCAGTATTAGCCATTGTCCAGGCTGGACCATCGAGTTGGGGAGCTCGTTTTAACGAAATCATAAATCTGTCTAACTAGAGATTCAAATCGAAGATTTCGGTTATCACGAAAAGTAATACAATTTTCCAAAAAGTGAATCAGTGAATGCCAGAAAAGCAATCAAAGGTTTAAAATAACGTATACAGTCATAATAAAACCCACCATAATGAAAGAACATAATACAAAACCAGTAATTTAGTACGATCGACCGGGGGTGTTTCGACTATTACCAGACGACAAACTTTTAGACTGGTCCAAACTGAAAGAAATTAAAGACGGCAATTTTATGTCGTTGAAGTTCAGAAAATAATTTGTCTTTTAGGGAAGGATATGCTTACGAAATTGGCCCTCGATTGACTATATGAACTTGAACAAGCATATTCGTTTTCCATAATTTTTTTCATTTACTTATGGGTCGGAAAAGAACGGGATTGAGTAGATAAGAGATAAACTTATCCATTTCTACGATGACGCCCCCCAAGAAAAACAATTGGAAAAACATTGTGCAAAATGAAGAACTTGCTTGCAACAAGAAGTTCCATCATTTTACAATATGTTTTCAACCCCCTAAATTTCGTAACTTTAAAATGTCGTCTGCAACTTTTTCAATTTGGACCAGTCTAAAATTTTCTCGTCTTGTAATTGGTTACCCCCCCCCCCCGCTCTTTGAAAGGAAAGCTTTGGAAAACATTGTGGAATATGAAGAAATTGCTTGTATCAAGCACTTTCTTCATTATCCCCAATGTTTTCTATCTATAAAGAGTTGAATAAGAATCCACCAAGTTGAAATTATCGTTTGCAGCTCCTTTCAATTTGGATCAGCGTCAGATTTTGTTGTGTGGTAGTTGGTTAAAGAAAGACGTTAAAATTCCACTAAGCCTGTCTGGACCATTCAGCCTGGTCCGAGGCATTTCTTTGTACACTTTACAGAAGTCCTCCTCTTAGCTTGACACGTCCCAAATCGGTACATCACGATTTAATCACAGGGCCTATTTGTAGTCATCGAAGCATGTCTTGATGAATAGCCGTATTTATGATGTTCTATGTTAAACATTTCATCCCAACCTTATTTAAAATAGGATCACTCGGGCGTTGACAAGTTTCAATACAGTCTTTAATCATGTTCTAAATATCCGAGTTCTTTTCGACCCCCATTTTTTTATTTTAGGAAACATAGTTGAACAAAAACCAGTTGCTTGCAACAAGTGCCTTTTCTTTTTACTCAAGATGTTTTGCTCTTGTATTCTTCTGTCTCTGTGTCTCTTTCTATCTGTCTCTCTCTCTGTTTTCTTTATGTTTTTCTCTCTGTCCGCCTCTCTCTCCACGCCTCTCTCTGTGTCTTTTTTCTGTCTGTCTGTCTCCCTCTCTCTCGCCCCGTCTCTGTCTCCCTCTCGCGCGCTCATGCAAATGTATCGAACCATGGTAGTAAAACCATTTCGCACTATAGAATAAGTGCGAGGTATGACCTATCCACCAAAGATGAGGTTTAAATAATTCGATGACCTTAGATATCAAATGCAACTTTTGTTTCAATGTGGTCTAACAAACTCGACAATCCAGTTTTCGTCTAAGTTTTTATAAAGATCTATATATATGAAATAACAGAATATATTGGAGTTACGATTGTGTAGATAAAGGCAACAATCCGATACTTACAAATAATGATATAATAACAGAATTACCCTTGGGCCCCAGTTGCACAATCCCTTCGCATTAACACAATCCCACACAATCACGCTTTTTGACGCCCCCCCAAAAAGACCCCAAGCAATTTCTTCATACTCCACAATGTTTTCGACCTAGAAAGGCAAATAAATTACAAAATTTCACCAATTTAAAATTGTCGTCTGCTACAACTTGAATTTGGACCGGTTAAATTATGTTGTCTGGTAATAGATTTAACAGTAGGTGGTCAAAAAACAAGTTGGACAAAAGATCACAATAGTATTACTGAAAAACATAGAGAGTTGGGGGGTCTTTAAACATCCGTTTATACTCAAAATGACTTATTTTGGAGGCTTTTATCTTGGGCTTCTTCTATCAACTTCAGGTTTTGTGCATCAAAATTTAGCACAACTTACTCACGAAAATGATTTTGTTTTACTCATAATGACAGAATATATGTAAATTAGGCAGACATTAATCCATTCGCGCACAACGAATTTTTACGCCACTAAGAAAAATATGGAAAATGTGGAAAATGAAGAAATTGATCATTATATTTGATTTTTCATTTGATATACGGTGCTGATTGCAAGGCGGTACACTTTTTCTACATGAACATGAGCGTGTGTAAATTGCACATAACAAAAGCCTTAAAGGGTTCTCTTTGTAGGACGGTTTAAATTTTGTGCGTCTGCATTGTTATGTTTTAAGCTGTAATCTTCAGTTTTATCCTCAAATGACTTTATTGTAAGTTTCGTCTATCAAAAAGGGAGTGTTCTGATTGGGGGAAAACCCATTCATACCTGAATGAGCAAACTTTTGAGCACGCAGCTATTTTGTATGCTTGAGCACTATAAATAGTTCCCTTGAAAAATTGTTAAATAATTGCTCTTTTCGCTTGATGTCATTAAATTATAAGAAATGATGAGAATATTTTTTGTTTTCTTTGAGGTTTGAAACGAAAACCCTAGTCACGCTTATGTATGGATTCATATCGTGTGATTGATATTTTTGTTTCATTCTTCCATGAAAACAAACAAAAAATGTTCGTTTCTTATCCACACAACAAATTGTAGACTGGAGTTGCAGACGACAATTTAAAGCTTATGAATTTTTTGGACCTTTTTCAGTTTTCTTGGTAGAAAACATTGTGGAAAATGAAGAAATTGCTTGTTACAAGCAATTTCTTCATTTACCAAAATGTTTTCCCAAATCTCCTTTTCATGGAGGCGTCTAAAAGCGACAGTAAGTTGGAATAGGTTAAAGACACGAACCTTCAAGGCATAAAGCAGACTTTACAATACACCACTATCTCACCAGGATTAATTCTATTCAGATTTCCAAAATTGACGGATCGTGTTGTTAATCAGAGAATTTATCGACCAATCAAATCATTCAGTAAGACCGGAAGTTAACATTGAACTTCGGCATTAGCCGACATGTATGTAAATCATTTTGTTGGTTTAACGACTGTCTCTGTTTCAAACTGTAGTTATCGCCGACCAACCATTTTTCTATTTTCTACATGTTATTGGTTATAAAATTTTCAAAATTGTCAGAGGTCAATGAATGGGAACAGCGATCGAGTTGGTTCTTTACCCAACGAGAGTCAAATTTCTGTTAACTATCCAGTGTCAGTATTTTCTGTTTGGGCTTACCTGTGAGTTTTTCTTACTAGTCAGTTACCACTAAATTATGAAACTTTCACAAAGCACAGTAGCTGTAAGATTTACCCTCGTCAGGGTTTGTAAAGTTACTTGGTCATAATGTCGGACACCAGGTCAATACAAAAGTCAAATATTTGAACACAAACTAGAGTACACGTAACTCGATTAAAAACCAGTGGTCATCTTTTTCGTCCAGACATTTGCATAACAAGATTTCGCAACCTACAGATACCTAATATGAACTCGGCAATATTTTTCTCTTAAGACGATATCAATGTCTTTCAATTGATTTTTTTTTGAATGGGGTTTACTGCTACTCTCAAAAGGTATTTCAGTCACATGGAGGCGCATGGAGCACCTAATCATGGACCCCTGGTATTGCTTACACAAGTACTACCACAACATCCTTTCCGAGCCTCCAGCTACTTAACCCACTTTGGTTTACGAATACTCATCCATTGAATGTCCGACACGCTACCAACAGCGCTGTGACCAGGGCTCGTCAATGACAGACCAAAACTCTTAGCTACAGCTGAGCTAGAGTTACAAAGTTTTGGTTGCACACAAACGAATAATAACGGTTAAAGTTTTCCTTAAACTGTTGTTTTAAGGTCCTAATTTTTTTAATTGGTATTTTTTTTTTCTTACGCTGTTTTTCAGTCCATCACAATTTATATTGTCGTCCATTCGCAAGTTCCGAAATTCTCGTCTGTGAAGTATTTAAGACATTCCCAAGAAAAAAGATTGGAAAAACATTGTTGAAAATGAAGAAATTGCTTGTTACAAGAAATCTCTTAATTACCAACAATGCTTTACATAAAAAATCTCATAGTTCGACAAAATTGCATCAATTTAAGGTTGTAATCTGCCACTTCTTGCTATATAGACCAGTCGAAAATTGTCGTCTGTTAAGTGTTTAAAGAACTGGGTGTTGGTGAACCCGTCTTGTCGCCCTCTAAATCAATAATCGTGAGAGTCGATATTTACTTTTATCTATGATTCACTTTGAATTTAAAAGAATATTATACTTCTGTAAGCCCATAAAACCTTAAAGATTTCAAAAGAACTACCTAACAGTGTTTTCCATGACGAATAAATAAATACGGAATCTTCTTAACCCATTCCTTTTTTTAAATTCTAGACTGGTCCAAATTGAAAGAGGTTGCAGACGACAACGAACATTGGATGCAATTTGAAGTGAAACCATCTTATATGGTAGGAAATATTGTGGGAACAAATGATTTCTTCTTTTCCACCATGTTTTCTCAGGTATAAAACAACAGTGACGCAAAATCCCGGGTTTATACAAGTTGGGTTAACATTCTCATGCGTCAAGGGAAAGGGGTGGTTCTTGGAACGGTGTGATTTTTCGACGACAGTGCAAGCCACTGTTTCATGTTCACACAGCCTCAGCGATATAGGTGGTGACAAATTGTATAACCGATGTCCGTTTGTTTGTCCACAAGGCCTCCTTTAATATATTTTGCAAGCTTGGTATTTCCATGCCGATTCAAAATTATTTAACGGTATATGTGGCATGAAGTCCACCCCCTTTCAACATGCATCACCTATTGCCAAGGTTAAAGTCAACTATCAAAGTTAACTATCAAAGTCAACTATCAAAAGCCCAATTCGTGGGGAAGTTAAGTGTTTTGTTGTTTCACAAGAACTTGTTGTTTCTTAATTGTGGACATTCAATAAAGTAAAGTTACCGTTCTAAGTTCATTTAGAAACTATTTAACACTTTTTAGTATTGACCATCGTGAATTTGATACCCAACGTAGTCAGATTAAGTAAAATCGTTGCCAATAGTAGTCTGCTTAAGTGACTTTGTTACCAAAAGTGAATTTGATACCCACCATAGTCTGGAATAGTTGAATTTGTTTCCAAATGTAGTCTGAAGAAGTGAATTTGTTTCCAAGCGTAGTCTGAAGAAATGAATTTTTACCAACCGTATTCAGAATGAGTGAATTTGATACCCACCGTAGTCTGAAGAAGTGGATTTGTTACCAAACGTAGTCTGAATAAGTGAAGGTGATACCAAACGTAGTCTGAACAAGCGACTTTGATACCCAACGAAGACTGAATAAGTCAAATCGTTTCCAAACGTTGTCGGAAGAAGTGAATTTGATACCAAACGAAGTCTTGATAAGTGAATTTGTTTCCAAACGTAGTCTGAATAAGTGAATTTGTTTCCAAACGTAGTCTGAATAAGTAAATTTGTTTCCAAACGTAGTCTGAAGAATTGAATTTGTTATCAACCGTATACTGAATAAGTGAAATAGATACCAACCGTATTCTGAATAAGTGACATTGCCACTCGACGTAGACTGAATTTCGGACAGTTTAAGACGATCTCTAGGTGTGTTAATAGGTGTTAAATGTGTTCTATAGATCAATTGGTGCTAGTCAAACGAAAAGGCAGACTCGTGTTTCTTCAATGCAATATTTCTGGTCATGACCTCTCAGTTTGGGTCTAAAATAATGTAACTTAGGTATTTAGGTTTAGATGAACCTATTCCCACACATAGACGCTTTTGGACGCCCCCAAGATAAACAATTGGGAAATATTGTGTAAAATGGAGAAATTGCTCGTAATAGGTAATTTCTTCATTTTACACAATGTTTTCTATCCCCCCAAAAAAATCTAACATTTCATAAACTTTTAATTGTCGTTTGCAACTCCTTTTAATGAGAACTAGTCTAAAATTTTGCCGTCTGGTTTGGGAGGTCTTGCGGGGATTTTTTTATCGATCACGGATATCTTTAACTTGTGAAAATGTTTAGAAATATTTTAAGGTCACCTGAGCACAAATTGAAGGTGTGCTATAGTGATCGCTCATTGCCCGTCCGTCCATCTGTCCGTCCGTCCTCAATTTCATTAAAAATATTCTCCTAAACCAGTAGGCCAATTAAGCTGAAACTTTGCAGGGATGTTCCTTGGCTGAAGGTCTGCAAAAGTTGCTACAAGAATTTCATTCCGTGAAAAACTCTGGTTGCCAACTTTTAAAAATGGCCCCGCCTTTGAGCTCTGAGAAAGTTCAAAAGACTTCTCCTCATAAACTATAAGGTCTAGGACATTCATATATAGTATATAGCATTACTAGATGGTTTTGTACTACATGTATATCACTTAAAATTGTTCTCTCAGGTTCAAAAAACGGCCCAGAAGTAGGGGTCCAAAATAGGGAAATGCGCAAAATTTGGGTAAGTTAAAAATTTAAGGCTGAATGTTATCTATCAGATTTGATAAAAATTATGCCTTTTAGGTAAAAACACAATTTTCCCCAGGTTGTCCAAAGTTCGTAAAAGTGCTAAAGTAGACCACGTTCAACAGTCTCTCCTTCCATTCTATGAAGTGTAAGGCATTCATGTTTGGTAGAAAGCATAACCAGATGGTTCTCTACCACGTTAGTTTAATTCATAGCTCTAGGATAAAACATTCCCTATCGATTCTGTAATGGTATGGTGGCACGTTTCTGCCACGCGATTCGAGATAGCATTATCATGATAGCTTGAAAACAATCGCAACGAATTAAAAGTTTTCGGGAAATTATCAGCTGGATGACAAACAAAAACTTGATAGAACTATCGCAATTTCTTTACTCGGTATCTCGATTTTTTTCTAGACCAATGCCAAGTACTGACATCGAGATAAAAATACCAGACGGGGTTTTCCGATATCTATAAATAGAAAAAATAATACTTTGGATAAGTTCAGAAATTTATGTACTTGCACAAAGTAAGTTTGGTATACAGAACAATGTTTCGTAACTTTGGGTTTCGCTTGAATTAGGCTAAAAGCTTTATATGAAAAACGATTCTAAATGGCTTCTCACTTTCACAATTAAATTATTTCTTATCACTCTGAGCCTAACGATCAGGAAAAATCTAAACAAAGATACTGTGAATGTCAGTTTTTGTTTGCTTGAATGGGGTTTAAGGCCACCCTTAACAGTATTTAAATCATATCGCGGCGCGTAACACGTAACCGTAGATCCCTGGTATTTCTCACCCCCGTCATATCACTACATCTTTTTCCGAGCTTCCAAATGTTTGAGACAAAGAATATTTGAAAGGATATTTGCCGCGACTGGAGATCGAACCCTGGACATCAGGATTGAGAGTTCGACGCTCTACCACTGCGCTATGGCCGCTATGGCCGCGGTCATGAATGGGTAAATCTATCGATTACGTTTTTACCGTAATGTCAGCAGTAGACATTCGAGAACCAAAAATCGAGATACTAAGTAAAAATATCGCGATAGTTTTGTCAAGAACGTTAGTCACACTGAAAACTTTAACGAATAGCGATATTTTTCAAAACATCTTCTATCTCGTGGCAGCAATATGCCACCATGGAATGTTCTGTTAAAAAATGACATTGTATTATTGTGTTTTGTCGTTGAGTATTGGCGCGCATATAAAAGTTAAAACAAAAATAATGATTTTGAAAAACAACAACAACAAAAAGAACAGTTATATGTGTACGGATCCATAGTATAGTTTTTGGCGTTTAACCAAATGGCCGAAACAATGCTTCTGACCTTCTCACTGAGCATCAACCGGAAGTTCCACCTCGACATTAAAAGGCGTTATTTTATGAAAATCGTGTAAATTTATATGCAACAAATGAGTAAAATGGTCGGTGATCGTAACTACAGCTGAATAAGTAACCAACCAAAATGCTTTAAGGTAAATGTCGAAGTTCAAAGTTCATTTCTGGTCTAAATGAATGATTGTATTGGTTGATTGGTTAGTTGAATGACAGTTGCGGTCCACGAATTGCCAGACCATTGTACGTTTGATCTTATTATTTAACGAGCGATGGCTGTTATTTTACTTTATGAAACTCTTGATTATTCTTGATTTTTAGCTAGCAAAGCGTAAGCTTTGATAGATTTAGCTAACTGACCAAATTTTTAGGTCGTCTCAAAGTTCAACGAGTGCAAACTGCCACTGGATGCTAAACCACTAAATCCGTTAAATGCCTACGTTATAAAAAGTAGTTCTTATGTTTTTCAGGTATATTGCAAACTCTGCATGCAAGTTCATCTCCTTGGTAATTTTAGCTCACTTGAGCACATCGTGTTCAAAATGACTCTGATCAGAGTCTTCAAAGAAGTTGCAGACGACAATTTCAAATTTTTGAAAATTTTAAAATATTTACTCTTTATGTAGAAAACCATGTTGAAAATGAAGAAATTGCTTGTATCAAGCAATTTCTTCATTTTCCACATTGTTTTCCACAACTACATGTATTTTCTTGATGGGAGTAAAAAGGGGGGAATTGTTTTGGAATGGGTTTATTCCTTGGTTACTTTAACCTCGTTTCTTTAACATGATAACGTTTGACAATGAAGATTACTGAACAAAACAATGTTTTGCTAGCTTACAGTACTTTTCAGTACTTTGATTCTACTTCTTGGTGTGAACCTTATCTTCTTTTCGTAAATTATAAACGATGTATTATGTTTCTAAAAACGCGGTTACGCTGTGTTGATTTTGAACAATTTAGAGTCGACTTAAGAATGTCAAACCCTTGAAAAGCACAATGTTGAAAACAATCGTCGGTCTAGGGTTTTTTTCTATTGGATTTTAATGTATATCCACGCATCGTAAAAGTGAGTATTGTACTGTTTTATTTATGTCTTTGATTTTCTTTCTTTTCTGCACTTATCTCGACAAGTATAAACAATTACACTTATAAACTTGGTATGGTTTATCTGATAAGGAACCTATTTTTTAGGTTCACCAGTTATTTACCCCCAACCCAATTTGGACTTATTTTATTTTCCAAAAGTGCTAGGGGCTCTCAGGTTGTCTATTTCAAGCTCGTAGACTGTATTTGGCAAGGCGGGGGTAATGTGAGTAGGAATTCGCAGATTCCTTGTTCTTTAGCAAGCAAAGCGTCGGCTTTAATAGCTTGAGTTAACAGACAAAATTTTGAGGTTTTCTCAAAGTTGAACGAATGCAAACAGCCACTAACATAAAAAGGCATAAAAAGTAGTTCTTGTGTATTTTAGGAATACATTGTATTGCAAAGTCTATTCAAATTGTAGAGAACTCTTTCAAAAGCATGCTATTTAACCCATTCCCACTCAATTGCACCTTTTAAGCATCTGAAAAAAAAATTGGAAAATATTGCGGACAATGAAGAAATTGTTTGTAACAGTCTGCAACTTTTTTCAATTTGAACCAGTCTAAGATTTTGTCACGTTTTAATGGGTTAGCTCCTGGGTTACTTTAATCTCATTTACTTATAATGATAACCTTTGGCAAAGAAGATTACTAAACAAAACTATGCTTTACTAGCTTACAGTACTTTCAGTACTTACTCATTTCAAAGAGAGAAAAAAAAACTAGATTTATTCTTGTATGAAATTTGCAAGCATTAGCCCCTTCCTACAAAATGCAACGAAATCACGCTTTTTGAAGGCGCTCGAGAAAAAACAAACACACTTGGAAAAAAATGTTGAAAAAAAGAAAAGAAAAGAAATTGCTTGCCACAATATTTTTTTACCCCAAAGACAGATTCTTAAATTCCACCAACTAAAAATTAAACAGTCTAGAATTTTGTCGTCTGATAACGGGTTGATTTTTGAGAAAATATATGAAACAATATTTGCTAGTAAAGAATATAGTGAGAGACCGAAAGCACATCCTGCAAGATATCTTGTTTTATCCATCGAATAGACTGTTAAAAGCATGGAATGTAAATTATTCACGAACGATGTCAAAAACGTTAAATAAGAAGATCGGATGAACATATCATTTGTAATAATGATACTAGATATCTTTTCGGGTTTGACATTTTCTTTTTACTTTAGCATCATCGCCGTCCTATTGCGTTCTACGATTACCCGAGTTTTTGTAAAAAATGGTCATGATTCACAGGTAGGACAATTGCTTTTGGTAATGCATTGAAAGCTATTAGATTTATAGGGGAAATTGAAGCCGCACTGGTTAACCAAATCCCATCTAATGAAGCTTTTTGACGCCGCCCCCCCCCCCCCCCAAGAAAAACAATTTGGAAAACATTTTGCTAAACGAAGAAATTGCTTGAAACAAGCAATTTCTTCATTTTGCAAACTGTTTTCAGACTAGAAAGTTGAAAAACTAAAAGAATTCATGAACTTTAAATTGTGTCTGCAACTCCTTTCAATTTGGACCAGTCTAAAATTTTGCCGTCTGGTAAAGGGTCAAATAAGTCTTTTCGAATTTTCTTTAAAACGGATAAAGTAATTACTTAGTTCTCTGAGTATTGGCGTATGTTTCATAGCGAAATTATTTTCAAGAACCAATTAAATCTACACGTATAATATTTTTGACAAGTTTAGAGTTCATGACGTTCCCGTTACGCTCGAGGTCTGTCAGGACAATCCCGCCTACCATTAGTATGTGAGAAGATGAATGTAGTTAAAATTCTAAATTTAACACTTCCTTAATCCCGATCCTTTTTATAAGTATGAAGGAGTCTTTTTCAAATAAATTTGTAGATTTCTTTCCAAAGTGTTTTTTGTTACAGATATGTAAAGAATTTATCTGAAAGAATTTTGAATATACGTGTACCAATTTGAAATGAAAATTATACGAAATACACAACTGTCTAACTATGTGGATTAAACGGATCAAAATTATCACGATTATTTTTCAAAGGAAATGCAGATTGGGCTCGTATTTGACCTGTTATCCAGGGTTTTGACCCTTAAAAATTTGAAATTCTTCAAAGCAGGTCATTTTGACCCTTTAGAAAGAATTTTTTAGGAGTCAAAACGGATTTTGTCCCTCTAATTCTCATTGACTACATTGTACTACAAAATTATACATTATAGTTGCTTACTTAAATATTTACGAGGAAGGTCTAGTAGGACTTAAACCTTCAAAATTCGCTCTTATTATTGTTTCGACCCATTCAAAATCAGTTTGGACCCATAGAATTTCATGAAGAAGGAGTCAATGACTTTTGAATTTCAAACGATAGCACGAGCCCTGGTAGATACTGTCGATATACAAGGTACAATTCATGTTGAAATCTCGATTTTGTCCGTGCGGGGATAAGACAAAGTTGACCAATCGCTGGTCCAGCCCACTTACTCCGTTGGCCTCGCCAAATGAACCCGATAGGAAGTTCCACTGCGATTCAAAACGGCGTAATTTTGCAAAATTCGTGGCCAATAGCATGTATTAAAAAAATAAGATAGCTGGTTGGCGATCCAAACATCGTAAAAACAGTTTGAATAAGCTGTAGTTACGACGTTTTAGTCGCCGAATCAAAAAACAAAATCCTGCACATAAACCACGGCCAATGTTGAAGTTCAATGTGAACTTTTAGTGTAAATGATAGGTTTCATTGGTTGAATGATTATTTGATTGACAGTCTCGATTGGTCAAAGGTCACTTGGTAACGCTCTGTATCTAGTCCAGCTATAAAATGTAAAATGAAACACACTTCTAGCTTTGGGGTAGACTCCAAGAAACCTCCTATATCTACAGAAAGCACTGATTTAGGTCGGGCTATTTACCGTTACTGCTAAAATTACATATGCATGTATTATCATTTCCCCAATCCTTGGGCTCTTATTCAAGACATAGGTCTCATCAAGGAGTCCTATTGGTAAACAGATAGGTTGTCGGGTTTTCCAAACTTGTTTTCGTCACTAGCATATTTGTCGGGTTTCCAGATTTGTTTTCGTCAATGACATGTTTGTCAGGTTTCCAGACTTCATTTCATCAATGGCATAGCTGTCAGGCTTCCGAACTTGATTTCGTCATTGGCATAGTTGTCAGGCTTCCGAACTTGATTTCGTCATTGGCATAGTTGTCAGGTTTCAGACTTGTATCCATCATTAGCATAGTTGTCAGGCTTCCGAACTTAATTTCGTCATTGGCATAGTTGTCAGGTTTCCAGAATTAATTTTGTCATTTGTATAGTTGTCAGGTTTCTAGACTTGTTTTCGTTTTCCCGCAACAAACAAACAACCAACCAAACAATTTACATGATCTTGTACGACATACATTTATACATCTGTATTTCAGTTGTTCGTTAACCCATTCCGACACTATTCCGCTTTTGACACCCCTGTAAAAAATAGAAGCCGATATGAAAAATGAAATTTGCTTGTTAAAAGCATTTCTTCATTTTCCACAATGTTTTCTATCCGAAAAGACAACAATTCTTTATCTTCCATCCACTAAAAATATCGTCTGCAACTTATTCCAATTTGGAAAAGGCTAAACTTTTGTCGGTTAGTAATAGTTAAATACGGAAACACGCAATATTTTGGCGATACAAAAGATAAAGGGAGAGGATTAGAATTTTAGTAAACACTGTAAACAGTAATATTAATACGAACTTATGTACTTTGGACTTGATTATTCGTTTTAATGATAGATAAACTTGCCCTTTTCTTTGTCAAGTGAACCTAACTGAAAGAACTAATCCTTTTGGAACTTACGTGAACAGTAACACGCTTGATTTATTATGACTTTTACCCTGTCCCGTTTTTTGGAAATTTTAGACTGGTCCAGAGTAAAAGAGGTTGCAGACGACATTGAAAACTGGATGCAATTTGAAATGAAACCATCCTGCGGAAAATGAGAAATTGCTTGTTACAAACAATTTCTTTTTTTCCCCACAATGTTTTCTCAAGTATAAAATCAGAGGAACGTAAAATTTCGTGTTTGAACAGGAAAGGGTTAAATTAACTAATCAACTATTTCGCAGTAGTGTGAACATGTATGTTGCCTTTGCCGTCTGACAAAAACAGCATATAAACTTAATGCCGAAAATAGCACTCGTCTGTCGAAAGTTAAATGCTGAGCTTAATCTGTGAAGACTAGGAGCAGTAACATATTGACAATTAGTATTTACGGTCATTGAAGTCTTCTAATTTACACAGTCTTTTGAACAGTTATCGTAACTTCGCTCCTTTCTATGGTGGCAAAGATTTGCCACCGTATTACATATATTTAACTTGAAAAAAAGAATATGGCGGATACCCCGTTATTTTCATTTTTCGTAGGAGTTTTTCATGATGTTTCTTTAATCAGCATATTATTTTTGTTCAGTTACATACCAGATATTAAATTTACACGAATTTCGTTGTTTTGGTGCTCTGGAACTGCCATTAGTTACTATGCAACTTTCACGAAAAAGTGGCGGACATCACGTTAATTGTTCATAAATACTTCTGGTCAAAAATTACATTAAAATCGTATTGACTTATCTATCTTTTATCTGGAAAATAACAGATTTCTGGGGGGGGGGGGGAAAGATAACGCGTCATACGGCATTTTCTTTCGTATTAATTTAATTTATCATACCAGCATACCTTTCTAAATGGCTGACATTCGAGTACTACCCAATTTCCTGCCCCTGCAACCATTTTGATCAAACCGTTTGTCTTTCCAAACCTGATCATGCTATATAAAAATTCTAGTTTATTATCTGCGATTACTTTGACATAGGGCAAGTCTAAAATTTATAGAACAGGAAAGGGCGAAAGAAATATATGCATATATATGTATTTGAAATGTAGGTGTCCCATTTCGATGTGTTTCGAACAAGATTAATGTAATATAATTCATTTTGTTCATGTTTCTGGGACTTAACCATTACCACTTGAGTTTTATATAGATTAGTCAAAATTGAAAGGTGTTTCATCCGACATTTCAAATTATATCAAAATCGGAAAATAAGTGTAAATCGGGTAGATACGTTGTGGAGAAAAGAAGAAACAACATTTTACCAGCAATATATCACCACGCTGTTTTTCTAAAATTGTATGTGAACAGAGCGGGGTTGTTTGGAAATGGGTTAATATAACTGCGTGTTAAACACAGTTTTATAGTTTATCTCTGAGCCTGGGTGTTTCGTTTTTTTTTTTTGTTTGTTTTGTTTTGTTTTTCTTTCACACTAAAAGAATGGATTGTCGAAGACGGCATAATTCTAGACTAGTCAAAATTCAAAGGATTTACAGGCGAAAATTTCAAGTTAATGACATTTAATTTTTTTTTTCAACATTTTGAATAGAAAACATTGCGAAAATGAAGTATTTGCTTAATGGGTTTAGGTAATAAGGAATGTACTGAAAAGATATTTATAACACAAAATTACAAAACAATCTTGAAATAACATAATACGGTATTCATAACAGCTTACTTGAAAGATCCCTTTTTCGCATGTGGGCGACCCAAACCTTGTAACTATAGATTGGTTATGCTGTAGTTACAAAGTTTTTGACACTCACTGACGATTTGTCATTTAGAAAACACCAGATACCTGCGATGTAAGTCAGACGACTCTTTATGTCTAAGAGATGCAATGTTGTCTTAAGCTCTTGTTTAACGTTTTATATCGACGTTATGAAGACCTGACTGTTCGCTAATGACAATGAAAGAATCAACCAACCAATTTGACTATTTATTTAGAATGAAAATGAATTTTGAATTCCGATTGGTTGAACATTTTTGTCGGTCTGTCGACTGAAACGTCGTAACTATAGCTTATTTAAGCTAGATACGACGTCTAGGTCACTTAGTGAAGATAACTTTTGCAAAATCACTCCGTTTAATAATAGAACTTCTTGTTTGAGTCGGTAGGCGTGGCCAGTCAGGTCAGTTGGCAGAGCCAGCGATCCGTTAATCATAGAAGCCCTGTTTCAATTTTTGTCCAACCCTTGTGCAATTAAGAGACGAAGAGAATTTTTTTGTTGTTTTCATGGAGGTAAGAACCGAAAAAACCAATCACAATACGATTCATACATAAGTACGATTAGGTTTTTCGGTTCATACCTCCATGAATGCAAAAAATATTCTCTTTATTTCTTTTAATTTAATACAATCGAGCCATAAAAGCAAAAACTCTACATATTTTCATACTTTTGTGTATGGGACTATTTAGTGCGGAAGCATACACAATGGCTGCGTGCTCAAAATTTTGAATATTTTTTCGACCAAACAGAACGTCCGTTTTTAATAGACGAAATTAAAAATTAAATCATATTCATGTGTACCTTTTAGTTCCATTAAGAAATTGAGAGAGTATTTTTTTTATTCAGGTATGAATCGTCGCGTATTCATATAATGTGACTGCGTTTTTAGGGTCGCATCTCATTAAAAACAAAAATATTCTGTTCATTTTTTCAGATTAAATGCTGAACTAAGCAAAACAAACATTGTACTAGTTAAACTCAATACTGTTTTGAGTAAACTTTCATGTGTCTACTTTGAGCGAAATCTGACAAAATAGTTGCGTGCTCAAAATCTAGTTCATTTAAGAGATGAAGAGAATATTTTTTGTTTTCATGGAGGTATGAACCGAAAAACCTAATCACACTGTATGAATACGCGAAGCGGATTCATACATTGTGTGATTAGGTTTTTCGGTTCATACCTCCATGAAAACAAAAAATATTGTCTTCATTTCTTATAATTTAATAGTATCGAGCGAAAAAAGCAAAAACCCTACATCTTTTGATACCTTTTTGTATGGGACTATTTTGTGCGAAAGCATACAAAATCACTGCGTGCTCAAAATTTTGTTCATGGAGGTATGAATTAAATTTTTCGACCAATCAGAACGCTCGTTTTTGATAGACGAAACTAACAATTAAATTATTGAAGTATGAAAAAAATATCAGCCAATCAAAAATGATTAAAATCTTGATAGACGAAACTTAAACTATTATCTAAAATTGAATTATTGAAAGCGGGATGAAGGTTTCTTCGTAACATATCATTTTCGTTTTATCACCCATCCATCGTTTTACTTATTTATTTTACAGATTGCGGTTCGTTAACGGTGAAAGATGTCTGACCGTAAGATCCGTCATGTTGAGGAGATATTTTCTGGGCGAGGTGTGGGAGACGGGCGTCCAGCAAACATCCTTGACAAGAAAAGTAACTTTAACAATGTCTACAAAAATAAGAAGGCACCGGCACCACCTAAAGGCGTAAACCCTCTTCCTAAAATTGGAAATTATCAACCAAAGATATATCTAGAGCCTAAACCAGGTTCGCCAACTGAGACTGATGATACAAAACTATTGATTTCTGCTGAAGTTCACGAACAAAATAATAATCATAAAAATGAACAAGAAAATGTTCTAGACGTTAAAAAGGAAATGTTCATTATTGGTGATAAGGATATTCCGATAATCATAGAAGAAAAATCTGATGTAAATAGTGTAAATAATGTTGATAATAAAAGTAACCTTGAAGTATTTGGTGAAGAAGAGGAACCAGTGCCAATGCCACGCCGTAAACGACGGGCTCCGTCCGCCCCGGACGAGTCTAACACGACAAACAACCCTCTCTTCGGGCGATCCTTATCACAAAGTTCGGACACAACAAGGCTGGATAAAGATTTTGAAGTACAAGGCGGTGATATAGACTTTGCTTACGGTATAGATAATCCCGGTTATGAAAGGAAGGACTATTCTACATCAAGACTAGGCCAACCTCTCGCGCCATTTCATTCACGTGACAATGGCGTACATCATTCTGAGGAAGATTTACCGTATATCCCTCCGCCAGATTACGATGATGAAGAAATAACGATGGATTTCGATGACGAACCAGAATTAGACTCTGACAAAATTAGAAGTACTCGAACGACCGGTGTGTTTAAAGACTATGAGGGTGAAGATTTCGGCAGATATCTTGACGACGATTTTGATTACAGAATCGAACAATCAAGACGCAGACCTAATCCGTTGTTAATAAACGCTAATCGGCGCGATCAGAAATTCCTTCCGAAGCCACCTCCACGTGATATGAGAAAAGGCAACAAGAAGAAAGGTAGGAAGGATTCTGACGTAAAGAGAAACACTATTCGTGATTTTACATTCACGGATTCAAAAATTGGTTGGGGTGATCGGACAGTTAAAAGTACTTCAGCCAAAGGACGTTATATCAAGCGAGAAAAGGACCGTAAGCGTATTGATATGACAGACGTTTCGGAGAATGAAACGTCGGGTCCGGCACCGGGGTCTTACGAGGAGTTCTTACGCATGAAAAATAATTTTAACCACAGTGACAGTCCAAATAGCAGTGATAGCGGTGTCGAAGTCGGGGATGAAGGACAGTTCATGGATATGTACCTCCATAGCCAGCCAAAACAATACAAAATGGCGACATCGAAGTATGAGTCACGGAAACCAAGTGTTTGGAAAAAACTTACGTTGCGTTTTAAGAAAAGTGTTAACTTATCGAATCCCGGTCATCGGTGATAAAAACACCATTCTAGTGAGGTGTTATGAAGAAATTGTAAAGATTGACTCTTTCCATGCTGAACAAAATCCCTTTTAGAGTATATCTTGATCAAAGGACTGAGGGCACCGAAAGGCCATATTGAGGATCATTACTTATTCTAAAAATTATTTTTTTTATAAAATACTTTAGCTTAGAAGTGATGACCAGGAGGTAAAGACTAAGATCAGCCTGCACTAATGTGCAGGCTGATCTTTGTCTTTACCTCCTGCATAAACAGGAAATACTCCGGGCTCAGTATGACAAGGTTTAATTACACCATTAACTCATTATCAGAGGACATAATCTGATCCAAAGAAGTTGCATAATACATTTTGATAAGTAGATCTATCTTATAAGTTAGAAAACATTTCGATACTCACTTTCTTTTTTCCACTATGTTTTCGCTATTATAGTTTCTCAGGGATGTAAGGACGAGGTTGTTTTGGGAAAAAGTTTTCATCTAATATCGAGAGATTGTCACTATAGTTTTCGTGAACTGATCATAAAAATGAAGACGGAGTTTCTGTATTCCGCCAATGTACATGTAACAAACTATTGATCGATCGCTGACCTCCGACAAGTTAGTTTGTCTATATGCAGGGGTCGACACTAACAGTGTCCCGGGATCCCGAGGATCTCTGAAAATTGGAAGAGAACCCCAGCAATCTCAGGCTACGGATTCCGACAGGATCTTTCAATATTTCTCCAGTTCAACAGATCTTAATGTATCAATTAATGCTCCTGATTTTTTGTTTGCTTGTTTTTGTAGAAAACATTGTGGATAATGAAGAAATTGCTTTTAACAAGTAATTTCTTCATTTTCCACAATGTTTACAAAGATTTTTTGTTCAAGTTAGGCTAAGAAGGACAGGATTGTGTGTGAATGAGTTAATGTATATCAAGGAGGGATCCCTGATTATCTGGAGGAAACCCTGAAGTAATAACTAGGGATTCCCGTGGGATCCCATTGAAGCAAAAGTAGTGTCAACCCCTGTATAATATGTATATCAACTCTTGATAAACAGTTCTTTTGTGACTAAATTCCGATTAACCAATTTTCGCAAAATCCCTAATTTTAACTCGCTTCATCAAAATAATTATGGAAAACATGGTTAACATACATTATTTTTTCATTTCACATAACGTTTTCTATCCAAAAAGACAGTTATTTTTATATTAAAGAAACTTTAATCCATAAACAGACGGCAAAATTTTAAAATGGTCCAAATTAAAAGGGGTTTCAGATTTTAATTTAAACACTGTGAAATTTTAGATTTTTTCACTTTTCCGGATAGTAAAACATTGTGTAAAATTAAGAAATTGCTTGTAACAAGCAATTTCTTCATTTTACACAATTTTTTTCAAATCTTTTTTCCTGGAGGGTCAAAAGGCGTCATCTCGTAGGAATGTGTTATAGTGTCGTCTTCAACTTCCTTTAATTTGGACCGATCCAAAATTTTGTTGTTTGGAAATGGGTTAAGTTCAATTTACAAGTATTTTGGGTAGATAGGTAACTTGATTTACTCACCAAGGCTTTATCATATCCATTGTTCCTTTGGTTAGAATTCTCAACCCCCCGCTTCTTCCTTATTTTCTCCATATTGGAGATTAGTGTAGATAAACTAGGTTAAACTTGGACCGTCGTTAACCTTCGCTAACATTTCGACGATACGAGAGAAAGGTATCCGACTGCTGCCGACTGTTCCCGAAAGTTGAAAGTTTTTTTCTTTTTGTTACTAATGCTGAATGTTCTTAATTCTTTCGTATTAGGAGATAAACTCTTTCAAACATGAAGGTGTCAGCAGTTTGTTTAGAAAACCAAAAATAACGATAGACATCTTCATTTGCAATGATCCTACTTCGGGGATATTTCTTACCCCATCACCAGACAACACAATTTTAAGACTGCTCCAATTTGAAAAAAGTTGCTGACGACAATTTCTGTGTGACGAAATTTTGAAATCTTTTATATTTTAGGTTAGAAAAAAAATTAGATATTGAAGAAATTGCTTGCAACAAGCATTTTTTTTCACTTTCTACAATTTTTTTTCCAAACCTATTTTTAAGTGGCTAAAAAAAGTACGATTATGTGGGATTGGGTTAAGACACTGAACTAATGGAGCAGTATACGGCAATTAATTTGTCTTATGTAAAATTGGTCTCAATTTATCGTGCAATTGATATTAAAAGCTATCTGATTGGTCGATATTCAATCGGTAAACATAAGTCTTAAAGTCGACCCATTACCAGATGACAAAATTTAAGATTGGTTCAATTTGAAAAAAAAAATGAAAATGACAATTTCAAGTTGGTTGAATTTGAAGCGGTTTCTCTTGTGGGGTAGAAAATATTGTAGGAAATGAAGAAATTGCTTGATACAAGCGATTTTTTCATCATTTTCCACAATGTTTTCCAAAGTTCTTTCCTTTTATAGCGTAAAAAAGCGGGATTGTTTGAGAATAGGTAAAAAAGAAAACAATTGAATGCTTTTCTTTTTTACATCATTATTTAGTTACAGCGTAATACCTTAACAAATTCGTAGCATCCAGTACATGAATTTAGTTGCCGCAAAATACAATTGTCTGGCCATTCAATATTTACAAAGCGTTGATAATTATGATCAAGTATGAAATTTGAAACCCCCTTCACGGGAAAGATTGCGTTCAAAAAGATAATTGGTATCAAAATTGAATACGCACTAAATATACAGATTTTTCATAATTGTATTTAATAGCTCTCGAAAATCTTTTTTTCTGCAGTGCTGGTCTATGTGGGCTGAAAGTAGTAGATACTGAAACCAAATTGATTTTGGTTAACATCGGCCAATATCGGCGCTGTTGCCGAATGTTTATCCTCTGTCCTATCTGGGTGTAAAGCACTGTTGGAAATGAAGAAATTGCTTGTTGCAAGCAATTTCTGCATTTTCCACAATGCCTTCCCAAACAAAAACCAAACAAAAACAAACAAACAAAAAAACCCCAAGCGATCATGCGAGAGAAGGTAAACGAATATTTTTTCTTACGCGTAAAATGAAATTCTCAGAGAAAGGTTCCTTTCACGAAATAACTTCAGTCCTAAAAGAACTGAAGGGGGTGCAATCGAGCCAATTAAATCAAGGGCTATGTAATATAATACCGCCTTTAATTTTCAATGAAAGCATTCAAAGGCATGACAATCCCTTAGACTTTTGAGAATTTCTAGTCCTTCGAGTATATACCAGCTTAATCCATTCCCACTCACCCCCCCCCTTTTTTCGCCCTTCAAGAACAAAACCTTTGAAAACATTGTGGAAAATAAGGAAATTGTTTGTATCAAGCAATTTCTTCATTATCCACAATGTTTTCTATCCAAAAAGATGAAAAAAATTAAGAATTTCACCAACTTGAAATTGTCGTCTGAAGCTTCTTTCAATTTGGACCAGTCTGAAATTTTGTTGAGTTGGAATGGGTTGAATAGAGTTGTAATAAATCTAAAAGTTGACTCACCTTTCTAGTATATCTCGCAACTAAGTCGAGATAAGTATAAATTATTACGCCATAAAACCAACACATAATTTCGTTTATTTATGTTTGTTTTATGATATTCCATTTGGAATCTAAAAATCGCGGTTGTCAATCAAGGAATATATCGACCATTCAAATATTCATGCAGCCCGGAATTTAAACTCAGACAATGGCCGTCATTTGTGTGAAATAATTGTGTTGTTTGGCGACTTAAATATCGTAACTACAGCTTATTCAACAACAAGTCGACAACCATCTATTCTACTTTTTTGGTACATGTTGCTGACCATAGTTTTTACAAATTAACGCCGTTTAAAATCAGACTTCTTGTAGGTGTATATGGCCAAAGTAGTAAGTGGGCGGGACTAACGATAGGTCAGTTACATACAGGAACAAGTAAAATTTTGCCTACGCTGTAGCCATTTGTGTTTATGCAGTAAAGACTGAAGTTATTCCGTATATAGCAGACATACTCTCTCTCAATGGCGAGTTCAGGACGACAAAATTTAAGTGATCGATTTTCTTCTTAAAACCAACTGTTGAGATATGTGCACTAGCCATGTAGGGGACCACTTAACCCTTTCCCACACAACAAAATTTTAGACTGGTCCAAATTGAAAGGAGCTGCAGACGACTTTTTCAGGTTGATGGAATTATATTTTTTTCATCTTTTTGAGTAGAAAACATTGCGGATAATGAAGAAATTGCTTTACACAAGCAATTTCTTCACTTTCCACAATGCTTTCCAAAGACTTTTTCTTGAGAGGCGTAAAAAGGAGGGCTTGTGTTGGAATGGGTTAACAAACGTAATCGAGCACACTGACACCCTGAACACAGGGTATTTTTTGCATGAACCGACTGAAAATTGCTCAAAATTGCTTGTATATAAGGGTATTTGAAAACCTTACACATTATATATATTTGTACGAAAATATACCACTGTATCACATTTACAATAAAATAACTGTACACTTTGCGTGACCCTTCCAAAGATAACACAAGTGGTTGATGATTTTTTGGTCCTGCTTATTTGTATATCTTACTTTCATGTAATTCAATATTGGCAATTTGATAATGATTTGTAATTTAGATATTCTTTCTGTCTGTGATATTGTTGTAAGAAAAGCGTCGTGGACAAAATATTTCCTAATTTGGTAGATTTTCTTAATGTATATGGCCATTCTACCTATCTGCATACCGTCTTGGCCGTTCGAAAAACTCGTAACCACAGCTTGGATCAAGCTGTGGTTACGAGGTTTTAGAACGACAACGACGATATATAAAATTCGAAAAAACATCCATTGATGGAATCTGCTAGATCTTTTTTCTTCTTCTAACATTGTTGAACAACAAGACAGAAAATAACCTCCTCGAAAAGACGAAAAGTATTGACTCTGATAAGCCTGCGCCGACTACGCCAGCTGACAAGGATCGACGCTTTTTTCTCTTGGCCGATTTTCTGAATCTTGAACGATCCCTTTCCCTCACGATATAATTATTTTCGGGATATGTTTTAGTCGACCTCTGCTCGATTCAAACTATTTTTCAAGTATTAGTTTTACTGACCATTAGGGAGGTACTTTTTCGCCTGACTGTCACGTTTGTTTTACGCGATTCTTAAGTAGATCTTTTCGGCGAATTGCGTCAAAATATGTAAAAAATGGGTCAAAATCAATCACATGTATTACTTTTAAATTCAATCTAAAATATTGACATAGGTGTAACGAAATGTGAATAAGAATTGAATGAATGATTTGTTAAAATCACATGTCGCTCTTCTTCAAAAAGTGATTTTGATGTTTTCGTATCCAATCGATAAATTGACGGACCTGTGCTGTCAATCAAATAAAAACGAAATTGACCAATCAAATAATTCATTTAGACCTAAAGTGCATGTTGACATGCTATATACACTTTATATCAACCCTATCTGTTGGTTTGGCGACTTAAACGTCGTAACTACAGCTTATTCAAGCTGTAGTTACGACGATTAATTGGCCAAACCAACGTTTTGCTTTTTGTTTCATGTTCTTTGTTGATTAAATTTACAATCTTTCGTTGTTTGCTACCCCAGTGAAAGGTTAGTAGGCATGGCCAGGAATCAGTCTATGATCTGGCGACATTTGATTGTATTGTACGAAATAACGTTACCAAATATAGTCAAACTGCATATATTTTCGCGTGACAAGGTATATTTGCATTTGACATGAACTTTAAGGGTTCTGAATGCCGGAGATAAATTGTCAGAAGATTTATAATTATGTATATATTTAACATTTATTCACATTGCCTCGAGGCATAATTGTTAAACAATTTATAGAGTATATGAATTTATATCATAGTAGAAAAAAATACGTAAAGAATTTAATTCAATTGTTGTTTGTTATCTTTTCATTTCGTCCATTATTAAGGAAATAATAATTTGTGAGACCCCGTGTAGTTAAACGGGTATAAGAATTAACCACTGCAGGCCTACCCTTTTCATGTCTGCCATTTCATCAAGTGGAATAATCGTGACAACTGGCGTGTCAAAAGAGGCGACTAAAGATTTTTGATTATCATTTTTGTTTTATTCCTAATTTATCATTGCATATGTCTTGTGGTTGCCTTTGAATTGTTTAGTGTAAGTTATGTTATATTTGAGCGCATGCGTGACATTTCCAACCATTACACATGTGCGCAAAGTAAAGACTCAGATCAGCCTGTGCATCCGCACAGTCTGATCAGTGTCTTCACTCTGCGCTCTGTAGAAGATACTGACCGAAAACTTCTTTTAACAATCAGCGAATGTTCTAATTGCCCCAAATGGCTGTCCAGGGTGCTAAATGTGTGCAAGTCACGCACATGCTTAATGGTTGGAAATGTCACGCACATGCTCATTTTTCTTTAATTTCTTTTGCGCTAAATGACCACAGCTGTCGATGCGCCTTTAAACACCGATCTATCAATTTTATGTTGTTTCTAAATCAACCTTTATTGGCTTTGATCGATCTTAACAAGGTTGTTGATGGCTCAAGTTGTAGTTTCGATGTATGTCAGTGGGCATGGCCAAGGGAGATAGTTTGCGAGGCCAGCGATTGGTCAATTTCCTTCTTGAAATTCAACTGACGGATCGCTGTTGTCAATCGAAAAATCTATTAATCAATTGATTCATTTAGATAGGAAGTGGTTGTTTAACGCCGATATATATTTCAAGAGTTTTTTTTCGAATTGAACGTCGCAGCTGCAACTTGTATAAGTTGGGGTTACAACATTCAAGTCGCCGTCTACGATTTAACTTTTTGTTTTCTGGCGCCTGGTCATATATTTCGCAAATTGACGTCGCTTGATATTGCAGCCAAATTGCGATGTCATGGGACGGTTAGTTAACCACCGATCAGTCAGCAAAGAGATGGGTAGACTAGGACTTTCATATTAAGAATCTTATCCATGAACACACCCCAGTGACAGTAGAGTGACGACAGTCACGAACAAGCAAACGCTGGATCAGTTGTCAAGCACCGATACAACTATCGGGGCAGTGAATAGAGTGCGGGTCTATCAAAAACGAGCTCGCTGTACTTAAGTTAGAAGACGCGAAAGACCGTTATTATTCGCAAGTGGGTGTATGGAAAACTGGTTCACTTACAGAGAATTTCCCCCACTGTTGTACCGTAAGAGATCTCGACGCATTTTGGTATTTTTGGTCACCTGGCCGAAGACTATGTCGACCCAAAGCGAATGTATTTCGCCCGTCGTTGTCCGTCATAAGACGTTCGTCACATTTTCGATTTCTTCTACCCATGGAAGGATTTCAACCAAACTTGAAATGAAGTATCCCAATGAGAAAGCGCTCCAGACTAGTACACGTCGTGGAACTAGGAGTGTGGCAAATGTTGGGGATGTATAAGCATACATAGTGATAATCTTTAAAATTTGTTTCTACCAAACCAAGACCTACAGCTCTGATATTTAGTAGGTAGTATCAAGTAGAATTCTACCAAGATTGTTCAAATGTAGACCCCTGGGTCAATATCGGCACATCTACGGGGTCACATGTTTTACACAAGGCTTATATAGTGGACATAATAAAAGCCTTCTCACCCAAACAGAAAGACCAAGATCGCTTTGAATTTTGGTATATAGCATCATTTTATGGACCTCTATCAAGACTGTCCAAGTTAAGGCTCGAGCGTAAAAATCGCCCATCCGCGGGGTTCATAAGATTTACACAGGCTTTACAGTGAGCAGTTTGAATAGCCTTCTTCTCTGAAACAGAAAGGCATAGAGCTCTAGTGTTCCATCTAGAGTGCACCATAAGCCCCCTTAAAGTGTTATGGACGCAATAGAAATTGTAAAACCGACTGAGGAATTGTGCCGAAGCACCGAGTACAGATGTATTTCTACAGGAAACATTATCCCTGTGTAACAGGGTTCCAGAATGTTCGATTATCAACCTTTGATCGCCATTTAGCTTAAGTTGAACTCGTTAATTAATTACTCGATGAATCACAGATTGATCACTGCAAACGGATATGTGCAAAGGATCATCACCTGAAATACAGAAAATAAAAGTATTCACAATATATGAAATGTTACATTGTTATGCCTTTATTGACCAAAACCTGGGGATCACATGTTTTTACACAGGGCTTTTATTGTGAAAACTTCAAATGTTTTGGGGCTTCAAATGCTGAAAAGCAGTAAGGTACGAATTGCTAAAAAAAAGCCAACTTTTGTAAAGAAATATGTTGGCAATCATTCTTTCTCTTTAACATTTTTTCTTCATTTTTGGTCTCAAGCACCCGGGTCCAAGGAGTTTTGCCGAAGCACTAGAAAACCATTACAATGGCACTTTAGTTGAAAATGTCAAGTCTTTGTATGGACATAAGCATTTGGAACTTGTAAGGTCTACAAGGATGTTTCTTTCAAGCAACGCCTGGTCTACGACTTTGCGTATAACAAAAACGTGATTTTATCTGATTGAACTCTTTTGTGAAGTGGAATCTTTTATAAAATATATTCTAAATTGGCAAATACTAGAAGAACCACAAAAGCTTTTGTCATAGCTCAACGTCTTGTCTTAATGATGATTTTTCAGTACTACTAAACTTTTCTTATGGTAATTTATTACGATCGCATTTGACTGGCGTCCATTAAACTTCTTATGCTCGTTCTTCAATATACTGGTGGAGAATAAACGATATGGCGTATCTGCATATCTATATAGTATATGCCTTATCTGTATATCGATATAGTATAAGACTCATCAGTATATCCATGTTTCTTTATGCTGTTTTGACTCAGGTGATCGAAAAGGCCATATGGAGCTCTTGCTAGCTCTACTATTCAAAGAAAAAATTATCTGCTGTAATCAACTGCATGTTGTCGTTGAAATGACCAAATACACACCCTGGTAAGTAAACGGGATTTGAACTCGAGACCCATTAACCATCACTTAAGATGGATTTTAAGTAATATGTACTCTCTACTAAACCATACAGGAACGATTGCACGCTAATACGCACACACAGAAACACAAACACCCACACGTACAGACACATATAGAAACACATACACCACACACACGTTCGTTGTTTTGGTTCCGAGTTCAGCCTTCGAATCTAATTAAAATTTAAGCATCTATAAACGATGTGTATGTATGTGTCTTTGTGCCCGGTCTATGTACGTGAATGAATGCGTCCGAGTGTGGGTATGTTTTGTTCAATAAACTTTTTAATTCCTCCAGTGCTTTCATCCCTTGAATCTTAATGCTGTTTTGTAGAGAAGAAAAAAAAACCAGGACTTTATCCCCTTTATTATTTTGAGCAACAATCCTCAAGGCTCCTTTTCCCATGTAGAGGATTTATAATTCGGCATGACAAGGGTAAAAACATAAGAACTAGCATATTCAATAACATCGTTTTACGCTCGTGTCCTTTTCATCGTTGCAACGAGAAAAGGGGGATAAATTGGTAAGAGAACACGAGGTTACGAGACTTGGATGAAACGGATACATGAATAATACAAGGCTATCTCGTACAATCACTATCGTTAACCCATTCCCACACGACCAAATTTTAGACTGGTCCGAATTCAAAGAAGCTGCCGACGACAATTTCAAGTTGGTGGAATTATTTTGTCTTTTTGAATAGAAAACTGTGGACAATAAAGAAATTGCTTGATACAAGCAATTTCTTTATTTTCCACAATGTTTTCAAATCCCCCCCCTTTTTTTTAAAAAAAGGAGGAGTAACTGCGTGAAAATGAGTGAATATTGTCACGCCCTTAGAGTATCACACAAACAAGTTTGATGGCTCTGATTATTGTCGGTAAATAATGTAAATAGTCATAAAACTCTCCCTGAACCCGGTAATACAAAGCCTTGACGCTCTCTTCGCGTGAACAGATGTAAAAACATTTGTATCAACTTTTTATTTACCAGGTCAACAACAGATTTAACACAACAATCGATTATTTCAAGGATGGGTCGCCGTGTACAGTTTGTAACATATTGTTAGTCTACAGTGCTGAATGCTGGCGATGTTCATAGGACCAGATACACAGGCTGATACCTAAAGGCATATTATTAATTGGCTGCAAAAACGTTGTAACAACAATTATACAATCCATACTTGTGGTGATGTGGCTGGTCACCAATGATATAAGAAGGCTAACTTGACAAGGTGACGACAGCGCGGGTACATTCAAATGAATAAAGCCTTACGCGCAGGTGCTAGATAACGAAGAGAAAATCTTAAGGATAGGAGAGCTAGGGCTTCTTGTCTGCATTGCATGTGTGAAAACATACCGTGCATATTAAATTCTTCTGCACTTGACAGATGATTCAAAGGTGTTATTTTGCAAAAAAGATTGTCAGCAACATGTAAAAAATATGAATGGTTGGTTTGCGACTAAAGTGCCTTAAACACGTACACCTTGAATTAGATGTAGTTCCTTGGTTTAAAAGTTCCAAACAAAATCAAATGTTTAACTCGAATGGCGAAATTCATAGATCACTTCCTGTTTTAATGTATATTTTATTTGTATATCGATTTCTTCATACACCGCGACGATCCGTAAATTGAAGAATCGCTTGTCCCACACTCTGACATAGCTAGTCACATCATATGACTCCAACAGGAAGTTCCAAAGTATTAAACGGTGTTATTTTGCAAAATTCATTGAAAAATTACATGCAACAAAAATATAAAGCGGTTGTTTGGTGACCCAAATAACTACAGTTTGTATGTTAGAGTCCAATGTTGGAGGTTAAAATTAACTTCATGGCTAACCAAATCCAATCTACTGCAGCGATTAATCCAGTTCACAACCTTCCTATTAACCAATCGCAATCTGGGAGTGTAGCAAGCAATACTTATTTTCTCCCCTGTCCGGCGGCGGCACACATCCTTTCCGACATTTGTCTCTCACCAATGGTCGGATAATCATAAACCTAAGTGGGATAGCAGCTGGAGGCTAGAAAGGATGTAGTGGTAGTACTGGTGTGAGAAATACCAGCAATCCATTATAAGGTGCTCCAGCCGCCACGATATGACTGAAATACTGTTAAAAGTGGCGTTAAACCAAAATCAACCAATCAGCTTTCAATCAATCTCTTCCCTCTCGGTGTTTCTTTCTAAGATATTTGTTTTTGTTATGGTGATCCTCATTGTAAAAGGTACAAAGCTAAATTGAAATCAAAAGACAAGAATGACATCCAAATTTGACCCTAAGTTAGTCTACGAAACATTCCTAATGAAAATCTTATATTTTAGGGAAAGGCCTTGAAAATATTTTTGTACCAAAGAAACAATTTTTACTGAAAGTTCAAGCACCATACCTTGATAAATCGTCCACGCTTGGTTAGTAACATGCTTTTGTAGACAAACGGACTAAACATAAGTTGAATGTATCGTATTTAGAAACAAACGTTAATCAAAGTACTGAAAGTACTGTAGGCTCACAGAGCACTGTCAAAGTAATTTTATTTGTCAAGGGTTATAATGATGAATAAACGAGGTTAAAGTAACCCCGGAGTTGATCTATTATAACATGTCCAAATCTTATACTGGTTCAAATTTAAAGAAGTTGTTTTCAAGTCGGTGGAATTTAGAAAATATTTACTTTGTAGGTTAAAAAACAACGTGGACATTGAAGAAATTGCTTGTTAAATGCAATTTCTTCCTTGTCCACATCCCCCCCAAATTATTTCTCTTTAGATGCTTAAAAGCGGGATTGAGTGCGAATTGGTTAAATAGCTAGCTTTTGAAGGAGTTCTCTACAATTTGGATAAAGTTAATTCATGTAGCCATTCAAAGCAATGCGCATAGTGAAGACGCCGATCAGTCTCATTTTGAACACAGTATGCTCAAATGAGCTAAAGAAAACCCTAGTAGATATACTTGCAGGCAGAGATTGCCATTTTCCTGAAATACATAAGAACTACTTTTCATGGCATAGGCATTCGGCGGATTTAGTGGTTAAGCCTCAAGTGGCAGTTTTCATTCGTATAACTCTAAGAGGACCCCAAAATTTTGTCTTTTAACTTAAGCTATCAAAGCTGATACTGTGTTAGCTAAAAAGGCAACGATTTGATCAAAACACACCCAACCAGAGCGGAATCCAAACTTGATCTACTGGCTTTCATAAACACACATGCTAAAATAAGTCGAATATCTGTTATCATATAGAAAAGAAAAGGCCCGGAAAAGTTTTAAATCTGCAAAAAATCAATGAATCAGAACTAAACTCGAACTTCCAACTTAATTTGAATTCAGTATCTCTAAGCCGTCGGGAAAAATGTCAGGAAACTGTTCCGTGACAGATTGACAGATAAACACTCTGATCTACAGAGTAGGGAAACATCGGGGGGGGCAATCTTTGTAATTATCGGAGAAAACAAAACAAAACAAAAAAAAAAACAAAAAAAACACACAAACAAACAAACAAAGCGTAAGCAATCTGAGGCTAAAGTTACAATGCTAAAATTCAAACCCATGCAGAGTTTAATGTGAAAACATAATGTAAAAACATCTACCGCAATCAATGTGATCTTATATTCTCAAGACCATACAAACATTCCAAGCATGTTTGACAAAGATTGGGTCGTAAATCGATTTATAGAGAATACAAAAAATGTTATTACGGCCCTTTTGATTAGGTTACCGTTGCAACTGCAATCAGCTGAATAATTCATATAAAGTGTATTAGCAACTTTAGATGAAACTAAACCGGATCTACATGTGTCGCGCACGTAACGCGTTAGTGACGCGCGTACTTACAAGGAAATTGTTTCATGCCCACCTTTGATATGAAATATATTCAATCAGTATCGGCGGGAGGAAAAGGCAAAAGTTAATGTTTAGCCAGGAAATATTCTCTTACTCTTAAATCACAGACATTTTGTCGCATTCACAAATAAGAAAAGATCTCTAACCCCCAACCACCCTATGTTTAAATTGAAGATAAGATTCCATTGCTAGAACACTCTAAAACAAAACAAATATAGAAAAAGTCAAGACGATGTTAAATAAGAACAAATTCTAATCATGTTAATTGTTGCTCTGAAATAAAAGACACATGGTATTGAACTATCAAAGAAAATGCAAGGAAAAGGATTGTTTCATCAAGGACTAAATCCAAGACCTCTCGCATGCAAAGTAATTACTCTTACCACTAAACCACGCAACGTCACGGATAATGCGAGCGTAAAGCTTGACTTAATATATAGTGGGAGGGAGAGGCCATTTTTAAGTTTTGGCCTTAAAATTCTTTTCTCGGGTTGATCTTTAAAGCGTCATTGCTGTACAATACTCCGGTTAGTCTTTTTCCAAGTACATTGAATCAACTATGTTTGAAACTTAATTTAATGCAATCAGTTCAATATTTATATGTAAAACAAGATGTTAGTTAAAAACTGTCAAATGTTTAACCCATACCCACACAATCCCTCCTTTTCGCACCCCCTCATGAAAAAAGTTTTCGAAAACATTCTGGAAATTGAAGTAATTGCTAGTATCAAGCAATTTCTTCATTATCTGCATTATGTCTATCCAAAAAGACCAGCAAATTCAATATTCCATCAAACTGAAACTGTCATCTACATCTTCTTTCAATTTTAACCAATCTGAAATTTAGGTATGTGGGAATGGATTAATCAAATCAATAACTCCAAAATCACCACTTATGAGCCTTATGGCCATATATTGAGTCCCTAAGGTCCCTGGATCGATTTGACTAAATCCCCGTTAACGTATTCGTTTAAAGATACAAGACAATAATTCCAAATGACAATGAAGGAATAAATACGCATCTAAATGTGGCAGTGAATACAGAAATCTTTCATAAGGTATCGTCATTTAGTATCGCGCACATTGAATTCATTATACTTTGGTGTCCGTGGTCGAGAAGTAGAGCGTTGGCTTCCCGATCAAGAGGTCTTGAGTTCGATTCCCGGGAGCGGCTATCGATCTTGGTTCTGTCATTGGACCTAACTTTCTGCGCGAGTACTGGTGCATTTTCGAGGAAGCAGAATCGAGAGGGATTAATCTAAATTGGAAGAACTTGTTTCCCAATCGATGTAAAATAAATAGGTTTAAACCATGATACTTTGCACATTAACTTTAAAGATGAAAAAATTACAATTATCGAGGTACTTTAATCCATTACCAGACAAAATATTTTGGACTGGTCCAAATTTTAAAAAAAATTACAGACGACAATTTTTAGATAATGAGAAAAAATGTTTGCACGGAATTTCAACATTTCCCCAAGTTTTGTAGCAATAAGACAATTGTGACGTCACTAAAACATTTGAATTTCCCAGCGTCATAGAGTGACGCCATTTAGGCAGGTTTTCCTTGATAACGGATTTATCTGCGAAAGTTTCTTAAATTTTTTCCTAAAATTGTTTAAGCTTGTCCAGTGTGAAAGAAGTTGCAGGTGACAATTGAAAGTGAGAGCAATTTTAAAGGTAACCAACCTACAGAGTAAAAATATTGTGGTAAAAGAAGAAATCGCTTGTCACAAGTAATATATTCTTTTCCCGCAACATTTTCAAGAATAAAATCGAAGAGATGTAAAAACAAGGGATTGTACAGAAAAGTGTTTGGACCGAAAAATGCATCACAGGGTGTTCTTAAATTACGAAAATCCTATTATTGGCGATAAGGTTTCCACGAATACGAGAACCATCCATGCATATGTTTAAACATAAATATTGTGTGCTTTAATATCTATGATGTATAATGATTAAAGCTTTTTTAACTAAAATAACAAATATGCACTCTATTAATCGCATATGACTGTTCCTGTACAAAAGCTTTGTTTATTAATAAGATGAATTCATTTAATCTTTTTTCTTTTATCCCTGGTATTGGAGCGCATAACAGGGTTCTTTTTAAAGATTAATATCTATCTGCAAACAGATAAACAATCGCAATGAGTTTTTGTCGTTAAATCGAAATACCAACTTTTACATTTTTTTTTTTCATTTATTTTGTGAAGGAATGTCATGTCCATTATTCAAAAATCCTCCGAATTTTAGAATAGTAACGAGACATATAAATCATAGAACATACACATTCTTCTCTTGATTAAGTCATAATGTAGATATGTCACTCTTGTCGTAGTATGTATGTAATGTATTTTGTATTTTTGGCCGGTGGCCTTATAATTACTGAATAAATGTTATGTTATGTTATGTTATGTTTTTCATTTTTTTCTGTGCAATTTGTTACCGATTTGTATTTTTACTCATGTTCTGTACTCTTTTACGTAAATAAACTTGTTATTATAACAGAGTCACCCCAATTAAAGGGCCAACCAGTTTTGATTTTAGACATCTTTCCTCGGTTGCCACAGTAGCTCTCGAACTCCCTTTCTTTGATGTCGAGCGTCTGGCAGAGAAGGGCCCACGGTAACCATTCATTAACTAGCTGGTGGTTCACTAACCAGCAGCGTCAATTCTTACCCAGTGCAGTGGTGACCGATGAGTTCGAGCTTTCTACCTCCCGCTTCTACAGCGGACGCCTTAACCACTCGGTATTTGCAAGTCTAAACACCTTTCTCGGTAATTTATTCATACTGTTTTACCTTTTATGCATTCTGATGGTCACATTTTTTCTCAAATGTGTTGAAACTTAGTCTGGGTGCTTGTCTGCATGATATATCGGATGTTTTAGAAAATGATACATGAAAGGTAAAAATCTAGGTCACCAGGTCAAATCTCAGAAAAACTTTGTGTGCACTCTAGAGGTCACATTTTGGCCAAAATATCTTGAAACTTAGTAAGAATGTTAGTCTACATGATATCTCTGACGACGAAAATGGGTCACGTGTTGTCAAAAACTCTGTCACCAGGTCAAACTTAAAAAAATCATTTGTGCAATCTAGATGTCACCTTTTTTGGCCCAAATGCCTTAAAAGTTACTCAGAATGTTTGTCTACATGTTATAACGGACGAGTTCACAAAAAGGTTATGAGGGGTCAAAAACTAGGTTATTGGGTAAATCTTATAAGAAAAACCTTGTGAGCACTCTAGAGGTCTCATTTTTGGCTAAAATGCCTTGAAACTTGGTCAGCCAATTTGTCTACATAAACTTTCGGACAATTTCGAAAATGGGTCATTTATTGTAAAAAACTAGGTAATTAAGTCAAATGTCAAATGTCTTGATATTTGTGCTACCTTTATCTGCCTAAGATCTCGGACTAGTTCGAAAATGGGTCATGTATAGTCAAAATCTAGGTCATAGGTCAAATTAGAGAAAAAACTTCTGTGCACTCTAGAGGTCATACTTTCTTTCTCAAATATCTTGATATTTGGTAAGAATGTTAGTCTATATGATATCTCGGACCAGTTCGAAAATGGATTATATGGGATCAACAATTAGGTCATTAGGTCAAATTTGAGAAAAACCTTGTGTGCACTCCAAAGGTCACAGGTTTTTGCTCAAATGTATTGATATTTCGTCGAAATGTTTGTCTACATAAGATCTCAGACGAGTTTGAAAATGGGTCACGTGGGGGTCTTAAACTAGGTCACCTGCATGGTTAAATCTTAGAAAAACCTTGTGTGCACTGTAGAAGCCCATATGTTTATATCAAAGGTTTATATTCAGATGTTCAGTGATCTCTTTCATATTCCACATTGGGTCATATGGTTAATAAAGTACGTCACCAGGTCATATTTTATGAAAACCTTCCTTTCTATGAAGTCACTATATATATCTTGAAATATAAAAAGGATATCTTTCTAGTTTCTAGTCTTCTGAGACGAGACTTCGGTGACAAGTCTTGTTAAGACAAGATAGGGTCACTTGTACCATTTTTCTTCTATAGTCCTCGACTCAGGCGAGCGCTTTAGGGCCAATTGCCTTTTTGTTTTTGGTGTATCCTGTTTAGTTTTGTATTTATCCGTGATCCTCAGTTTATATTTAGGGGTCGTGGTCGACTGAGTCTTGCAAAAACATCGAATCTATCTATGAGAAATGAACCGTCTCATATTCTGAGTCTTCGTTCCTGGATTCCGAAATATTTTAAAGTATATGTCGAATTGTATTTCTATTCAGGAAGTAAATTTTTGAAACTGTTTTTGAAACCAGAGAAGTCAATATCTGTAAATTTTTGAAACGGTTTTTGAAACCAGAGAAGTCAATATCTGTAAAAAAATACCAAAGGTTTTTTTAGCTGGAAGGATTTATTACGTATTCAGTGTTTAGGTAAAAGAAAAAAAAAACTTCATTTGAACGGTAATGTGTATAGGATCTGTTGAATTTACCGTCATAAATAAATGTTATTTCTATAGACTTTGGTTACAGATGTAAGAAAGAGATATCTGAATTTGAAACTTTCCCCTTTACCCAAAAAATTTAATACTACGAGTCTCAACTTTTCAGTTAATCCTTTTCTGTTTTGCAAAATTTTAGACTTGTCAAAATTCAAAGCGGGCAACGCAGGACATTATAACGTAAGTACAGTTCAAAAAGTAACCACCCTGATCTGAAATATTGTTGGAAAAGAAAAAATCGCTTGGTATCTCCAGTGAAATATTACAGGGGTTTAAAAAGGCGGGATTTTGTGGGAATGGGTTAATTTTTTTTTCTTTCCTGCATGGTGCTTGGTTGTAAATGTACATGCTCCTTGAAATGTTCTGTACCATTTCTTAGAAATTTATACAGGTCTTATTTAGTGTAGTTTTGGGTATATAGTAACCCCTATAAATGTGTCACATTTTCATTGGACTTCTGGAGATCCTTTTCAAATGCTTACTCGGTTGACATTGAACTATTCCCACAAAATACCTCCTTTTTATGCCCATTAAGAAAATAGTTCCAGAAAACATTGTGGAAATGAAGAAATTGTTTGTTACAAATAATTTCTGCATTTTCCACATTGTCTTTTACAAAATGCCGGATTGTGTATTAACCCATTCCCACACAGCAAAATTTTAGACCTGTCCAAATTGAAAGAAGTTGCAGACGACAATTCAAAGTTGTTGAAATTTAAAGATCTTTTTTCTTTTTGGGAAGAAAACAATGTGGTAAATGAAGAAATTGCTTGTTACAAGCAATTTCTTCATTTCCCACAATGTTTTCTAGAACAGTTTTATTGAGGGGAGTCAAAAGGAGGGATTGAGTGGGAATGGGTTAATGTATTATCGAACTTGATAGAATAAGGGTACATAAAAGGTAGTTTGATATCGTGATTTGTGGCAAAGGATTCAATTATCAAGATAACCATGTAATATATGTGGACTTGATAAAAGTTTGCTAACTTTTTCACGTATTGGGATTTTTGTCTTTTCGTTCGATATTTTCGAGATTTTTAGTGTGATATAAAAATTATTGTGGTAATCTGAGTACTTTAGAAATTACCCTTCAACCAGACAATACGATAAATCTAGGTATGTATTGATGCTTTATATCTAACCCCTTGTCTAAAGTGGGATGAGCAGCTGGGGGCTCGGAACGGATGTAGCGGTGATACTAGTGTGAGAAATACCAGGAATCCAATGTTTGGTGCTCCAGCCGCTGCGATATGACTGAAATACTGTTAAACGTGGCTGCATAGCCCACTCAATCATTCAATTAAACTTCATGCATTCTGCGCACTTTCCTATACTAAACGGACTTTTTATGTAAGGAAACACTTATTTCCAATAAGTACAATTGTAACATAAAGAAACAGCCAGGCCATTCATCAGAACTATCTTTTATTTGACAAAAATGAACTTTATCGTTTGTCTGTCGAAACCAAGGTAGGGGGATAGAACTGTCATAGGATTATTGGACATGGTTAGCCTAGGGTGGCGGGTTTTTATCTTTTTTTTTTTTGTTGTTGTTGTTGTTTTTCTTTACCATAACAAAACACGTACGCTTACATTCATGACAGATTCAATACCCGGACCAGTCGGCAGGCGACAAAATGTCTCAAATACAGCTTTGCAGTTTGATCGCCCACCACACATTCTAGGATACGAGAAATAATTTGAACCATTCTCAAAACTGAATTGATGAGATCATTCTTAACCCTATCCTAGTTTATTTTTTGTTAAAAAATCTAGACTGGTCCAAATTGAAAGACGTTCCAGACAGCAATAAAACTCGATGCGATTTTAAATGAAAGATCCTACATCCTACGTGGTAAAAATATTGAGATAAAAAGGAGAAATTGCTTGTTATAAACAATTTCTTCTTTTTCCGCAATGTTTTCTTAGGTATAGTATCACAGCGACGTAAACTCCCGGGTTTGTACAGGAAAGGGTTAGAGCACCAGTCTTAATAAAAGTAGTAGATAAGCAATTAATGTATGTGTAAGATTATCTGACCAGTTATAAATTCATATATTGATAACGATGACGCTTGAGATAAAAAAAAATCGAATCACAAACTTTGATATACATGTACATTTATAAAAATGTCGATAAAAAAACTTTTTTATTATAAACCTAAATTAAGTTTAACAATACCAATCAACCATTCTCTTTTGTTTTCTCTTTTGTTCCAAGCTAATGACCACAGATTTTCCAAAATAACGCCTTTTAACATCGAAGTCGAACTTCCTGTTGGAGCTTGGTGGGTGTGGCGATCAGCTAATTACAGTTAGTTGCGTTTTTATGTTGATTCTGTTGCCGTCGACGTTGTTGTTGAAAAATCTTTGAAATTGTCGGAGATAACAAAACATGTTTCTTAGATCCTTTTTCTAAAATATTTGTAATTCTCGTTTGATAGACAAATGGGTATACACAAATGCGCTGTCCCCTGCATATACTGTTAAATGTTAAATTCAGCGAATAGTAAAATATTCACGGAAAAGAAACAACTTTCTTCGCAGTTTTCAATGTATCGGACTCATTGTATCACCAAGCGGAGTTTACAAAGACGAATCGCTGACAAGACCAAGCTCGGTCTGCACCAATGGAGGCACAGTATGACAAAAGTGACGAGCAGGTTTCTCTTGTCAACGGTGACGTCAAAATCGTAAGTGAAATGATGTAAGTCTCTGCAATTTTTAAGAAGGTAAACTCATTACCAGAAGGTATAATTTTTAGATTGATGCAAATTAAAAGGAGTTGCAGACGACAATGTAAAACTTGTTAAATTTTGGATTGTTTTTAATTTTGTGGTTGAAAACATCGTGGATAATGCAGAAATTGCTTGTAACAAGCAATTTCTTCATTTCCCACAATGTTTTCCATAGTTTTATTTCTTGGGTGCGTCTGAAAGTGTCATTGTGTGGAAAAGGGTTAAATAATTGCTAATGAATATTCCATGTACATATCATACTCAACCTATCATCAGAGATGCGTTGATCTTAAGATTATTATCTAGACTTTTAAGATGAAGCGTTCTTTAGATTAAGATTTTTAAGCTGCTAAATAAGAATCTGAAGAATTCTTAATGGGGAATTTAAGCTTACTCAACAACAGATTAACTCAATCCCATTCAACAAATTATCAGACTGGTCCAAATTGAAAGAAGTTGCATACGACGAGTTAAGTTGATGAAATTCTGAAAATCTTTGTCTTTTTGGGTAGAAAACATTGTCGATATTGAAGATATTGCTTGTAGCAAGCAATTTCTTCATTCCCCACATTTTTTCCAAAGAATTTTCTTGAAGTTTGCAAAAAGGCGAGGTTGCGTTTAAATGGGCTAAACGAGTAGCCTTAACGATGTCGAATATTTTCATTCAAAATAACCAAAATTGTTCTGTAGGACATCTCAAAAATCTTATTTAGCGAAAAGAAAGCATCTAAGACAACATTTTTGGTGGTGGGTAATAATTCACAATGAATTACAACGACATACATCAGATTGCCCAAATAGGCCGTCTTCATTTCTGATCTTGATCAGTGTATAATACAGCTGTTAATAATATAATATTATATCGTCAAATCCTGAATAGAATCGCAACGTATAAAGACTTTAGATCCAACACGTCTGGCAAAATAAAATATATATATATATATACACTTTGAACTCCGCAATTTTTCTTAAACATTTTGTTGGTTTGACGACTTACACGTCGTAACTACAGCTTATTTTGTATAATAAAGCCGTTTAAAATAGAAGCGGACCATTGTTGGAGTCAGTTAGCGGGACTAACGGAGTAAATGGGTGGGGCCAGCGATTTGTAAATTGATCAAAGTATCAATCGACCAATCAAATCACTCATTTGGACTGGAAGTGAACTATGAACTCCATCAGTTGCCTACATCGATGTGGACGTCGGAAAAACATTTTATTCAAGCTGTAGTTACGACGTTTTGCTATCGAACCATTCATTTTATATATTCATTTATTTTTGTTAGATGATACTGGATTTATATTTTACAAAATAAAGTCGTTTCTAATATCTAAGTCAAACTTCCTGCCTGAGTCAGTGGGCATGCTCAGTGGAGTCAGTTGGCGATGCGTAATTTAAAATAACCGCTCATATCATTGTTACTTATGCAGAACATTCAGACTCTAGAGAAACATGGCGGCCTTAACATTCTAACCACGTGTGTGTTCATAGTAGGGTTGATTGCCGGCTCAGGATTTTTGACGCTTCCAAAAGCTGTTGACGATGCAGGTATTACGAATGAGAAATGTAGAGAGCATTTAATTCGTTGAACTGTGGGTTGTTTAGAAAAATTGTTAAAATTGGCAAGTACACATCGACAGCCATCTCGTGCTGTTTTACACATGTTCTTACCTGTAAATAGTTTGGCTATCTTTTACAAAACGCTTTGGTCTTGTTAGATATCAACGAAACTTTTATTTTGATTTAACCACGTTTAACGATAAAAATCTTATTACAATACGTTAAAATATATAATAAAAATTAATGTTATAGCTTATATACTTTCTCTTGGATTATAACTCTCGATGTTTTGTACCCGTGTGAGAGAGATGCTGGTTTAAACCCAATACTACATTTTGGAATACTTGCAATAGCGATCAATAATCTATGTCATAGACACACCCAGTGACCGTTGGCCTAGAAACCATGGAGCACTAGTCAAGCACATTACCACTAAGCAAAAGAGGCAGTATTGGTTATCATTTTGCGTTCAGCGTGAAAATTTCTTTTTAGGCTCGATAGGAACTGTGATCATCTTTGTATATCGATATATGTTTGTATAATTTAATTTTTAGTTTCATCCATCAAAAACGAACATTCTGATTGGTCGAAAAATTTAATTCATACCTCCATGAACAAAATTTTGAGCACGCAGCCATTTTGTATGTTTCCGCGAAAAATAGTCCCATACAAAAAGGTATCAAAAGATGTAGGGTTTTTGCTTTTTTTCTCTCGATACTATTAAATTATAAGAAATGAAGAGAATATTTTTTGTTTTCATGGAGGTATGAACCGAAAAAACTAATCACACAATGTATTAATCCGCTTCGCGTATTCATACAGTGTGATTAGTTTTTTCGGTTCATACCTCCATGAAAACAAAAAAAATTCTCTTCATCTCTTAAATATATCCAATCAAAGTTTAGTAATTAGGCCTACCTTATAGCTGCGACACCGTATCCCTCTTTCTGATAATCTGCCGGGATACGATATCGCAGCTAAGCCTACCTCCACGTGCTTCCTTCGATATTATGTATGAACGGGTTTGCAATGTTCATTCCAAATTGTTTGGATCTACATACCCTGGGTATCTCCTGGTCTTATTTGATGTCGTTTCTTTTAAAATTCAGTATACCTTCCGATCATTATAGGTTGGATCGGATTTGTAATGATCTTGGCGTGTTGTTTTACCTCTGCCTATACCGGTCACTTACTGGGCAAATGTTGGTTGATGGTCATGGACATTCATCCAGAGTTCAAGTCGGGTCTGGTTCGATACCCGTATCCCGCCATAGCACAGGAGGCCTACGGAACCTTCGGAAGGTATGGCTTATCACAGGTTTTACCCATTCCGACTCAATCCCATATTTTTTAAACCCTCAAATATAAAATTTGTTTCAAAAACAAATTTTCATTATCCACAAAGTTTTCTACCTCAAAGGACGAATTTTGTTTTTTAAATTTTATCAACTATCAAGTAACAATTGTCGTCTAAACTTCTTACAATTTAGTTATGCTGTAATGGGTTAAGATATTTTTGCTTGATTATTTCATAGGCTCGAAAAAAGAAAGTCTCGTAGTTTTAAAAGGAGACAATTACGAATTCTATTTCTAGAGTTTAGAATTTCATTAAAACATCCTTGTTATTGAGTCTTCCCGTATAAACCCAGTAGTTCCTATTTGGCTTGTTATATCTTTTTAAGAGACATTTTGGTCTACAACATCCTTCTTTTAAATTCAAAGTCCTCGAGTACGTCTCAAAACATAAACCAGGGGAGACAACCACCTTCTGTTTTTTAAGAAAAGCATCCTGATTGTCGGTCGTGAATAGGGATTAATGGAAAACAAAAATTACTGACTTGACTAGTTAATAGTTTTCTTTTAATTAACGAGTTAAGGTTATGATAAACTAATATCACATAATTGTATATTAAGTCAACTCTTCATTCTCTTTGCTGTATGATTAAACTTATGTCTATACATCTACAAAAATGTTTTTTTTACATTTACAGATATATACTTTATGTTTACAGATATGTTCTTTTTATTTACAGATATGTTGTGTCATTTTCCATTACGTTCACGTTATTCGGTGGAACTGTTGTCTATGTTTTATTGTCAGCTGAAAACATTTCCAGTTTACTTGGCCACCATTTTGAAGATGGGTTTTGCTACATCGTGTTGATTATAGGAGCTGTTATGACACCCTTGACCTGGCTTGGAACTCCCAAAGATTTCTGGTGAGTGATTATGTGGATAAGTTCTTAATTGAAAGATTTTCCGTCCACTTTCAACTTTGCTGAATGTGACAAAAAATGCACACACTTAACCCATTCCCACTCAACCCTGCTTTTTACGCACAAAAAGAAATATTCTTGTGGACATATTGCGGTAATTGAAGAAATGGATTGTAAAAAGCAACTTTTTTCTTTTCCCACAATTATTTCCACGTAGACAGTTTTTCTTTAAATCTCATTAACTTAAATTTTCGTCTGCATCTTCTTTCAGTAAAGACCAGTCTAAAATTGTGTTGTCTGGTAATGGGTTTACACTTTACATGTTCATACAAAAGTACCATTCAGTGCAAATGCAACTAAAGTGTAATTTCACGAAACTATGAATGAGCCTTTCTAAATATTCTCACACGTGTGTGTATTTCATTTTATTCATCGTCGCTACCGTAGCACTTGCTCATATGAGCAACGCCCCAAAAAGACGGTTAGATATAACGGAGAATAGGGCAAGGATATAGGTCGTAACCGCTGAGAACCCCGCCTGGTTCTTTAATGTACTCAATGGATAACGCCGTCACAAGGGGTCTCGGTTGAACGTTGTCCAAAAGACAATAATATATGTTAGTTTGGTCAGCCCAGGGCTCGAACCCGTTGTCTAGTCTTTTGAAGTCAAATGCACTATCAAGGGAGTAATTTTCACATATGGGTGAGGTGTAGTCACGGAGCAGCCTGGAAAATCAATCAAGATAATTAGAAAACTCACTGATCGTCTATAGAAAGTAACTATCCATCTAAGAATGCATAGAGAAGACCCTGATCAGAGCGTGTAATGCACAACTGGTCCACGACTGAACAGTCAATTTTGCTCAAGCCACCACTTCTATGACCACTTTTATTAACCCATTCCTACACAGTAACGCTTTTGGACGCCCTTCAAGAAAAACAACTGGAAAAAACATTGTGTGAAATGAAGAAATTGCTTGTAAAAAGCAATTTCATCATTTTACACAATGTTTTCTATCCAGAAAGTTGAAAAAGCTAATATTTCAGAAACTTTAATTTGTGGTCTGCAAGTCCTTTCAGTTTGGGCCAGTCTAAAATTTTGCCGTCTGGTAAAAGGCTAAGCGATGATAATCAAAACTCCCTTTCCAAAACGCATAAGCCTTTGAGCAGGTGGAAGAATTGATAAAAGAATACCAGTACTAAATCCCAGAATTTTTGAATTGATTCTAATGAGTTTGAACAGTATAGGGTTGAGAATTCTGCAAAATTATGTATGCAAACAAATCGATCCGCCATAGTCTCCTCACCAAAATGTTTTTAGCGACCATTCTCTTCAACTACCATATTTTTACCTCCTGTAAATTTAATACGAGTTTTACTGTAGTTTATTAACAATTTAATGATGACTGTTAGCTTTCGGTCCAATCTTCAACAAAATCAGAAGGTATAACACTGGGACAGATAAGTCAGTAGAGAACTAGATTTCACATATTATTTAAAGACATTCGTTCCATTTTTAATGTAAATATAACCCTTCCCTTACCCTGTAAAAAGGCAATGTACAAAATGACACATAAATAATAAAACACATTTTCTAATTATATCGATCCGTTTGTTAGTGGGATTATAAAAATAATCTATTAACTCATTATCAAAGTCACGTATTTTGACCCCCTGAAAAACTGCTTTTTTTGGAAAAACAGTACGAGGAAAGGAAAATGTTTATAATGAGCAATCGTTCCTTTTCTCATAATGTTTTCAATCCTACATGATAATTTCTTTACAAATAAAACCGACTTTTTAATTTTCGTTTGCATCTTCTTTGAACTTGAAACAATCTAAAATTGTTTCGTTTGATGTTGTGCTAATGGAAGAGTTGATATTCGTTTCTTGTATTTTAGGGGTATTGCTGTAGCCGCCTCTCTAGCCACTGGTACCGCTAGTCTCATCTTAATGGCGTCTGTCATACATTACGGGGCTCAGATCGACACAGTTACACACTCCGATGTCGGATTTGTCTCATTCTTTACAGCCTATGGTACTATATGTTTCGCTTACAACGGACATCCGGCCTTCCCAACGTTCCAGTCGGACATGAAAAATCCGGATAATTTTGGGAAAGCGGTTATCCTTAGCTATGCTAGTAAGTACGGATTATTTCGACAAGTTTTTCATCTTTTAAATAAGTTTCGAACGTTAATTATACGATTTGAGTTTCATCCATCAAAATTTGTGTCTTCTAATTGGCTTAAAATTCGTTTTACTTCTTAGTGAGCCTAAATGCAGTCAATTTGGAACTATTTGTAGTTATTTTCTTATTTCGGTAGCTGTTTGTATGTAGTTATATTGTGATATTAAATAATAAGAATCGAAAAGTGTTTTCCCTTGAGGAAATTAATAACACAACCACACTTTTGTATGAAGCTGCAGTGTTCTAGTTTTCAATCTCATACCTCAACGAAAAAAATGTCTTCCTGACTTAATTGCAGATATCAGACTGCACATACCAATTCCGACAGCTACGTATGTGCACCAAGTAATGATTCAGATCAGCTCGAACGTTCTCGCATTCTGATCATTGTTCAATATGGACCCGGTAAAATTCAAATATCTTATGACGATCACCGGATATTCAACATGTACTGCCGTGATGCCCAGGTTTCCCAACGTATTTGCTTTATCCCTTGGGAAACAGTTTGGAACTTAATCAAAATATTTTGACTTATAGCTTTATTAAAGCCAAATTTACGGCCATTATCTCGCACACCGGCAAATTCTATCGGTTGCTTGGCACAGTCGTAAACAAATTCTGTTATCAAGCAATGGACATCGTACATTGTATTTCGCCGCAAGCATTTATCGTGATTTGACAAAAGTCATTCCAACGTGTGATGCATATATATATGTATCTCATCAGTTTTAGAATTACTACCTAGGGGATGGACATCGATGTTCTTCTGATCTGGAAGCATTGGTTAGGGACAACTGTCATATCTATCAAACTTTAATACTATTGAAAGTAACGTTATTACTAAATACAAACAATCAATCTTTCTCAAGCGACCTCATCTATTAAGAGACTGCTTTCATCAAGCGACCAGCATAACCCCTTAAGTAAAGGATCTTTATAATTGAACACTTTTGCTAAAACAAGTATCATAACCAAATCCTATGTTGGTGGATCTCAATCAAACGATTCTAATGAGTTTAATTAACATGGAGAATCTTGCAATAACTTATGTATGCAGTCGAATCAATCACTCATTTATGTCACAAAAACGTGTATTAAGCGACCATTCTCTTTACAACCACATTTCGGCAACACCTTTGAGAGGTTGCTAATAATATTTAATATTTTTTCTTTATTTCAGTTGTAATATTGATGTATCTACCGTCTGCCACTGCGGCCTATTTCGTGTACGGGGATCAAGTGAAACCGAATATCCTGAATACGTTACCACAGGGTACCACAAGTAACATTGTGTCCGTTCTCATGACCGTCCATCTCTTGTTTGGAATCGTTATTGTAATAAATCCAGTCTCACAAGAGCTCGAGCACGTCTTAAATGTACCAGAGAGTAAGTATTGAGTTCTGTTTACCAAAGCCATTCCTAAATAGTCGTTGTAAATTGGGAACGTTATCAAGTTTTCGTCTAACTATTAATGCAATAGTGTTTGCCTCATTCGAGCACAAGTTGCAAACATTTGGCTTTTGCGGCTATAAAATGTCTATCGTTCGTAGTTGTACACACCCTGACAGCCACAGATCTTACTCAACGTCTTACGAAAACAATGTAGACGCGATTTTTGCTTAAACTATATAAAAATGTAAGAATAATTGTCTCGTTCAATTCTCGACGAGTTTAGAAATCGGTCTTTTGGGGTAAAACTAAATTTTGCTCAATCAACATGATTTATGTCAGAACGGTTGTGTTAACCCTTGTCATGTTGAACACGGAATAATCCTGTTTTGGTAGGATGTATAGACAAAGATCAACCTTCACACAAGTGTAGTCTGATCTTGGTCTACACGTCCTGTTTTCCCATCTTAAACTTTGTCGTCTGGTAATTGGCTAACCATATGTTTCGGGTGGGTATTGAAGAGACAGTTATTTGTAACTGAAATTTTGATGTATATCTTACCTTTATGAGTTCTGAATTAATAGAATATTAAGTTTATGTTACGGAATAGAAATGGAGCCGAATCGTTACTCGAATTTAAACCTTTCCCACACAATGATTCATTTTTACGTCCCCAAGAAAAAACTTTTGGAAAAGAAATATGCTAACATCAAGCAATTTCTTCCTTATCCACAATGTTCCAAAACTTGAAATTGTCGTCTGCAACTTCTTTGAATTTGGACCAGTCTATACTTTTGTTGTGTGGGACCGGATTAATGGTATTTGTAGCTAAATCTGTTCCTTGTGTCTCGTTTAGTTCCTCTCTGATTATACAGAGTACATATCATTTCTTACAGGGTGGACATGGAAGAGGCTCTTTACACGTACATTTATGATGGTGTTAGTATTATTTGTGGCTGAATCTGTCCCGCACTTTTCATCTATTTTGTCTCTTGTCGGAGGTTCTACAATATCCATCCTGGTGTTTATATCACCGCCTTTGTGTTATATTAACCTATGTAAAATAACTAAGAGGTAAGATCAATTATCTGTACATACTATACTTATCCCATCCTATTTTTTGAAATTTTAGACTTCTCCAAATTGAAAGAGGTTGCAGACAACAATGAAAAAAGAATGCAGTTTGAAATGATACCATCCTCTGTAAAAAAAAATGTGAGAGAAGGAGAAATTGCTTGTTTCAAGCAATTTATTCTTTTTCCACAATGTTTTCTCAAATATAAATAACAGCGACGTAAAATCTCGGGTTTATACAGGAAAGGGTTAATAAACATTCGTCATACCCCATATAAATTTGTGACTGATTGATTTGCTGATGAATTTGTTGATCAATTAATTGATTGATTTCAGATTTCTATCTGCTGGGTAGATAAAGGGATTGAGAAACCAAATCCTTCACACAAGCAAAACAATAACTTATCTTTTTACCTACACTGACAGAAGAATATTAAGTTTTCATTTTCGATGTTCAAGTAGGCCTCTTTCTTCCCTCGATTTATAATGGATTTATGGATTTTTTGTTCATGGAAATTGCTTTTGAAAGCAGAAGTGTCTACTTATATCATCGTCCATCCACAAGTTTCTGAAAAAAAGCAAACCAGGACAGAAACACGTATTTTGGGACTCGAGATTATAAAACAGTTTTCGTAGTCAATCGAAATTTCAATCGCATCCAGTTTCAACTAATGTTTTACTACAACTTCAAATAGTAAACTAAGTGTAAAGTTTAACTTTGAAATAAAAGTTAAATTAAGAGTACTTCTAGCAAGACACTTCTTAGGTTAATCGAGAGACTGTTCTAAGTGTCCATATATTTCATAGATACTTAAAACAGTATTGCTATTAACTTTCGGTTTATTTTCATGCACCATATTATATGAACAAAAATACACCAATTAGGTTAAAAAAGTTTGTTTTTTTAAAAGAGAGCGTAGATCTCAATACTGATATTTGAACATTTTTTTTATTGATTTCTAAACAATTTCTTTCTCATTGTAAGAATTTGTAGACAACATTTCAATTTTTGATTAAATTGAAAAAAAAATGTCATAGTAAACATAGTGAGAAGGGGAAATTGCTTTGATATGATTCCATACAGACAATTACTGGACGAAATAAATTAGACTCGTCCAAATTCGAAGAAGTAAAAGACGACGATTTTTACATTTAAATCTGTATTATAGGGTAGAAAACAGTGTAGATAACGAAGAAAATGATAGTGTCAAGCAATTTCTTCACTTTCCAAAATGTTTTTTCAAAACATTTTCTGGTGGGGGGGGGGGGCAGTAATCAGACAATAGTAACGTCAAAAACGATGGAATTTTCCAACGTCATAAAGTAAAGTTTTTCTAAATCATGGATCAAGTGTTTTCTATATTATGGTAACGTTAACAAATTACATCTAAAGTAGGTGATAATCAAAATTAAGAAATACATGTAGATTGAAGATGGTTCAATTTCATTCCGTCCTTTCTTTTCAGATCCGTTCCATTCCACATCAAAATCCTTTTATACGAGATTGTTTTCATCGGACTGGTAGCCGGAGTGGCAACCACTTACTCAGCTATTGCAGATCTTTTAAAAAACAGAATGACAGTCCCTTGTTATGTAGATCATATTCGTGCTTGGAATAAAACTGCGTAAAATAAGTGGTTTTGGTCAATTTCCCCCCATCCTTTCTTCTATAATTTTATCAACAGTATATAGCAGATAATCACAAAATGGATTGACAATCAAATTATTTAGACCGCTAGTGATTCGGACATTTAAGTAAAGCCTTCTTGTTTGGTCGGCGACCCTAACCCTAACCCATTACCAGACAACAAAATTCTAGGCAGGCTCGAAGTCAAATAAGTTGCCAGCGACAGTTATCAGTTGGTGGAAAACTGGTAGAAAACATTGTGGTGTATGAATAAATTGCTTTTAACAAGCAATTTATTCATATACCACAATGTTTTCTATAATCTTGGAATTGAGAGGCGTAAAAAGCGGGATTGTGTGGAAATTAGTTAAACGTCATAGCTTCAGCCTATTCAGGAGTTTGTATGTTTAGTCCCCCAACCATCGTTTTTCATTTTTACTTTATCATCCTGATCAAATATTTTACTAAATAACATAGGTTATTCAGTCGAAATGACTTGTCGGTGGCCGGTGGGCGTGGTCAGCGGCCTGTGATTCAGTGGAATGGTAATAACTTCGTCAACAATTGTAGACCTTAAACCCCATCCTCCCCCCTCCCAAACCGGATCGTCCATGTAAAGAGGAATGTATTCTTGCTTAGAATAAAGCTGTCGAGCGTATTTCTTGTGCTGCAATACCAGGTCGTGGGCAGAGCGCAGTGGTAACGCGTAGGTCTCCTAGTCAAGGGGTTCCGAGTTCGGTCCCGGCCGTGGCGAATATCCTTGCGATATTTGTCTTTCACCAATTAGTGGATAATTATAAACTTACATGGAATGAGCAGCTGGAGGCCCGAAAATGATGTAGTGGTAGTACAGGTTTGAGAAATACTACGGTTAGGTGTTCCAACCGCCGCGAGAACTCCGGCATTTGTGTAAAAAAATTCTTGGTTTGGCGACTGAAAGGTTATTCAAGCTGTAGTTACGGCATTAATGTCGCCATCCAAGGATCTTTAATCTATGATATTTTACACAATAATGTCGTTCATTGCAGAGGTCAAACTGTCATGACGGAGGTCGGTGGACATGGCCAGCGATCCGTTAACTGTCGGAGATAAAAAAAAGTAATAGACACACGAGACACAAAGTTTAAGGTTAATTCATTAGAGAGATGAAGAGAATATTGAGGTATGGACCGAAAAACCTAATCACACTGTATGAATACGCGAAGCGGATTCATACATTGTGTGATTAGGTTTTTCGGTACATACCTCCATGAAAACAAAAATTATTCTCTTCTTTTCTTATAATTTAATAGCATCGAGCGAAAAAACCAAAAACTTTACAAATTTTCATACCTTTTGTATGGGACTATTTTGTGCGGAAGCATACAAAATCGCTGCGTGCTCAAAATTTTGTTCATGGAGTTATGAATAATTTTTCTCGACCAATCAGAACGCTCGTTTCTGATAGACGAAACTAAAAATTAAATTATAGTCTTTTATAGTGTTTTATTTGCTCCTGTAAAAATTCTTATCGTTGCTGGTATTGAAGGCGCCGTGTCTTCAAATATTGTGTATTTAGATGAACAGCGGTTTTTGTTCTTATTTGGAGCCCTTTCTGTCAAGAGTTAGCTTTCATTATGCTCACGAATTCGTCAACATATACTAGCATGTTCAGTTCGCGGATTGATCCTTTAGCCTTTGGGATAAGTTATCCATTTTCTGTATAATCGCTCATTTCAATTTCTTCTCTTTTCGACTTTCAAAAAGAAGTTTGTAACCATATGCCCATTGATTGCCCACTTTGTTTCTTACTATCGGGATCCACATAAACCAGTTGTCGATTAGGAACGGAATTAGTGTCCTGATCCTAATCGTAGCATAGTTCAGCATTTCACTGGTTTCATATTTTGCGATCAGGGTTTGTAGTTATTAACCCATTCCCACACGACAAAATTTTAGACTGATCCAAATTGAAAGAAGCTGCAGACGACAATTTGAAGCTGGTGGAATTTTAATTTTTTTCATCTTTTGGGATAAAAAATATTGTGGATAATGAAGAAATTACTTGTAACAAGCAATTTCTTCATTTTCCACAATGTTTTCTAAAACTGTTTTATTGAGGGGCGTAAAAAGGAGGGATTGAGTTGGAATGGGTTAATGTAAATCACATTACCAAAAGATATTGTTTCATGATAGTTCTGCCGTGAGCAGTATTTTACTAATTTTACCTGATCATTCCATTTCCTTATTGCATCCTTTCCGAGGTTCCAGCTACCCATCCCACATAGGTTTACGACTATCTACCCATTGGTGGGAGACACAAGTCGGAGAGAATATTTTCCGGGGATCGACCTCACGATTAACCCATATCCACCAAGTGACGCTTTTAAACGCCCCCAAGAACAAAAGCTGTAGAAAACATTGTGGAAATGAAGAAATTGCTTGTCACAAGCAATTTCTTCATTTCCCAAAATGTGTTCTACCCAGAAAGTTGAAAAATCCAAAATTTCATAAACCTTAAATTGTCGTCTGCAACTTTTTTTCAATTTGGACCAGTCTAAAATTTTCTCGTGTGGTAATGGGTGAAGAGTCCGGCGCGCTACCAACCGCGCTATGGCCGCGGCTCATATCAGACTGAGAACAAGTATGTGTGAATGACAGTACTAGTTTTACCGATAACGTATATATATCTTTATTCAAACCAGAAGGTCATAGACCCATGAGGTATATAAAATGTACAGCACAATATACAATATGCAATATGGCGGACATTAAAGATTGCATTAAGTATTGCTTTTGATTTATAGCAAATATTACCCACAACAGTCCATTGATATCTATCTTGTCGAAACGAAATAACAAAACAGATAAATGGGTTGTTGTGAGTTAAGACATGAAAAAGAAGAAAACATGTATTAGTGCAAATAAAATTGCTACAATAAGTCAAGTAAAACGACAATTTTTAGGTTTGTCCGATATCAAATGTTATGCAGGCGACAGAACCAATCATCTGTAACAGAATGAAAATGTTGTTGAAAAATGAGAAAACACCAGTAATCAGCATTTTCTTCTTTTTCCTCAACACCTTCCCCAAATTTGGATAACAATTGCCCGATCCATTTTACATTGTGAATACAATATCTTTTCGAAACATCGTAAATACAATTAACGTCAAGGTTTTACTATGAGAAAGTTAACTACCTTTGTTAGAGCGAAAAATGTTGTTGAAGGGGGAGCAAGTGCCGATAATCAGCATTTCCTCATTTTCACAACTCCTTTCAAAAACGAAAACAATTACATAAACACACACGTACAATATATATCTATATATACACACACACACACACGCATACATACACACATACACATACATTCATGTATACACATATTTATATATACATATATATACATATATACACACATACATACACATACATATATATCCACATATACATATACATATATATACACATACACATACACACACATACAACTACATATATATATGATCAATACAATTTCATTTTAGAAGCATTTTAGAAAAACAATTTTATCAAGCTTAACCCTTTCAAAAACAACAACTTTTAGGTATCTGATGCCAAATGTTATGCAGACGACATAATCAATCCTACTCTATAAATTTCAATTTTTACTATGATAGAAAGAAAATAAGTTTTTGGAAAGGCAGGATACTCAAGTAATCAGCGTTTTCTTCTTTTTCCTCAATCTTTCCAAAAAAAAAAAACAAAAAAAAAAAACAACAATGATATACATTCCATTCTATATTGTCAACACGATATCATTTTTGGAACATCATAAGAACAAGCAATTACTTCAAAATTATAACACATTTTAAATCTTTTTCTTTTCCAAAACGACAAATGTTACGGTTTCAAAGGCTCTGCATATGACAGAAATTATCTAACTTAGAGTAGATCTATGAACATTACTTTTGTTAGAGTGAGAAATGTTGTGGAAAACGGAGAAAGCGTCCGCATTCAGCGCTGTTCTTCATTTTCCTCAACCCCTTCATAAAAAATCAAGATATTCAATTTACGTAAAACATGTACTATGTCCTATACTCTTTTATAAACAACTTCGTTTCTTAAGGTAAAAGCTTTCTTTACGTACTTTCCAAGATTTTTCAATAAATTGTCATTTTCTGTAGTCATTAGTGTTATGAATTTCTGCATGTTTGGTGGTTTCCAGTAATATTTAGGGATAAATTGCTTTCTTATATCGCAGTAGAGTTGACACTGTAATACAAAATGATATTCATCTTCAAGAATATTACAAACAGAGCATTTGCGTTCATCAAAAGGTGTGCAGACAGGTCTATTCCATCTCCCAGTCTCAACAGATAATCTATGTGACGAGACTCGAAGCTGGGACAAGCATGTTCTTACTTTAACGTTGTTTATTACATCAAGATAAGGCTGAAACTTAAAACTAGCTATGTTTTTATAGAAAATAGCTCTAGTGGATTCATTTAAGCGACTCGTCCAATTCTGAAAAAACTGATCGTGAATTCTCTGTTTTGCCACATATAGGAATGCTTTAGCATCGCCAAATGTTTGGAAATACCAAACATCCGAAAAACCCAAAGAATTAAATAAATTAATTGTGTTTTTTTTTTTTTTTTTTTGTTATATTGGTAAATCTGTGTAAGTATTTGTCTAGTTTGAAAATAGCTTTTAATGACTGACCTGCAAGGGTGCTTTGTGCATTTGAAAAGGAACCCCCCGAAGAAAAAACAATACTTAGGTATACAAATTTTTCCACAATTTCAACAATATGTCCGTTATAACTAAAAGAAATATCATTAGGTAGTCTACCACCCTTTCTAAATATAACAACTTTGGTTTTTGAGGTATTGACTGATAACTTCCACCTCTCACAATAATTTTCTAGAAGATTTAAATTAAGCTGTAATTCATTTGCGTTATTGGCAAAAATTACAATATCGTCAGCATATAGTATTAGAAACAATTTGAACATGTACATGTCAATACCTTTTTGTTTGTATTTGATGAATACCTCTTCAATATCATTGATAAACATGGAGAATAGAAATGGAGATAAGCATTCCCCTTGTCTGACACCCAGAGAGCTTTCGAAGCTATCACTTATTTGGTTTAAAAATTTAACACGTGACTTGACATTGCTTTATATAGATTTGATAATATTGAGAATGTTTCCCCTTAACCCTAGTTTAATTAGTTTCATCCATAAGTTTTCCCTAGAGACATAATCGAAAGCTTTGCTAAAATCTATAAAAGCACAAAACAACTGTTTTCCATGATTTATCATATGATTAATCATACCATGCAATACAAAAATGTTATCTGTTGTACTCATGTTTTTCCTAAACCCACATTGCGCTTCTATATAAACGCTGTATAACTCAGCCCAATTACAAAGCCTGTTGTTCAAAATACGGTCGAACAATTTGCCTAATGTGCTTAGGAGGGTTATTCCGCGATAATTATTTACATCATTTAGACTTCCCTTTTTGTGAAGCGGAATAACAAAACCTTCTGACCAAGTTTCGGGAAAATATCCTAATTAAAAAATTTTATTAAAAAGAGCTAAAAGGGAGGGGGCGAGACTATCTTTACCATAGATAAAAAATTCATTGATGAACAAATCCGGACCAGCCGACTTATTATTATTCAATTGTTTTATTGCTGTAAACAGTTCATTTTGTGTGAAAGGTATGTTTAATTCATTAAACATTATGTTAAATTCATTGCCTTCGTATCGTTCGATAAAATCTAAAACATCATCATCCGGTGTGAAAAACTCGCTATTTTGGTTGTTGACTGATTTAAAATAGTTTTCGAGATAACGAGATGATAGGACTTGTAATGCGTGCGAGCACCAAACACCAAAAAAGGAATTAAATGTGCGAAATAGTTGTCGAATCTTTAGCCACGCCTACTGACCTCCTAAATGTCAATTTGATTGAGATAATAAATAGAGGATAATCAACTGGTTATTCCATATATGAAAAAATATTTCACGAGGATGCGTTGTTAGGCGTTGAAAAATCGAGTGCGCAGCACGAGTTCTTTTAACGCCTAACAACGCATCCGAGTGAAATATTTTTTCATATCTAGAATAACCAGTTGATTATTCTATTTATTATATACCTTCTTATTCTATTTTTTATTAAAATATCGAAACCAATGTTTTTGATAGAGAGTAGGTCTATTGAAAAAAGTGCGGATGAATACATGATTAAAGATTTATTACAGAGAGTGAAACAGAAAAGTGTTATCGTCACTCCAGTGACGATATCAAAATTTATTACACTGAGAAATCCCAGGATTTCACAGCAAGGTATATAATAAAAGACGTTATTTTGTTTTAAAAAATGGTCAAAGATAGAAAATAAAAGACAAATCGTTGATTGGCGCCCTAAGCATCGTAACTTCATTTTCAATTATATCATTACCTTTATTTATAGAAGGTTATATGTTAAGAGGACAAGACTTATTTTCAACACGACCTTCTAACAACAAACCTTTCAATACGGGTTTACTAATCACGCACGCACGCGCGCTCACACATACGTACAATCACTCACATACATTTAATCACACTACAATCTAACGTTTTCTCATTTACTAAAATCGAAAGAACTTTTATAAATTAAACAGGTAAATATGTAACACGCACTAATAAATCGAGTTTCTGACAGAAACCCAAAAGTTCTAATGACGTAGATAAAAAGAAAAGAAGCAATAAATTTATTGTTAACGAGTAAGGAAAAACTTTTTGATATTCTCTTTGAAATTCTGATTTCAACAGAATAAGCTGTAGTAACGATGTTTATGTCACCAATCAAACAAAATGGTTTACACTAATATCAGATTTTAAGGTTTAAATCCGGTCTAAATGACTGTTTTGATTGGCCAATCGATGTTTTGATTGATAGCGGTGATCCGTTAATTAACCCTTGTCATGCTTAACCCGGAATATTCCGGTTTTGGCAGGAGATGTAGACCAAGATCAGCCTGCACATAAGTGCAGTCTGATCTTGATCCACATATCCTGCTTGTAATTTTCCTGTCAGAATCGTTTATGAAATTGAGTTCTAAAAGAAATATTCATTTTTGAACAATAAGTTCTATCAGTGCTTTCAGCCCTTTGATTTTACGGCAATTCAATGAGGTAATTTATACAGCATGACGAGGGTTAAGCTATGGGTGTCTATATGAAAGGTGGCTTCGGTCCTAACAGCTCTCGACGTTCGTCTCTACTTTTCCATACGACCAAGTTGTTCATCTAGATGTCGGGTGGAAGAGTTATACATGTTCGAGCGGTTTTACATTCATGGACCGTCAAAACCGGATGAAAAGGTGAGGTTGGTATTCATGTAGACTTCTATGAAGTATCCCTTCGGCAGACGGTCCTATAATGACTAGGTTTTGTTGATTTCAAGAGAGATTTCGTGAATAACAGCATAATACAAAGTAAACATGACTGCATGATGCAGATATTCACGAAATTTCGAAACAGGAACGATAACCAACTATCTACATCTGGATGTTTTCCCCATCTTAACGAATGTCGATCCGACCTGATTTGATTTCTTGTACAAAGCATGTCTTTCGGTAATTGAAAGATTTATTCGTCCCGGTAAGCTTTCTTCAGATGTAAGTTCGAATGTGTTTCTCTTCTTCAACAAACTCTATTTGTTTCTATTCGGCTCCATTGGTTGTTTTTGTCTATCGAATGTTGACTATTGGAATCTTTCTTGAACTGTTTTCTTTTTAGTGTGTGTCAGTTTGTCTTATTGAGACTTTGAACGTTATCAAGTTCGCTCTTCAATCTTATCAGGTTTATTGTACCTTTCAGACATTTGACTTTTGCCTTCTTGAACTCGTCGTTTAATCCATTCATTCAATCTTATGGTCCCAGATTTTCCTCCCAGCTCTACATTACTAATGAATTCTTTCCTATTCTTCTTGTATTTTATATCTTTTCTGCAAAGTTGAAAAAATTACTAACAAACAAACATGGTTACATGCAAAAAGTACAATGGTTGGGAAAATAAAGCACCTAATATACCGATGTATTCAGCTGCTCAATTTTAGATTAACTTTACCTCAAATGACTGAGCAATTTTACCTTAAAAATCGTGCTCGACGAATGATCACAAGGTCACAAGTTCGAGACCAACGGTCACCGGGATCAAGAAACTTAATAGCTAGTCAGCCCAGCTGCAAAATGTGGAAGCAGTGGGTTTTAAGCCACTGCCTCTCTTTCTATGCCTAGTTTTCAACGACCAAAGAGAAATAAGATACCTGCATTAAGAGTACACCTTTACCACATTACGATAAGATACAATTTTGGACTAGTCGAAATAAAAAGAAATTGCAGGCGACAATTAAAAAGCCATGTAAATTGGCGGGAAAGTGCCAGAGAGAACAGAAAACAATGTGAGAAAAGAAGTAATTGCTTGCCAAAACAATATATCCATTTCTCATAACGCTTTTCACTGTTTTAAAAAAAATCAGGATCGAGAGGTAAGAGGTTAACTGATGAGTAACAGATTTTGCTTTGTTGAATCGTCGGTAAGCTATCAAAACCTAGTAACTACAGCTTTGATAAAATGTTAGTAGGAGATACCAAAATTTCTCTGGAGATATACCATTAAATTAAGAAAACTTTCAGATCATAGATAAAACATTTGACTCATTACAAGACGAGAAAATTTTAGACCAGTCTATATCAAAGAAGTCGCAGAAAATATTTTTGTTGACCGTACTTTAATTTCCCTTCGTCTTGCGGGTATTAAACAGTGTGGATAATGAAAAAATTGTTTGCAACGTGTAATTTCTTCATTTTCCACAACTTTTTCCAAAGCTTATTTTTTTCTTTATATTTGCCCCCACCATGAAACAAAACAAAACAAAACAAAAAAAAAAAAAAAAAAAAAAAAAAAGAATATGTAATAGCAGGAAGGGATTCATGTTAGAGTTCTAGAATTCGCACAGGAATAAATAACTATCAGTTGAATTTCTACAGCATTTTCGCGACTGCTTCTAGAATATATTTACCCTTTCCTTTTCTGCAAAATTTTAGACTTGTCCAAATTCAAAGGTTTGGCAAACAAAAATTTAAAGTCGATTTAATTTGAATGATAACCATTTAGTAGTGTAGGAAATATTGTGAAAAAAGAAGAAATTGCCTGTTACAAGTAATTTCTTCTTTTTCTACAATGTTTTCGAGAAGAAGGTTGTTTATCAAATCCCTAATAACCAACGTAGGCTGTTACTTTTTTTTAAATTATTTATTACTTTTTTGGATAAAGCAAGGACAGCTGCAATGAATATTGGGTCATCCACGTGAATTCGCTCAAACCAACGTCATCTATAACGTCGTCAGGAGTTACGTTCGCTAGCCGGTCTTCAATTCTGTAAAAGATCTTTCCCAAACTGTCGTATGATTTAATATGAATATATATGCACTTACCGAAGTTATACGCTAACCACTTGTTGTAACATAATTTAGCAAGTTAGATGTTTCTCTTGACACTTTGTTACCCTCTGTTAACTTTGGGTCATATGCAAATGAGGTCATGCGTCGTCGGCAACCGAATTCCATGATATCTTAATATAACCTTTCCTATATAAACTTTCCTATATAACCTTTCCTATATAAACTTTCCTATATAACCTTTCCTATATAAACTTTCCTATATAAACTTTCCTATATAACCACAAAAAAGCATTTACCAATTACCAAACGACAACATTTTAGACCGGTCCAAATTGAAAGAAGCTGCAGACGACAATTTAAAATTCATGGAACCTAAATTCTTTCGTCTTTTTGCATAGAAAACATGGTGGATAATGAAGAAATTGCTTGATGCAAGCAATTTCTTCATTTTTCCCACGTTGTTTTCGAAAGCGTTTAATTATTGGGAGTAAAAAGGGGGGTTTGTGTGGGAATCGATTAATGGCTACATATATATCAAATTGTAGAATTCATAGAGAGTTACATATCATTTCAACCTCTAGAAAACATTAAGGGTTACATACCACCTTAATTTCCTATCAGTATATTGAGACCACACACTACAGATTTGTGACCTTGCCTTTGTTTAAACAATCTTCAGTAAACAGGTCAGTTTTAACCTTTCTTACCGCCAAAATGTTTGCAATGAAAAGTTTACTAAAATGCAATGTGTAAACGCTATAAAACTAGTGCATTGATATACTTGCGGCGATATTTGAGAGCTTCAGATAAGATGGAGGGATGATAATTTGAATTTGTTGTTTTTCATTCAAACCCTATGTTGTAGGATCTCATCGAGACGATTCCAATGTGAACCAACAAAATAGGGTATCGTTAACAAATAATGATTTTTTTTATATGTAAGATCAACATCACTTCATGATCTGCGGCTCTTTTATTTGGTACATGCATGAGGCAATTGGCTCATGGATTTTCTAACTCAGAATCAGTCCAGAGTCATGTCCAATGATTTTTCTGACAAACGTTTATCAAAGATTTCTTTGAATTAAAATCAAAACCTTTGTTATGCGTTATTCTACATTTTTACACTCCCCTCGCTCCCCTCCCCCAAAAATAAAATATACGCCTCTTTTGAGATTGACGTAAAGAGAATAGACTTGAGCTTAGATGGACCCCACCAAGAGATAAACGCCCTATAACTATCGAATATTTCGAATGCAATCCTCGTCACAGAGAGTGCAAGTAAATGTTGTGGTAAGTTATACAACGTAGCTACGGTCAAACATTGAACCATGGATGGTACTACCTTTTCTCTGTCTGTACAATAAAGAATGGGCCTTATAGGTTTCAGTGAAAATAAATACGAATGTAGTGAATGTATATAAACATAATGCAAATCGACGGGTTGAAACAAAAACATCTTAAGTGTATATACATTGCGTTGACACTTAGGATATTTTTGCGCTAATTCGTCGAAATACGGAAAGACATAATAATTCAGCTTAAAAAGCAACGCTAAATTTCAACTGTGTAAAAGAATACTTTTCTGATTCTAAATGAATTCTCGCAGAATTCTTAAAGGAGTATAACTGAAAAATATTCTCATGACCCTTTCCCACACAATTCCTCCTTTAACGCCCTTTAAGAAAAAAGAGCATAGTGGAGAATGAAGAAATTATTAGTAACAAGCAATTTCTTCGTTTCCCAAAATGCTTTCTATACAGAAAGACAATTAAAGCTTTCTAAAATATCATTAACTTGAAATTTTCGTCTGCAACATATTTCAATTTTGACCAGTCCAAAATGTTCTCGTGTGGGAATGGGTTAACCCTTTGTCTGAGCTCTTATTCCTCTAATTACCCTGAATATTATACTGGTGAAATAACTGAAAATAGAGAAATAGCTTTCTCCCTTTGTTACATGACTCTACTTTCTGTTACGTTTGCTCTTCAAATACTTTCCGCGATATAACTGAACTGTTCTTGAAAATCGCGTTATACCCATTCCAACATAAGGAAGTTTTAGACTGATCCAAATTTAAAGAAGATGCAGACTACAATTTAAGGTTGATGGAATTCTCGCTTTTTGACACCCTGAAGAAAAAATGGTGAGTGATAACATTGCCAAAAAATCAGAAATTGCTTAAAACAAGCAATTTCTCATTTTCTGGCAACGTTTTCTACCTTTTTGACAATTAATTCCCACTTTTAGTTCAGTTTGTAATGTCGCCTGCAAGTTCTTTGAATTTGGACCAGTCAACTCGGATTAATCACGCGCGTATTTATACAGTGTAATGAAGTTTCTAGCTTCATACCTCAATGAAATTAAAAACATTAAAACTCCAGTAAGAAAATAACACAAACATTCCTCAACTTGACCACAGCTATACATACCTCAATCACACTGTATATGTACATTTATGGAAATGATGGCGTTTATTGTGAAAATAGGGCAGGGCTGACCTTTGTTTGACCTTTATCGGTATTCCTCATGGGCGAAACGTAATAGAATGTTTCAAACTTAAGATAATAAACATCAAAACACTTAAACTTAATTCTCAATTAACTTTTTTCCTTTTCGCCATAATACGCTTAATCTTAACCCTTTCCTGTTTAATCCCTTGTTTTTACGTCCTTGTCTTTTTATGCTTTTGAAAATATTGTGGAAAAAAGAAGTAATTGCTTGTTACATGCAATTTCTTCTTTTTTTCCCACAATATTTTCTACCCTACTGAATAGTTATTATTCAAATAAGTTCATCTTAAAATTCTCGGCTGTAAAACCGTCGAATTTGGACCAGTCTAAAGTTTCAAAACAGGAAAGGATTAACCACTAAAATATGGTAAATTTAACTAGTCAAGAAACCAGATACGAGCATTTGCAGTAAATGAGCAATATTGCGTTTTCAGTAGGATAGATTTATGGAAAATCGAATCAAATATTGTCGATTGACCAATCGCAGCCGTCAATCAAGGAATCAAACTACCAATCAAATAATTTATTCAACCTGAGTCTGAGCTTATCAACTCCAACACTGGCCTCCATTTTGTTTACTTTTATTGTTCGTTTGGCGACTTAAACGTCGAAACTACAGCTTATCCAAGCTGTAGTTACGACGTTTAGGTCCCGAATCAAACATTTTACTTTTTTTATTATAGGCTACTGGGCTTAAATTCTTCAAAATACGGCTCTAAAAATCGAAATTGGACTTCCTGTCGGAGTTTATTGGCATGGCTAACGGGGTTAGTGGGCGGGGCCAGCGATTGGTCTATTCTTTAAAACGAAAGTGATATGTTATCTTATATAGAATACATTTTGTGTCTTTTGACATCGATCATTTGTCGACATTAATGTGAAGCATTTTATTGGTTCGGTGACTTAAACGTCGTAACTACAGCTTGGCGATATAAAAGTCGTAACTACAGCTTTATCAAGCTGTAGATACGACGTTTAAGCCGCCAAACAACCATTTTTTCAAGTTAATGACCATTCATTTTGAAGAAAATAAAAACAAAAACAACAACAAAAAAAAAAACTCCCCCCCCCCAAAGAAAACCGCCGTTTGATATCAAAGTTTAACTTTCTATCAAAATTTTGTGGGCGGGGACAGATATCCGTCTTTTGTTTGGGAGAAAACGTTCCAACCACCAAGGCTCATTCTTCGTATATTTCCCTTACAACCATGACCATAGTTAGTAGATTGTTACTATAAATCCAGCCTTAACCCATTTCCACACTATCCCACATTTTTTACGAATCTCAAGAAATGATCTGTGTAAAACATTGTGGATAATGAAGAAATTACTTGTTACAAGCAATTTCTTCATAATCCACAAAACTTTCTTCCACAAAAGACAAAGAATTTTTAAACCAAAGTACTGACAAGTACTGTAAGCTAGCAAAGCATGGTTGAATTTAGACAATATTTCCCTTGTTGGGTAGAAAATATTGTGGACATTGAAGAAATTGCTTGTTTCAAGCAATTTCTTCATTGTCCACAATGTTTTCCGAAGCATTTTTCTTGAGATGCTTAAATAGCGGAATTGATTGGGGATGGGTTAAATAGCATTATTTTGACAATGGAATAGAGTTTGCAATATTCCTGAAATACATAAGAACTAATTCTAATGGCGTAGGCATTTAACGGTTTTAGTGGTAAAGCCTCCAGTGGCAGTTTGCACTCGTTGAACTTTGAGACGACCTCAAAATTTCGTCTGTTCACTTAAGCAATCAAAACTGACGCTTTGCTATCTAAAAATCATCAACTAGAAAGTGTCATCTGCAACATCTTTGAATTTGGAACAGTCTAAAATTTGGCATCTAGTAATGGGTTAAAGAATATAAACTGATGATAGAATAATTTTAAAATTCCTACTTCCATTCAAGAGAACAGTAATATAAAAGGATGATTGAAGAACGGGATAGTGAGATAGATATAAGGGTTATTTAAAGAGTGTAACAGTGAGAATAAAGGTTAACGTGATATCATTGGTCATATTTACTCTGACCAAACCTGGTATGAATACAGTCAACTTGAATTGTGAATATTTCCGGACAATACACAAAACTGGCTGTACTTGGTTAGGCTACCTAAAAAACAGCCATCTTGAATTGTGAATATTTCCGGACAATACTCAATAGTCAATCGAAATCTTATTATGCCATTGTGAATTTTCGTCCATACTCATACATGTTTTTTATTCATTCATTATGTATGTACGTGTTTTATTTTGACGATGAACCGTACGTGTTCATGCCAAATTATTGAATAAAGAATCTGTTCTGTTCTGTTCTCGAAATCCGACTTAACTTTGTTGATGGTACAATTTAAAATTGCTCAATGGAAATGGAAATTCTGAGATTCAAATTGTACAACTTTATTTTTAAAATTAAGTTCACTGTACTCAGAGTTTAATGAACGAAATCACAGAGGAAGGGGTATCGTCGTTTTATATATCAGACAAACTTCATTGTTGGAGGTCAGTGGGCGTGGCTAGCGATCAATCAATCACCCCGTATCTGCTGTCTATTTGAATCTATAACTAAAATTGCTTTATGCTGAATACCGCGCATTTGATGGACGTTAAAATAGAAAACATGTCACCAATTAATATGACCAGTCAGACAAATAATATCCCCTTTGAAGTTAAAAAAATCGACCAAGGTCGGATCATGCGAACCTCGCAACCCGACCAGGTTTTGCAGGATTTCTTAATATAGGTAGGTCATTCTACCTCGCTGTATGTTTTTTGTCAACATACTGTATGTCACTGATCTTTTGCTTGAAGTGATCTCTTTTTTCAGTGTAATTATTATCTCGAAGTGTCAGTGATCCCGTTTTTTTTCTCGCATTACAGGCAATTGGCCACTAGCTGGCCCCGCCCCTTTATTCGTTTGCCCGCTCCATTGACTCCGAAGGAAGTTTCGCTTTGATTTCAAGCGGCGTTAATTGAACAATTAAATAAAGTGAAATGATTGGCCGACGACCTAAACCTCGTAACTACAGCTTGAATAAGCTATAGTTACGACGTTAAACTCGCCAAACCCACAAAACACACAAACACACAAAACGCGACCAATGTCGGAGTTCAATGCTGAATTAAGGGCTGAATGGATGTTTTAATTGGTTGGTTGAAAGTCGCTATCTGGTCAATTTCTCCTTGTTGTTTACCCTATTTCAACTACTTTTTTCCCAATCCTATGTCATATTAAAATGCTATAGGAAACTTCTTTGAATTTGAACCAGACTGAAAAATGTTCGTCTGGCGATGAGCTAATGGCTATACAATCGAAATGTTACTTCACGTTTATCTCTCTAAGATATTTTAACCCTTTCCTGTACAAACACGGGATTTTACGACACTGTGATTTTATACTTGAGAAAACATTGTGGAAAAAGAAGAATTTACTTGTGGCAAGCAATTTCTTATTTTCCCACAATATTTTCTACCACATAAGCTAATTTCATTTGAAATAGCATTCAATTTTCATTGTCGTCTGCAACCTCTTTGAAATTCGACAAGTCTAAAATTTTGAAAAACAAGAGAGGGTTAAACAGATGACAGCACATATGACACTATCTCGACTTTATGGAATAGGTTGCAATTTTGGTATGTTTTCTCTAGTATGTCTGTGTACGTATATATAAACCCAGAGTTTTGCTCATTTGAAGGTACAGGAAAGTGAGATAGAGGTTGAACTATTATCCCTTATGAGGTAATACGTTCAAGGGCATTATCAGTATCTCAACTATTCGAGGCCACTTACAACGTATTACTGCAAAATGATAGCAAGAAATATGACGTATAGTAATACTCGTATTAAGTGTATTTGGGGCTGGTATTATACTAGACAGTTTCGAAGAACGTCGTGGGATTTACATATTTAAGAGATGAAGAAATATTTTTGTTATGTTTTCATTAAGGTATGAACCTAAAAAACTTAATCATGGTGCATGAATACGTTAAGCGGATTAATACATCAATGTAGTTAAAGATTTAGGTTCATACACCAACGAAATAAAAAGATTCTCTTCGTTACTTATAATGTAATGCTATCAAGCAAGCTAAAGCAAATTTTTAACCAGGTCTAAGAAAAGTTTAAGGATCTACTTTGTGCACAAGCATACAAATTAGTTTTGTGCTCAAAATTTTGTTGATGGGAGTATGAAAAACGAATTCCGCCAATCAAAACGCAGGAATCTTAATAGACGAAACTAGAATTTAATTAAAACGATAGATCACTCCGGACATCCGGGTGCTAGTAGTGATGAAACCGTTATTAATCCTAACCATGCTTTACCTTCTGTCAAAACAGGAATATTCCGCGTTCAGTATGACAAGGGTTAAAGTCTCGACATATACACTCGACATAGGTGAACGTGCTCTAGAAAGGCTCCTTTACCCTTGTCACGCTGAGCTAAAATTTCAGAATTACATTAAAATCAAAGGGCTGAGAGCACTGGTAGTACTTGTTCAGTGGTCAATATATATCTTTTAAAACTTAATTCCATTAAAAACTTTGGTTTATATAGAAAACGCTGGAGGTGAAGACTAAGATCAGACTGCAATTATGTGCAGGATGGTCTTGTCTACACCTCCTGCCAAAACCGGAATATTCCGAGTTCAGCATGACAAGGGTTAAAATCAAGTTTAGTAGAAGAGATCAAATAAAACCAATTCAATTCTCGTGGATTTACCCTTATCATGCTGAAAAAATCATTCTTCGGAATTGTATTAAAGTAAAGGACTGAAAACACCAAAAAGTCCTGAAGTGTGTCATTTCTTCTTTTGTTAACCCATTCCAACTCAACAAAATTTTAGACTGGTCCAAATTGAAAGAAGCTGCAGACGATATTTTCAAGTTGGTGGAATTTACATTTTCTTTGTCTTTTTGGATAGAAAAGATTGTGGATAATGAAGAAATTGCTTGATACAAGCAATTTCTTCATTATCCACAATGTTTTCCACAGCTCTTTTCTTGAGGGGCGTAAAAAGAAAGGCTTGTGTCAGAATGGGTTAATTAAATCTATAAATTGCCCTGGCTTGAAACATCGAAAAGTTAGTGTAGACAAAGACCGAATTACACATTTGGTCAAGCTTATCTTAGTCTATACCTCCTGCCAAAGCAGTCAAGGATTAAGGGGGGGGGGTGACCAGTATTATCAGAACCAGACCGTGTTATCAGTTCGATAAAAGTTATAAAGTTATAAACAAGATTGACCAAAAACCAATGAACGTTGTAAAAACTTGACGTAATATCCGATTACAGCCCCTATCAACTTAGGTACGCATTATCTCGCGTTACTTAGTTACGGCGAGATTTCGGCCTGTTTTTCCATTCATGTCCCCTGGCCAAACTGACCACTCTGACATAGAGGTATGATAATAAAATGATATGATTGATAGCAATGACCCTTTGGTCATCGCAAGACTGGACATACCTATATCATAAAAAATAGAAACCCTTCGTTCTAAATAACTCACTAATACCGTTCACGCAAAACTATCATCACTCATATAGTCTGGTAGTTAACCCTTTACCCCAAAATGAGGGATTCTACATATCCGTGATAAAATTGAAGGAGGTGAAAAAAAGAGACTCAACTCTACGCCTTTGATAACTGATCTCTGTCTACACAGCCTATCTAAATATTCTGGACATTTACAAAGACATTTTAGTTTAACCCTCTACTGTTTTAATTTTTTTATCTGTCTAAATTCAAAGGTTTTGTAGACGACAATTTAAAGTCAATTTCAATTGGAAAATAATCATTCAAAATGGTAGAAAAATTGTGGAAATAGAAAAAAAAACTTATTACAAGCAATTTTCTCTTTTTCCACAATGTGTTCTCTAATATAAAAAAGACTGGTCAGTAAAAACCAGTGATTGTACAAGAAATAGCCAATAGATATCCGTTAAGCCTTAAAAGCAGCTGTAATGAGACTACTAAATAATCGAAATTTGATAGATTATCAAATGCAGCTCAAAAGTCTTGAAATAAGATACAATAAAAAAATACATGTATATATCAAAAACTCTCAAAATATAGTATTTAAAAATAAAAGTTGGTGAATGGGTAGTAAGTTAATGACAGAACCTGTACTTTCAAAGGAAATGTGAATGCATGAAAATCCTTTCAAGATAATCTTTAAAATTTCTAACTAAGAAACTCTAAAATAGAACAAAAAAAGACCTGTTGGTAGACTATTATGTAAAAATGCACCTGCAAATGAAAATGTTTGTGCAAATAAGTGAAATTAATTTTCAAGAATTGATATAAAAATAGACATGAGTAAAACAACAACAACAACAACAACAACAACAACAACAAAAAAAAAAGCACGTGAGTGAAATAAACATTCTATTACTGAATGAAATAGTACATGTAAGTGAAATATGCACGAAAAACTTGTATTATATGTCACTCAATCCAGACATACCATGTCGTTACACCGTAATGTATGTTTCCTCATTTCAGAATGCTAGGAATAATCTTGTAAGAATATAAGATATTTACAGACTAAAACAGCGGGAAAATGGCGGGATTCTGCTAAGTACTCTTGAAAAGAAAATAGACCCAGCACTAATAAGTAAACAAATAAAAAAAAAAGAAAAGAAAAAGATAATTACGCTGAAACGAACAATTTGTCGTAAGGCGTGCAAAATGTCGTAACTACAGCTTTATTCAAGCTGTGGTTACGATATTTTGCAAGCTCAAAAACAAATTATCCTCTTTGTAAAAATAGAAAACGGTACTCTTCTTTCAGAAAGTATTGAAAAAAGAGGAAACGTTTCGACTCTCCTATTTTTCTTGCTGTTGTTTGTTTTGTTTTGCTTGTTCTCTGGTGTTTTTAAAGTCTTTAAAAGGCATTCCTTGGCTCAGATTTTACGTGGCATATTACGTGGTATATCATCGGTGGGCGACCAAAACATCGTAACTACAGCTTGGTTAACCTTTTATTACGAGGTTTCGTCGCCCCACCGACGATATGGTAGAGCCCGTCTATGAAAATGTTACTTTGATTTGTTAGTCAGAATGGAAGCCGGTCATACTTGGTCGATATTTTTGCTCTTTCTATATTAACCCATTCTCACACGACGAAATTCCAAAGCTTGTCTTCTTTGGGGGCGTCAAAAAGCGACATTGGTTTACGCCTTTTTGCTCAAACATTCTCAAATATATTTACCATTACGTCGTACTATCTGTTCGGATTTATCTAGTGAAACTTTTTTCATTTCGATAGAACGTGCACAAAATGAAAAACTTTCAGAACTATAACTTTATTAATCTGTCATTTTGCAAAAAATTATCTGAAACTGAAAAATTCTTACATGCGACTGTTCTTAATACCCAGTCCGAGTTTTTAAGAAGTCAATGTAAACATGTTGAATTAGTCCAAGGTTTTGATATTTGAAGCATATTACTCCAATACCTAATGACAAATTTTCGACTGGTCAAAGTTGAAAGAAGTTGCAGATTTTTTACTTGGTAAAGTCTTAAAACTCTATTTGGGTAGGAAACATTGGGGATAATGAAGAAATTGCTTGTTACAAGCAATTTCTTCATTTTCCACAATGTTTTATCAAGCTTTTTTCTTGTGAGATAGCGAAAAATGCGTCATTGTGTGGGAATGGATCAAACAATAAAACCAACAAGAGAACCTTTATCCTATCAATATTGGCTTATTATTAAGATTATTCAGAAAAAGAGATAAATAAACTGAAAAAGTAAAAACATTTTCTCCCAACTCCGTTTTGTATGAGTAATGTTGTTGTACAAGAAGTTGTAACATAAGAACTCTAACCGACAATCTGTCGTGTTTTGTCACAGGCAACATAGTAAAACAACAAGAAAATATTTTTTTTTTTAGTTTAACTATTAAAACAGGGTTTCTAGCTTCAACATTAACACAAATAAAAGTTGAGTTCACAGGCCTTGGGCTGCAAATTTGCAGTCTATTCATATCAATTCATGCAAATATTGTCAGAATTTAAGTACAATAATGTAAAATGTGATTTTCATATGCTTACTGCGAAAAATGTCGTAAATTTGTTTTCTTGTATATTCTTGCTAATAACGTGGATCCTTTTCTTTTTTGATTATTTGGATTTTGTCCGCAAACTTATTTTTGCCAATCAGTATCAATGGCGAACTTCTGTTAAAGTTACTTTACATAAAGTTCTCAATAAAAAATTTGTATTCGGAAGACGGGAACATTTTTCACTCATACAAATATAAAAACTCATGTGGTCAGATATTCGTCGGCGCGCGAGCAAATTAAATGTCGTAACTACAGCTTTATTAAAGCTGTAGTTACGCCGTTTTGTTCGGGCACGGACGATATAATTTTCGATAGGTCTGGTTTGTAATTAACATTTAATTTAGAACAAAGTTACTTGATAATAATCTACCGATGCAAATTTCTTTTATTGTTTGAAGTTTCAGTAACATCAATTAAAAAGGAAGATATAAGTATGTACCTGATTTTTATGCAAATGAATCGATATGTCCAGCGTTGTACACCGTGCAGTGGTCAAGTGAGATCGATCCAAATAATGTCTAAAACATGCGTGTACCTGTCCGGTGGTAAAGTCCAAGTTGGTGTTCCCATCACAATTTATGCACTGACCACGTGGACAGTCCGTTATATATGGTCAAACTCGAGAGATAACAAGCTGTCCCCTCTGGTCAAACTCCACGCCCCTCATTGGTCAGTTAAAGGCGTCCCCTTGACTTGTACTTTTGACGCAACATAAGTACGATTAACTGGCGAGGGGGTTCCGAAATATCGTAACTACACATCATTTTAGATATAGGGTAGGGTGGCCCGGCGACCCTAAAAACATTGAACCAGTCCATCGGGATCAAAGTATCGGGACCCTAGTTTAACCCATGGTAAGACGATAAACTATTAGACTGGTCAAAATTCAAAGATATTCAAGAAAACGATTCTTAGTTGATGAAAACTAGAAAAATATTTTGACTATTTGTGTAGAAAACATTGTGGGTGATGAAGAAATTTCTCGTTTTAAGAAATAAAAAAAAAGCGGGGTTGTGTTGGAATGGGACAATAGCTCACTCTACACGTTAATTAAATAACCCATTGTCAGACGGAAAAAGATCTTAAGACTGGTCCAAATTGGACTAAGTTTCAGGCGACAATTTCAAGTTTGGATAAAAAAAACCATCGTGGATAATGAACAAATTGCTTGATACAAACAATTTCTTCATTTTTCACATTCTTTTTTCAAACTTTTTTTCTTAAGGGGAGTAATAAGGGAGGGGGATTCTTTGGGAATCGGTAATTTCATTAATAAACCATTATCGGGTACAGTTCGTAATTATGAAATTAAACAGATTGGTCATTTCTACTTAGACTCCAGCCGCCGCGATATGACTGAAATACTGTTAAAAGTGGCGTTAAACTCCATTCAATCAATCAATCATTTCTACTTAGATGAATGCTATTCCGTTTAATGTGTCAAAACAGCAATTGTTGCAAGAAACTGCGATGCAAAAAACAGTGAACATTGTTGTCAGTGATCTCTCATAGAATCCCTTAACAGTGACTGCCTTCAAAGAAAACAGTCTCCAATCGTGACATATAGAATAGAACAGAATTTAATTCGTATGACTTATGAATAGTTACATACTCGTACCAATGGCAGAAATACTTAAATTGCTTAAATAGAATAACAAAAGAAATGCAGAAAGTAACCAAACAAGGGGGAAAGAACCCGTGAAAACGAAAAAATATGAGAAAACGAAAGTCACTGTGATAAACAATAAAAGCTTGGGAAAAGATAAATATTATGAAAACCTGAAAGAAAGTAAGAAAATGCCAAAAGAATGTAACTGAGTAGAAGATTATAAAATTTTGTGCAATGTCCTATGATCAGACAGCACATATTAGCAGACCGATCTTTGCCTATATCTCCTGCCAAAAAAGGAATATTCCGGGTTCGACATGACAAGGGGTAAATATTGATGGTAATAATTAAGTTTCTCTGTAATTGTAAGGCTTTTGAAAATCATTTTTATGTTTTTTTCCCTGTTGGAGATGGTAATCAAATGCTGGTCATTCAGTAAATAGGTCGCTCAAACCCCGTTTCATTATAAAGTAACGTTGAATGTCGTTCGTTTTCTACAGCAGTTCGGGTTTTTGTGGTTCTAGTAACCTAATATTATGATAGGGACCAACACTGGTGGTTATATTATGGTGGTAAACCGAAGCTAAGGGTTAAACGTAAGTTTATATATGACCCGTCTAAATGATTTGACTTATTTGTCTGTCCGTAACATATTAGACCCCGGCGGGCAGGGCAACCCCAGAACCAGGGAGAGACAACATAAGGGGTTTAATGGTTAGAACGTTCATTTATGCATTTAGCACCTGTCTAGCAAAAGTGGTCATATAAAAATCTACCAAGATCAACTTGATAACGGTGGTTAAGCCAAACGATATCAAGTTCATATTTTTTGTATATCGACGTTGGGCAACCGAAATATCGTAAATACAGCTTGAATAAAAAAACTGGAGATATACTTAAAATACTTTGTGATAAAAACTATATCATCCTATGTACTAACTATCAATGCTTTTCGTTTGTTTAATTTGATGGCTTTAACGCCGTCGACTTCAATATAAGAATAACCAAGTCTGTCCATGCTTTCATGGCTGGTTATATTAACCCTTTCCTATACGAATCCGGGATTTTACGTCGCTTTGACTTAATACTTGTGTAAAAATTGTGGGAAAGGGATAATTGCTCCTCTTTCTCGTTTTAAAAGACATATTTCAAATTCTTAAATTTTGAACCAGTTTCGTTCTTTCAAAAAAGTAAAATAAATATTTACGTCATTTAAGAGATGAAGAGAATATTTTTTGTTTTCATGGAGGTATGAACCGAAAAACCTAATCACACTGTATGAATACGCGAAGCGGATTCATACATTGTGTGATTAGTTTTTTCGGTTCATACCTCCATGAAAACAAAAAATATTATCTTCATTTCTTATAATTTAATAGCATCAAGCGAAAAAATCAAAACTTTAGAAATTTTGATATCTTTTTGTATAGAACTATTTTGTGCGGAAGCATACAAAATGGCTGCGTGCTCAAAATTTTGTTCATGGAGGTATGAATTAAATTTTTCGACCAATCAGAAGGCTAGTTTTTGATAGACGAAACTAACAATTAAATTATTAACATGTAAAGACATAGCGTATTTGATAAAGCGTCGGACTCTCAATAATTAGGTCCAGAGTCCGATTCCAAGATGATACATTGTTCAAAATTTCTATTTTCATTGTATAAGGTTTGGGTTTTATCGCAAACAATAAATTACTTTCGATCATCGCTGCATTGTTTCGAGTAGAAAATGTTGCTGAGTTCAGTATGTGGCAACAGATGTCAACATTCAACTTATTTTCCGCGACAAATCAAACGAAAAAGAATCGGTCGGAAAAAGCAAGAAGTGTCTACCCCGATCTGGCTACGTGCACCGGACAATCTTAACACTTATTTTTAAAAAGTTGATTTAATGAAATAAATATAGAAATAAATACATAGAAATAGGATAGTTTAACCCTTTTCTGTTTTTAAATTATAAAATTATAGACTTGTCCAAATTCAAAGGTTCTGCAGACAAAAAATTAGAGTAGATATGATTTGAAAAAATAACTATTCAGCAGGGCAGAATATATTGTAGACAACGAAGAAATTACTTGTTACAAGCAATTTCTGCTTTTTCTACAATATTTTCTCAATCAGAAATTCACAGGGACACAAAACCAGGGATTGAACAGGAAAGGGTTAGAAAAGACGGTAAGTATTATTTATGATATATAAAAGAGAGGTCATGTGAAACAAAACTTATCGTGGACTTGCATTTTTCTTCCCATATTGATCAACATGAGGCATTTTTTTTGGGGGTGGGGGTGGGGGGCGACTTTATCGTCGTACCTACAAGTTATTTAAACTGTTTAGCAAGCCAATTTATTCACATTTTGTTACAAGTTACAAGTTAATGGCGGCAATGGCCATATGGCAGCTGGTAAAGCGTCGGACTCTCAACCATGAGGTCCAGGGTTCGATCCCCTGTCGCTGAAAATATCATTTCCGACATTTGTCTCTCACAAATGGATTGATAATTTTTAACCTATTTGGCATGAACAGCTTGGGGCTCGGAAAGCGTGTCGGAGAAATACAAGTAATCCACGGTTAGGTGCTCTGTTATGACTCTAATACTGTTAAAAGTGGCGTTAAACTCCAATAAAACATACAAAAACATGTTACTGGCCACAAATATGTTTGTATTTCCGTTTATTTGTCGTCGCTACCGTAGCACATGCCCATATGAGCGACGCCCCAAGAAGACGGTTAGTTGTTATGGGGGATAGTGCAAGGATACAGGACGAAACTGCTGAGAGCCCCGCCTAGTTCTTTAACATGCTCGGTGGATAGCACCGTCACACGGGGCCTCGGTTTAACCTTTTCCGTACAATCACTTGTTTTCACGACCCATAGGTTTTGTTACAAGCAATTTCTTCTTTCCCTACAATGTTTTCCAATTTAAATGCATTTTGAAATTTCGTCTGCAGCGTCTTTCAAATTGGAGCAGCCTAAAATTTTGTTGTATGGGAAAGGGTTAACGTCTCATCCGAAAGACAATTAGTTTGTTAGTTGATATTTCAGCCCAGGGCTCGAACCCGCGATCTTGAAGTCTGAAGTCAAGTGCTCTACCAACTGAGCTAATAGGGCCGACTTGCCACAAACACTGCAAAATAAAGCCGTTTTATATCGAAATGGAACTATCTGTTTGAGTCAGTGGGCGTGGCAAATGGAGTCAATTGGCGGAAGTCAATCATCCGTCAATTACTTATAACTGATGATTTTATTTATTTGATCTTACAAAAATATCTTTCGTTGATATTTTCCAAACAGTCCCAACTATATACAACCCTGGGATATATAGATAATAAATCATTGTAAGAAATTAGAAGTTTCTATCTACATGTACAAATATGTCTGTCCGCATTATTTTTGTTCTCCTATGAATCTTAAATGTAGACTACTTGAATATTCTTGTTTACAACCTCATATAATTCTGTTTACAAAGAGTAATCTTGATATTTGCAACTCCAGTTTGTCATCATTAATCGAGAGCTTAGAGCAAAATCATAGTATGTGTCTATACAATGTATAGACCCATACTATGTGTTTGCTCTAACCCCTCGATATGTGTTGCTAGAAGTTGTGTTGTGTTACTAGAAGTTGCAATTAAAGGAGATTCTTATAAACCTGATATTAATTGATATAATCAGTTGAAATTGATCAGTGAATTGCTATTATCAGGATTGCAATTAACAGGGTACCTCTGCATCACGTTTGGTTGTCTAAAAGGAACGCAAGTTTTGTCCCTAACAACAGGTAAAATTCGGTCGTTTAGGATTGCTTCCTGTTGTCATTCTCTTCCAATGATGATCCTAATACCTAAAATAACCCCTTGACGAATTCCTGGACTGGTCCAAATTGTAAGGAGTTGTAGAAGACAGTTTCAAATAAAGGACATTTCTAAAAATCACTGTCTTTCTGCGAAGAAAACATTTTGGAAAACGAAAACAATTCTTGATACAAGAAATTTCTTCGTTTTCCTCAATGTTTTCAAAATTCAGGAATTGTGTTTGAATGGGTTAAGTTCCCCTCGAAAGGACTGGTCAGAAAAAGACTAAATAGCGCACCAGTTCAAACATTTATCCATGACTACGCAATCCCTAGTTATAAACGACACAGTGAAGTTTTACTCGTGAAATTATTGCGAGAAGGAAAGAAAAGGCATGTCAGTTCTAGTGTTCGCACAACGTTTTCCTCCTTATTTAATGCATTGTATTTTATTTTACTTTGTTCTATTTTTTTATTATTATTTTACTTTTTCAATCTGTATGCAAGTTGAATGTTATCTACCTGTGCTTCCATTTTGGAACAGTTTAAAAATTTTGTCATCTAAACATATTTTTTCAGGTCGATTAACCCATTCCCACTGAATCACTCCTTTTACGCCCCTCAATGAAAAGCCTTTGGAAAACATTGTGGAAAATGAAGAAATTGCTTGGATCAAGCAATTTCTTCTTTATCCACAATTTTTTCTATCCAAAAAGACGAAAAAAATTAAAATTCAACCAACTTGAAATTGTCGTCTGCAGCTCCTTTCAATTTCGACCGGTCTAAAATTCCACTGTGTTGGAATGTGAGTGTATCATTTCAATCGATTGACGTACCACTGGCCACGCCCACTATCCTCCGACAGGGAGTTCGACTGGGATATTTAACGGTGTTAATTTTCATTATTATTGGTCTGTAACAGGTAAATAGAAAGCTTAATAGTTAGTTGCCGATCTAAACGTCGTAATTACAGCTTGAATAAGCTGTAGTAATGGCGTTTAATACGCCAGACAAAATGCTTAGCCGAAATGTCGATGTTCAAAATTCTCTTTCGGCTTAAATGAATGATTTGATTGGTCATTCGGTTCCGGGATATCGACGCGTCATTTAGATTGAGGCTTATTAGTTTAACCCATTCCCACTCAATCCCTCCTTTTTACGCCCCTCAACAAAAAAGCTTTGGAAAACATTGTGGAAAATGAAGAAAATGCTTGGATCAAGCAATTTCTTCATTATCCACAATGTTTTATATCCAAATGGACGAAAAAAATTAAAATTCCATCAACTTGAAGTTGCCGTCTGCAGCTCGTTTCAATTTGGACCGGTCTAATATTCCACTGTGTTGGAATGGGTTAAATAGTGAGATGTAAGAGATACAGACGTAAAATTAATGAAACAAGAAATGAAAGCACGAAAACATATCATACCATAAAAATATTGTTAGAAACTAGGAAATAAACATGACACAAACATTTTCTCATTTTCAGACAAAGTTTTCCTTAACATAGATATAAGAAATGGTCTTAATAGGGGAAACGTATAATCTGCCAAACTAGTTTATACCTTCCTTTAACCCATTCCCTAACAAAGACCCTTTTTGACAAGTCTAAGAAAAAAAAGCTATGGAAAACAATGAGGAAAATTTTAAAAAAATGGCTTGTTACAAGCAATAAATGGTTTCTACCTAAAAGTTTGAAATTGAAACAAACGGGGGGGGGGGTCATCAATTAAAATTTGTCATCTGCGACATCTTTGAATTTTGGACCAGTCTAAAATGTTGTCGAGTAGTATTGGGTTAAAAAAGTTATAATTTGATGTTAATTTTGAGTTGACCAGTTGATTGACGAGGAAGTGAACGTAAACGTATATATTTCCGTGTGTCAAACGTTTAATGATGTGAAAATGGAGTAACGTGACCTAATTCTCAACGTCCACTGGATTTTGTAGCTGCAGACGTTAAATAAGATGAGACACGTGTTAGAAAGGGAAAAGATATAGAGAAAAGAGAAATTAAAAACGCTTTGACGCTCAAGTTTATATTTCAAAAAGGTTCTCTGTAGCAGAGTTCGGTTAACCCATTCCCACGCAATGTCGAATTTTCAACGCCTCTCAAGAAAAAACGTCTTGAAAAAACATTGTGTAAAATAAAAAAATTGCTTGCAACAGCAATTTCTACAGTTTCCAAATTTTTTTCTACCCAGAAAGTTGAAAATCTTAAATTTCATAAGCTTTGAATTGATGTCTGCAACAACGCTGGATTGAGTGTGTTTTAACCCTTTCCCGTTTTTGGAAATTTTAGACTAGTCCAAATTGAAAGAGGTTGCAGACGACGATGAAAACTGGATGCCATTTGAGTGAAATCATCCAATGTGGTAGAAAATATTGTGAAAAAGAAGAAATTGCTTGTTACAAGCAATTTCTTCTTTTTCCACAATGTTTTCTCAAGTATAAAATCACAGGAACGTAAAATCTCGTATTTGAACGGGAAAGGGTTAAAGAAATTTACAAACAGGACATTACTTTTTTGTATCGTTGAACTTTTTTGGTTTTGTTGTTAATAATATGTTAACAGTTTATACAAACCTTTCGACTAAAGGAAGAAATTCTATCAAAAATACTTTTTTCCATTTTGATTTATCTCCTGGCCTAGAATACTGTTTTACGACAATAAAGAAACAACAAAGACAGAATCATAATTATCGTCGTTTTGAATAGGATTCAGAGGAATAAGCGAGAGCAGAAGTTTTAGATGATTTTAACTAATTAATACATTGAATGGGGTTTAACGCCACTTTTAATAGCATTTCAGTCATATCGCGGCGGCTGGAACACCTAACTATGGATTCCTGGTATTTCCCACACCAGTAATACCACTACATCCTCTCAGAGCCCCAAGCTGCTCATCCCACATAGTTGTATAATTATCCACCCATTGGTGGGAGACAAAAGTCGGAGGGCATATTTTCTGCGACTCGGGATCAAACCCTGGACCTCGTGATTGGAAGTTAGACATTCTACCACTCCGCTATGGTCGCTGCGTTAAACGATTTTAAAAAAAGTTCTTACACAATCAACATTCGAACATTAGAATAAGACATTAAGGCTTTTTATTCTATGTATGGTTGACCAATTCTAACTCAATGTCATTTTTACGACATAAAGAAAACCTTTGGAGAAACGAATAAATTGATCATTTATATTCTTCAATGATTTCTTATCTGAAAGACAAAGTTTATTGTTTTTGTTTTTAAAAACTTAAAATTGCCGTCTGCAACCTCTTTGAATTTAAACAAGTCTAAAAATCATCAACTGGTAATGTGTTTAATACTATTACTTATGCCTTCATATCCTATCATTCCGAATTGTCTTATAAAAAGAGAATATTCTAGTAACAAGCAAGTGGCAAAAAAAACAACAACAACAACAACAGAAAAAATCCAATCATTCCGAATTTTCTTATATAAAGAGAATATTCTAGTAACAAACAAGTGGCAAAAAACAACAACAGCAACAGACCCCCCCCCCAAAAAAAAAACAAAATAAAAAAAAAACATCAACCCCCCCCACCCCCCTAAAATCATTTAACCATTTTCCGACCCAATTCAGATTGGAACAAATGTGATTGTGATTTCATTTAAATGCATAATGAATACATCTCGAGGATACATAATTTAGGTTGTATAAGACAATTTGTCAGATACACCGCGAACATGTTAAATTGTAAAATGAAAGTGACTCAAACATGTCCTACAACGCAAATTATTTTGACCCGTCAGGCAAAAAGGGGACAAGTACATTATATATCGAATCTGATCTGCCTGCCAGCTTTGAAGCCTGACCAGGATCGAAACCCTCTATATTTTGCAAGATTTTAGAGTGTAGATTGGTCATTCTATCCAAATATAAACACCCATGTTGACCTGGAATTGTCTTATTTTTCAATTTTTGATTTGAATTATCTAACATGGTCCCATATCCCGTGACGGATTACGTTTATATGAATAATTCAAAGGAACAGATAAAAAACAACTTCATACAATCGTACATCTGAATCAATTGTGCACCCGGTTGAATACAGTCATTATTCTTTAAGAATTCACTCATTCTCAAACCGTCACACACACACACACACACACACACACACACACACACTCGCGCGCGCCAAAACAAACTACACATATAAAAATTAAATGTGGATGTCTATTTGAATGGGTCATTTTTTTGACATAAAGAGAAAAATTACGCGTAATTCAGATCTTGTTTTCTGATAATACAGAAGAATTGAAGCCATGAGACGAAACCAAGTTCTGCCTTTGTAGCATTTCTTGACTCTTATCCAAAGAGCAACTTATTTTAAAATTTTACTATTATTGCTTTTGGAAAATTCGTTTGAACGAAGTCATCTTCAATGACATTTTAAGTGCTTATGCTTATTATGAGCCTTTAAAGCACTAAAGAGACGCGAAGGGTCAGAGCTAAAAAAAGTTTAAAGCAGTTTGTCGTTTGGCGCGCAAAATGTCGTCACTACAGCTTTAATAAAGCTGTAGTGACGACATTTTGAGGCAGAGAGCCGTAAAACTAATTTTATTAGATAAACTCCACAAGATCTACGTTACAACGATGTCTTGTTACAGTGAAAAATGTTTCTCCGCTACAATATGTTACAGGGGAAGGATTTATATCCTACAACAATCAGTAACATTTCTGTATAATTTAATTTTTAGTTTCGTCTATCAAAAACGAGCGTTCTGATTGGTCGAAAAATTTAATTCATACCTCCATGAACAAAATATTGAGTACGCAGCCATTTTGAATGCTTCCGCACAAAATAGTTCACTACAAAAAGGTATCAAAATTTGTTAAGTTGTTGCATTTTTCGCTCGATGCTATTAAATTATAAGAAATGAAGATAATATTTTTGTTTTCATGGAGATATGAACCGAAAAACCTAATCACACAATGTATGAATCCGCCTCGCGTATTCATACAGTGTGATTAGGTTTTTCGGTTCATACCTCCATGAAAACAAAAACTATTCTCTTCATCTCTTAAATGAATAATTTCAATAGGAAAGAAGAATGTTTTTGAGCATAAGTAATTTTCAATATAGAATAGTTCTCGGAAAATGGATATAGTAAGCAGGAATATATACCAGGACATTGCTTCATCTAACTTACGTATTCGTCTTATTAACGCTTTATTTCAAATTCAAATCAAATTTTGATTTTATTTTCATTATAATGTTCATCATAATTTATGTGTGCATGGGTACTTGGTCATACAGGTTTTCTTGCAAAGATTAGATCGTTTCGTCGTTGGGCGTGCAAAATATCGAAACTGCAGCTTAAGTTAAGCTTTAGTTACCATATTTTTCACGCCTAACGACGCTCTGATAACTTTAATGTCTTGGACACGTCTCGCAAAATGATTTACACAAAGGAAAGTTGTCTGATAGAAATATGACTCCCCCCCCCCCCAACACACACACACAAACTGAGTGTAGTCTGGCAAATTTATAACCATGAAGTCAATCTTTCTCAACCGACCACCTCTAGGAAGAGACCACCAATATTAAACGATCATATTTGTTTAAGAGATGAAGAGAATATTTTTTGTTTTCATGGAGGTATGAACCGAAAAAAAAAACAAGTATACTTATGTAATTGTTTTTTTCGGTTCATACCTCCATGAAAACAAAAAATATTCTCTTCATTCTTATAATTTAATAGCATCGAGCGAAAAATGCAACAACTTTACAATTATTTGATACCTTTTTGTATGAAACTATTTTGTGCGGAAGCATATAAAATGGCTGCGTGCTCAAAATTCTGTTCATGGAGGTATGAATTAAATGTTACGACCAATCAGATCGCTTGTTTTCGATAGACGAAACTAACAATTGAATCATTTTTTTCTAAAACCAAAATCTCTTGAGAATTGGACGTACTTAAAAACATCACATTAGAGCTTATCTTGTCGGAACTGATTAGACAACAAGGGATTGGCCATTGTCATGCTGAATAAATAACTTTCTGAGAACTGCCATAAAACCAAAGGGAAGATAGTACCGGACGACTTGATTGTGAGTCAATGTTTCTTTTGAAAAATAAATTCCATGAACAACTCTGGCTTAGAGGGGACAAACCGGTGGCATAGACAAAGATAAGACAGCACATATTTGCAGGTTTATCTCTGTCTATACCTTCTGTCAAAACAGGAATATTCCGGGTTCAGCATGACAAGGATTAAGAAATAATTCTGCATTTGTATAAATGCACGGAATCGATTTTTCATATATGTCTTTAAACGTGTTTAAAGCGACCATTCTCTAAAGCGACCGCTGTTTGACCGTCCCTCGAGTGGTAGCTTAATACAAGTTTTACTGTACATATAGTCTGACAAGAACAATCTGCGCCATCTACACATGCAATGACCAATCTTTGATGTTTTACCAATGGAGACGACAGACAAAAATATTATTAGTCTTGTTTTATGCAACCTTCGATTGTTATAAATTATTGTTGTTTTTCCGTCGAAGTCTAATGAAAGCCATCTCATTCGAAAAATGTGGTAAATTAGGTCAAAAGTTTTTTTGTTTTTCTTTTTCAAAAAATTTAAAAACTGATTCCAAGAATATTTGCACAACATGTATTAATCCATTCCCACTCAACCACGATTTAAGACGCCCATAAGACAAAAAGCTTTGGAAAACATAGTGGAAAATGCAAAAAATTGCTTGTTACAAGCAATTTCTTCATTATCCACAATGTTTTCTATCCAAAAAGACAAAATAAAAACTAAAATTCCATCAACTTGAAAATGTCGTCTGCAGCTTATTTCAGTTATGAACAGTCTACAATTTTGTCGTCTGGTAATGGGTTAACATTGTCATAGATCTTCCGACATTTCTTCCGTTGGCTTCCAAATCATGGCTAACCACTATGTTTTCAGCTAGCAAAGCGTCAGCTTTGATAGCTTAAGTTAACAGACAAATTTTGAGGTTGTCTCAAAGTTCAACGAGTGCAAACCGCCACTGGAGGCTTAACCACTAAATCCGTTAAATGCCTACGCCATAAAAATAGTTCTTATGTATTTCAGGAATATTTCAAACTCTATTCAATTTGTAGAGAACTCTTTCAAAAACATGCTGTTTTACCCATTCCAACTCAAATCCGTTTTTTAAGCATCTGAAGAAAAAAGCTTTGGAAAACATTGTGGACAATGAAGAAATTGCTTGTGACAAGCAATTTCTTTATTGTCCACAATGTTTTCCACCCAACAAGGGAAATATTATCTGTCATGATAAACTTTAGCAAGAAAGATTACTTAACAAAACTATGCTTTGCTAGCTTGCAGTACTTTCAGTACTTTGATTTTAATTAAACGGATGCCAATTCCGGGCCACTTTCTGGTGTCTTTGACTAGTCTGTATAGAATAAGGTTCCATGTCCGTTTTGTTTATCAACATTCATCATAAACATAGAAGCATTAATGATAAATAAATATGCCATACCTGGTCACATAGTCATGTAGACCTTGTTCCTATTACACAATGTGACAGGCAGTTTTGTCCGGGCTTTTGAATGGAGTTTCGTACACAGCTTGTCAACAGTGAAACTTTTATTTCATTTCACATGACAGTTTATTAATTAACGCAGCCTGTAACCTGAGGGGGCAAAACAAAGGATTTATTGCATGAGAAAATCGGGCAAAATGCATTTGACATGAATTAAAGACGTTGTAACTGCGTTAAAAAAATTGTTGTCATGTGCGAAAAGTAAACTAACTCCAAATTTAGAAATGCCATTGATAACCAATGCAGTGGGCTTATCGTCGATATTATTCTTGGTCTTTTTATCTCCCACCAATGGGAGGATAATCGTAAACCTAAGAGAATGAGCAGCTGAAGGCTCGGAAAGGATGTAGTGGTAGTACTGGTGAAAGAAATCCATTGTTTGGTGCTCGAGCCGTAGCGATATGACTAAAATACTGTTAAAAGTGGCGTTAAACCAAATTGAAACAAGCAAAACTAAAATATAAATTCAAGTACGTTTTACTTTTCTTCATTTTTGTCATTCCGATTTGCTAAGTTGGTAGAGCACTTGTATTCAAATCTCTAGATCACTATTTCGAGCATTTGGCTGACCAAACAAACTAAGCGACTTTAAACCGAGGCCACATGTGACGAGCACGTTAAAGAACCAGGCAGGTCTCTTTGCAGTTTCTCCCTGTATCCTTGCACTTATCACCTGTAACAACTGACCATCTTCTGGGGGCGTCGTTCATATGGGCATGTGCTACGGTAGCAACGCTAGATACACGTAAATACACACATCTTCGTGTATTCTTCTATTAATCCTTTACCACACAATGACACCTTTGGCGCCCCCATTAGAAAAAAAAGTACTATCATTATCCACAATGTTTTCAACCCAAAGAGACACAAAATATATTAAAAATTCATATACTAGAAATTGCCATATGAAGTTTTATTTTAATTTGGACCAGTCTAAACTGTTGTCGGCAGGTAATGGGTTAAAGGATGGCAAGACGTGATGATCATGGAAAATGAACTATGGCTAGTAATCATAGATGCTATCGCCTCCGAGGTTCTTTAGAAATGGGAGATTCTTGAATTAAAGACAGCAATTGTTTTGAAGTACTCACGCTGTAATCAAGGCAAAGATTTCAGTTGGCTTCCAATAATTTTATTATTGCTCTTCCCAATATCCCAGATAGACTCTCATTTCAGAATGTACTCCAGTGGTGAGTTAACCGACTATCAGATTGCATAATTTTAGACTGGTCCAAATTGACAAAAAGTTGCCTACGACAATTTTAAATTGATGAAACTTCGTTATGTTTTTTATTTATTATCACTTTTTTTTTATTTCTATTATCTTTTATTTGGGTTGGGGGTTTGAGAACATTGTGGATAATGAGGAAATCGCACCACGTAATCCTGCTGTAACATTCAGAGGCCCCTTGATAGAGAAAGAAAAAACAACATAAGTTCAAAGCTTCACCCATTTCCAGACGATTAAGTTTTAGACTGATCCAAATTCAAAGAAGTTGCAGACGACGATTTCAAGTTGGTAGAATTTAGAAAAACCGTCACATGTTGAGGTTGAAAACATCTAGGACTTTGAAGAAATTGCCGGTAACAAAAATTAAGCAATTTCTTCATTTTCCACAATGTTTTCTAAAGCTTTTTGATTGAAGGGTGTCAAAATGTAGGATTGTGTAGGAATGGGCCGAGCTCTAGATATCCGCTAATTTTAGCAACTCTTCAAAAATAATTTCTTACTTTTTCCTTTTGTCAATTGACTGACCGCTGCTGTCGTTTAGTATCAAATTATTTCATTACACCGGAAGTGATCTTTGAACTCCAACATTTTTGCTTAGCATTTCTGTTGTTTTTGGCAACTTAGACGTCGTAATTACAGCTTACTCATCCGTATTTACTACGCATACGTCACCAATCAACCGGGTAACTGACCATGTTTTACAAAGTAGATATCTTAGTCGAACTTTCTGTCTGAAGAAAGGCAAATAACTCAAACTTTCAACAAACTAGAGTTACTGTTCTTGCGAACTGCATTTTGCTTCGATGAGATGTACCGGGGATATGAAGTTTCAAATTGATATATATCATACCATGTATTCAGGGCTAATTCAAGCAAAACAACAACAACAACAAACACACACAACCCCCCCCCCAAAAAAAAAACAAAACAACATCACACAAACAAAAAACACACACACAAAAACAAACAAAAACAAACAAATAAACAAACAATCCAAACACCCTCAAATACACAACAACAACGAGACATTTATTACTTCTCCCAAATGCGATCTATCCATCCTTTAAGTTGAAAGTTGATAGTTACTGTGCTTTCAGAGATATAATCGGAACAGAATGTCATTCGGGAAAAAAACAACAGAGAGACACGACTTAAGAATTATGTGAGCGAGGATTATGGTTCTTGTTCACCGTCTTTCTCTTCATTCAGAATTATTCGCTCATGAGATTTTAAGTTGGTAGCCACTATTCTTTTAAAGATATACTCCGAACAAACTACGGGGTTTACGGACGGAAGGACGGTTGGGGGGGGGGGGCAGGCGCCCGCTATTACCATATCCGGAGTCTATAGGTGAAAAAATGTCGTAAAGACAGCTTCATTCGAGCTTTATTTACGATATTTTGGTCATCCTGTTCGCCGAAATTCTTGCTCTTTTTGCATATCGTCGCTGTATTGTTGATCACAGCTGTATTTGCGAGGTTTTAGAATTACACCGACAATATGATTTTTTTTGCCTTAGTAACCACTTCAGTGCCTTTGCAGCATGTAAATGCTCACCAACCCACAATGCGGACACTCCAGACATCAACAAGAACATCGAATCTCGTATAGTCGAACATTAAAATACAACATGGTTACTTTTTGAGACGCCACTTGTTGCCAAGACCTGAGTCATATTGAAGAAACAACGACGATAACTGGTAAAAACAAAAGCAGTCCTCCACCCACTAATACAAATGATCTTCCTTAATGCTCCAAGCGGGGTCATTTATTAACAGACGGCTAGCCTTGGATGTAGCTGCCCTCTGGTAAGGATGTCATTTGTGGTTTGTCAAGAACCATTTGTATAGTTATATGATATCAAATACTTAGCGTGCTATGTTAAAACAGTAGCTTTGTCAAGACTCGTGTTTGATTCGTTCATCAGGGCTTTGATCTTCAAATATTTGAAAATCTTTTTTTATTACGTTTTGTTTCACAAATATCTGAAAATATTCTGCTTTGACTCTAGGGAATTTCTCCCAAGGGGATCATTTGAGCCCCTTGAGAGAAATCTCAAAGGGTCATTACAGGGCATTTTGATTCCTTTATTCTTCAATGATACATCTTGTCTTTTTTGATGAACTATTATCTTAATATCTTTATAAAAGTGAATCAACATAAACAATAAAAGGTCTTTTAGCACCTAAACTTTCAGATTTCAAACGTACTCTTCGCTCTTTTGGTCGTCTTGACCCCCTTGAATATAAGGGGTTGACCTCCCAGAGTTTAATGGCCGAGGGGCCAATGGCTCCTCTTCTTCAAGGCTGGAACAAGTCCTGTATGTGATGCATAGACGATGCAAATGCGCTCTTAGATGCGGGGGTATAGAGTTTGATAAACAGGCGGAACTATCGAGCTTGACCCTTTCCTCTTTTGCAAAATTTTGGACCTGTCCGAATTCAATGGTCTTGCAGACGAATATATAAAGTGGATTCAATTTGAAAAACAACAACAACAACAACAACAAAAAACAACAACAACACACATACAAAAAAAAAAAAAAAAAAAAAAAAAAAACCAAGAGGGCCGTTAGCCCTAGGGCGCTCACCTAAGATAAAGGCACTTTTTCTTTCAACAATCTAATTTCATGTTAAGGTTAGGATTATGATACAAGTGGGCCATACTCACATATATAGACTATGTACCTGGGGATCCAAAAGTCTTACAAATTCCAAGGCTTTAGGGCAAATTTGAAAGAAGGAATTAACTTTTTCCTCCCTCTGGATCCATGGGAAATGATTTCAGAAATAAGAAAGAAGTCTGTGAACTGACGCTTCATGCCTATAACCCCCTCCAAGGGCTCCCCCTGGGGACCCGAGGATCATGATTTTAGATATTTTGAAAAAGGTCAATATACCGATGATTCATGCAAAATATCAAGGCTCTACGCCTTCTGGGTCAGGAGAAGAAGATTTTTAAAGATTATATTAAAATGTTACTTTTGTTGCCATGGCAACCAGAGTTTTTAACGGATTTCAATTCTTTTAGCTATTTGTTAAGGGGACCACCTAAGGAACATTTCTGTCAAATTTGGTTCAAATTGGCCAAGTAGTTAGGGAGGAGACGTCGTTTAAAGGAATTGTTGACGAACGACGGTCGACGCACGACGAACGACGGACGGACGCCGGACGAAAGGTGATCACAATTGCTCACTTTAGCACTTCGTGCTCAGGTGAGCTGAAAAAAACCCACCAACAACAACAAAAAAACTCCCCACATTCATTAAGGTAGAAAATATTGTGGTAAAGAAGAAATTGTTTCTTACATGCAATTTCTTCTTTTTCTAAAATTATAAATTTAAATGGACTTAAAAACAAGGGATTGGACAGGAAAGGGTTAAACTGTTTATGTAACAGCTAAGTACACCCAGATCAACTAGAACAACCTGGAGTTGGCCTGTTCTATTTAGCAAGTGAGGGATCGATGGTCTACTTAAGTCGTCATCATTTGTTTGTTTGTTTGAATTGGGTTTAACGCCGCCTTTAATATTATTTCATATAGCGAGACTGAAGCACCTGACAATCGATTCCCGGTATTTCTCACTATAGTGTTACCAATGCACCCGTTCCGGGCCTCTAGATGCTCGTTCCACTTAGGTTTACGATTATCCACCAACTGTTGGTAGAAAAAGTTGGTAGAGAACTTTGAACTCTGAAATTGGTTGCATTATTGTGCAAATTTTTGTTGGGTTAGCGACTTCGACGTCGTAGCTACAGCTTATTTAAGATGCATTTACGACGTTTAGGTCGCAAACAAACCATTTTACTGTTACGTGTTATAAAATATTGCATAACGCCGTGAAATTTCTAAGTGGAACATTCTGTCGGACTCAGTGGGATTAGCTAGCGGAGTAAGATGGCGTGGCTAGTGGAGTTAGAGGGCGTGGCCAGTGTATTTAGAGGGCATTGTCAGCGATCCTTCAATTTTCCCCTTGACCAAGAAGTTCTAGGGATCAAGACGACAAAAAGAGAGAGTTATTTTTTGGGGGTTTTTTTTAGTGACGACAAACTATATGATTTTCAATATAGTACATAAGGTGCATCACTGGAAATGTAAGGGAGCAGCGTACTCTCATTTTTTACCACCTTGAGATTTGTTTGTTTGTTTGAATGGGATTTTACGCCGCTTTCAACAATCTTTCATTTATATCGCGGCGGCTGGAGCACCTAACAATGGAATCCTGGTATTTCTCACACCAGTACTACCATTACATCCTTTCCTAGCCTCCAGCTGCTATCCCACATAGGTCTACGATTATCGACCCATTGGTGAGAGACAAATAGTCGAAAAGGATGAGGGCCGCCGTCGAGGATCGAGCCCGGGACCTCTAGATTGACAGTCCGACGCGCTACCAGTACCACCTTGAGAGAAATTCTCTAAGTGAGATTAGAGTATTTTCAGATATTTGAGGGTCAAAACCCTACCCTCAAAACTCTGGTTAACGAGTGAAATATGAGCCATGGTTAGTGGCAGTAATTCCTATCTTAATCATTGTTGTTCGGAGAAGTTAAAATGTCGGTTGACGCTCTACAAAAATAGTACCCAAAGGCGAATTAAAAGCGTGAGGAGTATTTTTTTACAAGCGCACATCTAACATTTAATCGATAGCCTAAATATGTCGGTGTGAATTCTTGTAAAAAAGAGAGGAATATTCGTAGCAATTGAATCAATATTTTAAAAACAAATTTGAAAAATGTGTCGTTTCTTGTAAATCTAACTCTTGGATGCATACCGGTTTTCAACAAAATGAATACGCCGACTGAACATAAATGTTCATTTGATGAATCGCGTATGTCAGTCAAACAAAAAATAGTCCAATCAAATCGCTCGTATAGACCGAAAATGAACTTTGAACTCCAAAAATTGGCTGCCATTTATGGGGAGCATTTTTAATGGTTAGACGTGCTTTCGGTGTATAACTTCTGTGCAGTTTTAGAACAACTCTCGCGCTTTCGACACACTCCGGTGGTTTGGATAATTTCATCGATTTACTCCATGCGGACATAAATTATATTTTACCAGTTCTAGACTTAACTCATTCCTACAAATTCCTCCATTTTACGCCCCTCAAGAAAAAGCCACTGGAAAACATTGTGAAAAATAAAGAAACTATCAAGTTTTCTGTTAATGAAATTTGATATTTAAGGGAGTTAATTGCTTAAAGAGGAATGCATAAAGAAAAAAATAACAAATTGAACTTCAAGGGACATAATTGTATTAACTAGAATATTTAACCCATTCTCCTTTATAACGACAATCCTCAAGGCCCCATTTCCAGCGTTTCATGACGGATCAACCCAATTTCCAAAAGAAAGTTTCCATATGACCCTACTATCATCCTTTGAAATTTCCATCAGAATCTGATGATAATTGTGGACTTTATCACATAAACAGGATTGTTTTTAATGAAAAGCCCCTTTACCTGTATTTTCTGATGGATTCACTTCATTTCAAAAGGGAACTTTCCTTACAACCCTACAATCGCCCTGTGAAATTTTAAAGACAATCTGATAACTTCATCACATACACAACAATGTTTTGAATGATAATCTGTAAGGCCCCTTTTCCTGTGTTTCCAATGCCACAATTATTCCATGCATCTTTGAAGGTAATCTGATAAAAACTGTTGACTTTATTGTGTCAATAAAGATATTTCAATCAAGTTCTCAATCAAGGTCCCTTTTCCCGTGATAATATACTGTTGATTGAATCATTCTGTGAAAGTTCAAAGTGAATCTGATGAAATATGGGGAGTTTATATGTTTACTAGAATATTTGAAAAAATAAAAAACAGCCCCTTTTTTCATGATACTTGATGGATTGTACCCAGTCTCGAAAAGAACCATTTATGTGATTGTACAATAATCCTTTGAAATTTTGAAGTGAATCCGTTGAAATCAAGGGACATCATTGTATTAACTGGACTATTTAACCCATTCCAACACAGTGACTCTTTAAAACGCCCTTAATATTAAATCTTTGGAAAACATTGTGGAAAAGGAAGAAATTGCTTGTTACAAGCAATTACTTCATTATCCACAATATTTTCTACTGCAATAGATAAAGATTTTAACAAGAGGACCATGATGGTCCTAGATCGCTCACCTGAACTGTCTGCTGATAAAAAAATGCAATTAGAGACAAATAACTATAATCAGTTTCATGAAGATAGAGGCAAAACTGCGACTTCTATATTGTAAACCAAGAAATTTTCATTATGGCCCCCTTTCCTGTGTTATCCTATAGAACCTTCCCATAATCTATAAGGTTCATATTTATGACCTAACAAGTATCCTGACCAAGTAACATGACAATTGAGCCAAAATAATGACCTAAGGAGCATTATAAAAGAAATTATCATTAAGGCCCCCTTTTCCTGTGTTTTCCAAAAGTACCTTCCTATAATCAATAGGGTTCATCCTTGTGGCTAAACAATTATTCTGGCCAATTTTCATGAAAATTGAGCCAAAATTGTGGTCTTTAGAGTGTAAACGAAGAAATTGTCATAAAGGCCCCTTTTCCTGTGTTATCCAAAAGAACCTTCCCATAATCAATAGGCTTCATCCTCATGGCATAATAATTATTCTGGCCTAGTTTCATGAAGATTGAGCCCAAATTATGGCCTCTAGACTTTAAACAAGGAAATTGTCATTAAGGCCCCTTTTCCTGTGCTTTCCTATAGAACCTTCTCATAATCAATAAGGTTCATCTTTATGAACTAACAATTATTCTGACCAAGTTTCATGAAGATTGGGCCAAAATTATGGCCTCTAGAGTGTAAACAAAGAAATTGTCATTAAGGCCCCTTTTCCTGTGTTTTCCAATATAATCCGTCAATAATCGAAAGGGTTTATTCTCATGATCAAGCAATTATTCTGACCAAGTTTCATGAAGATTGGGCCAAAATTGTGGCCTCTAGGGTGTAACCAAAGAAATTGTCATTAAGGCCCCTTTTCCTGTGTTTTCAAAAAGATCCTTCTAATAATCAATAGGGTTCATCTCTATGACCTAATAATTGTTCTGGCAAAGTTTCATGAAGATAGAGCCATATTTGTGGCTTCTGGAGTGTAAACAAAGATATTGTCATTAAGGCCCCTTTTCCTGTGTTTTCAAATAGAACCCTCCCATAATCAATAGGGTTCATCCTCATGACCTAACAATTATTCTGACCAAGTTTCATGAAGATTGGGTCAAGACTGTGGCCTCTAGAGTGTAAACACTTTAATTGTTGATGCCGCACGACGGACGACAGACATTCAACGATCACAAATCTCACCATGAGCATGTTGTGCTCAGGTGAGCTAAAAATTTCATCAACTTTAAATTGTCGTCTGCAACTTTTTTGAATTTAGATTGGTCTTAAATATTATCATGTAAGAATGGGTTATAAAGTTTTTCTTCAGGCCCCTTTTCATGTGACACTTGCCATATTAGATCCACTGTCAAAATCAACAATTGTAATGGTGGTATAATCAATCTTGTGTCATCTGTAGAATTTATTGTGTTAATGAGTTTAAAGTCAAATTTTCGCAGGACCCCTTTTCCCATGATATTTTACAGAACAAACTAAATTTCAAAAGGAACAATTCTAATGAAGGTACAATCATTCTGGAAAAGATAAAGGGATTGATTGATTAAATGGGGTTTAACACCACTTTTAACAGTATTTCAGTCATATCAAGGCCGCTGGAGCACCTAACAATGGATTCCTGGTATTTTTCACACAAGTACTACCACTACATCCTTTCCTAGCCTCCAGCTGATATCCTATTTTGGTTCACGATAATGATGGATAGTTTGAAGAAAACGGTAAAGACTAAGGACTTTATTGTGATAATGATGTTTTTGTAATAAAATTTCCATGAGACCCCATTTCTTTTGTCACTTAACCAATCAGACCCAATTTACAAAGGAACAATCCAAATGATGGTATAGTCATTCATAATGCCCCTTGGCTGTCGGCTTCATTGCATTACTAAGGATCTTTTTTCATACAGCCCCCTTTTCCCATGTTACTTGATGGATCTGAACCAATTCCAAAGGGAACTATACTTACAAAAGTATAATCATTCTGTTTGAGTATGAAGTCAAGACGATGAAATCTGTGGACTTTATAACATTAACTAAGATTCTTTTTCACTTAAATTTTCAATAGGCCCCTTTACCTGTGTTTCTTGATGGATCAGACCGAATTTTGAAAGGAACAATCATTATGATTGTATAATCATTCTGTGAAAGTTTGAAGTGAACCTGGTGAAATCTTGGGACATTTTTTTTATCAAATTTTCATGAGGCCCTTTTCCAATGATACTTGACGGATCAAACCCACTTTCAAAAGGAACAATCCATATTGTGGTATAATCATTGTTTGAAAAGTTCAAGAGAATGTGATGAAACCTATTGACTCTAGCTAGGATTTCTATTTAAATTTCCATTTTTCACTTATTCCACTTTCGAAAGGAACAATCCTAAAAACGGAACAAATATTATGTGAAAGTTTGAAGGGAATCTAATGAAAACTGTGGACAATAGCTAGTTAAAAGAAGAGTTGTTAATCAAACGGCACCTTTTTCCCTGTTACTTGACTGATCATACTGAATTTCAAAAGGAACAATATTCATTAGGCCCATTTTCCTTTGTTTCTTGACGGATCTGACCCTATTTTGAAGGAAAAATCCTTATAATAGTAAAAGCATTCTGAGAAAGTTTGAAAACTGTGGACTATAACAGTGTTAACGAGGATTTTCATAGATTTTTAAATTAAATCTTCAAAAGACCTTTGTTTCTTAGGTTCATACCCAATTTAGAAATGAATGATTCATATAATGGTACAATCATACTATCAAAGTTTGAAGAGAATCCGAAGAAAATTGTGGACTCTAGAGTGTTAACGAAGATTTTTTAATTAAATTTTAATTAGGTCTCCGTTAATGGACGACAGACAGGAAAAAGCCATTGCTATAGCTCTTCTGGCCTTTTGCCAGTACAGCTAAAAATTGTAATTAATGAAGAAAATAATGGCTACCAGTATTTTCTTCAAAACCAATGTTTTCTCAAAATTCATCTCCTAACTTTTTAATGGGCAAGTTCAAATCAGTTCTGGACAAGTGGAAAATTATGTCAAGGAATATTCCCATGAAATTTGGTAGACATTCACCTTGTAATTTTGCTGAGGAGATATTGAAAGGGAAAGTTAACATATATATAACTCACATAAAGCACATTAGGATGGACGAATGCAAAAACAGACACATTGCAATGACACCAGTCCTGCTGGCCTTTGCTCAGTGGAGATGAAACACAAAGAACATAATCTAAAAACTCTAGTTAACAAATTTATTTGCAAAAACAACATCTTTGTATAAGCACTTTTTTTACATCAAAACTAGAAAGCCTTATTCTACACACATAGACATACTGGTAACCGATACTTTTTCTGTTTATCTAACACATTCCTATTCAACCCCTGGCTTCTACATCCCTTTCTTTTATATTTGAGAATATTTGAGACTAGCAGTTTCTTCTTTTTCCACAATATTTTCTGCCCTACTGAACAATTATTTTTCAAATAAAATCAACCTTAAGTCATCATCTGCAAAACCTTTGATTAAGGACACGTCTCAAATTTTCAAACAGTAAAAGGTTAACTTTTTAACCCGTTACAAACTAAAAGAGGCTGTAAACAACACTTCAAAGGATTCTTGATTGAGAAATAAGAGCTATGCAGGATAGAAAACATTATATTTCAAACAATTTCTACTCTATTCACAATCATTATCCAAGATATTTATCTTTGGTGCATGAAAATGCTGGGTTGTGAAAATGCTCTGTTTGTTTAACCTATTCCCACACAGTGACACTTTTGGACGCCCCTCAATAGAGGCAATTGGGAAAATAATGAAGAAATTGCTTGTAGCAAACTGAATTAACGTTAATTTTTAGTGTTGGACACAATGTTTTCTATCAAGAAAGTTGATAAATCTAGAATTTCATAAACTTTAAATTGTTGTCTGTATCTTCTTTTTAGTCTAAAATTTTGACATCTGGTAATGGGTTAAACATCTAATTTGATACCAAGTAAAATCATCTTTCATTGGAATAATTTAGATATTCACTTGCTGTAGAAGCTTTGAAAGCATCTATCAAGTCACTACTCTTAAAACCCATTCCCCCACAATCACCGTTCTTTAATGCCTTTTAAATAAAGGTTTTGAAAACATGGAAAAAGAAGAAATTGCTTGTTACAAGCTGAATTAACATTGTTTTTTAGTGTTGGACCGGCTTATTTTTTGCCTCAAATTATAAAGTTTTCTCCTACAAATCTTTGAGCTGATAAGCCTTTGCCTTCTTCATTTCTTCTTCTTTTGTATTTGGTAAACCTACAGCCCACATGTAAAATTCAGGGTATCGACAAGGCGTGATTTTTGATGGGTCAGTATCAATGTTCCATAAACGAAAGTTGTTCTTGTATACATGCTTTCCAGCTGCTGCTAAAAGCCCAAGCTGAAAACCATACACAATAAGGACTGTTGGACTTCTTCCTGTAATACACATGAAAAGATAATAAATCATTTCACTCATTCCCACAGGATCCCGCTTTTTAAAGAGATGAATGAAAATACCATGGAAAAATATTGAGAGAAAAGCAGAAATTGCTTGCAATAAGCAATTTCTCCTTTCCTCACTATTTTCTACCTTACATGGCTCTTCTTTTGGAAAGCATTTGGAAAATGAAGAAATTGCTTGTAACAAGTAGTTTCTTCATTTTCAACAATGCTTTCTGCCTAGAAAGTTGAACAAATCCAAAATTTCATAAACTTTAAATTGTTGTCTGCAACATCTTTCGATTTGGGCCAGTCTAAAATTTTGTCATCTGGTAATGGGTTAATCCAACTTCGTCTTGTCTGCAAACTCTTTTTGAGATTTGGACCAGTCTAAAATTTTGTCACTTGGGAAAGGGTTAATGAGGACATGATTAGAAGTGTGAGAAGTAATGGTGCTGGCCAAAGTCTAAATTGTATACCTTTCCTATTTGAGTCTATTGACACATTTTGCTGTAAATGTTGTTGATAGAACGACTTTCCAACGGGAAATTCACAACATTTTTGTACTGTATATGTCAATAGCCTATAATCAAATATTTGATTCATTACCTGATGGCAAAATTTTAGACTGGTTCAAATCGAAAGGAGCTGCGGACGACAAAGATTGGTGAAATTTTGGGTTTTTCAACTTTCTTGGTAAAAACATTATGTAAGATGAAGAAATAGCTTGTTACAAGCAATTTCTTCATTTTACATAATGTTTTCCTGTTGGTTTTCTTGAGCAGCATCAAAAGCGTCACTGTGTGGGCATGGGTTGGCCTATTGATCTTCTTGATGGACCATCTCTGAAAGGTTAAACAATGTCAGATTGTGCAGGGCTGACTAGGTAAAATCTTTTCATTTTCTTTGGAACTTCTAAATGACTGATTCGGTCCAATAGTATTTAAGTTATATTGCAGTGGCTGGTTCACCTAACCATTGCTTAATGTCATGTTGTGATGCCTTCTTTCAATTGACAGTAAGAATATTGGTCAAGCACATCTACTCAATTGAGAACATAAGTGGCAAGTTATTTTGAAATACAGTGATTTGTCCATGTAAATGTATTAGGACAAAATGAAATAATCTGTTTACCGAGTCTGAAATCATGGATTATTACCCATGCCCATGCAGATAAATTGCTGAGTGGCCAGGAAAAAGTAACTACTTGTCAGCTCGGTTAGCTCAGTTGGTAGGGCACTTGACCTCAAACCTCAAGGTCACGGGTTCAATCCCTAGGCTGACCATATCAACTAACAAACTAATTGTCTTTCAGATGAGACATAAAACTGAGGCCATGTGTGATGGTGCAATCCATCAAGCATGTTAAAGAACCAGGCAGAGCTCTCAGCAGTTTCCTCCTGTATCCTTGCACTATCCCCCGTAAAAACTAACCATCTTCTGGGGGGCGTCCCTCATATGAACATGTGCTACAGTAGCAATGATAAATAAATGGAAATACACACACAACAGGTAACTATATAATTCTTTCAGTTGGCACAACATTTGATCAAGTCATGATGGGTATTAATTGTATCACATTACTTTGATATCCATCCTTAACCCTTTTTCCGTTTTTGATATTTTAGACTGGTCCAAATTCAACAGTTTTGCAGACAAAAACTTAAGTGGATTTAAATTGATAAATAATCATTCAAGAAGGTAGAAAATATTGTTGAAAAAGAAATTGCTTGTTACAAGCAATTTCTTCTTTTTCTACAATGTTTTCTCAATTATGACATCACAGAGACTTGAAAACCAGGAGTTGAACAGGAAAGGGTTAAATGAAGGAGTAATAATTCCTAAAAGTACATACCAACACATGAAACTTACACACCTCAATGAGGTGTCTTTGTCTTGGTATGGTCCCTTTCTCTTTAACCCATTACCAGACGGCAAAATTTTAGACTGGTCCAATTTCAAAGGAGTTGCAGACAAAAATTTCAAGTTGATGAAATTTTAGATTTTTTTCAACTTTCTGGGTAGAAAAAATAGTGTAAAAAGAAGAAATTGCTTGTAACAAGCAATTTCTTCATTTAACACAATGTTTTCCCAATGGTTTTTCTTGAGGGGCATCCAAAAGCGTCACTGTGTTAGAATGAGTTAATAGGTGATGTAAAACATAACATTATGAATCGAGAATGGTCACTTACTGTAAATGGCAGAAGGCAGGGTTAGGAAGAATCCTCCCAAAAAATGGTTTAACACATCATCTGGGTTGCCTCTAAGGTCATCAACAAACTTGACACCAGCAATGTAAGAGAAGAATGAGGTGGCTGAAACCAAAATCACAGACATGGAAGTAGAAACAATAGAGACAGTTTCACCTTGAATAAAATTATCAGAAAAAATTTGAATTAATCCATTACCAAACAGCATAATTTTAGACTGGTCCAAATGAAAGTTGTAGACAACAAATTTAAGTGGATAGAATTTCAAATATTTGGGTAGAAATTATGTGGTAAACACTTGTAACAAACAATTTCTACATTTTCCACATTATTTTCTAGAACCTTTAAAATGAGAACTTTTAAATTGAGGGATGTCAAAAAGTGGGATTGTGTGGTAACAGGTTAAAATAAAAAGGCTGAAAACAGTGAAAACGCTTATTGTTGGCTAATTTTGGTTTATGTTTATTCTGATATTTTTCCTTTTTGTAAACAACTCTGGTTTCATAGGGAAAAGCAGGTAGTGTAGATTAAGATCAGCCTGCTGATCTTTGTCTTTACCTCCAGCCAAAACGAATATTCAGTGTTCAGTGTGACAAGGGTTAAATCTATAACCTATTATTTCTTTTCTTGAAAACTGAAAAGAAATTGCAAATGATGATATAAATTGAGTGTAATTTGAACTAGAGGCACTTGAGCGCCTGATTTGCACCACCGGTCTGAATTTACATATAATTCCTGAGAAATTTGGTTGAAAACCATCCTGCAGATTGTAGTTTTTCACTGTTTACCATATAATGAAATTGGACCAATCCATTAAAGCAATATTTACAGCTAATCAATTCATTTTTTAGCAATTTAACGAGGGGTCACCAAAGGATCTTTTTAGTGAAATTTGAGAGAAAGATTTTCAAAGCTTTCACCATATATGAAAATAAGCCCCTGCCCATTAAAGCCATGTTTTCTGTCTTTGAAGGAATCTGATAAAGGATCACCCCAGGATCTACCCAGTGAAATTTGGTTGAAATCCATCGATTGGTTTCTGAGAAGAAGATTTTCAAAGTCTTCACCATATATGGAAATAAGCCCCCACCTATTAAACAATATTTTTCCTCTATTCTAATTTCTTTGAAGGAATCTGATAAAAGGTCACCCAAGGATCATTCCTGTAACATTTGGTTGAAATCCATCGATTGGTTTCTGAGAAGAAGATTTTTAAAGCTTTCACCATATATGGAATAAGCCCCGCCCATTTAAGCCACGTTTTTCATCCAATCTTAATTCTTTGAAGGAATCTGACTGCACATATGTGCAGGCTGTTTTTAGTTTTTACCTCGTGTTAAATATGAAGTATTCCAGGTTCAGCATGAAAAGGGTTAAATTATATCTTAACCCATTCCCACATGATGACACTTTTTGACATCCCCAAGAGAAAAAGCTATGGAAAATATTGTGATAAATGAAAATATTGTTTGTTCCATTTCTCTATTTTACACAATGTTTTCTACTCAAAAATTAAAAAAGAGGACCATGATGCTCCTAAATCAATCATCTGTGGCATCTTCAAAAATTACAGTACTTCTCTGTATATAAAAGACACAGCTTGAGCCAGTAACGTTAAAACATACCAAATATCAAAGCTCTGGCCTAATTGTGTAGGAGAAGACTTTCAAAGATTTCCTTCTTCATTCCTTTGTAAAATCACAGGGTTTACAATAAGTAATGGGACAACAGATATAATTTGGAAACCAACAGATTGGCCGGGGGTCAAGGGGGCCGCCTTTATCGAAATCATTGTCCTTTTTAAATGAAAAGCCGAAGAAACCACAATTGTCTTCAGTCGAAGCTTTTTTCTTTTTAGATTGGCGTCCATGTTTACCAAGATGTAAAAACAATTTCGTTTCGTTGTATATGATTGGATGACTGATTAAAAGTATCCAATGATAGGCCTCGTAATATTGATGCGCAAATTAGACGGGTTTCGCAGTAAATAAACTGGTGGTGGGGTAAAACCTCACCGGTGTCACGGTAAAACTTCTATCGCATAAAAGATTTATTTTGTAAACAAAACATGCTTGATATTTTTAGATTAAACAACTGATCAAAAGTCGATTTCAACCGATGTTTCAGATCGGCAATCGGTTATTAATGAAAACCCTGAAATCATGGATAAAACTGGAAAGGGCTAACTTTCAGAATATGGTAATTCTTTGAAGTATTGTGGAAGAGGGTCAATAGACATTGATTAATACCAAATATCAAACGTTTTGGCCTTACGATTTGGAGAATAAGATTTTCAAAGATTTCCTTCTTTATTCCTTAGTAATATCAGGGATCCCAGGAAAAAGGGCTAATTCTCAGACTCCAATAAAGATGTCCCTGCATTTGACAGCAGAATTGCGTGGTTATAAATAAGAGATGAAAGATTACCGCCAATTACTCCATAGAAAGCAGAGCTAGTCAGGAACCGTCCTTTGTTCATGAAAGTAAAAGTTGGTGATTCTGTGAGACGATGTCTGAAATTCTGTATAAAAGTAACTGGTATCAAACCTGTAGAGAAAAATTTAAACAATGTATGTATTATAATGGAATAAGAAGGAAGAGTCCAGGGGTCAACACTAACTATGCTTCAGTGGGATCCAACAGGAATCCCCACTTATTACTCTAGGGTTTCCTCCAGATAATCAGGGATCCCTCCTTGATATACATTAACTCATTCACACGCAATCCTGCCCTTCTAAGCCCAACATGATGAAAAAAGCTTCTGAAAATATAGTGGAAAATGAAGAAATTGCATGTAACAAGCAATTTCTTCATTGTCCACAATGTTTTCTACAAAAACAAGCAAAAAACCCCAAAAAACAGGAGCATTAGTTGATACATTAAAATCTATTGTACTGAAGAAATATCAAAACCCCGACGGAATCCCTAGCCCGAGATTGCTTCCAATTTTGAGGGATCCTCGGGATCCCGGGACACTGTTAGTGTCAACCCCTTGAGTTTGGAACTTTGAAAGTCATAATCCTGGTCATGATAGACCTTTTCACGATCTCACAGCGCATGTGTCAAAATAAATCTCGTTAAATGCGATATTTACCCGAGACTAAGTTACGTGATCGGTTGCGGGGAGTAGTAAACGAATTGAGTTTAAAACGACCTGGTATCTAGGCCATATGAAATATAACGTACCTCGAATTTGGCAATAAGAATACAATTTCCAATGTAATAAGATTTTTTGAGAATATTTTTACCTACCCCCACATGGTGCATACAAGAAAGGTAAAGATTAGAATAACTGTTAACCTCTCAATGAACACTTTGATGAATCATGATATAAACAAATAACTATAAGTTATTTTTGCTGGAAAGCAACAATTCTTTTAATATTTACAACTATCGACACTTCACAAATGACATAAGCAATCTGAATTTTTCCAGCACACTGAATGGTTAAATTTGCGAATATGCGTCAATCACAGGCACGTCATTCATTGCAAACCCCGCCCATCACACAGTATGACTGACCACAAGTGACAATAATCCTGATTCATGTCATGTTTTGTCATAATCCTGATTGACATCATTGGCTAATTTATATGTTTATTTTAAAATGCGCTTACGTACTATTGACCACAGTTTGGGCGATAAAGATTAGATATGCCACGTTGATACCAATCCTGTAGAGTCTTCAACTAAGTTCATATATCTCTTATAAAAAGTTTCCTTGTAACAAAGTTTAAGGGTTTAAACTGAAACATTATGAAAATTAACAAAGCAGGCGTTCTGTTTTTGAAATATTTGTTTCTGTCTGTGTGTCCACCAATGTAGATCTCTCTCCCTTTCTCTCTCTCTCTCTCTCTCATAAATGAGACATAGATCGTATTGATGATGACGATGTTAAACTGCAAAGAAAAGTATGAAAAATAAAAATGATTTTATGTAAAGATGATGATAAGAGAGCGTTGATCAGAATTATTATCTGTTGACAGCCTTGATGTAAAGGGTACGCTTCGATAAATCACGATACATATGAGGTTATTATGTAACCGGCAACATGTCACAAAGAATCCGATAAGCACCTTACATTTAATTGGTCAAATTTATGATTTGATGAGACAAATTTTATCTTTTTATGTTTCAAACGATATGCAAAACACTAATTCCATGACTGATCAAAGGATGCGACTGTGTGTTGTTTTAAACGGCACGGTTGTATGACACGATGTTTTTCCAAAATTAAATAAAGTGAATACCCTTATTTTCATTGAATGGATTTAAAATTCTTTTTTGCTGGAGTATATATTGCGAGGTAGGCTTTCATTTTAAAATATCTTGCTTTAATATTTGAAAAATGTAGCTTTTCTTGTAGATTAAGGGGCTGATATGCATATTATAACCAGAATATCATCGATGGCCTAATAAAAGTTCGTAAATACAATTTGAGGTAATATGTAGTACGACATTTTGGTCACCCAACGACGATACAGTATCTGAAATATATTGATCTTTAATTTCATCTTTCCTCACAAAAACTATCATAACTTCAATATTTCCGGGGGCGAAGAACATGAGTTTTGGTGATTCTGGGATTGCATGATACAAAGCGCATTGATGACATTTGGTGCATTCATCTTCATAAATCACAGGCATTTATTTCAACTTATATAATATACCGGCTTATCAGACAGATTATTGTATATGGTGAGAATAGATCATGAAACATAACACCTGTCATTTATTCGTTAAGGCCAATAAAATAGGGTACTTTTAATGCTTCTACCGAACATAACTTTGACAACAGAGAAAAAAATATTGTAACAAACAGGTGTTGCATTACTAACAATATTATCTTTATCAATTAGCCCATTAATTTTCATTGTATAAACTCGAAGAAAGAAGTTAAAATGACTGGGCGTATTTGTAAGGCTTTCGAAAAGCAAAACCAGAAGTAAATCCTCCCCGCAGTGGAAAATTATTGTTGTTGTTTTTCTTTTAAAGCGTCTAATGGGTCCAGACTTTTTAGTAATCTGGCGCTTTGCGTGAAAAGGTCTATTAAAAGATGCTGGTTGTCAAACTAAAAATCTATCAACCAATCAAATCATTCATTTTGAACAGAAAAAAAATCTTTGAATGCCGACATTGGCAGACATTTACCCATTACCACTTAGTGCCGCTTTCTGACGTCCCTTAAGTAAAGAGATTAAGGAAAATATCGTTGAAAATGAAGAAATTGTCTGCAACAGACAATAGTACCATAATAATGGAGCCTTTGATCAGGCAAAAAAAAATTGGCTACACAATTTTGATGTTTTCTTTCAAATATTCCGCTTCAGAGACGTTTTATTCCGATTATTGAACTTATATTGACATTTTCGTTTAAATAGAACTAGGTAGTACATTGCTTGACCTTCAGGATTTTCTTACCAACGTAGGCTCCATGCATAGTCAAATATTTTGCGCGATCTTTAAAAAAGCTTCCGTCTGTATATCCAAATGCCAATTGGAAAGGGTTGAGGTAATTCAACGGCAGCTTATTGTAATTTTGAACCGTCCATTTTTGGCCTATATCGGGTATATAGTTTGTATTTTCCATATTCCAACCAGGTGAGGAACCATCCGTTAAAACCGCTATTTCATACTTATTTAAAGTAAGACACCGTTTCCGTAAATTTTAGACTGGAAGCTTTAATTTCTGAAGGGATTACCCAATCAATCAGGCACTTGGCAGACATTTTAGACAAAAAGTGTTTTAAAAGTTATTACAACAGTAAGTATTTATTCTTTATCAACCTTTAAAAAGGTATAGACAGTGGAAATATTTGATATCCAGCTTTAAGATACTTTTCACACACCATCTCTCCAATGTAGTTGGTAAATTGCAATATTAGACTGGAGCTTTAAACTAACAATTCAACGTAAACCTAAAAATCCAAAGCGTTTTGGTCGTAAAAACGTCAAAGAGTTTGGGTTAAAGTAGTTCCGGCAGAATATATACCGGAATATACCGTTAATTAATAGCTAGACCGGTACCGCCGACAGGTAGATCCCAAACGACTGCATATAGAGATTGGCTGATGGGCATTTAATGACGTATACCCAAACATCGAATCTGATTGGCTGGTCGATTGTTTGTAAACAATATGGCTGAAGCTGAACGCGGAGTACCTTATATATTTTATATGAAAATGATAACATTCCAAGGTTTTTCTTGCACACAAATTCGATTGATCATGTCAAAATATTTTAATATTAAAACTGAATGCTTTAAAACTACAAAAGTAGGATTTTTATCGTACTGGATGGAAATCCCGCGGCGAGTCCAAATACCTGTCGGCTTTTTTGTTAAAGTCGACAGTGGTACCAGTCTAATTAACAGCAAGCTTATTGAGTCATCGCTTAACTTGGTGTAAGTTTAGACAGCCCGCCGACTAGCCACCCAATTGAGCTTTTAGATGCCAACAAGAAAAAAAGCTTTGGAAAATATTGTGTAAAATGAAGAAATTTCCTGTTACAAGCAATTTCTTCATTATCCACAATGTTTTTATACACTAAAAGTAAAAAGATTCCTGCTTTGAATTTGGACTGATCTAATATTGTGTCGTCTGGTAATGGCTTAGGGCAATAACCTAGTCAGGGTCATCACGGCTATGTATAGACCTAGTTACTTCCCGAGTTAGAGCCCTGGGCTGACCATATCAACTAACAAAGTAATTGTCTTTCGGTTGAGACATAAAATCGAGGCCCCGTGTGACGGTGCTATCTCCCGAGCATGTTAAAGAACCAACCGGATGTCTCAGTATCCCCCGTAACAACTAACCGTTTGCTGGGGGCGTCGCTCATATGGGCATGTGCTACCGTAGCGATGATAAATAAACGGGGAAAACACACACACACACACAGTTGCTGATGTCAAAATACCAGTTCCCGGCGTAATTGAAGAAGTAGTAATTGATCAGTGTGTAAAAGGACCAATCGCGATGCCAATAAAGGAATCAATCGACCAATCAAGTCAATGGTTAATTAGGTCCGGAAATCAGATTTGAACTCCAACATTGGTCGCCATTCGTGTAAAACACGTTTGTCGGTTTGGCGACCTTAACTTCGTAACTACAGCTGGTTCAAGCTGTAGTTACGACGTTAAGGTCGCCAAAAAACAATTTCACTTTTTTTGTTACGTGCTACTGTTTGAAATTTTGCATAATAAAAGAGAGAGAAATTGCCGTTTAGAATCGATGCGGAACTTCCTGTTTGAGTCAATGGGCGAAGCAACGACATCTAAGTAGGCGCAATTGGGCCGAGGCCAGCGATAAGTCAAACAAAAGAACATACAACGAAAGAAAAACATTCTCAACACACGGAGTTGCAAAGAGACTGGAATCGGATTCAGGGCCACTCTTCAACTCGGAACCATTCAAAGATTTTCCATAAGAAATGAGATCCACAGAGTTGCTCCACACCATCATAGGCCTATGTAGAGACAATCGTGAAAAGGAAATTCTTCATTTTCCAAAATGTTTGACAAAGCCTTTTCACGAGGGATTGTGTTGGAATGGGACAAGCAATAGACTGGTACTGCGGCATGCTGCAGTATCCACGAACGATCTTGTAGGACAGTTTAACACACCCAAGAAAAATCTAGTCCATTATTGAAACAGTTATCCTTGCGTACAACTGTATGCCAATGAAAAAATGCTTCTTCGTGCAGACAGAATACTATTGAACCAAAAGTTATTTTGATAATAATTCGTGGTAGTTGGTATGGGCTGTGGGTTTATTTTGGAACTTAAATAATCAAATGCGTACTTTAAAGAGAACAAAATTGTATTGTTAAGGAACACTACAATAATAAAATGAGTAACCAAGAAGTACCAAAAGGTTTAAATGCGGAGAGTTGCATTTAAGTCTTCAATTAGTACTAGACTCCAAATTGTTTAGGAACATTGAAATAATCAAATAAGTACTCAACAGAGTTTTGATACAGATTGTAAGAGGCATATAATCGACCCCAAATTGTTAAAGAACATTGAAATAATCAAGTTAGTTCCTTAAAGAGTTATAGTAAAGGTTAAAAAGAAAGAATTGGTGGACTGCAAATGATGAAGGAACATTATAGTGATAAAATAAGTTACCAAAAGATTTGATAACAAATTAAATAGAAGCATTAACTGCACTCCAAATTGTTTAGGAATTTTAAATAATCAAATAAATACTTAAAAGAGTTTAAGTACAGATTAAGAATAAGCATTTACCGGATTCCAAATCGTTTAGTAACATTAATGTAGTCAAATTAGAAACATTAAGAGTTATTGTGCAGATTAAAAAGAATACTAGAATACTAGGTTTACTAGACATCAAATCGTTACGGAATATTGAAATAATCAAACTAGTACTCTAAAGAGTTTCAATACAGATAAAAAAGAAGTATTTTCTCGACTCCAAATTTTTCAGGAACATTGAAATAATCAAATGAGAACTCCAACGAGTTTAGGTATAGATTTAAAGTATCTATTAACAGTACTCCAAATCGTTTAGTGACATTTTAGTAATCAAAATTATTACTCTAAAGAGTTTTGGTACAGATTAATGAAAGCATTTATTGGGCTCACAATTGTTTTGGAACAAATCTTTATCAAATTTGTAATTTGAGTTTCAATACAGATAAAGAAGAAGTTTTTACTCCTCTCTAAATTGTTATGGAACATTAAAATAATCAAATGACATCTCCAATAAGTTGCGGTACAGATTTAAAAATAAGTATTTACTGTCCTCCAAATCGTTTACTGAGAGTTCAGTAATCCAAATTAGCACACTAAAGAGTTTAGGTTACTATTAAGGAAAGAATTCATTTAAATCACAATTGTTCGAAACAATAATTCAATCAAACTTATACTCTCGAGAGTTCAAATAGAAAAAAAAGAAGTACATTTATTTACTATACTCTTCATTGTTAAGGAATATTTGAATAATCAAATGAGAACTCCAAAGAGTTTAGGTACAGATTAAGAAGAAGCATTTACCGGACTCCAAATCGTTGAAGGACATAATAGTGATCAAATCAGTACCATTAAGAGTTGTGGTGCAGAATAACAGGAAGCATTCAGTGGACTCCAAATTGAATAGTCCAGTAAGTTTATGGTACAGGTTATAAAGAAGAATGTTTTGGACTCCATATTGTTAAGGAACATTAAAATAATCAAACTAATTATCTAAAGAGTTTTAATATACAAATTAAAATTAACCATTCACTGGATTCCAAATCGTTAAGGAACTATAATAATCAAAATAGTCCTCTAAAGAGTTTCAATATAGATAAAAAAAGAAGTATTTACTCGACATCAAGTTGTTAAGGAACATAAAAATCAAATGAGAACTCCAAAGAGTTTAGGTACATTATTTTGAATAAGTACTGTGAATTTTCGCGTCGTCTTATTTTCGCGTGAGCAGATGCCAAGTACTTATTAGTGAGTTCATGAATTCGCGAGCGGCCATATGGTACTTGAGTTTCTCTGGATATACAAGGTCGAAGAAAAAATCGATATACGATCACAGCCCGATTCGGTATAGAATAATTACTGGTAATCCATTTAAGAACATTTATACCTATCTTATATTTTCATAGGAGATCTATTACAATTCTATTACAACTCATCTAGGCCCGAGATCATAAAACCTTTTCGTACTCAGTTAAGAAATTACTTAAACTGCAACGTGAAATAGTTGTGTTTCATTGTCAAAAGTAGAATTTGTGTGGTAATTTATAATTATTGACGTAGAATTTACGCTAGTATTCATCTTTAATTTCAAAATCAAATTTTGAGTAAATTCTCAATTGGGTACGAGAAAGGTTTAACAATCTCGGACCCTGAAATTGTTGTAAGATCGCAAAGTGTAAGATAAAGTTTAAGTAATATTTTTGTTTGGAAAAAGCTACAAAGCCTTTAACAAAAAGAGGTTTAAGGTCCTAATATGTGTATGCACTTACGCCCTTAAAAGACAACGATACAAGTCTTGCCAAAATATCACACATATTTATACCTTTCTTTATTAGAGTCTCATTCATGTACATCAAATTAAAACACTACAATAAACAGTAAAATATACATGACCTTTCAAATATTAAATAAAAAGAGACTTTTGGTAAAATATACTATCAAGTCATTATCATATATATGGGTTAGTAATGTTAGATAGGGTCAGTTGATAAAGGCACCGTCATAAGATGACATAATTATAGCCCGTGCCAGAACAGGTGTAAATGCTGATTTTGATTGATTTATTTCGCATCGTCTGCTTTAAATTTGTTGAAAGGTTCTCAGTGACTATGCAATAAAGAGTCAATTACAACTTCTTAGCTTCTTAACTTCAATACATTAAATGGACTAACTTGGCAGGTTTTAAAATTTTGTCGTCTGCTAAAGATTCCTGGTGTTCTCAAATTTGATTCATTCGGTTTTTACGCCGAGAAGGTTATAATCCCCATATGAATGAAATAAAGTGGGTGATGCAGAAATAGGTAAACATTTTGTCGTTTGATCTTCGTCGGTCCCCGGCTTACTTCGGACTTCTCCGTATTTTTCTGGTACAACAATGTCCAATTTAAGAGAGATTCGTGAATTTGCGAGCTCTTTGTCTCGCGAATAATAGCGAAAATAAAACCCTCGCCTATAAAACCAACTTTACAGTATCCGCAATAATCAGAATATAGATTCTATTTTCTTTTCTCTCTTTACCCCCCCCCCCCCGGAAAATATTCAGTGCTCGATGTCTTAAAAATATTCTATCGCCAGGTCATAAACACATGCACAATGCGAAACCTAACATTTTTGTTCAAGGTACTCGCTTGATCATTACCTTTCTCTTTGGGCAGGCTTTATGTGCGTAGTGTGGCCGTTCTACCTTCGTATACATTTAAAACCAAAATGATTGACATGTGCTAGACCATTTCTCACTTTTCAATACTTTTTTTCTCAGAATTTCCGGATGGTCTTTTATTTAGTGACACCATACACAAATGATTGAATTATTACAAAGAGCTTGCAAGTATACCTCTAAGACGATAATCGCATAGCGTCCAATAAGCGTTCTTCGACCAAACATTTTGTCTTACTTTGCAGCCATTGTCCCAAAAACAACAACAACAACAAAAACATTTCAAGACAATCCTCTTTCTCGGTTCGAGGTATAATTCGAAATTATCGGAGTAATTCGATTAACAGGTTTTCATTGTAATAGATATACGTTTTCCAAAATCGCATATATTTCAGTTATAAATGTAATCTTGTAACTTCCACTTTTAAAACAGCACACTACATATGAGTAAGCCATTAATGAACAATGATCTAAAGACGTCATGAATACTGAAGTTAGAACTACGAAGGGTGTTGGAGAAATTTCGGGACAAGTGGCATAACTTCTTTTTTCATGTGTAGTTTCCTACGAAATTTGGAACGAATTTGAACTAACATATGATTGAATAAAAATGTAATTTTGATAATATCAATAACCGCCAACATTTCAGCGTCCCTATGGTTACGTCATGTAGGGCTGTGCGGAACACGCAGGCTTTTACTGACGAAATTAAACAATTTCGGTTTAGTTTCTTGTGGTTAAGCATGGTAATCACGTCCAATTTCTGTCTACATTTTCTCAAAATATTCCCCTGAATGTTTGATGCACTTTTCCCATCTTACAACCCACGTTTTGAAACATTTTCGGAAGTCCTCAGCTGGAATTTTGCGGATCACTTCGCGGACAACAACTGGAAGGTCATCGACGTCGTCGAATCTTTTTCCACGCATCTCCGACTTGGTGGTGGGGAAAAGGTAGAAATCGCATGGTGCGAGGTCGGGTGAGTATGGCTGGTGTTGGAGTGACTCGATATTCATCTGCGTAAGTGTTGCCTTGGTAATTACGGAGGTATGAGAAGGGGCGTTATCGTGGTGGAAGATGAAGTTGTCTTCCATGCCCGGGCGTTTCTTGCGGATAGCACCTGAAAGAAACACAATATCAGTTGCCTTTTGTCACATAACGTTTATTAGGCAAGTCAATATTAATTATCAACAAATCAGGTTTGAACCTACCTTCGAGTAATATTTTCCTGTGACAGTCCTGCCGATTGGAACCGCGTAGCACAACACCACTCCTCGCACGTCGAAGAAGACGATGAACATCATTTTCTTTGCTGATTTTCTCTCCATCGCTTTTGTAGGTGACGGCGAGCTCGGAGTCTTCCAGATGCTGGAATCTTGTTTAGTCTCGGGATCGTAGACGCTCACCCAGGTCTCGTCTGCAGTAATTATTTTCTCTAGAAATCTGTTTCCTTGCTGGCGTTTTAATGAGGATGCACTGTCCGTAACTCTTTGCCGCTTTTGTTCATCCGTGAGAGTGCGGGGGATCCACCTAGCGCACACTTTATTCATTCCTAGGTCATTCGCGATGACCGAATGCACTGATGCAGTTCCCAGTCCCAGTACCGTTAGTCTTCTATCGCTGTCCAACAAAGTTTTGATCTCATCCGCCTTCTCTGACGTCGTGTTAGGTCGTCCACTTCTTGGTCGGTCGTTTGCGTCTGCTGTTGCGTCGTTGCTGAATATCCTCGTCCTTGACATTGCATCTTGCCCATACGTCCCCGTGATCGTATTGTGCGTTTCTTTCCGTGTTTTCCCAAGCAAAACGCAAAATTTTATCGAATACCGCTGTTCTAATGTTTTATTCATGTTTGTAGATGTGAGGTGCGTTCTTTTCGTCGAGATGAAAAATCCCGCTAAATAAGATTTTTTATGCGTTTTCAAGAACGATTTATGTTATTTTGAGTGAAAAGATTTGACGTCGTCAAGGCTACTCGTTTAAGCCAATGCCGAGTACGCTTAAATTCCTCATTAAGAATTCTTAAGATTTTTATTTAGCCGCTTAAAAATCTTAATCTAAAGAACGCTTTATCTTAAAAATCTAAATAAGAATCTTAAGAATCTCGACGAAAAGAACGCACCTGTAATTACCGCTTGTTTATATTTAAATGACTTTAGCTGTCGTCGTATGACGTCGTAAAGCAATTGCGAGAGACGTTCATGCACATTATTGTACATTTTTGACGTTCTAACCGTCACTATTCCAGTTGCAAACAAGCACGACTTAACGAGGATTCGCATGACGCCGCGTAAATGCTCCGCCGACGCTGACATGACGTTGCCATGGAGGCGTAATTTCTTAAAAAGTACATGTATGAAAGGTTACGTAAAAATCGCGTTTTTACACATTTCTTCTATTTAGAGTTTTGAGCCATCGTCAACGTTTTGACGCTCTTCTAGAACTGTGGTCTGTTCACATTACATAAAATAACATGGTATACAATTTCATTTAAATTTCTTTTTAGAATATGTTCTTTCCATAGAAAGGGAATCGTATTTTGTATTCTTTTTACATGTGTACAAAGTGCAAGATGAGCTATTATGATCGATCATTGTCCGTCGTCTGTCCGTCTACATTTTTTTTTAAAAGGCAATATAGTAATAAGCTAACCAAGCTAAAACTCAGTCGGAATGTTTACTTGATGAAGTAATATAAAAGTGACAAAAGAATTTTATTCCATGAAACACTCTTGTTGCCGTGTCATTTGAAAATAGAAATTTCAGTAAAACTTCGGAAGAATTTCTAGAAACTACAAGGCCAATCGCATCATATTTCAAAGATGTCATTAACACAAAGTTCTATATCAAGTTCTTTAAAAATATTCGCCTGTGGTCAAAAATGGCCCCGACACAGAGCTCCAAAAGTTTGGAAAAACGCTCAACTATAGCAAGTTCAAGAGTCTTTTCCTCCTAAACTATATGGCACAGGGCATTCATATTTGGTATGTAATATAACTCAATGGTTTTGCAATACGTGTGTTTATGACCATTATGCCCCTAGGGTTAAAATGGCTCAATTTACAAGTTAAAAAATGTTATTCTTAGCTAAAGAATAAAAGGCATTTATATTTCGAATGTAGCTTAAATCTATCATGTTTTTTAAAGTTATGTCCCTTGTGACAAAAATGCCCCCCCCCAAAGGTATTCAAAGTTATAAGAGTATTTTCAAATATCTGCCCCCCTCCCCCCAATGTATAAGGTGCAATGCATTCATAATTGGTTTACAATATATACAGATGGTTTTCTACCAAAGGTTGCACAACTTTTTCTCATTGGTTTAAAATAATCTCTTCACAGAGTTCCAAAGTTTTGAAAAACGCTCAATAAGAGCGATTTCAAAGACTTCTCTAAACCCATTACTAGAGATAAATTCTTAGAATGTTCCAAAATAAAACAAATCGGATTGAAATTTTGGTATAAGTATCTTTCAGGGTAGAAAACATTGTAAGAAATGAAGAAATTGCTTGTAACAAACAAGTTCTCATTGTCTCACAAAGTTTTCCAAACCTAATTACATCGAATGCATCAAAATGCGTAATTAATTGAGAATGGTTTTAACTGGAGAGCTGCTTTTGACAGAACAGAACAGAACAGAACATTTATTCAAGACGTGCACAAAGTACATTGTCAATACAAAACATATTTACAAACATATTAAACATACATCACGTGGTATGGTTTTTGGTAGAGGACGAGCTATTTTCTATTATTGGAAAAAAAAAGATTAAAAAAAAAAAAAAAACAACGTAGATTTGTATACATAGAATATTCTGGGCCAGCAAAGGTATGGGTCCGACGGCAAGTGTGTTAAACATAAACCGTTGGATCCCTGCCATAGCTGGGAATTAAATATTTCTGATAACATCTTCGATAACATAGTATTAATTAATAAGAACTCAACAGTTTCTTTCTTTCATTAAATGTTTCTTTAAGGAATAGTGAAAGTCTATGAAGGGTTTTCTTGTCTGATTCGCGCAATAAATTTATGAATTTAAACATACTTGGGTTTTTGATATAAAAATTAGGAATGAATTTCTTTCTAAGATCATTAAATTTTGGACACTTGATAGTAAGGTGGTATTCATCTTCAATATCATGCGTGTTACACAGTAAACAATATCTTTCTTCTCTCGGAATTCTATTTCTAGTATAACGGCCTGTCTGTATTCTTAAATCGTGTGCAGAAATTCTTAGTCTTGTTATGTAATATCTTAATGATTTCGGAACAGAGCTCAAATAACCTTCAATATGAAATACATCTTTTATCTGGGTATAAAGTTTTAATGATTCAGATGAATCAATACTACTATACCATGATTGGATAAAATTGTCTTTGACTCTTTGTGTAAATTGAGTCACAAATGAATGGACGTTAACAGTGTACGGGTTATTCCATACATCATTAAATCCATGTTCTAACAATAAGGTTTTGATTTTTGAAACCCAGTTCAAAGAACCGTCAATTGAATCATGATAAGCACTGCGATAAACCTGTTGCACTATAATGTTACTTGAATTGATTACTTTAAACCAATATTTAATCATATCAGTGTACCTAGAGACATATAAGGGGTACCTTCCAAGCTCACCATATACAGCACTCGAACTAGATGAATTACGTACATTTAAACGTTTCTTACAAAATTTTAAATGAATTCTTTCTAGTTCCTTGTTTTGACGTTACCACCTTTTTCATGGTTCGAAAATATCTCGATGCCCCTTTACCGAAGCATTGCTATTTTGAGCGACAAATAGTTATTTAATTATCGCTTGCCAAGCCAACTACCTCCAACAGAAAATTCGACCTAGATATTAAACGGTTTTATTTTACAAGTACGGGTAATAACCCAATGTGATTGTTGATTGCTGACCTAAGCGTCGTAACAATAGGTTAAATAAGCTGTAGCTACGACGTTTAAGTCGTCAACCCAATAAAAGTAGTTAACATAAATGCCGACCAATGTCTAAGTTCAAATTTTCTTCTGATGTAAATGAGTTATTTGATTGGTCAATCTATTCGTTGATTGAAATCGGCGATCCATCTATTGTTACTGGTTATAGTACATGGATTTTGCGCCAGCTATACTTTAACGTGCTCGGTGTATAGCACCGTCATACGGGGCTTCACATTGAACATTCCTTCCAAACGACAAATTAGTAAATTTGGCTAGTCTGAGGCTCGAACCCGCAATCCAGATGTTTGAAGTCGAGTGCTTTATCACCTGGGCCAATAAGACTGACCGAGCGACGTGGCTGTCAGTGGCGCTTATATACACTAAAGTCAATAGATACGTCCACTAAATATTAACAATTGTTTGAATTTCTTCAGTTCTTTTAGTAGAACAGCCATGAACCTAATGCAGGTGATGAGAAGAATAGGATTATTCACGGTTGTTATCTCACAGAGCTACAAAGCACACAAACACGAATTGGTTGCGTCATGACGGTTTTCAGCATCCATAAGGAATGTACAGTGATTCTGGGTTTAAATGCACTACATGTCTACCTAATGGGAACGGTTAAAGCTTGTAAAATAAGTGGTACGTTCAATAATTGAGCACAGGTCAATAATCCTGATTTGAATCCTTATCAGCCTTTGCAGATCATGCAGTCTGATCAGGGTCTATTTTTTCGTATTTGTTGATTAATCCCATTGTGTATAAAGAGTTAGTAATAGATGAAATCTTTTGATATACCATTTTGGAAGTACAATTAACCCATTACTGTCCTTGCCCTATTTTGATAGTCTATTTTAATAAAAAGTTGTGAGAAGGAGAGTCTATTAATGAAATGTATTTTCTCCTTTTCTCAAAATGTTTTTCCTTAATTGTTATTATTATTATCTTTGATATTAAGCAAATTGAGCATGTATATATCTTTGTTGTCTAGTTATAATGGGTTAATAGAACCTTAACTTGGATCTTACACTTTCTTTAACCCACCCATTCCCACACAATCCTCTGTGTGTGTATTTCCGTTTATTTATCGTCGCTACCGTAGCACATGCCAAAATGAGAGACGCCCCCAGAAGATGGTTAGTTGTTACGGGGGATAGTGCAAGGATACAGGAAGACTGCTGAGAGCCCCGCCTGGTTTATTAACGTACTCGATGGAGAGCACCGTCACACTGGGCATCGGTTTTACGTTTCATCCGAAAGACAATTAGTTTGTAATTTGATATGGTCAGCCTAGGGCGCGAACCCGTGATCTTGAGGTTTGAAGTCAAATGCTCTACAAACTGAGCTAATCGGGCTGACCACACAATCCTGATTGTTTGAACCCTATAATATACAAACTTTGGAGAGCATGCTGGATAATGAAGAAAAAAATGCAAATTATTTTTTATTTACCACAATTTTTCTTTCAATTTGAACCAGTCAAAAATATGGCACGAAGTGCTCAAGTGAGTTATTGTTGTCTCCTTTTGTCAGTCGTGCGTCCGTCGTGCGTCGTCCGTCAACAATTTCTTTAAACAACATCTCCTCCCAAACCACTGGGCCAATTTGAACCAAATATGGCAGAAATGTTCCTTAGGTGGTCCCCTCTAAAAATAGCTAAAGAATTGAAATCCATTAAAAACTGTTAAAAACCATGGCAACAAAAGTGAAAATTTAAAATATTCTTAAAAAATCTTCTCCTCCTGACCCAGAAGGCGTAGAGCCTTGTTATTTGCATGAAGCATCAGTTAAGTGACCTCTTTCAAAATAGCTAAAATCATGGTCCTCGAGTCCCGAGGGGCGGAGCCGGGGGGGGGGGTTATATGCATGAAGCATCAGTTCACTGAATTCTTTCTTATTTCTGAAATTATAACCCATAGATCTTGAGGGAGGAAAACTTTTCTCCTAATTTCACATTTGCCCTTAAGCCTTTGAATTTGTAATTTAGGCTTTTGGATCCCCAGGTACATAGTCTATATATGTATTAAGTATTGCCCACTTGTATCATAATCCTAACCTTAACATGAAATTAGACTGTTGAAAGAAAACGAGCCTAAACATCGTAACTACAGTTTATGTAAACTGTAGTTACGAAGTTTAAGTCGACAAAACCGCGCTTATGTTTCTCAAAATCTTGACCAATGTAAGAGTTCAAATTTCACTCCCGTTCTAAATAATTATTTGAATGGTCTATTGATTCAAAACCTCGATTGGAAATGAAGAAATTGCATATATCAAGCTTTTTTAACAGTATCCGCAATGTTTTCTATCCTAAAAGACGAAAATAAAGCAAGAGGCCCATGAGGCCCTGAGACGCTCTATTGGTTATCAATTTTTCCGTTAAAGAAATCTGATATTTAAGGAAGTTAATTGCTCAAAGAAGAATGCATAAAGAAAAAAAAGGGGGGCTTTATCCCCTTTATCATTTTAAGCAACAATCCTCAAGGCCCATTTTCCCATGTTTCATGACGGATCCACTCCATTTCCAAAAGAAAGTTACCTTATGACCCTACAATCATTCTGTGAATATTTCATCAGAATCTGACAATAATTGTGGACTTTATCACATAAACAGGATTGTTTTGAATGAAAATCAATAAGGCCCCTTTTCCTGTGTTTTCTGATGGATCAATTTCATTCCAAAAGGAACTTTCCTTACAACCCTACAATTGCCCTGTGAAATTTAAAAGACAATTTTAAAATGATTGTGATCTTCATCACATACACAAGAATGTTTTGAATGATAATCTGTAAGGCCCCTTTTCCTGTGTTTCGAATGTCACAATTATTCCATGCATCTTTGAAGAGAATCCAACAAAACTGTTGACTTTATTGTGTTAACAAAGATATTAAATTCAAGTTCCCATAAGGCCCCTTTTCCCGTGATATTTTACTGCTGGTACTTGATGGATTGTACCCAGTACTGAAAAGAACCATTTAAGTTATTGTACAATCATTCTGTGAAATTTTGAAGTGAATCCGGTGAAATCAAGGGACATCATTGTGTTAACCAGAATATTTAAAAAAAGTTTTTCATAAGGTCCCTTTTTATGTGACACTTGCCATAATCAGATCCACTGTCAAAATCAACAATTGGAATGATGGTACAATCAATCTGTGTATTCTGTGGAATTTATTGTGTTAATGAGTTTAAAGTGAAATCTTCATAGGACCCCTTTTCTCATGATACTTTACAGAACAAACACAATTTCAAAAGGAACAATGCTAACGAAGGTACAATCATTCTTTAAAAGTTAAAGAGAATCAATGAAAACAGTGGACTGAATTGTGTCAAGAATTTTTGTAACAAAATTTTCATAAGGCCCCTTTTTCCGTGAAACTTAACAAATCAGACCCAATGTACAAAGGAACAATCCTAGTGATAGTTTGAAGAAAATGATAAAGACTGAGGACTTTATTGTAACAATGATGTTTTGTAATAAAATTTTTATAAAGTCCCTTTTCTTGTGTCACTTAACCAATCAGGCCTAATTTACAAAGGAACAATCCAAATGATGTTACAATCATTCTATTAAAGTTTGAAAAGATTCTGATAAAGACTGAGGACATTGTTGTGTTTATGAGGATTTGGTAATAATTTTTCATACAGCCCCTTTTCCTATGATACTGGACAGATTAGGCCCAATTTGGAAAGACACAATCCTAATGATGGTACAAACATTCTGTGAAAGTTTGAACAGAATCTGATGAAAACTGCAGACTTTATCTTGGTGTAAAAAATTTCAAAATAAATTTTCATACGGCTCCTTTTCCTGTGATACTTGAAGGATCAGGTCTCATGTCATCAACGATCGTGATTATTGTACAATGATTCTGTGAAGGTTTGAACAAAATCAAATGAAAGCTATGGACTTGGTTACAAGGATTATAGATAAGATTCTCAAAAGGCCCCTTTTCCCATGATACTAGTCAGACCACACCCAATTTGAAAAGAAAGAATCCTCATGATGGAATAATCTTTCTGTGAAAGTCTTAACAGAATCTGATGAAAACTGTTGACTTTATTGTGGTACAATGATTTTAAAATCAAATTTCATAATGCTCCTTTTCCTGTTATACTTGGCGGATCAGGTCTAATGCAAACATCAACAATCATTATTATTGTACAATTATTCTGTGAATGATTGAAGAAAATCCGATGAAAGCTCTGGACTTGGTAACAAGGATTTATAAATGAAATTTTCATAAGGCCCCTTTTCCTGTGTTTCTTGACAGTTCGAACCCTGTTATGAAAAGAATGATAGTTATGACCTTCCAATCAATCCGTGAAAGTTTCAACAAAATCTGATCAAAGCTGTGGGCTTCATTGTGTTAACAGGGTTTTATTAATTGAATTTTCATTTAGCCCCCTTTCCCATGTTACTTGATGGATCTGTACCAATTCCAAAGGGAACTCTTCTTACAAAAGTATAATTATTCTGTTTGAGTATAAAGACAACCCCATCTCATCTGTGGACTTACAAGCATTAATTAAGATTTTTTAAATTGAATTTTCCTAAGGCCCCTTTTCCTATGTTTCTCAATGGATCAGACCCAATTTGAAAGGAACAATCATTATGTGAAAGTTTGAAGTCAATCAGGTGAAATCTAATGCCATGATGTGTTAACTAAGATTTTTTTATTACATTTTCATAGGCCCCCTTTTCCCATGAAACTTGATGGATCAAACCTACTTCCGAAAGGAACAATCCATTTAATGTAATAATCATTCTGGGAATGTTTGAAGAGAATTTATTGAAAACTATGGACTCTATTGTGTTTACGAGGACTTTTTCAATCCAGTTTTTATCGGGCCCCTTTTTCCCGTGGTCCTTGACTGATCATACCAAATTATGAAAGGAACAATTCTTATGATGGTACAATCATTCTGTGAAAGTTTGAAGTCAATCAGGTGAGAACTGTGGACTCTAGAGTGCTTTTTTTCTTGAGGAATTATATCCAATACCGAAAGGAACAATCCTTATGATGGTACAATCATTCTGTGAAAGTTTGAAGAGAATCCATTGAAAATTGTTGGCTCTAGATAATTGATGAGAATTTTTTATTAAAATTTTCATTGGGCCCCTTTTTCCTGTGTTTCATGACCGATCATATCCAATTTCGAAAGGAACAATCCTTATGATAGTACAATTATTCTGTGAAAGTTTGAAAGGAATCCGAAGACAACTGATGACTCCAGGGTGTTAAAGAGGATTTCATAAAAGATTTTTCGATTAAATTTTCATAGGCCCCTTTTCCCATGAAACTTGATGGATCAAACCTACTGCCGAAAGGAACAATTCTTATGACGGTACAATCATTCTGTGAAAGTTTAAATACAATCTGATGAAAACTGTGAACTCTAGAGTGTTAACAAAGGATTTTTTAATTAGATTTTTTAAAAGGCCCCTTTTCCCGTGTTTCTTGACAGATCATACCCATTTTCGAGAGGAACGATCCTTATGGTGGTACAATCATTCTGAGAAAGTTTGAAGAGAATCCGATGAAAACTGTGGACTCTAGCGCGTAAACGAGGATTTTTTAATTAAGTTTTAATTAGGCCCCTTTTCCCATGTTGCTTGACGGATCTGACCCAATTTCGAAAGGAACGATCCTTATGATGGTACAATCATTCTGAGAAAGTTTGAAGGGAATCCGATGAAAACTGTGGACTTTATCGCGTAAACAAGGAAAAGTTTAACGGACGGACGACGGACGGACGGACGGGCAGACGGACGGACGCCGGACGGGAAAAAGCCATCGCTATAGCGCTAGTGGCCTTCGGCCAGTAGAGCTAAAAAGACAAAATAATAATAATAATAATTCCATTAATTTGAAATCGTCGTCTCCGCCTTCTTTCAATTTGGATTGGTATAAAATCTTGCTGTCTGGGAGTGGGTAAATCGTATCTCATATTAATAAAACAGGTCCTTTTTTTGTCTCCCAAAGTTGTTATATCATAGGATATGAGTGAGAATGACAAACATTCACATGCTTCGTATAATATCATACATATAGTTGAAATCTTACGAGTTCTTTGAATGATGAGGAAAATCTCCGATTAAAAAATCTCTCGCATTGATTCCACGGTTTTTGCCAAGAATCAAAGCTTTTTGTGCATTACTATAAAATAGTTCTATATAATCCATTCTCACATAATCCCAATGTTTTACGACCCTCAAGAATAAAGCTTGGATAAATATTGTGGAAAACGAGGAAATTATTAGTAACACGCACATTTCTTAATTAACAATGTTTTCTATCCAGGAAGATAAAGGCTTTCTAAGTTTGATTGTTTCAAGGTCAAAATTTTGATATATATTCAATGATCCTTAACAGATTGTAGTCAGGTAAATGCCTGTTAAGAGAACTGACTGTATTATTGTAGCGTTCCTTAACAATTTGGAGTCAAGTCTAAACCGTTTTTATAATCTATGCCCGAACTCTTTGCATTACTGATCTAGTTATTTTAATGTTCCTTAACTGTTGTGAGCTAATCTATTTATTTATTTTATTATGACTTAACAGACTAGAATGAATTTAATTACGTGTACCGAAACTCTTTAGAGTACTGATTTGATTAATTTAACGTTTATAAACAGTTTGGAGTCAAGTAATTTCCACTCTACTTAAGAAAGTACAAATCTAATTATTTCAATGTCCCTAAACAGCTTTGGGTTATTTACCCATTCCCACATAAAGGCGCTTTTGGACCCCCCCCCCCCCCGAAAAACAATTGGAATAAAATTGTGGGAAATAAAGAAATTGCCTTTTACAAGCAATTTCTTCATTTTCCACTTTGTTTAATGCCTAGAAAGTTGAAAAATATAAAATTTGATAAATTTTAATTTGCCGTCTGCAACTCCTTTCAATTTGGACCGCTCTAAAATTTTGTCGCTTGGCAATGGGTAAATGTTTTTATAAACTCTTTAAGGTACTGATTTGAATAATCGAAGTTTCTGAAACAATTTGGAGTCAAATAAATGCTTCTTTTTTGCAGTACCAAAAACTGTTAAGATAACGTTTTGGTTATCTTCCTAAACTGTTTACCGTTACTCTATCCCGCCCACTTTTTGGGCTATTGCCCTGAGTTGTTTTTACCTTTACTTTTTTGTCCGGAACATAACTCCTAAACCATAAGTGTTAGCAATTTAAACTTTGTACACTTATAGATCACAATGTGGAGAAGTGTCACGTACAAGAACCATTACTCTGCCACGTCCTCTTTTGAGTTATTGTCTTTTGTTACTTTTACCGTTAGATTTTGTCCGGAACATAATTTCTAGATAATAAGTGCTTACAATTTCAAACCTTATAAACTTATAGAAAACATTGTGAAGAAGTGTCATGTAAAAGAACCGTTACTCGACCACACCCAATGTTTGACTTATTGCCGTTTCTTGTCTAATCTTTTTTCTTTTTACCTCTACATTTATGTCCGGACCAAATCTCCTAAACCAATAGTGCTGGCAACTTCAAACTTTATACACTTATAGATAATAGATTTGCCCTTTGTTTAACCTATACATATTTTTTTTCGAAACATATCTCATAAACAGTGCATGCTACCAGCTACAAACATTGTAGAGAAGTTTCATGTTAAAGAACCCTTACTCTGCCACGCCCTTTTTAATTAATCTTTCTGATTTCTAAAACATTTGCTGTTAGGGATGTCAAAACCAGTAATTGAAAATGAACATGTACATGTCTGATTTATGCAAATAAAATATGTATAAACCAAAACCAGTAATTGCTTCAGAATCTTCTTTTATTTATTGTTTTTCTCAAGATTGTCTACCTTTATATACCCAAAATTAGTTGACCCTTTCCCAAAGAGCAAAAATTCAGACTATGCCTAATTCAAAGCTACTGCAGACGACAAAATCATAGTTATTTAAAAAAGAAATAATTAACGTTAAAATACAGAAAATATTGAAGAAAAGGGAGAAAATGTCAATTATCAGCATTCTTCTTTTCTTTCAATATTTTCCTAAACCTACTCTTATCGACGTCAAACTAGGTCTTGCTTGGGAAAAGATTAGCCGCCGTCAAAGCACAGTCGGTAGCGCATCATACTCATAATCTTCAATAACGGGATGTCATGGGTTCGATCCCCGGCGGCGGCACATATCCTTTTCGACTTTTGTCTCTTACCAATGGGAGCATAATCGTAAACCTAAGTGGGATAATAGCTGAGGGCTAGGAAAGGAAGTACTGGGGTGAGAAATACCAGGAATCCATTGTTAGGTGTTCCAGCCGCATGCAGTGATATGACTGAAATACTTTCAATTAATCAATCAATCAATTGGGAAAGATTAACTATAAAAAAAAGTTTATTTTATTTTTCGGTCGGGGGACTTCTGTACTGCATCTCAATGCGACATGCACTCGTTGATTTATTGTTCCATAACAGTAAGAGTCAATTTCTTACTTCTTCATCAGTTGTACCGAAACGATTCAAAGAACTTATTCGATCTAAACAATTAGGAGTAAAGCAAATTACTGCTCTTAAACCCTTTTTAGTACTGACTGAATAATTTGAGGCCAGTAAAGGCTTATTTTAAATCTGTACCTAATCTCTTTGGAGCTCTCATTTCATTATTTAATCTTTTTAACAATTTAGAGTCAAGTAAACACTTCCTTTTTAGCTGTATTAAAACTCTTGAGGATTGAAGTTTAATTTGATTCTTGTCCCGAAAGAATTTTGAGAACAAATGATACTTTCTTTAATCTGTACCTAGACTCTTGTGAGCACTAATATGGATTACCGAAACGTCACTGAACGAATTGGAGTACAGAAAATACGGTATTTAAATTCGTACCAAACTCTTTGGAGTTCACGTTTAATTCTTTTTATGTTCCTTAACAATTTGATGTAGAGTAAATAATTCTTTTTTGTCTGTATTGAAACTCTTTAGGGTACTAGTTGGATAATTTTGATACTCCGTAACGATTTGGTATCCAGTAAATTATTCTTTTTATACTACACCATAACTAACAATATAGAGTCTTAGTAAATATTTCTTTTTTTATCTGTATTAAAACACTTGAAAATACATGTTTGAATAAATAAGCGTTCCAAAACTATTGTGAGTCCACTAAATACATTCTTTAATGTGTACCTATACTTTTTAGAGTACTGAAATGTCACTTAACGATTTGGAGTACAGTTAATACTTATTTGAAATCTGTTGTAAATTCTTTGGAGTTCTCATTTGATTTTTTCTTAATTTCCTTAACAATTTGGAGTCAGAAAAATACTTCTTTTTTATCTGTATTTAAACTCTTTCGAGCACTAGTTAATTATTTTGATGTACCTTAAGGATTTGGAGTCCAATTAATGCTTCTGTTTAATCTGAACTATAACTCTTACTGGTATGATTTTGATTATTTTAATGTCACCAAACGACTTGGAGTCCGGTAAATGCTTCTTCATTATCTGTACTTAAACCCTTTGGGGTACTTCTTTGATTAATTTAATGATCCTAAACAATTTGGAGTCAAGTTTACACTTCTTTTTAATCTGTAAGTAAATCTTAAGAGTACTTATACAGTAAAACTTCGTTAATTCGAACGTCACTGGTTCGTAGGTATGTGTTCGTTCGTATACTTTACACGGTCCCGATCTTTTTTCTTCTTTATTTTTGTTAGAAAACTCTGTCTAATTCGAACGTCAGTGGTTCGTAGTTCGTAGGCCATTTAAAGTCCCGAAAGTATGATTATAGCACAAACTCCTATGTTTAATTCGTAGGTGTGATAAGCAAATTGTCACAAATCACCACTTACCTAGATTTTCACACCTACTTATCAATATGACAAATAATGCGGTATCATGTATGACCTTTAGTTAAAAGGGGCTGTTTGGTTTGTAAGGTGGGTAATTAATCGAATAAATATTCCCGTGATTATCGCCGAAAATTTACTTTAAATTGACGAACCATATATTATTATCAGTGCTATTGATCATTTTTCTAACCATTCTATTTTAATCTGCGTTTGATTTCTTCACAATCGTCGGTCGTTAATTTTATGATTTGATGATAGAATACTCAGAGTGATTTGATCCAATACATTGCAAAGGGAAATCACACTAGTGGAGGAAGAAATTTGATACAAACACTGCGTTTTAAAAAATGCAAAAAATTACCACAGAGATAAAAGCATAAAAAAACAAGATGAGTAATTTTTCATTTATGTTTTCCTCAATTAATAACTGAGGATCTTGATTAGAAAAAATAACCAATTTAAAATCAATTCCTAAATGGGGGACAGAACAAGACGTGTCCGATTCCATGTATCTCAAACAGCCGACCACTTTCCCTCCGTTTTGTTCGTACTATGCTTAATTCGTATAAATTTCCTCGGTCCCTTGCGCTACGAACTACCGAGATTTTACTGTATTATAATTGTAAAGTTCTTTCACCATTTGCAGACCATAAAGTTCTTCTTTCTAATCTGTACCATTACTCTTTAGAGTACTAATTTGATTATTTCGAAGTTCTTGAACAATTTTGAGTCCATTAAATACTTCTTTCAATCTGTACCATAACTCTTTAGAGTGCTTATTTAATTATTTCAATGTTCTTTAACAACTTGGAGTCCATTAAATACTTCTTTCAAAATGTACCATAACTCTTTTGAGTACTAATATGATTGTTTCATTGTTCCTTAACAATTTGGAGTCTATTACGTACTTATTTCAAACTGTACCATAACTCTTTAGAGTACAAATTTAATTATTTCAATGTTCTGTAACTATTTAGAGTCCTTTAAACACTTCTTTCGGTCTGTACCAAAACTCTTTAGAGTGCTTATTTGATTATTTCAATGTAATTTAACAACTTGGAGTCCATAAAACACTTCTTTAAATCTGTACCATATCTCTTTAGAGTACAAATTTGATTGTTTCAATGGTTTAAATCAATTTGGAGTCCATTAAATACTTCTTTCAAATTGGACCATAACTCTTTAGAGTACTTATTTGGTTGTTTCATTGTTCCTTGACAATTTTGAGTCCATTGAATACTTCTGTTAATCTGTACCATCATTATTTAGAATACAAATTTGACTGTTTCAATGTTCCTTTACAACTTGAAGTCCTTTAAATACTTCTTTCAATCTGTATTATAAGTCTTATGAGTACAAATTTGATTGTTTCAATTTTCTTTAACAATGCTGAGTCCATTTCATACTTCTTTCAAACTGTACCATAAGTCTTTAGAGTGTAATTTGATTGTTTCAATGTTCCTTATCAATTTGGAGTCTATTTAATACTTCTTTAAATCTGTTTCAGAACTCTTAAGAGTACAAATTCGATTTTTTCAATGTTCCTTGACAATTTGGAGTCCATCTCACACTTCTTTCAAACTGTACCATAACTCTTTAGAGTTAAATTTGATTATTTCAATGTAATTTAACAACTTGGAGTCCTTTAAACACTTCTTTCAGTCTGTACCATACCTCTCTAGAGTGCTTATTTGATTATTTCAATGTAGTTTAACAACTTGGAGTCCATAAAACACTTCTTTAAATCTGTACCATAACTCTTTAGAGTACAAATTTGATTATTTCAATGTTCTCAATCAATTTGGAGTCCATTAAATACTTCTTTCAAACTGTACCGTAACCCTATAGAGTGTTTATTTGATTATTTCAATGTTCTTTAACAACTTGGAGTCAATTAAATACTTCTTAAAACCTGTACCATAATAACTTAGAATATAAATTTGATTTTTTCAATGTACCTTAACAATTTTGAGTCTATTATAGACTTCTTAAAATCTGTAAAAGAACTCTTAAGAGTACAAATTTGATCATTTCAATTTTCTTTAACATTTTGGAGTCCATTTCATACTTCTTTCAAACTGTACCATAACTCCTTAGAGTGTTTATTTGATTGTTTCAAAGCCGCCGCCATAGCGCAGTCGGTAGCGCGCCAGACTCCTAATCTTCAATCATGGGTGTCATGGGTTCGATCCCCGGCGGCGGCAAATATTCTTTCCGACGATTGTCTCTCACCAATGGGTGGATAATCGTAAACCTAAGTGAGATAGCAGCTGGAGGCTAGGAAAGGATGTAGTGGTAGTACTGGTGTGAGAAATACCAGGAATCCATTGTTAGGTGCTCAAGCCGCCGCGATATGACTGAAATACTATTAAAAGCGGCGTTAAACCCCATTCAATCAATTGATTGTTTCAATGTTCCTTAACAATTTGGAGTCTATTTAATACTTCTTTAAATTTGTAACAGAACTCTTAAGAGTACAAATTTGATTGTTTCGATGTTCCTTAGCAATTTGGAGTCCATTTAATACTTCTTTTAAACTGTACCGTAACTCTTTAGAGTACAAATTTAATTATTTCTATGTTCTGTAACAATTTGGAGTCCTTTAAACACTTCTTTTCAGTCTGTACCATAACTCTTTAGAATGCTTGTTTGATTATTTCAATGTTCTTTAACAACTTGGAGTCCATTAAACACTTCTTTAAATCTGTACCACATCTCTTTAGAGTACAAATTTGATTGTTTCAATGTTTTTAATCAATTTGGAGTCCATTAAATACTTCTTTCAAATTGGACCATAACTCTTTAGAGTACTTATTTGGTTGTTTCATTGTTCCTTAACAATTTTGAGTCTTTTGAATACTTCTGTTAATCTGTACCATCATTATTTAGAATACAAATTTGATTGTTTCAATGATCCTTCACAATTTGAAGTCCTTTAAATACTTCTTTCAATCTGTATTATAAGTCTTATGAGTACAAATTTGATTGTTTCAATTTTCTTTAACAATGCTGAGTCCATTTCATACTTCTTTCAAACTGTACCATAAGTCTTTAGAGTGTAATTTTATTGTTTCAATGTTCCTTGACAATTTGGAGTCCATCTCACACTTCTTTCAAACTGTACCATAACTCTTTAGAGTACAAATTTAATTATTTCAATGTTCGGCAACAATATGGAGTCCTTTAAACACTTCTTTCAGTCTGTACCATAACTCTTTAGAATGCTTGTTTGATTATTTCAATGTTCTTTAACAACTTGTAGTCCATTCAACACTTCTTTAAATCTGTAACATATCTCTTTAGAGTACAAATTTGATTGTTTCAATGTTTTTAATCAATTTGGAGTCCATTAAATACTTCTTTCAAATTGGACCATAACTCATTAAAGTACTTATTTGGTTGTTTCATTGTTCCTTAACAATTTTGAGTCCATTGAATACTTCTGTAAATCTGTACCATCATTATTTAGAATACAAATTTGATTGTTTCAATGATCCTTTACAATTTGAAGTCCTTTAAATACTTCTTCAAATCTGTATTATAAGTCTTATGAGTACAAATTTGATTGTTTCAATTTTCTTTAACAATGCTGAGTCCATTTCATACTTCTTTCAAACTGTACCATAACTCTTAAGAGTGTAATTTGATTGTTTCAATGTTCCTTAACAATTTGGAGTCTATTTAATACTTCTTTAAATCTGTTACAGAACTCTTAAGAGAACAAATTTGATTGTTTCAATGTTCCTTGACAATTTGGAGTCCATCTCACACTTCTTTCAAACTGTACCATAACTCTTTAGAGTACAAATTTAATTATTTCTATGTTCTGTAACAATTTGGAGTCCTTTAAACACTTCTTTCAGTCTGTACCATACATCTCTAGAGTTCATATTTGATTATTTCAATGTTCTTTAACAACTTGGAGTCCATTAAACAATTCTTTCAATCTGTACCATAACTCTTTAGAGTACAAATTTGATTATTTCAATGTTCTCAATCAATTTAGAGTCCATTAAATACTTTTTTCAAACTGTACCATAACTGTTAAGAGTGTTTATTTGATTATTTCAATTTTCTTTAACAACATGGAATCAATTAAATACTTCTTAAAACCTGTACCATAATAACTTAGAATACAAATTTGATTGTTTCAATGTTCCTTAACAATTTGGAGTCTATTTAATACTTCTTTAAATCTGTAACAGAACTCTTAAGAATACAAATTTGATTATTTCATTTTCTTCAACATTTTGGAGTCCATTTCATACTTCTTTCAAACCGGACCATAGCTCTTTAGAGTGTTTATTTGATTGTTTCAATGTTCCTTAACAATTTGGATTCTATTTTATACTTCTTTAAATTTTGACAGAAATCTTAAGAGTACAAAATTGATTGTTTCGATGTTCCTTAGTAATTTGGAGTCCATTTAATACTTCTTTCAAACTGTACCGTAACTCTTTAGAGTACAAATTTAATTATTTCAATGTTCTGTTACAATTTGGAGTCCTTTAAACACTTCATTTCAGTCTGTACCATAACTCTTTAGAATGCTTGTTTGATTATTTCAATGTTCTTTAACAACTTGGAGTCCCTTAAACACTTCTTTCAATCTGTACAATAACTCTTAAGAGTACAAATTTGATTGTTTCAATGTTCCTTGACAATTTGGAGTCCATTAAACACTTCTTTCAAACTGTACCATAACTCTTTAGAGTACAAATTTGATTATTTCAATATTCTGTAACAATTTGGAGTCCTTTAAACACTTCTTTCAGTCTGTACCATACCTCTCTAGAGTTCTTTTTTGATTATTTCAATGTAGTTTAACACTTTGGAGTCCATTAAACAATTCTTTAAATCTGTACCATAACTCTTTAGAGTACAAATTTGATTATTTCAATGTTCTCAATCAATTTGGAGTCCCTTGAATACTTCTTTCAAACTGTACCATAACTCATTAGAGCCGTTTTTGATTATTTCAATTTTCTTTAACAACATGGAGTCAATTAAATACTTCTTAAAACCTGTATCATTTACAATTTTGAGTCTATTTAGTACTTCTTTAAATCTGTAACAAAACTCTTAAGAGTACAAATTTGATTATTTCATTTTCTTCAACATTTTGGAGTCTATTTCATACTTCTTACAAATCGTACCATAACTCTTTAGAGTGTTTATTTGATTGTTTCAATGTTCCTTAACAATTTGGAGTCTATTTAATACTTCTCTAAATTTGTAACAGAACTCTTTAGAGTACAAATTTGATTGTTTCGATGTTCCTTAGTAATTTGGAGTCCATTTAATACTTCTTTCAAACTGTAGCGTAACTCTTTAGAGTACAAATTTAATTATTTCTATGTTCTGTAACAATTTGGAGTCCTTTTAACACTTCTTTTCAGTCTATACCATAACTCTTTAGAATGCTTGTTTGATTATTTCAATGTTCTTTAACAACTTGGAGTCCATTAAACACTTCTTTAAATCTGTAACATATCTCTTTAGAGTACAAATTTGATTGTTTCAATGTTTTTAATCAATTTGGAGTCCATTAAATACTTCTTTCAAATTGGACCATAACTCTTTAGAGTACTTATTTGGTCGTTTCATTGTTCCTTAACAATTTTGAGTCCATTGAATACTTCTGTAAATCTGTACCATCATTATTTAGAATACAAATTTGATTGTTTCAATGTTCCTTTACAATTTGAAGTCCTTTAAATACTTCTTTCAATCTGTATTATAAGTCTTATGAGTACAAATTTGATTGTTTCAATTTTCTTTAACAATGCTGAGTCCATTTCATACTTCTTTCAAACTGTACCATAACTCTTTAGAGTGTAATTTGATTGTTTCAATGTTCCTTAACAATTTGGAGTCTATTAAATACTTCTTTCAAACAGTTACTGAACTCTTAAGAGTACAAATTTGATTGTTTCAATGTTCCTTGACCATTTGGAGTCGATCTCACACTTCTTTCAAAATGTACCATAACTCTTTAGAGTACAAATTTAATTATTTCAATGTTCTGTAACAATTTGGAGTCCATTAAACAATTCTTTCAGTCTGTACCATAACTCTCTATAGTTCTTATTTGATTATTTCAACGTTCTTTAACAACTAAGAGTCCATTAAATACTTCTTCCAAATCTGTACCATAACTCTTTAGAGTGTTTATTTGATTATTTCAATTTTCTTTAACAACATGGAGTCAATTAAATACTTCTTAAAACCTGTACCATAATAACTTAGAATACAAATTTGATTGTTTCAATGTTCCTTAACAATTTTGAGTCTATTTAATACTTCTTTCAATCTGTAACAGAACTCTTACAGTACAAATTTGATTATTTCAATGTTCTCAATCAATTTTGAGTCCATTTCATACTTCTTTCAAACCGTACCATAACTCTTTAGAGTGTTTATTTGATTGTTTCAATGTTCCTTAACAATTTGGAGTCTATTTAATACTTCTTTAAATCTGTTACTGAACTCTTAAGAGTACAAATTTGATTGTTTCAATGTTCCTTGACCATTTGGAGTCCATCTCACACTTCTTTCAAACTGTACCATACCTCTCTAGAGTTCTTATTTGATTATTTCAATGTTCTTTAACAACTTGGAGTCCATTAAACAATTCTTTAAATCTGTACCATAACTCATTAGAGTACAAATTTGATTATTTCAATGTTCTCAATCAATTTGGAGTCCATTAAATACTTCTTTCAAATTTGACCATAACTCTTTAGAGTACTTATTTGATTGTTTCATTGTTCCTTAACAATTTGGAGTCCATTAAATACTTCTTTCAATCTGCTCCATAACCCTTAAGAGTGCTTATTTGATTATATCAATCTTCCTAAACAGATCAGAATCCAGTTATAATTTGAAAAATTAGAATGTAACTAAACGTATATAAGTCCAGTAAATTCTTCTTTAAATCCGTTATTTAACCTTTTAGTACATGTTTAGAACATATTTCATTATTGTAATGATCCTTTTCAATTTGTCCATACAATGTTGTTTTCTTTTGACCTATGCCGTAACTATTTAAAGTACGATTTTGATTATTTCAATGTTTGTAGATAATTTGTAGTCCTCTCTTAACCTGCAATATAACTCTTTAAAGTACTTATTCAATTATCTATATTCATTTTAGCTATGTACCATTACTCTTAAGTGTTCTAGTTTGATTAAATTAATGTTCTCAAACAATAGCGAGTACATGAAATACTGCCTTTTAATCTGTACCAAAGATCTTTAGAGTCTTAGGTATTCATAAATTGTTCATGTTGATTAGGAAGGTTGAAATACTTTCTATCACATTCCCACACAACAAAATTTAGACTGGTCCAAATCAAATGGACCTGCAGAGGATAATTTCAAGTTGATGGAATTGTTAGTTGTTGGTTTTTTCCGACTTTTGTGATAGAAAACATTGTTAACTATGAAGTATGCATTGAAACAAGCAAGTTTTCATTTTCTACAATGTTATCAAAAACTCTTGAGCGGTGTAAAAAGGAGGGCTTGTGTGGGAACGGGTTAAAACATTAGTTCTGAATAATAGATATACGCTGCATCGAGAAAATATGATCTGCAATATTCTGTTGTTTCATTAGGTTACCAGTCAACTCGGCCCATGGAATAACTCGGCCCGGTCAACTCGGCCCGGTCAACTCGGCCCCAATATATAGTATCTAGTAATGCCAGTATATTGCGATATATATTTGGAATTACTTTAGAATTGATGTGATTTTTTGTTTCCATTATTACATTATTTTGTTGTTGTAATATTGTCACATTATTTTTTTTTTTTTTTTGGGGGGGGGATCGTACCGACTTAAATGTATTGTTGTTGTTCAATGTACTTTTTAATCTACAGCGATGTAATGGATTATAGTTACTACTTTTTGATAACTTTTCAGAACAGAACAGAACTTTTATTTACATCCTCGTACAATTATGTACAATATGGAAAAATAAATACAAATACATGAAATAAACGGTTAAACACATCCGGTTTACCAAATATAATTCATCTATACGGGGAAAATATGAGGGATAGTTTTTTTTTTGCTATGGTTTATAGAACTGCCGGTTAGCGATCAAAACCTGTGACCACAGCTTTACTCCACTATGGTCACGTAAAGGTTTTGGTTGCCAACCGTTGATTTAATTTCGGAATAAGTGAAATGGCGGAAAGGATATCAGATGCATTACACTAATCTAAAATTGATTTTTTTTATCGCCCAGCCTGCGAAAAACGGCACCCATAGCTTGTCCCGGTCTGAAACAAGTCGTGCCTGCAAGATTTAACTGATAAAATTTGTTTAATGTGCTTGATTTTAACCATATTATTTATCAATTTCCATTAATTGCATTAATCAGGTTGATTCGATATGGTCACAGTTATAGTATCTATAGTATGATAATTGTGCTAGAGGACAATGGTTTTTAACATTTCCCGTTCAATCTCTACTTTTTACGTTCCTCTGTTGGTATAGTGGAGATAGCATTGTGGAAAAAGAAGAACGCAATTTCTTCGATTTCCATAATGTTTTCTACCCTACAGAATGTTTTTTTTTTTTTTTTTTTTTTTTTTTTTTTATTAAATCGTCGTCTGCTATTCAATGTAAATCCAAATGTACTTTTAAGCATTACCAGATGAAATGAACTGTATATGACAATCCAAAATTAATGAATTTTTTTCAGTAATCTTTGTATAAAACATTTGGTAAAATGAATAATTTGCTTGTCACATGGATTTTAATGCACTTAAAATTGTCTGAAATTTGGTCGTTGGTTTGTTTTAAAAAATTTCCAGTTTTGTCTAATTATGCAACATTCCAGGTAATATTATGGAAATGAAGAAGTGCTTTAAGAACAATTTTCCGAATTCCTATGATATTTTCAAACTACAAATTAATAAATTTCAAATTGTCAACTACAAATTCTTTTCCTTTAATTATGATAAAATATGTTCGTATCATTTTATTTTAAAATTTGTTATGTTACGATATTAGGAATAAACAGAAATGATTGAAAATGCAATTTTCCTTGTTATTAATATTCATTTCGATTATCCAAATGACGTTTCAATTCATGTCACCTTTGATTTAATCATGATTACTACATGTCTCAAGCGCTTGCTAATGTGCTTCGCTAAACAACAACAGAAAATCGATTGATTGTTTCACACCTTTTGAAATAGACTTAAACTTAATCTGTCACTGTCTTTACACGTGCCAGTATGCCGACACCTTTTTTATCAGCAAAGATAGCCGACACATAATACTATATACCATATATCGGGGCCGAGTTGACCGGGCCGAGTTATACGATGGGCCGAGTTGCCGATGGACCGAGTTATAAATGGGCCGAGTTGACCGGTCATCTTTCATTACCTATCCGGAAGGTCCCGGGCTTTAGCGCAATGATATGCAAAATTAGTTAAAGTAGTTCATCAATTTATGTTATATTTTTTCATTCTTTTGGCGAGTTTTTTTTAAAACAAGCATAATCCTATATTTTATAAGTTATGATAATTTGCTTTATAGAATCAAACATGATCATCGAAGAATTTAATTAAACGTTTTCAAACTCTTTAGAGTATAATACGGCTGAGTGTACCAGAACTCTTTCTACTTTTAGTTCAACCACAATTCAATGTTACCACTCTTCAGGTTAAAATTTTTATCCAGTCTTCCAAAACATGCCTGAAATGATTTAGGCCTATTTGTCTCAAGAAAGAACCTTTTATCTATCTATGTATACTGCTTAACTTCCCTCTGGGTATTACTTTTTGAATATATTGGCATTCCACTAATGGCAAAATTCAAGGGAAAAGCGGAAATGTTCGTTTTGTCATGAGGAAGAAGCCTGTTGATAATATAATAATAGGTTTGACCTACAGTTTGGAAAAGTATTGAAAGTAAAACAGATCTTTTAATTATGTTGTCCTTGCTTTAGGAATTTCGAACATTTCGTAAGTGGTATTTTGTTATGATGTACCTTAACTTAGTAAATGTACTATTTTGGGAAAAATATTTTCAACTTTATACTATAGACAAATGAGCAATGCTGTTAGTTTTTATCTGCAGGGCCGTCATCATAGCGCAGTCGGTAGCGCATCAGACTACTAATCTTCAATTGTGGGATGTCATGGGTTCGATCCCAGGCGGCAGCAGGGCTTTTTTTTCATTCTTTAACAGGGGCCTTTAAAAGGCTACTTCCTAATTAAAAAAAGGCTCATTTTTTCCCACTTGTGGCAGAGCAATTTCCAAAAACTACAGCTTATTTTTGCATTACATGGATTTATTTTCTTCAAAATTTGTTTTTTTAATATTTCTATACATTTTATTACTGATAAGACCCTTAAATATAGTTATTTATTATTGAATCTTGAAAATGATGCATGAATCTGACTTTTAATATTTTTTTTATTAAACTTAAAAGCTCTGGATTTTCATATATAAACCGTAAAAATTCTATTAAATGCCCATGCTCTAATTAACGACCCCAAACTGGGGACATTATAATTGCAGATTTTTTGTTTGATTTTCTGAGATCTCTAAGCCTCTAATAAACGCCCCGAAAGTCACCGAATTGTATGTTTGAAATTCGGAAAAATATTTTTTAAGAGTTGATTTATTGTACAAAGACTGCCTTTTACTTTTCAGTGCCACTGATCTTAGGTACGGCATAGAAAGAGAATGGAATGTGAGTTGATAAAAACAAAATAACATTTTTGGGTCCAACGTTTTATGAAAATATTCGTTTATTGCCCTAAAAATGGGAATTGAATACAGAAAACATATCCAAAAATTATTAGCCTTGATGCTTCAGTCCAAAGTTCTATGGCCAGAAACGCTGATTACATTCATCAAATGTCTGTACATTGTTATTTCATAACTAAGGTGTTTACACAAAACTAAATTCTTAGAAACTTGAAATTTGAATTAAAATATTTTCTAATAAATTTGTCTGTGCACTAGTTCTGATTTTTAACAAGTGAGATGGTAAGTCTGGATTGTGGTCGTACTTTAAACGATAACTGATCAATAACCAGTACTGTATTATTTAGTAATTCTAGCGTATCTATAGGTGAAAACTGTTGGAAATATGACACGACACAAACAGATTAACATTGTTCCACTCGCATGCTCATTGGTGTTGTTGACAGTGTTGCTATGGAATTTATCAAAGCTGGCTTTGTTAAAGCAGACCACAGACAAATATAATTGGTGTTGATACTTATTTGTTTGGAAGGATCTAAATTTTGCAAGTCAGTCATCTTAATTTATATTGGCATGACTTTTCAGGACTTAACTTTTTTGCCTGTGTTCCGATGAGATCGTACGTGTAATTTAGGATTTTTGACTGGTTTTATAACGTCTCACAAATCTGTAGCCTCTTCTTTTGTAAAGTTTGTGATTCTAATAAATGCCTGGGCATGTATTAGAACTTTTACGGTAATTCTAGTCTGGAAAATGTTCTCTTCAAAAGGACAAGCAAACCTCAAAACTAAAATTTCTTAATCTTAAATTTTTTTCAATGTTGCACATTGCCTTTCTGTCTCTCTCTCTGTTCTCACTGCCCTCTCTATCTGCATCACTCCATATATTCTCGCATCTCGCAACAATTTTGTCGTCTTCTCTGTAACAAGAGAGAGAGGGGGGAGGGAGGCACATACCAGTGATGGGTTGATGATCGATTATAATTGATAACCAGTTGGTTTGGGCTTCCGATTACTATAATCGACTAAGAAATCTCATAATCGCTTACTCAGTTTGTGGCACATTTCTATCTAACATTTGGAACATAGGCAAAACATTGCAATCGTAATATGCCATGGTTTTTAAAGTTGACTGCTGTTGCTGAATGACTTTTCCAGTTATGAGTTTTAAGATTTTATATTTGATTCGGGGGAGGAGGATGCAACATATAAACTCAGAAATAATGTTTATTTATTTCTTAATAATCAACAGTCATATGATTATTTTGAGAAGATGAATCTTCCTTTTGAAAGTAGGCCTTCTTAACCCATTCCAACTCAATCCCTCCTTTTTACGACTTTCAAGAAAACAGCTTTGGAAAACATTGTTGAAAATGAAGAAATTGCTTGTATCAAGCAATTTCTTCATTATCCACAATGTTTTCTATCGAAAAAGATGAAAAAAATTATAATTCCATCATCTAGAAATTGTCGTCTGCATCTTCTTTGAATTTGGACCAGTCTAAAATTTTGTCAAGTGGGAATGGGTTAATATTAGCTAAGGAAAAAAAAAAGTGTTGTTTGTATGCACTTGATTGTTTGTTTTATTATCCCATTCCCACTAAGTGATGCTTTTAGACCTCCCAAGTAAAATCGCTTTGGAAAACATTGAGAAAAATGAAGAAATTGCTTGTCACAAGCAATTTCTTCATTTTCCACAATATTTTCTACCCAGGAAGTTGAAAAAATCCAAAATTTCATAAATTTTTAATTGTCGACTGCAACTTCTTTCAATTTGGGCAAATCTAAAATTTATCTGTCTGGTAATGGGTTAATAATGGGATTCATTTGTTTTCTGTGCTGGACCCATTCATTTTTTTTTCTGAGGAACCTTTCAAGTTTCAGATATATAAGAATCATGAAAATAACCCCCTTGGGAAAATTTTCTTAGGGTTAAAACAGGGTTTGTTTAGAATGAAGAAATGGCTTGTACTAATGTTTTCTACCCAGAATGTGAAAAAATCTTAAATTTCAAAAACTTCAAATTGTGGTTTGCAACACCTTTCAATTTGGACCAGTTTAAAGTTAATTGCCTACTTCCCATCTTTACAAGGAAAGGTTGCGTGTCTCTTACACCTTCTAATGATTTGCTCTGATTGTTGTTTTGATCCCTTCATAATCAGTTCTGACCACTAGAATTTCATGGTCAGCGAGGAAGGACCCCTCAAATTTTAAAGCTATTATGAGCCCTGGATTGTACAAAAAAAAAGATTAACCTATTCCCACAAGATGAAATTTTAGACCAGTCTAGATTGAAAGAAGTTGCAGACAACAATTTTAACCCTTGTCATGCTGTGTAAATTATCTTACTGAATTGCAGTAAAATCAAAGGGCTGACAGCACTGATAGAACGTGCTGTTCAAAATACAATATTTATTTTTAGAATCAACTTAAAAAGCAACTCTGGCAGGAAAAGTACAAGCAGGAGGTAGTCTGATCTTAGTCTACACCTCCTGCCAAAACCGGAATGTTCCGGGTTCAGCATGACAAGTGTAAAGTTGAAGAAATCTTCTAAATGTTTGTCTTGTAGGTTAAAAACATTGTGGATAATGTAGAAATTGCCTGTAACAAGCAATTTCTTTATTCTTCTCAGTTCTGAAGCTTTCATATTAACCCACTCCTACACAGTGACGCCTTTTGACACCCATATTAAAAAAGGGCTTTGGAAAATACTGTAGAAAATGAAGAAATTGATTATAACAAGCAATTTCTATATTATCCACAATGTTTTGTGTGGAAATGGGTTTAGACTTGCCTATGAAACAAATGTACTAAATCCCTAATAAAATAAATGATTTGTCATGATTTAAGGTTTAGTTTGATATGATGTCGTGTAATTCAGAAATAAATTAGTTTTCCTACAAACTATTGGCTGTAGAGGTGCATGACTGAATTATCAGAAATATCATTTCTTCCACAGTTTTTGAGAACTAGACATTTCATTTCCAAAGAGTCAGTAAAGATTGGACAACTATTATGGCAACAGAATCTAATAAATCAAGATTTTGTTGTTACATAAACTGTGAGGACAGAGATCCATTAGACGGAAGAATTGAAGGGAAAACTGTGCTGCCTTCACAAAGCTTGGAGAAACTAAAACCAAAGTTTCTTGTGAAATGGAAATGGAATGGTGAGGCTGAGTTTCACAAGATTTGCTGGGAAAAAGTGTTTGACATGTCGAGGCAGAGGTATGAGCTGACAAAGTTTTTGAAATAATAGATATGAAATGATGAATAGTGCTGTGTCATTTCTTATGGCGAATAATGATCCTAACAAGGTCCGCTGACTTCTGTTAGGGAAGTGTGAGATACCCATTGATGTTAGTTGGGTATTATGATCTGAAACATAAAACAAAAAGCAAATTGTTGGTTTGGGATCTGAATATCGTACCCACAGCTTGAATAAGCTGTTGTTGGTATGTTTTATTTACAAAACAACAAAAATGCTTGACTTAACCCGTTCCCACACAATCCTGCTTTTTTACGCGCCACAAGAATAAAGCTTTGGAAAACATTGTGGAAAATGAATAATTTGCTTGTCACAAGCGATTTCTTCATTATCCACAATGTTTTCTGACCCTAAAGACAGAGATTTTTATAATTTCATCAACTTAAAATGGTCGTCTGCAACTTCTTTCAATTTGGACCAGTCTAAGAATTCTTGTTTGGTAATCGGTTAAATGTTGGCGGTCACTATTCACTCCTGTTAACCCAATGGAATTTTAGACCAGTCCAAATTGAAAGGAGCTGCAGACGACAATTTCAAGTTGATGGAATTTTGAATTTTTTCGTCTTTTGGGATAGAAAACATTGTGGATAATGAAGAAATTGCTTGATCCAAGCAATTTCTTCATTTTCCACAATGTTTTCCAAAGCTTATTTATTGAGGGGCGTAAAAAGGAGGGATTGAATGGGAATGGGTTAATTACTTGATTCGTATGCTGAATTGTCAATTAGTTCCTTATGCATTAATTCCCCTCCCAAAGTTCTCAGGAATCATTGAAAACAGGGCATTCATTAGAATGATGTGTGTTGCAAGATTTTATCAATTGAGGAATCATTAGCAATGCCTTCTGACCAAGACAGAATGTTAGTCCTACTTTTTGAACAGCTTTATTTTTAAAAGTATATGTCCAGAAACATTTAACATACAAATAAAATGGTTGGTTGGTTACCTAAATGTTGTAACTATAGCTTGAATTAGCTGTAGTGACAATGTTTAAGTAGCAAAACTAACAAAAATGCTTCACCTAAAAGTCAACCAATACTGGAGTTCAACGTTGATATCTGATATAAATGGGTGTTTTCATTAGTCATTCCATTTGTTTTAACCCATTCACACAACGACGCTTTTGGACATCCCTCAAGAAAAACAACCTGAAAAACAATTTCTTCTTTTTACACAATTTTTTCTACCAAAACAGTTGAAAAAATAAAAGAAATTATGAACTTTAACTTTAAATATCATCTGCAACTCCTTTCAAATTTGATCAGACAAATTTTACCACGTGGTAATGGGTTAAAATATAGCAATGAATTTAGACCGGTCCAAATTGAAAGAAGCTGCAGACTACAATTTAAAGTTGGTTGAATTTTTAATTGCTTTGTTTTTTACGGTAGAAAACATTGTGGAAAATTAAGAAGCAATTTCTTCACTTTCCACAATGTTTTCCAAAGCTTTTTAGCTCACCTGAGCTCGTAGTGCTCAAATGAGCTATTGTGATCCCCTTTTGTCCGGCGTCCGTCCGTCGTGCGTCGTCCGTCAACAATTTCTTTAAACGACATCTCCTCCTAAACCACTGCGCCAATTTGAACCAAGTTTGGCAGAAATGTTCCTTAGGTGGTCCCCTTCAAAAATAGCTAAAAGAATTGAAATCTGTTAAAAACTCTGGTTGCCATGGCAACAAAAGTGAAATTTTAAAATAATCTTTAAAAATTTTCTTCTCCTGACCCAGAAGGCATAGTGCCTTGATATTTTGCATGAAGCATCAGTATATTGACCTCTTTCAAAATAGCTAAAATCATGATCCTCGGGTCCCCAGGGGCGGAGCCCCAGGGGGGTGGGGTTTATATAGAAATAAACAACGATTTTTTAAATGACTTCTCAAACCACTGGGCCGATTTGAACCAAATTTGGCAGAAATGTTGCTTAGGTGGTCCCCTTCAAAAATAGCTTAAAGAATTGAAATCCGTTAAAAACTCTGGTTGCCATGGCAACAAAAGTGAAATTTTAAAATAATCTTTAAAAATCTTCTCCTCCTGACCCAGAAGGCGTAGAGCCTTGATATTTTGCATGAAGCATCAGTATATTGATCTCTTACAAAATAGCTTAAATCATGATCCTAGTGTTTCCAGGGGCAGACCCAGGGGGGGGAGGGGGGGGGGGTATAGGCATGAAGCATTAGTTCACAGACTTCTTTCTTATTTCTGAAATTATAACCCATGGAAAAAGTTTTTTCCTTCTTTCAAATCAGCACTAAAGCCTTGGAATTTGTAATTTAGACTTTTGGATCCCCAGGTTCATAGTCTTTATATGTAATTGTGGCCCACTTGTTTCATAATCCTAACCTTAACATGAAATTAGACTGTTGAAAGAAAAAGAGCCTTTATCTCAGGTGAGCGCCCCAGGGCCAACGGCCCTCTTGTTTCTTGAATGGCTTAAAATGGAGGGCTTGTGTGGGAATGGATTAATTACAGGATCATATGGTGATTGTATTTTGTAGCTCGAATGTTGTCGACCCATTGATTGAGAAATCTAGGTTTAAGAAAACCAAAAATAGATCATATCAAAAGTTTATGATTCATTAGGTACAAAAGACACATTCTGTTGTCAATTGACAGATGGTTGGTCCTGCCAAAGACTTAGAAATTATATGGTGTTTAGTTGAAATGTTTATGGCCAGTATTATGTAACAAAAAATAAAATGGTTGATTGGCGACCTGAAATTTGTTTTAGCTAGAATAATCTGTAGTTGTGACATTTTACTCTCCAAGCCAACAAAAATGCTCAACCCTTGTCATGCCGAACCCAGAATACTCCTGCTTTGAAAGAGGGTATAGACAAAGATCAAACTGCACATCAGTGCAGTCTGATAGTAGACAACTTCTCCTGTTTGTCTCCTTCATCCCAGATTTGAGTATAAAAGTAGCTTTCAATAAACATTTAGACCCTTAACCAGTGCTCCCAGTGCTTTTTGGCCTTTGATTTTAATGCAAATTCACATAAGAATTTTTTCAGCATGACAAGGGTTAACTTGAATGTTTGTTCAGTCCCCGGTCACAGCAAATATCCTTTCTGACATTTGTCTCTCACCACTGGGTGATAATCATAAATCTTGGTGGGATGAGCAGCTTTAGGCTCTGAAAGGATGTAGTGGCAATTCTGGTGAGAAAAATACCAGGAATCCACTGCTAGGTGCTCCAGCCACTGTGATATGAATGAAGTACTGTTAAAAGTGGCGTTAAACCCCATTCAATCAATTAATCTTAAATATTGGAGTTCAAAGTCCATTTCTGGTATGAATGAACTATTTGGTTTGTCAATCCATATCTTGATTGACAGCCTATATGAAGGAAACAGTAAGTTTGAGTAATTTACAATAGTGCATTAGATATGTCACCGCTTTTTGGTTCAAAGTAACTCCCTTCATTGAAATTTCTGAGGGTCATAACAGGGCATTTTGCGATTTCTGTTGAAATATAGTGTTTTTTTTTTCAAATGTCTCATCTCGGTAGGTACTTTTATTATATACCTTGCTGTGTAATCTTGGGATTTCTCAGTGTAATAAATTTTCAGTTTCACTCTCTGCCGTAATTTAGGAACTATTTTTTTCCAACCCAGTGACATTATACAGAGTCTATAAGAGTATAAAAATGGAGACTTCTTCAGTTCTGTGCACGTCGCTTAAATAGAGGATATTCAACTGGTTATTCAAGATAGGAAAAAATATTTCACTCGGATGCGTTGTTTGGCGTTAAAAAAACTCATGCTGCGCTCTCGTTTTTTCAATGCCTAACAAGGCATCCTCGTGAATATTTTTTCATATCTGGAATAAACAGTTGATTATCCTCTATGTATAAGCACCTTTTCCAGTCAGTGAAATTTTAGACTTGTCCAAACACATGTAGAAATAGTTTACAGACATCTAATGAATATAAATGCAAAGGAAAACATAAGGCTCTACAGGGGAGAAATGAAGAAATTACCTGTGGCAAACAAGTTTTCCTTTACCCAATGTTTTGGTAAATAGCTCATTTCTGATTTATGAGAAACAGTATTTTGTAAGAAACAATTATTTACCCGTTACAAGATTGCAACATTTTTGACTGTTCCAAAATTTAAAGAAGTTGCAGATGAGAATTTTTAATTTTAGTTTTTTTTCAACCCCGGGTAGAAAATATTGTAAAAAATGAAGAAAATGTTTATTGCAAACAATTTCTTCATTTAACCCATTCCCACTCAATCCCTCCTTTTTACGCCCCTCAACACAAAGCTTTGGAAAACATTGTGGAAAATGAAGAAATTGCTTGGATCAAGCAATTTCTTCATTATCCACAATGTTTTCTATTCACAAAGACGAAAAAATTCAAAATTCCATCAACTTGAAATTGTCCTCTGCAGCTCCTTTCAATTTGGGCAGGTCTAAAATTCCACTGTGTTGGAATGGGTTAGTAAAAGTTTTCCCAGTTTGTTTTTTCTTGTGTCAAGTCATGGTGTGGAAATGGGTTGAACAGACTGTTACAAAGTACATGTATAAGTGAAAATTAGTTAGAAAAGGACATTTAACGCAAACAATCATTATTTCAGGTCAAGAAATAATACTGGCATATGTATGTCTAAGGAAGAGAGAGCACTAGTAAAGGCAGCTGCTGAGGCCATTGAAGAGTTTGATGATGTAAAAGAGATCCTTGATAAAGCCAGGCTAGCAGCAGAGTGGATTAAACAATCCAAACATTGTGTAGCATTTACAGGTCTGTAAAAAATTCAATCAATCACCATTGTCAATCAAAAAATTTACATCCAATCAAATCACCCATTTAGATAGGAAGATAACTCTTACGTTAGTTGGCATTTATGTGAAGCATTATTGTTGGTTTGGTGACTTAAACACTGGTTAATGTCTTTGGTCGCGAGATAGAGTGTCTGCTTCCGAATCAAGAGGTTCCAATTTTGATTCACAGGAGTGGTTACCGATCTTGGTTCTGTCATTGGCCCACATAATTGGTACAGGTACTGTTGTATAGTCCAGGAAGCATAATTGAGATGGATAAATCTAAGTTTGAAGAACCTGTTTCAAAATCGATGTAACATAAATATTTGAAACCAAACTTAAACATCATAACTACAGCTTATTCAAGCTGTAGTTATGTTGTTTAGGTTCTCAACCAAAACCATTTTACTAATTGATTTTGCTACTTGTTTCTAAACATGAATTTTTTGAAAATTATTCTTTTTGATAGCTAAGTTTAAATTTCTTGTCAGAGTCAATTGGTGTGGCCAGCAGTTGGGGTTCATGTTATATGTAATTTTAAAAATCAAACTTTATACAATAATGAATATATTTGTCTATAAGGGCTTAAACACTTTAGGTTCCCCTTCCTACTGATTGATATGAATGAAAATAGTGAAATTATTTCAAATAATTCAGTTATTTTACAGAATGCGAAATGTACTTATACACTGTGTAGACACTTATGACCTTTTATCTCTCGGAAAACCATTTCTGCAAAAAAATGCATATGAAACACTTTGCTAAAATTGAAGGTTAAATAATATTTAAATGAAGTACATATACTTTATTACACAGTAGTTATACAAAACCCTCATGCACCATAACAAATTTGATATTTCACTCAACCTTTGGTCTTGAAATTTCCAACATAGCTTGAATCCAATAAAAGGCTTTGTATTACAACTATAATATATATTTGCTTTGTAATCATTCACTGGAGGTGTGTCCGTTATGCATTTGTCACTACACTTGTCCATCTGTCCAGTCACAATCTCTTTCTAAAATATCTAAATATCATGAAAATTCACTGGAATGATCCTTGGGTGACCCTAAGTTACCAGAATTCTTAAGTTTTATTAAACCAATCTTCTCTTTGAAGAAAATGTGTGAAAAGGGGAAATGCTGGTCAACAGCGATTTATTTCCACACAATGTATTTTCATATCTATAATTGTAACATGGTTGAATGATAATGTGTCCAGATATTTCAAAGTTCTACATTTACATTTGATACTTAAGAGGCAGATTGATAAATCAATGAGCTTCATTTTGTTACAGAAGAAGATTTGAAATTAGCATAAAACCATTTACCTCTTCAGTGATATGATGGGGTTCCATATAGTCTGTAACAGCATTATCACATTAGTCATATGACTGGTTTACCCATATCCATTCCCCACATCATCAATCCCCCTTCTTTATGATCTTCAAGAAAATAGCGTTGGAAAACATTGTGTGAAATGAACAAATTGCTTTTTAAAGTATTTCTATACTATCAACAATGTTTTCTACCCCAGAAGACAAAGGTTTTAAAAATTATATCACCTCTTAATCCATTCCCACACCATTCCTCCTTTTTATGCCCCTCAAGAAAAAAGCTTTGGAAAACATTGTGGAAAATGAAAATCTGCTTGTATCAATCAATTTCTTCATTATCTACAATGTATTCTATCCAAAAAGACGAAAAAGTTAAAATGCCATTAACTTAGAATTGTTGTCTGCAGCTTTCTTCTATTTGGACCATTCTAAATTTTTGTGGGAATGGATTAAATGTTGTCTCAAACTTCTTTCATTTTGACCAGTCTAAAATTTTGTTGTCTGGTAATGGTTTTTTCTATCTATATCAGGTGCTGGTATATCTACGTCAGCTGGTATTGGTGATTACAGAGGGAAAGCTGGTAAATGGACTGAAGAGGACCAGACAGGTTTAAACATAGACGAGGTATTTGATGAAACAAATATTGCACAGTCAAGTCAGACATCAGGGGAGCCAGACAAACAGAACATCAGTGGGAATGAAGAAGAGAATGAAGACAATGAAGAAGGTTGTCCATATGATATTCTTGTCAATACAGTGGAATCATTTTAATTGCAACCCTGATAATAGCAATTTATTGCCTTATTAAAACTGACTTTACACACAAACTATAGATTTAAACATCAAATAGATACTTTGAAATGCAACTTCTGGTTAACCCTTTCACGTACAAAGCAATGATTTACGTCACTTCGATTTTATACTTGAAAAATATTGTGGAAAAAGGAGAAATTGCTTGTTGTAAGCAATTTCTTCTTTTCCCACATTTTCTATCACATAGGATGGCTTCATTTCATATTACATCCAATTAATATTTACTTCTGCAACCCCTTTCTATTTAGACCAGTCTAAAATTTTAGAAAAAATTGGAAAGTGTTAATTGCAACAAAAATGTTGACAAATTGATTTTTTAATTAACAGGATTCCACTATATTTAGACTTGGATTTAATCCATTTTCAGATGATCTCACTGTTCTGTTCTACTGGACGAAGTCAAGTGGGCCATATGTAGGCCTGTAATCTGTTGTTTGTCTGTATGTCTGTGAACTTTTTAATGCCCCTGTCATGTAATTGCATAAAGAGTTACCTTTTAGCTTTAAACCTATTTATTTTACATCGATGGGGAAACAAGTTCTTCCAACTTAGGTTAATATCTCTTGATTGTGCTTCCTGGGAAATGCATCAGTACTTGCGCCTTAAGTGTGGACCAATGACAGAACCAAGATCTATAGCTGCTACCGGGAATCGAACTCAGGCCCTCTTGATGGGGAAGCTGATGCTCTACCTCTCGACCACGGACGCCACACTATAGAGCTACCCCTGTCTCTGTGTCTGCATGTGTGTTTGGGAGGTAGTTGTTTGTGTCCAATTTTTTGTCTGAAGCCTATGTTCTACATTATTTGATGTAATCTAAAATAACTTGACACAGTTGTTCCCCTGGAAAATTACTTGTATCATGCTTTATTTTGTTTGGGATACTACCATGTTTCAGGTCACAACTGAAGGTCATGTGACAAGAAGTGATGTAGGGGCATCTAGACATGTTCCTAGGCATTTAACCCTTTCCTGGACAAACCCAGGATTTTACATCACTGTGATTTCATACTTGAGAAAACATTGTGGAAAAAGGAGAAATTGCTTGTAACAAGCAATTTCTCCTTTTCCCACAATATTTTCTACTGCATAGGATGGTCAGATTTCAAATTGCATGCATTTTTCATTGTCGTCTGCAACCGCTTTCAAATTGGACCAGTCTAAAATTTCATAAAACAGGAAAGGGTTAAACATTTTTTTGAGACAACTAGGAAGAATTTTATGATCTTTTTGACATTATTTGAGGTTCATTCCATTCATAATGACATTATAGTGTTTGAGGGTCATACTCTACCAAAGGCTTTTCAATTATTGCACTTGAACCAACATAAAAACTATGTTGTGGGTTCTTGGATTTTATATAGAGATAAAAAAGGAAATCTTAAAAAATTTCTTCACCTTAACCATTAGGCCTAGAGCTTTCAATTTTTTCAAGAATTGTCTTAACCCTTGTCATGCTGTAGAAAATTACCTTACTGAATTGCTGTCAAATCAAAGGGCTGAGAGTACTTATAGATCATTTTGTTCAAAAATCAATATTTCTTTTAGAAATCAACCTCACAAACAACTCGAGAAGGAAAAGTACAAGCAGGAGGTGTAGACTAAAATCAGCCTGCACAAACGTGCAGTCTGATCTTAGTCTACACCTTCTGCCAAAACCAGAATATTCTGGGTTCAGCATGACAAGGGTAAAGATACTCCTAGGAAATACCCTACTTTGTTTTCAAATATAAGAGGGAATGAAAATAACGAAAATCTGTGACGTGATTAAAACACCAATATCCCACTTTAAGCCATGTAACCCACAAAATCTGTCATGGGAAAACATTGAGGATTACACGTATGAAGAAATTATTTTTCTCAAGATTTATATTCAATAACTAGAAAGTGTTGTTGGATTTGGACAAATCTAAAATTTTGTGTTTGGTAATGCGTCAAATAAGTATCGAAACAATGCCATATTCTTTATTCTCTTTCATTCCAGATGGTGTTCCCTATGAAAAGTTGAGACCAACATACACTCATGAAGCACTATATAAGTTAATGGAATCAAACTACCTCAAGTATATAATTAGTCAAAATGGAGACGGACTTCATTGCTTATCAGGAATCCAATCTGGTAAAATATCTGAACTTCATGGTAACGTTTTCAGGGAATATTGTGAGAAGTGTTTGGAATGTTATGACAGAAAGTTTTATGTAATGGATGATATTGGCAGTCAGTATTTTGAGGAACTCGAAGATTTTGGGCGAACATCTGTAAAGAAACCTCGACATGCAAAGAAATGTGATATGTGTGGGTTGAGTCATCGGACTGGTCGAAAGTGTGAGAAAAAGGTACATTTCTTGTTCTTTCTCTACTTGATAGTTTACTTAAAAGATGAAGAGAATATTTTTTGTTTTCATGGAGGTATGAACCGAAAAACCTAATCACACTGTATGAATACGCGAAGCGGATTCATACATTGTGTGATTAGGTTTTTAGGTTCATACCTCCATGAAAACAAAAATATTATCTTCATTTCTTATAATTTAATAGCATCGAGTGAAAAATGCAACAACTTAACAAATTTTGATACCTTTTTGTAGTGAACTATTTTGTGCGGAAGCATTCAAAATGGCTGCGTACTCAAAATTTTGTTCATGGAGGTATGAATTAAATTTTTCGACCAATCAGATCGCTCGTTTTTGATAGACGGAACTAACAATTAAATTACTTGACGTTGAAATCAGTTGTTTTCATCTAATGGCTTCTGTTGTAACCGCCACAGCTATGGCGCAGTATATAGCATGTCAGACTCTTAATCCTGTGGTCCAGGTTTTGATCCTAAGTAAATAACATCAATAACAATGTTTGTAGTGAAATTCACCAAAGCACTTTTCCTTTTTAGCTCTACTGGCCGAAGGCCACTAGAGCTATAGCGATGGCTTTTTCCTGTCCGATGTCTGTGAGTGCGTGCCTGCGTCCGGCGTCCGTCCCTTAAACTTTTCCTTGTTTACGCGAAAAAGTCCACAGTTTTCATCAGATTCCCTTCAAACTTTCACAGAATGATTGTACCATCATAAGGATCGTTCCTTTCTAAATTGGGTATGATCCGTCAAGAAACATGGGAAAAGGGGCCTAATTAAAATTTAATTAAAAAATCCTCGTTTACATGATAGAGTCAACAGTTTTCATCAGATTCTCTTCAAACTTTCACAGAATGATTGTACCATCATAAGAATCGTTCCTTTCGAAAATTGGTATGAAAAATTAATTAAAAATTAAATTAAAAATCCTCGTTTACGCGATAGAGTCCACAGTTTTCATCCGATTCTCTTCAAATTTTCTCAGAATGATTGTACCATCATAAGGATCGTACCTTTCGAAAAGGGGTATGATCCGTCAAGAAACATGGGAAAAGGGGCCTTATGAAAATTTAATTAAAAAATCCTCATTTACGCAATAGAGTCAACAGTTCTCATCAGATTCTCTTCAAACTTTCACAGAATGATTGTACTGACATAAGGATCTTTCCTTTCGAAATTTGATATGATCCGTCAAGAAACATGGGAAAAGGGGCCTTATGAAAATTTAATTTAAAATTCCATTAAAAATCCTCGTTTACGTGATAGAGTCCACAGTTCTCATCGGATTTTCTTCAAACTTTCTCAGAATGATTGTACCATCTTAAGGATCGTTCCTTTCGAAAATGGGTATGATCCGTCAAGAAACATGGGAAAAGGGGCCTTATGAAAATTTAATTAAAATCCTCGTTTACGGGATAGAGTCCAGAGTTAACATCAGATTCAATTCAAACTTTCACAGAATGATTACAAACATAACGATCGTTCCTTTCGAAATTGGTTCAGATCCGTCGAGAAACATGGGAAAAAGGGGCCTTATTAAAACTTAATAAAAAAATACTTGTTTACGCGATAGAGTCCACAGTTTTCATCGGATTCACTTCAAACTTTCACAGAATGATTGTACCATCATAAGGATCGTTCCTTTTGTAATTGGGTATGATCCGTCAAGAAACATGGGAAAAGGGGCCTTATGAAAATTCAATTAAAAACTCCATTAAAAATCCTTGTTTACGCGATAAAGTCCACAGTTTTCATCGAATTCTCTTCAAACTTTCTCAGAATGATTTTACCATCATTAGGATCGTTCCTTTCGAAAATGGATGTGATCTGTCAAGAAACACGGGAAAAGGGGCCTTATGAAAATTTAATTAAAAAATCCTTGTTAACACTTTAGAGTCCACAGTTTTCATCAGATTGTATTTAAACTTTCACAGAATGATTGTACTATCATAGGATTGTTCCTTTTGAAATTTGGTATGATCCGTCAAGAAACACAGGAAAAAGGGGCCTTTTGAAAATTTTAATAAAAAATTCTCATGAATAATCTAGAGCCAACAATTTTCAAGGGATTCTCTTCAAACTTTCACAGAATGATTGTATCATCATAAGGATTGTACCTTTCGGAATCGGATATGATTCCTCAAGAAACATAGGAAAAGGGGCCTTATTAAAATTTAATTCAAAGATCTTTGTTAACACTCTAGAGTCCACAGTTTTCATCTGATTGACTTTAAAGTTTCACAGAATGATTGTACCATCATAAAAATTGTTCCTTTCAAAATTTGGTATGATCACTCAAGGACCACGAGAAAAAGGGGCCCGATAAAAACTGGATTGAAAAAGCCCTCGTAAACACAATAGAGTCCATAGTTTTCAATAAATTCTCTTCAAACATTCCCAGAATGATTATTACATTAATTGGATTGTGCCTTTCGGAAGTAGGTTTGATCCATCAAGTTTCATGGCAAAAGGGGCCCTATGAAAATTTAATAAAAAAATCTTAGTTAACACATAATGGCCCTAGATTTCACCTGATTGACTTCAAACTTTCACATGATGATTGTACCATATGATCATAAGGATTGTTCCTTTCAAATTGGGTCTGATCCATTGAGAAACATAGGAAAAGGGGCCTTAGGAAAATTCAATTAAAAAAATCCTAATTAATGCTTGTAAGTCCACAGATGAGATGGGGTTGTCTTTATACTCAAACAGAATAATTATACTTTTGTAAGAAGAGTTCCCTTTGGAATTGGTTCAGATCCATCAAGTAACATGGGAAAAGGGGCTATATGAAAATTCAATTAATAAAACCCTGTTAACACAATGAAGCCCACAGCTTTGATCAGATTTTTTTGAAACTTTCACAGAATGATTGGAAGGTCATAACTATCATTCTTTTCATAACAGGGTTTGAACTGTCAAGAAACACAGGAAAAGGGGCCTTATGAAAATTTCATTAATAATTCCTTGTTACCAAGTCCAGAGCTTTCATCGGATTTTTTTCAACCATTCACAGAATAATTGTACAATAATGATGATTGTTGATGTTTGCATTAGACCTGATCCGTCAAGTATCACAGGAAAAGGAGCATTATGAAATTTAATTTTAAAATCATTGTACCACAATAAAGTCAACAGTTTTCATCAGATTCTGTTAAAACTTTCACAGAATTATTATTCCATCATGAGGATTCTTTCTTTTCAAATTAGGCGTGATCTCTCTAGTATCATGGGAAAAGGGGCCTTTTGAGAATTTTATCTATAATCCTTGTAACCAAGTCCAGAGCTTTCATTGGATTTTATTTAAACCTTCACAGAATCATTGTACAATAATCATGATTGTTGATGCTGACATGAGACCTGATCCTTCAAGTATCACAGGAAGAGAAGCCTGATGAAAATTTTATTTTAAAAATTTTACACCAAGATAAAGTCTGCAGTTTTCATCAGATTCTGTTCAAATTTTCACAGAATGTTTGTACCATCATAAGGATTGTTTATTTCCAAATTGGGCCTGATCTGTCTAGTATCATAGGAAAAGGGGCTGTATGAAAAATTATTACCAAATCCTCATAAACACAACAATGCCCTCAGTCTTTATCAGAATCTCTTCAAACTTTAATAGAATGATTGTACCATCATTTGGATTGTTCCTTTGTAAATTAGGTCTGATTGGTTAAGTGACACAAGAAAAGGGACCTTATAAAAATTTTATTACAAAACATCATTATTACAATAAAGTCCTCAGTCTTTATCATTTTCTTCAAACTATCATTAGGAGTGTTCCTTTGTACATTGGGTCTGATTTGTTAAGTTTCACGGAAAAAGGGGCCTTATGAAAATTTATTTACAAAAATTCTTGACACAATTCAGTCCACTGTTTTCATTGATTCTCTTTAACTTTTAAAGAATGATTGTACCTTCATTAGAATTGTTCCTTTTGAAATTTGGTTTGTTCTGTAAAGTATCATGAGAAAAGGGGCCCTATGAAGATTTCACTATAAACTCATTAACACAATAAATTCCACAGATTAAACGGATTGATTGTACCATCATTCCAATTGTTGATTTTGACAGTGGATCTGACTATGGCAAGGGTCACATAAAAAGGGGCCTTTATGAAAAACTCTCTTAAATATTCTGGTTAACCCAATGATGTCCCTTGATTTCACCGGATTCACTTCAAAATTTCACAGAATGATTGTACAAATACTTAAATGGTTCTTTTCAGAACTGGGTACAATCCATCAAGTATCATGTAAAAAGGGGCCATATGATTTTTTTAGCTCACCTGAGCACAAAGTGCGAGGTGAGCTATTGTGATTGGTCGTTGTCCGTTGTCCGTCCGTCCGTCTGTCCGTCTGTCCGTCTGTCCGTCCGTCCACAATTTCTTTAAAAATATTCTCCTCCTAAACCAGTAGGCCAATCAAGCTGAAACTTTGCAGGGATGTTCCTTGGGTGAAGTTCTACAAAAGTTGTTAAAAGAATTTGATTCCGTCAAAAACTCTGGCTGCCGCGGCATGTGAAAATGGGAATCTTTAGTAAATCTGTAAAAATCTGTAAAAATCTTCTCCTCCTAAACCAGTAGGCCAATCAAGCTGAAACTTTGCAGAGATGTTCCTTAGGTGTAGTTCTACAAAAGTTGTTTAAAAAATTTGATTCCGTCAAAAACTCTGGCTGCCGCGGCATGTGAAAATGGGAATCTTTAGTAAATCTTTAAAAATCTTTAAAAATCTTCTTTTCCTAAACCAGTAGGCCAATCAAGCTGAAACTTTGCAGGGATGTTCCTTAGGTGTAGTTCTACAAAAGTTGTTAAAAGAATATAATTCCGTCAAAAACTCTGGCTGCTGCGGCATGTGAAAATGGGAATCTTAAGTAAATCTGTTAAAATCTTTAAAAATCTTCTCCTCCTAAACCAGTAGGCCAATCAAGCTGAAACTTTGCAGGGATGTTCCTTGGGTGAAGTTCTACAAAAGTTGTTAAAAGAATTTAATTCTGTCAAAAACTCTGGTTGCAGCGGCATGTGAAAATGGGAATCTTAAGTAAATCTGTTAAAATCTTTAAAAATCTTCTCCTCCTAAACCAGTAGGCCAATCAAGTTGAAACTTTGCAAGGATGTTCCTTGGTCGAAGCTCTTCAAAAGTTGTTAAAAGAATTTAATTCTGTGAAAAACTCTTGTAACTGTGGCATATGAAAATGGGAAATTTTAGAAAATCTATGTTGTTGTTTTCTCACAGACTACAAGGCCAAAGGCATTTATATTTTATATAGAGCTTAATCATATGGTTCTCTACCAAGTATTTAAATATTTAAACTCTGGGGTCTAAAATGGCCCCGCCCTAGAGGTCCGAAGTTTGGAAAAATGCTTACTTAGAGCAATTTCAAAAGACTTCTCCTCTTAAACTATAAGGTCTGGGATATTCATATTTGGTATGGAGCATAACTAGATGGTTTTGTACTATATCACTAAAAGTTGTCTTCCTCAGGTCAAAAACGGCCCTGCACTAGGGGTCAAAAATTGGGAAAAACACAAAACTTGAGTATGTTAAAAAAAAAAATCTTCCTTTTAAGGAGAAGTCTAAAGCATTCATATTTTGTATATAGCATAACCAGATGGTTCTCTACCATGTTAGCTAAAAAGTTAGCCCTGGGATAGAACATGGAACTGCCCCAGAGGTCAAAAATTTTTGAAAACGCTCAATTAAAGCAACATCAAAAGTCTTCTCCTTCTGAAATATAAGGTGAAGGGCATACATATTTGGTATGTAGCTTGACTAAATAATTTTGCTCTATATAACAGGAAAATATGCTCTTAGGATGAAAAATGTCTTTGCTCCTAGGGTAGAAAATTGTGTAATTTGCATTGAAAGAATTCTTCTTAAATATAGGCTCTAGAGCATTTACATTAAAAACAAAGGATAACATAATTGTTCTCTACCATGTTTATATCCTTTGGACAAACATGGCCCTTCCCAAGGCATCAAAAGATATGAAAAACGCTCAATAAGAGCATGTTCAAATATCTTCCACTCCTCATGTATAAGTTGTAATGCATTCATATTTTGATGTATAGTACATCCAGATTGTTCTCGACCAAGGTTTCTAAAATTACATCCATTGAAGTTGCAGACAGTAATTAGAGTTTGATTGAAATCTAAATACAAAGAATTTCAGGTAGTAAACACTGTGAGAAATGGATAAATTGCTTGTCACTCCCTTTCTCACTATGTATTTTTCAAACCTATTTTCCCTGAGGGTGAAAAATTCTGGGATAGTTTGGTAATGGATTAAACTATAAAGCCAAAGGTATTCATCATTATTGTAAAACATTACTGGATTGTTTTGTACAAAGCCCAAAATCTTATATATCTTTTATAAGTTGTGCCTTTTTTATACTAAAAAGTACTGTAATTTGGTAATGCCTCAGGTGAGCGATTAAGGACCATCATGGTCCTCTTGTTTAAATATTCTAGTAAACATAATGAATTCCCAATATTTCATCGGATTCACTTTTAACTTTCATAGAATGATAAAACCGACAGTAAAATATCACGGGAAAAGGGGCCTTATGAGAACTTGAATTTAATATCTTTGTTAACACAATAAAGTCAACAGTTTTATTGGATTCTCTTCAAAGATGCATGGAATAATTGTGGCATTCGAAACACAGGAAAAGGGGCCTTACAGATTATCATTCAAAGCATTCTCATGTATGTGATGAAGATCATAATCATTATCAAATTGTCTTTTAAATTTCACAGGACAATTGTCGGGTTGTAAGTAAAGTTCCTTTTGGAATGAAATTGATCCAACTGGAAACACAGGAAAAGTGGCCTTATTGATTTTCATTCAAAACAATCCTGTTTATGTGATAAAGTCCACAATTATTCTCAGATTCTGATGAAATATTCACAGAATGATTGTAGGGTCATAAGGTAACTTTCTTTTGGAAATGGAGTGGATCCGTCATGAAACATGGGAAAAGGGGCCTTGAGGATTGTTGCTTAAAATGATAAAGGGGATAAAGCCCTTTTTTTTTCTTTATGCATTCTTCTTTGAGCAATTAACTTCCTTAAATATCAGATTTCTTTAACGGAAAACTTGATAACCAGTAAAGCGTCTCAGGCCCTCATGGGCCTCTTGTTTAACATATTCCGTCTTTCTTTAGCCTTTCCAGAAAAGAATAATGGGAAAACAATTTGTAAAATGAAGACATTGCTGGAAATAAGCAATTTCTTCATTTCCCACAATGTTTTATACTCTGAAAGGCAAAGATTTTAAAATTTCATCTACTTAAAATTGTCATCTTTAACTCCATTCATTTTGGTCCAGTATAAGGTATTGTTGTCTTGTAATGGGTGAATTCATATCTTCCCTCTGTTTTCTGGTGAAGCCCCCCCCCCCAATATTTAACCCATTCTCAAACAAAGACAACTTTTTGCACCCCTCAAGAAAATAGTTTGAAAAAAAATGTGGAAAATGAAGAAACTGCTTGTAACAAGCAATTCTTCATTATCCACAATGTTTTCTACCCAAAAAGACAGATATTTCTTAAATTTCATCAACTAAAAATTGTTGTCTGCAGCTTTTTTCAATTTGGATTGGTCTGAAATTTTGTTGTCTGGTAATGGGATAAATGAACAATTCTTTTGACTTACAACTACCAGTGTTCTAGTGAAAATTTAAAAGGAATCAGATCAACAAAAAAATTTCTAGAACTTATTTTTTTGTCTTATGTGGAATCCCTATTGCGGAGCTATACATTGTGGGGATCTGATTTGTTTAAACATATTTTCAAGCCTGCTTGCATTATATGACATTTTCACGATGACTTTTGGATATTATGTGGATTTGTTATTGCATTAGGAAGTCTATCCATCCCAATTTGAGAAGCTGTGTCGTTTCAGGGTCACACATCAAGGTCAAATGATTACCTTATGCTTGCCCGGAGCGTTACTCCTAAATTCATTTATGGATTTCAAAATGATTTGGTACATCAGATCTCGATACTAAGTAAATGTGACATCCTGAAGAAATTCTTTTATAATCCAAAGATCATGGTTGCATGCCTAGGTCAAATTTTAATATTAATCTTGTCTGGAGTCGTTCCATTGGAAAGAATTTTTCAGATATCTTCAAGGTGAAGGTCACTAATCAAAGTCAAAGGTTAATACTGAGCTTGTCAGGAATATTAATCATACATTTATACATGGATTTCAATGTATTTTTGCATATTTGCTGTCCATCCAAAGGAAATTTTTTTTTAAAGGTACAATCAAGGTCAAGGTCACAGTGAATTGCAAAGGTTTGAGGGCTCAACACAAGTTATCCTTGGACGGCCATGCTTGTTTATTTCAATAATCCATTGTTCAGTCTTGCTTACATTCCTTTTCCAGGGTTGTAAGGGTTTTCTACTGGATACTATCATTAATTTCCGTGACCTCCTAGATGAAGATATTTTAGATCAAGCTACAGAGCAGTCAGAAGAATGTGATGTAATGCTTTGTCTTGGAACAACTCTTCAAGTCACCCCAGCATGTGATCTTGTGAAAAGAATGAAGAAAACAAGTAAAATTATTATTTGTAATAGGTAAGGAAGTGAACCACTCTAATGTACCTAAATAATCAACCAATTACCAGAGGGAAAAAATTTTGACTGGTCCAAATTCAAAGGAGTTGCAGACAACAATTTAATGTTGAAATTTAGATATTTTTTTTCAACTTTCTGGTTAGAAAACTTTGTGAAAAATGAAGAAATTGCTTGATGCAAGAAATTTCTTCATATTCCATAATGCTTTCCTAAATGCTTTTCTTGAGAGGCTTCAAAAGGCGTTGAGTGGGAATGGGTTAAAAATGTATATAGTAGTTATCATTCAATTAACATATAATATCCACCAGTGCTTTGTGAGTTTTGCACGTATTACTCTGATAGAGAATATATTTGTAAGAATATTAGTTCAAAATATTTTTTTTTGGGGGGGGGGGGGGGTTGCAATCCTTCAACTGCCTATCAACTATCTGATCCTTATAAATTAACCTACTAACAGGAAACAAAAATTCAAAAGAGCTTCAGACGGCAATTCAAAGATGATGGAATATTCTTAAAGTCTTTGTACTTTAAACAGGAGATTACAAGTCAATGAAATTTCTTTGCACTTAATTTGAAAGAGCACTTATTTTCAGATCATCTTCAATATAAAATCAGCTGGTGGGGTAGAATTTTAGAAAGTGGGCCCATATTCAGTAAGAACTCGCAGCTGTTTTTTGAAACATTTTTGTGTCAAAATATGTGCATATTAAATATTTTTTAACTTTTGTCTGGACCCATTACCAGATGACACAAATTTTAGACTAGTCTAAATTGAAAGAAGTTGCAAACAAAATATTTTAGTTAGATGGAATTTACCCAGTAAAATGTTTTTGACAATTTTGGTAGAAACACTGGATAATGAAGAAGTTGCTTGTAACAAGAACTTTCTTCATTTCCACAATGTTTTCTGAAGGTTTTTTTCTTTGAGGTATCAACAAGTGTTACTGCATGGGCGGAATGGGTTAATTATTGGCCATAGATGTCAGTATAGATGCACATTGTCACTGTTGTTTTTCATTACAGGTAGCTGCAACCTTTGAAAATTTGTTCAGTTAACCCATTCCCACGAGATAAAATTTTAGACCAGTCCAAATTCAAAGAAGTTGCAGATGAAAATTTTCAATAGATGAAATCTTCAAAATCTATGTCTTTTAGGGTAGAAAACATTTTGGATAAGGAAGAAATTGCTTGTAGCAAGCAATTTCTTCATTATCCACAATGTTTTTCAAAGCTATCTTATTGAGGGGCTTTTAATTGCGTCATTGTGTGGGAATGGAATAAGAGATGAAGAGAATATTTTTTGTTTTCATGGAGGTATGAACCATATCATACCTCCATGAAAACAAAAATATTCTCTTCATTCTTATAATCTAATAGCATTGAGCGAAACCAAACAACAAAAGTTTTACAAATTTTGATACCTTTTTGTATGGGACTATTTTGTGCATAAGCATACAAAATATCTGCATGCTCAAAATTTTGTTCATGGAGTAATGAATAAATTTTTTCAACCAATCAGAATGCTCGTTTTTGATAGAAGAAACTAAAAATAAAATTATATAGGCAGCGGCCAAGGCCTTACTTGAAGATAAATAATGACAAACTTAGTTAGTAAAAAAAGTACCGCATGACATCTTTGTTAAAGCAAAGATTCACTATCATTTATCTGTTTTAATTTGATTACAGACAAAAAACTCCTATGGATCACCGCCTTACCAAAAAGACCAAAGATGGGACCACAAGGGGTTGTAGAGTATTTGGGGACTGTGATCTATTTATTAGTGAAATAATGAAACATATTTATCCAGAGAAAGAACTTCGAGATTGGGAGACTGGCAGGGATACTAGACTGAAACAGTATGACATGAATAGAGAGTAATGATTTGGCACCAAGTTGGGCCATACATCATTTAGGCTACAATAATGTGTATATGATTGTAATGTTGTATGTGGTATACCATTTGAACAATTTCTAGCTTGGCAGCTGGAACCAAAAGTCAAGCTATTGTCGTCACTTTGGCATTGTGTCTGTGTTACATACTTTAATCTACATCATATCTCTGTTATTGTTGAAGATATTTACTTGAAACTCGGCATGCTTGTTCATAATAGAAAGATCTATCCATGCTATCAAGAGGGGGTGACGAAAAGCATTTTTCTAGGAATTTTGTCCCTTTTTCAAACTAGATTTTCACTTTTGGGTAACTGCAGCATTCTGTTGGCATCTGCATGCATATGCTCTTGTTTTCTGTAGGAAGTCTTATATGTTTATGCCAACAACCTGGACTGACAAAGGCATTTTTGCACTTTTTTGTCTGTATATTTGACACTTCCTCTGTCTTTATTGTTCACAATAACGTTTAACCCTTGTAAAGCAGAATAAAATCTTTTCAGATTTTCATTGAAATTAAAGGGCTGAAAGCACTAGTAGTACCTGTACAATGATCAAAACATCTTTTGAAAATAAATTGCATGAACAACTCTGGTTTGAAAGGGAAATGCAGGAGGGATAGACTAAGTTCAGACTGCTCTTATGTGCAGGCTGATCTTGTCTACACTTCCTGCCTAAACTGGAATATTCCGGTTTCAGCATGACATAGGACATACCTTTGGCTTTCATACTGTGCATTTTGATCCCCAATGGCGGCACTCATCCTTTCCGACTATTTGCCTCTCACCAATGGGTCGATAATCATAGACCTATGTGGGATAGCAGCTGGAGGCTAGGAAAGGATGTAATGGTAGTACTGGTGTGAGAAATACCAGGATTCCATTGTTGGCCACCACAATATAACTGAAAGATTGTTGAAAGTGGCTTAAAAGCCGATTCAATTAGACATCTGCCAAACCATAAGGTCTAGCGCTTTGATGTTTGGAATAAATCATCAACTTTTGATCCTTTAATTTAATACTTCATAGAATTACCATATTCTGTGCAATTCCTGATTTTAGATAGGAATAAAGAAGGATAACTTTGAAAATATTATCCTCCTAGACTATTAGGTCTAGAACTTTGATATTTGGTATTTATTGATGTCTAATGACCCTTTAACAAAATACTTCAAAGAATTACCGTATTCAGGAAATCAATGCAATATGGTGAGATCATCAATATATCCACTATTAAAGGAGAAAATCCTTAAACATCTTTTCCAAAATAATTAGACATATATTTGTATTTATTATAAAGCAATGAACCATCATACTCAGGGGAGGGATTATGGACCATCATGGTCCTCTTGTTCACACTACTTTTACAAATATTCATTTATATTGTATGTATTTTAACCTTTTCCTGTACAACCCCTGGTTTTTACGTCCCTGTGGTTTTTTACTTGAGAAAAATTATGGGAAAAAAGAATTGCTTGTAACAAGCAATTTCTTCATTTTCCACAATATTTTCTACCCTATTTAATGATTATTTTTCAAATTTTTCAAAAATCAATTTTATTTTGTCGTCTGTAAATCTTTTGAATTTCGGCAGGTCTAAAATTTTGCAAAACAGGAAAGGGTTAATTAAAGCTGTGATAGATATTTGATAAAATATTAAATGTTAACATTTCTTTAACACTTCTTTTTTTCATCTTTCATTAGTACAAAGGGCTTCAGGTGATCTATATTGATCACTCATTGTCTACCTGCCGAGAATACTCAACTAAAATGGCTGTCCAAGGACAACTCATGTATATCCCACAAGTTTTTGAATTTCAAAAATGACCTTGACCTTTAACCTACATCTATAATCAATTCACATGACACTTCTACTCCTCTAGATCTAGGAGAACATCTGGGCTAAACTAATTTGAAATCTATCCATAAAATTTAGAAGTTGTCATCCTGACAAAATTTTTACCTTGAGTACAATCTTGACGTGTGACATACTGGAATAAATCAGTCAAATGACACATCTACTCTTTTAGCAGTACACATGTGTGAAAATGCCTAAAAATCTGTTAATCCATTCTCACACTGTAATGCTTATAGATATCCCCCCTAAAAAGATTTGTAAAATATTGTTGAAAATAAAGAAAGGATCAAGCAATTTCTTAATTACCGGGTATTTGCAATGTTTTCTACCTCAAAAGACAAAAAAGATTTGAATTTCATCGATAGGCAGCGACCACAGTACAGTTGGTAGCCTGTCAGACTTTCAATCACAAGTTCCTGGATTTCCTGTTCATGGCAAAGATCCTTTCTGACATTTGTTTTCCACCAGTGGGTGGATAATCGCAAATCTAAGTTGAATGAGAAGCTGAGTGCTTGGAATGGTTATAGTGTTAGTACTGGTGAGAAATACCAGGAATCTATAGGTAGATGCTCCATTAGCCGCAATATGACTGAAATACTGTTTAAGTGGTGCTAAATCCCATTCAAATAAAAAATCAACTGAAAAGTATTGTCTGCAACATCTTTGAATTTGGACCAGTCTAAACGTTATTGCCTGGGTCAATAAATGTAATAGATATGTCCAGACAAAATTGGATAGATGGACAGACGCACATACGTTCAACAGCAATTGTGACAACTATGTCTCACTAACCACAGGGTTCAACAATTCTCTTCTCCTTATTTTAATTTTTCAACAAAACTTTAACCATTTCCTGACCAATCCCTGAATTTTATGTCCTTTTGATTTTATGATTGAGATTGAGAAAGCAAAAGGTTATCATGAAAAATAAACGAGGTTAAAGTAACCCAGAATTTAACTCATTACAAAAGGACAGAATCCTAAACTGGTTCAAAATGAAAGAAGTTGCAGACGACAATTTCAATCTTGCTAATTTAGAAAATCTTTGCTGTGTAGGTAGAAAACATCGTGTACAGGAAAGGGTTAAAATACATACAATGTTTTCCAAAGCTTTTTTCTTGAGATTCTTAAAAGCTAAATTGAGTGGGAATGGGTTAAATAGCATGCTTTTGAAAGCTTTCAATTTGAATAGAGTTTGCAATATTCCTGAAATACATAAGAACAACTTTTATGTCGTAGGCAGACTGTGATCAGAGTCATTTTGAACACAATGTGGTCAGGTGAGCTAGAAATGGGCACTGTGATCAGAGTCAATTTGAACACGATGTGGTCAGGTGAGCTAAAAATAGGCAGGAGATGAACTTGCAGGCAGAGTGTGTAATATTCCTTAAAAACATCAGAACTAGTTTTTATGGCGTAGGCATTTAACGGATTTAGTGGTTAAGCCTGTGGCAGTTTGCACTCATTGAACTTTGAGAAGACCTCAAAATTTTGTTTGTTAACTGAAGCTATCAAACCCAATGCTTTGCTAGCTAAAAAAGATGAACATTCTCTTTTACAAGACTTCTATTCTGACAATGCATAAATTATCACGTTAGAATTGAAGATAAGCCCTATGTAGTGGGATCCATCATTTGTAACAAGCAATTCCTCCTTTCTCGCAATGTTATCTACTTCGTATTTCCCTTATTTTTCAATATAAATTAACTTTGTTTTGTCATTTGCAACCTCTTTCATTTTGGACCAGCCCAAGATTTTGTCGTTTTGGGAATGGGTTAAAATAAAGAAAATCTTTAAAAGACTTCTCATTATCATTTTCATCATTTTTGGTCACCAATTTCTGACAAGATGTAGAAATCAATAACAGGTAAACATGTAAATAAAGGTCAATTGTTGACCTTGCCTATTTCTCCTGAACATGTTGTCCAAACTTTACACGCTGGCACATCTTGATGAGGGAAATGTGATGAAATGGGATTTAAAGGGTTTGCTTTCTTTAACCCAATCCGACACAGTGACCCTTTTGGCCGATTCTCATTAAAAAAAATGGGAAAACATTGTGTAAAATGAAGACATTGCTTAAAACTGCAACCCTTACCACTTAATCCCGACTTTTACGCGCTGAAGAAAATAGTTCGAAAAACATTTTTGAGCAATTTCTCTTTTTCTTACTGCTTTCTAACCTTCTATGCACTGCTTATTCCAGTTTAACCCATTCCAAGACAATTCTGATTTTTTTATGCCCCTCAAGAAAAAGCTTTGGAAAACATAGCAAATTAAGAAATTTCTTGATACAAGCAATTTCTTCATTAACCTCAGTGTAATCTACCACAAAAGACAAAGACCTTTAAAATTTGACAGACTTGAATTTGTCCTTTACAACTTCTTCGAATTTAGGCTACATCTGGTAATGGGTTAAGCACACTTTGTATTGTCCCTTGCAACCACTTCCAATTTGGGCTAGTCTGACTTGTTTTCATCTGGTAATTGGTTGATTCAGAGAAAATTAATATTCAAGAGATCCTCATGTTTTATAATAGTGCAGATATGCTCCTTCCATAACCCAATTCCACACAATCCATCTTTTTGACATCCCTCAAGAAACTATAGATGCTTGAGTGCCTGTATCGCTTCACAGACCTGACTGAACTGATTTAGTAATTCATGTTTTCAGGAATTCAATAAAAACTGAATCATCTTTGCTATATCCAGCAAAGAAATCTTGTCAATGAAATTTTTGAAAAAGTCTAAAGAAGAATTTGAAACACCACCCTCAAGTTTTAAACAAAAAGATTTTCAAAATTATCACTATATGCTATAAAAGCCTAACATAAAAGCCATGTTTTTAGCTCACTTAGCTCACCTGAGCACTTCTCACCTGAGCACGAAGTGCTCATGGGGCCTTATTTTGATCATCCGGCGTCCAGCCTGCGATGTCCGTTGTGTCAACAATGTTAAAACAACATCTCCCAAACCGCTGGGCGGATTTTAACAAATTTGGCAGGAATGTTCCTTGGTTACTGCCCTTTGAAAATTGCTATAAGAATTGAAATCCATTGGAAACTATGGTTGCCATGGCAACAAAACTGAAATCTTAAAAAAATCTTTAAAAACTATCTCCTCCTGACCCAGAAGGCAAAGAGCTTTGATATTTGGCATGAAGCATCAGAACATTGACCTCTTTCAGAGTTGCTTAAATCATCACCCTCGGGTCCCCAGGTGCGAAGCCACAGGGGGAAGAGGGGTGGCTTTTATAGAAATAAAGAAGGATTTTTAAAGCAACGTCTTCTCCCAAACCATTGAGCAGATTTCAACTAAATTTGGCAGAAATGTTCCTAGGGTGGTGCCCTTTGAAAATTGCTAAAAGAATTGAAATCTGTTAAAAAACACTCTGGTTGCCATGGCAACAAAACTGAATTTTTTAATAAAATCTTTAAAAATTATTTCCCCCTGGCCCAGAAGGCGTAGAGCATTGATATTTTGTATGCAGCATCAGTACATTGACCTCTTTAAGAATTGCTAAAATCATCACCCTCGGGGCCCCAGGGGGGTTGCTTATAAGGAAATACAGAATGATTTTTAAATTGATATCTTCTCCCTAACCACTGGGCAGATTTCAACTAAATTTGGCAGAAATGTCCCTAGGGTGGTGCCCTTTAAAAATTACTTAAAGAATTGAAATCCCTTGAGAACTCTGGTTGCCATGGCAACAAAACTGAAAATTTAAAATAATCTTTAAATATATCTCCGCCTGACCCAGAAGGCGAAGAGCCTTGATATTTGGCATGAAGCATCAGCACTTTGACCTCTTTCAGAATTTCTTAAATCATCACCCTCGGGTCCCCATGAGCAAAGCAACAGTGGCTGGGTGGGAGGGGCTTATATATGAATAAAGAAGGTTTTTTTAAAACGACATCTCCTCCCAAACCATTTGGCAAAAATATTCCTAAGGTGGTGCTTTTAAAAATTGCTAAATTGCACAGAAATGATCCTTGGATGACCCTTTATCAAAATCCCTCAAGGAATTTTGATCAGATGAAAAACATGGCTTTAATGGGTTTGGCTAATGATCCTTGGGTGATCTTTTAGCAAACTCCTTCAAAGAATTTTGATCGGGTGAAAGACATGGCTTTAATGGGTGGGGCTAATTTCGATACATGGAAAATGTTTAAAAATCTTCTTCTCAAAAACCATTGTTTGGATTTCAACCATATTTTGCATGACTCACCTTTTATAAGATTCTTCAAATAATTTTGATTGGATGATAAACATGGCTTAAATGGTTGGGGCTAATTTCTATATATGGTGGGAGCTTTGAAAATCTTCTTTTCAGAAAGTAATGAACAGAATTTAACCAAATTTCACAGAAATGATCCTTGGGTGAATTGATCTGATCAAAAACCTGGCTTTAATGGGTGGGACTAATTTCCATATATGGTGAAACCTTAAAAAATCTTCTCAGAAACAAGTCAATGGATTTCAACCAAATCTTTCAGGATTGATTATGGAGTGACCAATTATCAGATTCCTTCGAAAAATTTTGATTGGAGGATAAGCATGGCTTAAATGGGTGGGGCTAATTTCCATATATGGTAAAACCTTTAAAAATCTTTTTCTCAGAAATCAGAGGATGGATTTAAACCAAATTTGACGGTAATGATCCTTGTATAACCCTTTATCAGATTCCTTCAAAGAATTTAGATCGAAGATAAACATGGTTTTGATTGGTGGGGCTAATTTCCATATGCGGTGAAAGCTTTGAAAATTTCTCCTCAGAAACCAGCTAATAGATTTCAACCAAATTTCACAGGAATGTTCCTCAGATGACCTTTTATAAGATTCCTTCAAAGAATTTTGATCAGATGAAAAGCATGGCTTAAGTGGGTGGGGCTAATTTCCATATATGGTAAAGGCTTTGAAAATATTTTTCTCAGAAATCAGTAAAAGGATTTCAACCAAATTCCACTGGAATGATCTTCTGTTGAGTCTTTTTCAGATTCTATCAATTAATTTTGATGGTCATGGCTTATGTGCATATATGGTAGACAGTGATTTTTTAAAAAAACAACAACAATACAGTAATGCTTTACAGTAAAAATGAATGCCTTTGGCTTTATAGTTTAATCCATTACCAAAATATCCCAGAATTTGTCACCCTCAGGGAAAATAGGTTTAAAAAGCATTGTGAGAAGGGGAGTGACAAGCAATTTATCCATTTCTCACAGTGTTTTCTACATGAAATTCTATGTATTTAGATTTCAATCAAACTCTAATTACTGTCTGCAACTTCAATGGGTGTAATTTTAACAACCTTGATAGAGAACAATCTAGATGTACCATAAATCAAAATATGAATGCATTACAACTTATAAATTAGGAGAGGAAGTTATTTGAACATGCTCTTATTGAGCGTTTTTCATAACTTTGGATGCCTTGAGAAGGGCCATGTTTGTCCAAAGGATATTAACATGGTACATAACAATAATGTTATCCTATGTTTTTAATCCAAATGCTCTAGGACCTATATTTAAGAAAAAGAATTCTTTCAATGAGATTTACGCAATTTTCGACCCCAGGAGCAGAGACGTTTTTTATCCTAAGAGCATAATTATTTTCCTGTAACATAGTACAAAATTATTTAGTCATGCTACTTCCCAAATATGAATGCCCTTCACCTTATATTTCAGAAGGGGAAGACTTTTGAAGTTGCTCTAATTGGGTGTTTTCCAAAATTTTGGACCTCTGAGGCAGTGCCATGTTTTATCCTAGGGCTAAGATTTTAGCTACATGGTAGAGAACCATCTGGATATGCTATATACCAAATATGAATGCCTTAGACTTTGTAGATTGGGAGGAAAAGACTGTTGAACATGGTCTAATTGGGCATTTTTACGAACTTTGGACACCCAGGGAAGGGGTGTTTTTTAACCTACAGGCATAATTTAATCAAATTGATAGATAACAGCCAGGCTATGCTACACTCAAAATATAAATGCCCTCCACCTTAAAATGAAATTTTTTTTTCTTTAACATACTCAAATTTTGTGTTTTTCTGAATATTGGACCCCTAGCGCAGGGCCGTTTTTGACCCTAGGAGGACAACTTTTAGTGATATAGTACAAAATCATCAAGTTATGCTACATACCAAATATGAATATCCTAGACCTTATAATTTAAGAGGAGAAGTCTTTTGAAATTGCTCTAATCAAGTATTTTTCCAAACTTCGGACCTCAGGGACGGGGCCATTTTTGACCCTAGAGATTAAGTATTCAAAATCTTCGTAGAGAGCCATATGATTAAGCTCTATATAAAATATATATGCCTTTGGCCAAATAGTCTATGAAAAAAGCAACAACAAAATTTTACTAAAATTTCCTATTTTCATATGCTGATGTTACAAGAGTTTTTCACCCAAGGGACATCCATGCAAAGTTTCAGCTTGATTTGCTAACTGGTTTGGGAGGAGAAGATTTACTAAAGATTGCAATTTTCAAATGCCGTGGCAACCAGAGTTTTTGATGGAACTAAATTCTTTTAACAACTTTTGTTGAACTTAACCCAAGAAACATCCATGCAAAGTTTCAGCTTGATTGGCCTACTGGTTTAGGAGGAGAAGATTTTTAAAGAAATAGTGGATGGACTGACAGACAGACGGATGGATGACTGCAGATCACAATAGCTCACCTCGCACTTTGTGCTAAGGTGGGCTAAAAAATTGTCAAAATCGTTTTCCTCTGACTCAGTAAATGAATTGACATTTGGAAAACAATGAAAAGTTTGAAATATTAAAAGATTTAATTGACAAGATTTATTTGCAACACATGGTGAATATGATATGATTTATATTGAATTCCTGAAAACACCATTTTGCTTAATCAGTACAATTAGGCCTATGGGTCAAATTAAATTGATGAAATTATAGATTTTTTTAACTTCCGGTTAAAAATCATGTAAAATGAAGAAATAGGTTAAAATCTTTCACAATATCACTCTTCGATCTGAGACTTGTAAAATCCAACAATGTACATTTAGACAAGGAAAGAAATCTTTGAAATCCTTTCCCTAATCCATACAGTTTGGCCAACAATCTTGTCATCAATTGACAAAGTCGGAGTGAATGGGTCTGGTAAAGGAGTAAGTGGGTGATCATTGTCATTGTGATTAATGTATCTCATTTATGGGCAAATGTTACATGGTGCACCCAAGTGGCAAGGGGAGCTGGTGGCTGTGGTTTTATTGGTGTGAGAAATGGTATGAAATAATGGTTAGGTACACCAACCTATGCTATATGATTGAAATACTGTTGGTTGTGGCGTTGAGAGCCATGCAATAAATCAGCTGAAATCCTTAACAAAATCCCACACAATGACATTTTTGATTCCCCTCTGGAAAAACAAATGGGTTAGCTATTGTGTAAAATGAAGAAATGTTAAGAAGAAAGGTTAAGTTTTGCTTCTCAATATCTCCTACAACCCCAGACTAGAACTTTCAGAATTTATTAGATCGAGAAGGTTTGCAGTCTGAGTGAGCAAGAATTCAGGGAATTTCTTAATTGACATTTAGATAGAATTTTGTGGTTGTTTGGTGTGAGAAGGGACAAAATACAATCATGTCTAATGTCTATACCTCCTACAAAAGCAGGTATAGTCTTGGTTCAGCAGGGTTATTAATTGAAATAAAGTAATTTTGCTGTCTACATCAGAATGATGTTCAAATTCAAACTTTTCCAAGTTATCATACAGACAAATATTCTGAAAAAAAAAAAAAAAAAAAAATATATATATATATATATATATATATATTTATATATACAAATGAGCCTGAAATGTTTGCCTCTAAACAAGGTATTTCTAAGATTTGACCTAGTTATCTTATTTTTTGGCTCAAAGTGACATTGATCTTGTCCAAGATCGTATTGAGATAAATTGTCAAATTTCAAGACATTTCTGCCCAAAATGTGGCTCTGTAAACAAGGTAAATGTATTTCTAAGACCTTGGTTTTGAATCCTATGTGACTAAAGATAGTACTTGTCAACAATACCATTTAGAACACATTCTAACCAAATAGCAAGCCATTTCTGCGAAAAAAGAGTGCAAAATTTACATTATTTGACCTAGTGATGAAGTGCTCTGAGTGAGCAATTGTGATCGGTCATTGTCCGACGTCCAATGTCCGTCCATCTTCTCCTCCTAAACTAACCATGGAATTTCAACCAAACTTTGCAGAAATGATCCTTAGGTCATGCTCTTTCAAAAAAACTTCAAAGAATTGAAACTCATGATGAACTTAAAAAATCTCCTCCCAAGCCATAAGGCCTTGAACTTCGATATTTGGTATAGATCATCATCTATTGACCCTCTACAAAATACTTCAAAGAATTACCGTATTATGAAAATTAGCCCTTTTGAGTGCGATCCCTGATTTTACATAGAAATAAAGAAGGAAAACTATAAAAATCTTCTTCTTAAAAACCATTAGGCCCAGAGGTTTGATATTTTGTATAACACATCATCTATTGACCCTCCACCAAAATACTTTAAGAATGACCTTATTTGAAAATAAGCCCTTTCTGAGCGATCCCTGATTTTACAATGAAATAAAGATGGAAAACTTTAAAAATCTTCTTCTCGCAAACCATAAGGCCTAGAACTTTGATATTCTGTTTAAATCATCATCTAATGACCCTCTACCAAAATATTTTAAGAATTACCGTATTTTGAAGTTTAGACCTTTTCTTTGCGATCCCGGATTTTACATAGAATTAAAATCTTCTACTCCAAAACTATAAGGCCTAGAGCTTTGATATTTTGAATAAATCATTATCCATTGACCATCTACCAAAATACATCAAAGAATTACCATATATTGAAAATTAGCCCTTTTCTATGTGATCCCCAGTTTACATAGAAATGATGAAGGAAATCTTTAAAAAATTTCTTCTCCCAAACCATAAGGCCAAGAGCTTTGAAATTTGGTATAAATCATCATCTATTGACCCTGTACTGAAATACTTCATAGAATTACCATACTTTGAAAAATTAGCCCTTTTCTTTGTTATCCCTGTTTTTACATAGAAATAAAAAAGGAAATCTTAAAAATATCTTCTTCTCCCAAAATGTAAGGTCTAGGGCTTTAATATTTGGTATGTAATAATACCTATTGACCCTGTACTAAAATACTTCATACTGTACAGAATTACCGTATTCTGAAAATAAGCCCTTTTCAGTGTAATTCCATAAAGGAATAAAGAAGGATATCATAGAAAATATTCTCCTGCTAAACCATTAGGCCTAGAGATTTGATATGTATTAATGCCTATTGACCATCTACTTTAGTACTTCAAAGAATTACCATACTCTTGAAATTAGCTCAATATGGTTGGATCTTCACTAGGAGAAAATCCTTAAAAAAATCTTCTTCTCCAAATTGATTAGGTGTAGGGCTTTGATATTTTCTCTCTCATATCATAAAGCCTTCAGCCATCATACTTAGGGGAGCGATATAGGACCATCATGGTTCTCTTTTTAACCAAATCAACCTTGATATCAATTTTTATCATTGATGGATTAAATGAGTATAGTCTGCAAACAAACAATCGCAAGAAATTTTCAACAATCATACAAGTGTATAAATTGAAACCTAACATTGACGGAAAACATTCTGAATAAAATCATTTGATTTGCCTACACACTCAACAGTACTAAATGCCACAAAATACTTGTTCTTTTTAATTATTCTCTTCCATCATTTTAACAAACATTACCAGTACTTTCTTTTGCATACTAAGAATTGTGCCCTATAAGCTACCTTTTGTCATGGAGATTGGAATAAATGGAGCAGATTTTAAATAACCACCTGGACTGCTAATATAATTATTGTCGGGAAAAACAAAAGGGCCAGTGGCACTGTCGCTCACCTGAGATAAACCTCTTTTTCTTCCAGGCTTTACTAAGTGGGTCAGGCAAGGACCTCCTTTAGAATATCACTAAAATCAACTTATGTTGCCATGGCAACCGGTGCTTCGAACCTTTTAAGTAATTTTTAAAAGTGGGGAACCTAAGGAACCTTTCTGCCATATTTGATTGAAATTGGCGTTATAGTTTTGGAGGAGTTGCATTCTTTTATTTCTTTTGGGTCAAGAGGAGATAATTTTTAAAGATTTTTTTTTTTATAATTTCACTTTTGTTGCCTCGGCAACTAGAGTTTTTAATGGATTTCAATTCTTCTTGCAATTTCTATAGGGCACCATATAAGGAATAGTATTGCTAAATTTGGTTGAAATAGTTTGAAATAACTCAGTAGTTTGGGAGGACATGTCATTTCATAATTGTGGACACACAATGGACGCCGGACAGGGGGTAAAAAAAATACCTCACCATGAGCACTTTGTTTTCAGGTGAGCTAAAAAAGAACAGTGCTCAGGTGAGCTAAAAAAGCACATTTTAAGACAAAATTCTTAAAAATTTTATTCAAATTTTTTCCCACAGGATTATTATGCAATTAATGGAATGTACTGTAACAAACAACCCATGCAATAAATTATATTGCAAGATAGATAAAAAATTCAGTATAGATATAAAAAAACAAAATAAATAACTTAAGATAAAAACAATCTATCTTCTACAGATCTTATTCAACCCTTTCCTGGACAAACTCGGGATTTTATGTCACTGTGATTTTATACAGGGGAAAACATTGCGGAAAAAGGAGAAATTGCTTGTAACAAGCAATTTCTCGTTTTCCCACAATATTTTCTACCACATAGGGTGGTCAGATTTCAAATTGCATGCATCTTTTATTGTCATCTGCAATCTCTTTCGAATTGGACCAGTCTAAAATTTCATAAAACAGGAAAGGGTTAACCCTTAAAAAGGATTCCTACACACTACTACTGCACTTTGGCCATGGACTCAGTTTTAACCCATTCCAACACAGTGGAATTTTAGACCGGTCCAAATTCAAAGGAGCTGCAGACGACAATTTCAAGTTGATGGAATTTTAATTTTTTTCATCTTTTTGGATAGAAAACATTGTGAATAATGAAGAAATTGCTTGATCAAAGCAATTTCTTCATTTTCCACAATGTTTTCCAAAGCTTTTGCATTGAGGGGCGTAAAAAGGAGGGATTGAGTGGGAATGGGTTAAACTGAATCTAGTGAATCTGCTACCAAAGGACTAAAACTGAATATTCATCGAATCAACATTCTATAAATCATTTAACGTTTTTGAAGCAAACATGCCGCCACCATTACAAGTGTGTGATTTTGGCAGGATGCCCTCTTCAATATATTCAGCTCAAAACACTTTTCCCATGTGGGCTTGTTCAAATTAAAAGAGGTTGCAAAAGACAGAACAAAATTAGACATTCAGATATATTCCACACAAGTTTTCTATCAAAAAGTATATATGAAAATAAGAGGACCATGATGGTCCTATTTTGCTCATCTGATCATCAAAGCCATATGCTTTACTGTGATAGTTCATAGAATTTTGGTAGAATGATTTTAGGAAATCTTTTGTTGTTAGAATTTGAAAATCCTGAGCCAATTAATTACTAGGGAGAAGAACAAGATTCTTAAGATTTCTTTGTTTTTTTGTTTTCTTTATGTTAACCTATTCCCACACCATGACATCCCTCAAAACAACAGAGCCGAAAATAAAGAAATAGCTTGTGACAAGTAATTTCTTAATTATCCACCATGTTTTCTGTCCCAAAAGACAAATCAAAGAACTGAAGGTCCTGAATACCAGTCTTGGTACCTTTATTTCTCGAGGACTTAGAGCTGTCGTTACTGTCAAATAGTCCATCAGGGGTTATCCTAGATGAACTTCTTATCTTTCTTATTTTATTTGCAGACGATATGGCTATTTTAGCTGAATCTCCTTCTGATCTACAACAAAATTTAGATTCTCTTTTGAATTATTGTAATACCTGGGGATTAGAAGTCAATTCAACCAAGACAAAGGTTATGGTTGTAAGGAAGTCTGGTCGTATACGTGAAAACGAACTGTTGTGCTATAATGGCAATACATTGTATTTTGGATATAGTAGACCAGTTTAACTACCTTGGTAAAGTCATTTCATTTAATGGATCCTTTGTGAAAAATATTGAATATTTATATGGCAAGGGACTGAAATCTCTAAATGCCCTGTTAAAAAACTGTCAAAAATTCCCGCTGAAACCAAAAATATTATGCCAACTTTTTTATTCATTTGTTGGCTCCATTATTGGGTACTCTTTCGAAATTTGGGGCTTTAGTAAAACAAAATCATTAGAAAGAATTCATGTCAAAGTTTGTAAAAGAATATTAAAAGTTCGATTACGCACTTGCACAATGGGTGTATATGGAGAATTAGCACAGTATCCACTTTATATAATGTGTTATTTCAAAATTATACAATAGTGGTGTAAACTAATAGGAATCGAAAATATCATTTTGAAGAAAGCTCTTGATATTAGTTTATCAGGTTTTAATCAAGGACATTTGATATGGTCCTCTAGAGTCAAGCGATTGTTGGATTGTTACGGTTCTTCATATGTTTTTGATAACCCTGACACTGTGTCTCTTTAAATATTTCCATATATTTTTTTATACAAAAAGTAATTGATTGTTTCATCCAGGAATGGCAAGGATCTCTAGATAGTACTCCAGTTTTAATGGAGTTTAAACATTTTAAGTCAACATTCTCTTTCAAAAATTACTTAGATATATTACCGGCAAACACTAGATTTTTCCTAACAAGAATGAGACTATCAGCTCACTGCCTTAGAATTCAAACTGGCCGTTATAGTAGCAGTCCAACACCAAGAAATGAAAGAATCTGCCTATATTGTAACTCAAATGACATTGAAGATGTTTTTCATTTTATATGTATATGTCCCATTTGTGCACCCCTACAAAAAAAGTATATTGATTCATTCTATTACAAGAAGCCTTCTGTCTATAAATTCAACTTACTTATGTCCACGTGTAATGTAATCATGTTAAAACAATTGGTAAAATTTATTGAACTTGCTCTTCAGTTAACCCATTCCCACACAAAAAAATTCTAGATCGGTCCAAATTGAAAGAATTTGCAGACGACAATTTCAAGTTGATGGAATTTTATTTGTTTTTGTCTTTTGGGGTAGAAAACATTGTGGATAATGAAGAAATTGCTTGATACAAGCAATTTCTTCATTTTTCACAATGTTTTCCAAAACCCTTTAATTCAGGGGCGTAAAAAGGAGGGCTTGAGTTGGAATGGGTTAAGAAATAAGTCTGATAACCGCTACATTCATATGAATCAATAAGCGCAATTAGAGGTAAAGTAGTGCAAGTGCACATGTGTATAGCTCGAGCATTAACCATAAAGGCCTTCTTGATATAAATATGCAACAGGAGGGTATGAGTGAAGTTCTCTGGAAAGAGTATTTGTGGGTTGTTGTTTTTATTTAACCCATTCCAACACAGCAAAATTTTAGACTGGTCCAAATTGAAAGAAGCTGCAGACGACAATTTCAAGTTGATGGAATTTTGAATTTTTTCATCTTTTTGGATAGAAAACATTGTGGATAATGAAGAAATTGCTTGATACAAGCAATTTCTTCATTTTCCACAATGTTTTCCAAAGCTTTTTTCTCGAGGGGCGTAAAAAGGAGGGATTAAGTTGGAATGGGTTAAACTTGTCTTTGTTTATATTTTGAGATTCAAGGATTCTTCACTGGAAATGTTTGCTAATCTTCTGCATTGACAGGTATATGCACAGGTATTGATGGCTAAACTTTATGGCCAATTTCTTTAACCTCTGTGACCCAGAGGGATGATTAAATGATTAGCAAAAGACCATATCTGGCACTTAATTTTCAATTTTATTGCACTTTGAAATGTTGATGTGTCTGCAACCTATTTCAACGTAGACCTGTCTAGTAATGGTGTAATAGGCAGGTGTATCAATGACTCTAAACCTACTAAAAATAATTATCACAATTTTACCCGAAATACACTCAAGCAAGCATGTAATACTTAAATATGAAGCAGACATTGTCTTCATGGTTATCTAATAAAGGAGAGCGCTTTTTATGGTTATCTAACAAATATTTCACAAAATTAGAAGTTGTTTTTAAAATTTACGCTAAATGCCTATGACCTGAATTCAACAGAAGGAAACAAATTGGCAAGAACAACAACCAACTCAATGTCTTTCTTAACATCAAGGGGTTAGCGCAAAAACTGTTGAAAGTGCCTTTATTAATCAATGTCATGCTGAACCAGAAATATTCCTTCTATTGGCAGGAGGCATAGACAAAGATCAGCCTGTACATACATGCAGTGTGATCCTTGTCTGTACCATTAAGTCTTGTTTGTCCCCAATTAATCCAGAGTTGTTTATGAACATAATATTATGCCAAAGTTAGTTTTGAGATCTTTGAGTGCTTTCAACCCTTTGATCAGTCTGAAAAGACTTTTATTCAGCATGAAAAGAATTAATAGAGGCTCTTATGACAGTTTTGAACTGAGCTTCACAGAACAGAAAATTGGTGAATATAACACCTAGCAACATCACTATGGCATTGGTTTTGAGGTGTGAGCGCAGAGTCAAACTCATTTTAAACTGAAAGCCTGATGCACCACATGACTATCCCAAAATTAAGTGCTACTCACTGAGGAAAATCATAAAATAGATTAATTTGATACATACATGTAGAAAATACCATTTTTTATTCTTGTAACCAATCTCTTCCATTTGCAATTCAACTTTTTAAGAATATTATTGTATTCAAACAAGATAACAATACATGAATAAAATCTATGACATGAAAAACAACATTGAAACCCCATATTTATGTTTGAAGTAGCTTAATCCAAAGACAATTTCAAACAATGTTAGCAGATCGTCTTACTTTTTTTCTAATCTGCTCATTTTCAAAAGTAATATTCTTTCAGCTGAGTTTTAGTATTTGATATGTTATTTGCTTTCATTTCATCCTCGTCTTCTGATATTGAGAACTTCTTCAATTTTTCATTCTGCACATTGATTTCTTTTGCCATTTCAGAAATAGAGTTTGAAAGGCAATTTGCTTTTCCAGTCACTATAGCATCTGTATTGTCCCCATCTGCAACAGAGCTTGCCCTTGTGGAAGTACTATCGTTTGTCTGGCTATTTGTATTTGTATCATCTACACTGATTGCAATATCTTCAATCCGCATTATGAGAGATTTAAGCTCAGGGACGACATTAATGATATTAGCCAAAGCCTCATTCTTTCGCTGTGCAATATCCAATTCTGCTGACAGGGAATTAACTTTTGACTGGAGATTTGTAATTGTTTTATCAGTTTGCTCTGCCTTCTGATCCTGGTTGATGATTTGCTGCCTCAAGTTTACTATAACAATATCCTGTTTAGATAATTCTGTGACTTTAGTTTCGATGAAATTGTCTTTGGACAACAGAGCCTTATGCTGCTCTGCAATTATGAGTTCCAATTCACTGACACGCCCATGAAGCGCCTGTAAGTGTTTATTTGCTTCTTCAATATTGGATCGATTAAACATAGTTTCGATGAAAGTCGACGCAAACTTATTTAATAATCGCTATCTTTGTAATCCGAATACAAGATTAGTCCGAATAACGGTAACAGTAGAATAGCATTTTGCACGCACTTCTAGATCAAAGACTGGTTTAAGTTTCTTTATGCACTAATAAGATATTTCAATGACAATTTAAGTTTCAAAATTGGTAAACGAGAACCGCAGTCAAAAGGAAATGAATCATTTCATTGCGACATGCAATTTTTGACATTTCAGCGGAACCGGAAATAGCAAAATCGGTGGAAACTAAGCCAATTAGATTTTATTTAACAAGCAAATGTCCAATAAAAAATGTAGTTACAAAATTGTTAGTAGCCATTGTGTTCGCGCCACTTATTGACATATGAACGAAAATAATTGTAATTTTTCTCGTCAACTACCGTTAATTCGCCATGGCCAAAGTTAACATTGTGAACGTAGTTGTTCTAGACAATCCATCTCCTTTCCACAATCCTTTCCAATTCGAAATAACGTTTGAAGCGCTGGAGGACTTGAGCGAAGGTAAACCACACCGGATCCTAATACCGGCACAGGATTCGGCATTTTTTCTAATCTTACATGACCTACCCGATGTGGGCCCGTTGATAACCGCCCTTCAGTTGTAAACGCACCAGATTTGATTATTTCCGTTTATTTATCGTCGCTACCGTAGCACATGCCCATATGAGCGACGCCCCCAGAAGACGGTTAGTTGTTACGGGGGATAGTGCAAGGATACAGGACGAAACTGCTGAGAGCTCCGCCTGGTTCTTTAACGTGCTCGATGGATAGCATCGTCACACGGGGCCTCGGTTTAACGTCTCATCCGAAAGACAATTAGTTTTTGTTAGTTGATATGGTCAGCCCAGGGCACGAACCCGTGATCTTGAGGTTTGAAGTCAAGTGCTCTACCAACTGAGCTAATCGGGCTGACAAAAAAAAACGCACCAGCTGATTTATCTATCTATTTATACTGCCCAACTCCCCTTTCGGGTATTACTGGCAGGTGCGCGTCTGTGCTGGAATAAAAACTGTTAGACATTTGTTAGGGTGCAAAATTTTAAAAGTATTGTGAGTGTTAGATTAAAAGAGCTGATAAAACATATTTTGGTCATTCAGGGACGGTTCACTATCTGAAAAGAATCAAGACTCTTTTTGAATGCTGCAATATCAGGTTGCTGTACAATTGTTTCTGGGAGGCTGTTCCATAGTATCACTGTGTAGGGAAAAAAAGAATATTTAAAGTAGGCTGCATTTGTGTGGATCTGTCTGAAAGATGCTGTGTGCATATGTCGGGTGGTCCTCATTGGTCTTTCAAGATAAGCTGGTACTGGCACTGCAACAAAATTGTTAACGATTTTATAAAACATGGTGACTCTGGAGATGTCTCGTCTGTATTGGAGAGTTTCCCAACCAAGCTCCTTCTGCATGCAGGTAACACTGTCATAATAAGAGAAATTATTTTGAACCCATCTTGCCGCTCTACGTTGTACTTTTTCCACTTTGTTAATATAGGTTTTTGTGTAGGGGCTCCAAACTGTTGAGGCGTATTCTACCTGGGGTCTCACTAAAGTTTTATACGCTATTTCTCTGATCTTCTTATTTTTGGTCTGGATGTTTCTGCGGAGAAAACCTAAAGTTTTATTAGCATTTGATGTTATATTGTCAATGTGTTTGTTCCAGGAAAGATCTCCAGATATTGTAACTCCTAGGTATTTGGCATTGTCCACAGTCTCTAGTACTTGTCCATGTAACCTGTAATCAAAGGAAATCTTTTTCTTCTTTTTAGTAATATTTAGGACAATGCATTTGCTGGGGTTAAACTCCATTTCCCACTTTTTCTCCCACTGCATTAACTTGTCTAGATCTTCTTGTAGGGTCAAACAGTCTTGTCTGTTGTTAATAGCTAAGTAAACGGCAGTGTCATCTGCAAACAAACGAACTTGGGATGTGATGTTATTTGGAAGGTCATTTATATACAAAAGAAACAAAAGAGGGCCAAGTACAGATCCCTGAGGTACTCCAGACGTGACTGGTACTTCTGATGAGCATCCACCTTCTAAAACTACTTTTTGTGTTCTGCCTATTAGAAAAGATTTAATCCACAAAAGGGTAGCATTGTTAACACCATGTTCCTGCAATTTATACAAAAGTTTTAAGTGGCTAACTTTGTCAAAAGCCTTGCTGAAGTCTAACAAAACTAGATCAGTTTGCTTTCCTTCAGTCAGGTTTCTGGCAAGATGGTCGGTCAGTTGAAGTAGCTGGGTTTCGCATGAACGCCTTTCTCTAAAACCATGCTGCAAGTCATAAAGGATATTATTTTTGTCAAAATGTTCAGTTAGATTTGATGCTACAATATGTTCTAAAACTTTACACAGTATACATGTTAAAGATATAGGTCTGTAATTTGCAGGATCTTCTTTGTTTCCTTTCTTGAAGAGTGGAGTCACGTTTGCTTTTGTCCAAACTTGGGGAAGAGTGCCTGTGTCTAGGGATTTCTGAAAGAGAATTTGTAAGATCGGGGAAATTTGATAACATAAGTTTTTTAGTACAAGAGGTTTGATGTTGTCTGGTCCTGCTGCTTTGTCTGGTTTCAGGTTGGAAATAAGTTTTTGTACTCCACTGGTGCAAATAGTAATGTTAGGCATAACTGGGTATTTGCTGAAAGAGGAAGAAAATACATTTTGTCTTATAGATGAAAGGCAGGACTGAGCCAAAGAAATTGGTGTCATTGGAGTGAAGACTGACTGGAACTGTTGATTTAGGATATTCGCCTTTTCTGTGTTGTCCGATTTGATGGAACCTGAAATTTTATCGAGAAGAGGGGCTACTCCGGTTGCGTCTTGCTTGGCATTCTTTATCAGATTGAAAAGTTTCTTATTGTTAAATCTTGTGGCTTTCTCTTTGTCTTCAGTGGTTCCATCTAGGCCTAAAATATATTCAATATAATTAATATAGGAAACTTTTATTTGATTTTTGATGTTTCTTTTTAGAGCCTTGAGAGCAGTCTTCATCTTGTTGTTTCCTTCTTTCTTCAATCTGAAATAGAGTTGATCCCTTTTTCTGATAAGGCGTTTTATAGGCTGTGTAATCCATGGAAGCGATCTCTTGTGGCCAAGTCGTTTTGTTGGAACATACTTCTCGATACCTGTGGAGATTGCATCTGAAAATTTTAACCAAATTTCTTCAACAGAATTAGAGTGATGATCTTTCAAAATTTCATTTTTAATTTGCTCCATGTAGATTTTAAAGGCACCCCAGTCAGCTTTTTTGTACAGATGAACCTGTCTAGGTTGTTGTTTTGTCATCTGTGGCTTTGTATCTGCAAAAATAGAGACAATATTATGGTCCGATATACCTGGAAGACATTTTACATTTTTAATTAAGGTGTGGTTTGATGTTAGGAAGAGGTCCAGTGTATTTTCTCCTCTGGTGTTTTCTGTTACCATCTGAGTGAGGTTGAAATCTGAAAGTAAGTCATTAAATTCTTCATACAAGTTGGTATAACTGCATCCTGACTTTAATACTGGTATATGATCACAGTTCCATGAGAATTTTGGTAAGTTAAAATCACCTAGCACCCAAAAAGATCCTTTAAGGTTTCTTGTCAGGTCTAAGGACTTTTTGAACTCGTTAAAGCTGTGGATGTCGGATTCTTTCGGTCTGTAGTAGGCTGCTATATAAAGAGGTTTACATGTTCTGACCTGTAATTTAATCCAAATAATTTCACAATCAGTCTTTAGTTGTTTCTGCTCTGTTGCAAGGAAAGTATCTTTAACCAGGATGAATACTCCCCCACCTTTGGTTGACCTGTCTAATCTAAAGGGTGTATAACCTAGGGATTTTGGAAAGAATTCACAATCTGCATGATGTCTATTTAACCAGGATTCTGTACCTACAACTATATCAGGTTTATGTTGATCTATCATACAAAGAAATTCTGCTTTTTTGTTGACAATGGACTGGCAATTAACTGAAATTACTTTAAGCTGAAAAGGAATATTATTTTGTTTAGATCTCTGTCTCTGTACTGTATTTCCGGAGGTGGTACTTGGATGTTGTAAGTTGGACTGCTCACTCAAAACACTGTAGCTATTATGAGATGAAAAAGAAGAAATTGAAAGATTTGAATGTCTAGAGAAATTTTGGGCTTCACAGATTGAGCAGATCCAGGAGAAAGATGCGTCTCGAGCTACAAGATCAAAATAGGTTTCATTAGTAATATCCTGACATTTGACGTGGAACCATCTTTGGCAGGTGTCGCATTCAACAGCATTGTCTTCGTTAAGAACCTCATATTGACATGAACCACATGGGAATTCAGGGCCAGGATTTGTTTCTACATCTGCAGACAAAGACAGTAAGAGAAGACATAAATATGTTAGCGAAGAGTTTCTTGTGTGTTTCTCGACCGGGACGGACCACCGTGTTGATTTCAGCAAACAGGCACAAACATACGAATTACTAGGTTTTAGTACATTTGGATTAATAAAAGCTAATGGTTGATGTTCTGTGATTGGGTCTGGACCTGTCTGGATGCTGAGCCAAAAAGCTGTAATAAGAATTGGGGCAAATACACCTGTAAACATTTTCAAAAATTTTCAAAACAAACAAAAATTGTAATGAGTTTTCGTGGCACAAGGGGAGGTCACCGGATCTAGAAAAATGAAAATACTTGAAAAATCGTTTTATCTGAAAATATTTTAAGTTGATGTATGGAACAACCTCCAAAAATGATTGGAGTATCTTCTTGCGTCAATTAGGACAATCCCTGAAGCCGAAAAATAGATTTAATTTAGAATTTTCACGATCTGAAAGGAAGAGAAAAAATAGCTGTTAGTTGCACGACGCATGCCCGACTTTTGAGCTTTTCGTCGGACAAGATGCACAATCGTTTTGATAAAAGAAAACACTAAATCTAGAAAGATAGAAATACAAATGTTCCATTTTTTTTTCTAATTTAAGCCTCCTGTAGTTTGATGCAGGCTGACTGGCTTACATTGTTTGTAATGGACTAGTCAAACAATTTCATGTGCATGTGAGTAAGGGTCCAATGTCAAAAGGTTTAGTATTTGGTCTGTTCGCCCTAAATATACTATACCCCGGGTCTGTGCGCCTCCAAAACAGGTCAGTTTGTCCTATTTTTCTGTTCTCCTCCTTTTAAAATAAGTAATTTTTTAAAATAATCAGCATGCCCACTGGGTTTTTATTTTGGGGGTACATGTACCCCCTAGGATTTGAAGTCGGGTACAAAGAAAAATCTGGAGGTACAGTGTACCCTTTACTTTCAGATTTAAGGGTACACAATACGAATCTGAACCCTTTACCAAATGACAGACAATGTTGTAGTTATATAGTTTGTTATTACTCAGTAAAGAAGTACCACACTTCATGTGCAAGTTTCAGATGAATTTAGAGGGAAAGATAATAAACATTCTTTGAAAACCTGGTTTTTCACAATTCACTTTTTCTTAATTATTGGATTTTGGACGGGTTGAATGGAATATGAGAGCGATGGCAAGTTGATTACAAGGTTGGGAATGTCATCTTGGAGCAGGCCATACCAGGCATGTCTGCTCATTTTAAGACCAATCTGTGGTATTAAAACGATTCTGGTACAGAAAATATCAAATGATCTTATAAGTGTCTAAAAGTCACCATTTGTGGAGAAATAGAATAGGTTTTGTTACGACATTTTGCAGACAGCATCTTACGTAGCCAAAACAAAACTACAACGTCAAACAAACGGCTCAATTTTGTCCCGCCTGACTTACATGTACAACGGAACTTACGAGAGAAACTGATTTCAAAATCAGATTCTATATCATGAGTTCTTGTCAATATTGCCCAAAAACACATGAATATCTTGTGTTTAGTTTGAAAAATAGCGCAACTTTCAGCCTATTTCAAAACAAACTGGCGAGGCCATCAGGATCCACATTATACGAACTTTTCCAACTGCTGGTTTTCCCATTCTCTATATGAAAACAAACCAGCTGGTTCCTGTGGCATGAAAGGGAAATCACTCGCTCCCGATGCGTTTTGTTCTACTTTGCTTGCAGATTTAGGGGGTTTTAGGGAAAAATACGCACGTAGGGTTTCTCGTCTTATACCCTTATCATTTCAAATGAACACACATGTAATGGCATTTTAGTTTCTACGTTCATTTATTTTTCTGTACGTTCATGCACGTCTTGGTTCAAGATTTGTACGTAAACCGACGTAGTTGTACGTATATTACGTACTGCATTACGTGAATGGGCACCCTGAATAATTAAATAAAAATATTGGCTGAATCTTTGTTATCATGTTATATTATGTTTAACCAATTACCAAACAACAAAATTTTGGACTTGTCCAAATTGAAAGGAGTTGCAGACAACAATTCAAAGCTTGTGGAATTTTGGATATTTTCACCTTTCTGTGTAGAAAAAAATGGGTAAATTGAAGAAATTGCTCGGTGCAAGCAATTTCTTCATTTTACACAATGTTTTCACAAATGTTGTTCTTGAGGGGCATCCAAAAATGTCACTGAGTCAGGATGCCCATTCACGTACTGCAGTACGTAATTCACGTACAATTACTTTGGTTCACGTACAAATCTTTCACCAAGACGTGCATTAACGTACAGAAAAATAAATGAACGTAGAAAAAAATGCCATTACGTGTGTGTGCATTTAAGATTATTAGCGTACAAAACGAGAAACTCTATGTGCGTATTTTTCCCGAAAAACCCAAAAGATTGCAAGCAAAGAAGACAAAATCGCATCAGGAGCATGTGATTCCCCTTCATTCGACGGAAACCATCGCTTCTTTCTTGCCTGTTTTCTACACGTTATCTTCCGATAGGTGGCATTTTTCAAATACTGACATCTTCGGAGAATATGACATGCGCAGACAACGGTTTTCTACATAGAGAATAGGGGGAACCAGCAGTTGGAAAAGTTCATATAATGCGGATCTTGATGGCCTGACCAGTTTGATTTGAAATAAGTCCAAAGTTGCACTATTTTTCAAACAAAACGCAAGATATTTACGTGTTTTGGGCGAGAAATTGACAATAATTCGCATGCTGTGAGTGGAAATTGGTTAAGTCTGGTTTATAATAAAATATGTGTTAAATTAAATTACATTTGCTCGTCAAAAAAGTTGAACTGTCTGTTGAATATTTATTAGAGAATACAGACAAGAATATTTTGAAATTGGTTTCTACCAAAAACATAGTTGGTTTTTGTTGTTGTTGTTCTTAGGTTTTTTTTGTTGTAGTTTTTCTCAAAATGAATAAATAAAATTTTGTTCAAAATGCATGTTTATGTAACGGTTTCAGGAGAGGCACTGAAAGACCATCTCTTAGTTATAACTAAATATATTATCGAGTACAGATCCAAGTTTTATTCCCTAACTTGTCTCTCAATTTTCAATTCGTGCCCATTTGTGATTGTCTCCGTAGGCGTCCACCATTGTTTCCCTTTTTTGAAAATCCAGTAGGATTTTACAATGTTAGAAGAAAAGTATAGTGCCTGGTAAGATTCGCTTTATTTATTTTTTTATTTTTTTTTCAAAAGCTGTCTCCCTCAAACAACTGTATATTTTGAAAATGACGTAAATCGGGTAATCTATGTACTTCGTAGAACGCTTAAAGACTCCTCTGAAATATAGAAACATCTACCAATAATATCTTAACTTCATCTACGTTCATCTACGTTATAAATGAAAATAGGGCAAATAGACAGGGGGCAAATTGACCCAGGGCAAACAGGATTAAGGACAAAAAGTAATTAGGGCGAACAGACCTAGATTAAAAAAGTCCCAGTCCGAAAAAGGCCCACTTTTAAGAATAACCATAAAGGCCTTGTTCACCAAGGCCCACATATACATTAATGATATTTACGTAATTGCAAGTCAATATGGCTGTATTTTACTCAACTGTGTTAGAAGAAATAAGAAGTGCACTTGCTGAGATTATCCTTACTCAGACCATAGGGGTTTGTTATTCGAGTACCCTCCACCCCATAGACCAATATCATAAACAAGGGATTTTTCTTTTTTCTGATGGCCACGAAGATATTATCTTTGGTCATCTTTGTGAGGCGAGTGTTGTCTGATTTGGTGCCATTTTGTTTTGCAGATGCTTTTTTATAGGGTTTAACACAACAGTCATTCATGTCAAAATGCTGATTTTGGTCTTGGCAAACCAGAAAATTTGTAACCTCCGAGATGCAATATATCTTCTTTATACTATCAAGTCTTTACCAGAAAGCCACCGTCATAGTGCAGTCAGTAGCGCATCAGAAACCCAAACTTCAATCATGGGATGTCATGGGTTCGATCCCCGTTGGAGGTACATATCTTTTCCGACATTTGTCTCTCACCAAAGAGTGGTAATTGTAAACATAGGTGAAATAGCAGCTGGAGGCTAGGAAAGGATGTAGTGGTAGTACTGGTGTAAGAAATACCAGGAATCCATTGTCCTGGTGCTCCAGCCTCCACGATTTGACTGAAATACTGTTAAAAGTGGCGTTAAACCCTATTCAATCAATCAATCATGGGTTGACTCATAATCAGATTCAACTCGGTATCAGATTTTTTCATAGAACTATGTCAGTGTCGGTATATAGTGATAATTCTGAAAATATTGTTCTTGAAAACTGGCTGGCGAGTAGTGTTCTACCAAATATCACTGGAACAATGTTTTTAATGATCCTTCATCAGATCATTTTGTTGAAATTTCAATGGGTTTGATTATATTGCTACCAATCAGTGGATAATTGTAAACCTAAGTCGGATAGCAGCTGGAAGCTAGGAAAGGATGTAGTGGTAGTACTGGTGTGAGAAATACCAGGAATCCATTGTTAGATTTTTCAGCCGTGTGATATGACTGAAATACTGTTAAAAGCGGTTTTAACCCCTTTCAATCAATCAATCGATTATTATGCTTAGTAGGAGAATTCAAGTTTTAGGCTGGGATCACATTTTGAAAAGAGGGAAATAATGCCCATTGATATTGCTTGTTAATATCTTGTCATCTGACTTTGTAATTGAATTCTACATGATTTGACTTAACCCATTCCAACACAGTAGAATTTTAGACCAGTCCAAATTGAAAGGAGCTGCAGACGACAATTTCATGTTCATGGAATTTAAATTTTTTTCGTCTTTTTGGATAGAAAACATTGTGGATAAAGAAGAAATTGCTTGATCCAAGCAATTTCTTCATTTTCCACAATGTTTTCTATAGCTTTTTCGTTGAGGGCCGTAAAAAGGAGGGATTGAGTGGGAATAGGTTAACCTTGTCATGCTGAATAAAAGTAGAATTAGAATAAAATCAAAAGGCTGACGGTACTGGATGTGAATATTGTGGGTTAATAATTCTTTTGGAAATGTCTGTTATAAACAATTCTGGCTTAAAAGGGATAAGCAGGAGATGTAGAGTAAGATCAGACTGCACATTGTCTGATCTTTGTCTATAAACTCCTGCCAAAACAGGAATATTCAGGGTTTAGCATGACAAGGGTTAAGTTTTGTAAAATAATGCAAAGTTAGAAATTCATCTCTAGATTCATTTCAAAGATTTTAGAGACTAGATTTATTTGCAGGATATGGCAAAGATGATTCTGACTTCCTGAAAACATTATATTTTGCTAAATCAGTAGTTACTCAAGCTGAACCTAAGTCTCACACAGTCACACTATGTAATGAAAAACTTAACCCTTGTCATGCTGAACCTGGAATTTTTTGTTTTTAGCAGGAGGTGTAGACCAAGATCTTGGTCTACAGCCCCTGCTTTTACTTTTCCTGTCAGTTGTTCATGAAATTGATTTCTAAAAGAAATATTGATTTTTAACAAGTTCTATCAGTGCTTTCAGCCCTTTGATTTTACAGCAATTCAGTAAATTTATACAGCATAAATTGGTAAAAACCTGCTTTTGCTTCTTTCCACAATACATTCTCCACAGCTATGTTGCATTAACCCTTTCCTGTTTTTTCAAATTTTAGACTGGTCAAAATTGAGAGAATGCAGACGACAATGAAAACTGGATTCCATTTGAAATAAAGCTATCCTATGTGTAGGAAAATATTGTGGAAAAGGCGGAAATTGCTTGTTACAAGCAATTTCTTCTTTTTCCACAAGGTTTTCACAAGTATAAAATCACAGGAACGTAAAATCCTGTGTTTGAACAGTAAAGGGTTAACCCATTCCCACACAATGACACCTTTTGGCACCCCTGACGAAAAGCAATAGGGAAACAAGTTAAATGAAGAAATTACTTTCAACAAGCAATTTCTTAAATTAACACAATGTTTTCTACCCAGAAAAGTGATAAAAATTCCATCAACTTGAAATTGTCGTCTGCAGCTCCTCTCTATTTGGGCCAGTCTAAATTTTAATCATGTGGTTATGGGTTAAAATATCAATATTATGTGATAAATATTTGTTTTGTTTCGACAGACCTAGAGTGGAAGATAATATATGTTGGTGCAGCAGAAAGTGAGGAATATGATCAGACATTGGAAACCATTTTGGTTGGACCAGTACCAGGAGGACGCCACAAATTCGTCTTTCAGGTCTAGTATCAATTCACTTTTTCTAGTATCAGTTTACTTTTTCCATACATTCACCAGGAGTCCACACTTACACCAGTCTTCAGCCAAAGGCTTGTGATTTACAGGAAGGTAAGCCAGAATCCCTAAGCTTTGTGTCTTTCGGACCTGTAATTTTAAGCTCACCTGAAAAAAACATACTCAAGGTGAGCTTTAGTCATAACCTTTTGTCTTTCTTCCATTGGAAGTCATCAACAATTCTTTAAACATCTTCTGAGTAACCAGTGGGGCAGATTCAACCAAACTTGGCAGAAATGTTCCTTGGGAGACCCTTCTCAAAGTTGTTAAAAGTTTGATTGTCCCCCAAATATTGGCGTTGCAGGGAGGGCTTATTTGACTTGGAAATCTTTACACCTCTTCAATAATCACTGTCAAAATATTTAAGAAAACATTGGTAGGGAAGATGCTGTTTATATCCTTTCTACTTTTGGTACATAAAGATCTGCGTTGTCAAAGGTTTTGAGATTTCGAACAGTTTCTTTTGTAAAAGGTCAAACGGCAAATTATATTCCTATTACTTTTGTCTATTATGTGACAAACATACAATTTTTTATGTTGAATGAAAAAAAATACAAGCAAATAAATTTCACTCTTTTCAGCATCCTCTGCCAATAGACTGATCCCTGGTCCACCTATTGAGCATTGACAGGAAGTTCATTGCTCAAAGTTGTTTTCCATCAGGAGTAGAATTGCCATTTGAAATCAATTTTTGGATAGCTTCAAGATCAAAGGTTAAGGTTAAAGGTCTAATTTGAACAAAATGTGAGGGGCAAAGTCCGATGACTTCGATAATGAATAGATTGCAGCTGTCAATCAAAAATTTGCATTGACCTCTCATATTTTTCATTTATTGTGGGAGTGGACTTTGGATTCCAACATCTTTGTTAATTAAGTATTTTTGTTGGTTTATGAATTTAACATTGTAACTCATTCAGTAGATACATTTTGGTCTACAACCAACAATCTGTATTTAATGTCCCAGATAATACATGTAGATATTACAAAATAATGTTGTTTATTATCCCAGTGGAACTTCAACATAAAGAAAATGGACTGAGGTAAAACAAGAAGGCCCTGATCTTATCATTGTGGGGGAATGGAAATGATATTTTGTATATAGCAACTTAATAGCAAGATAATGTGATTATTGCAGGCAGGGCCACCTGATACAGCAAAAATACCCATGGAAGATGCTGTTGGCGTAACAGTAGTATTATTGACATGTTCGTATCGTAACAAGGAGTTTATACGAGTTGGATATTACGTAAATAACGAGTATGATTCTCCAGAATTAAAAGAAGTACCTCCACCCTCACCACAGTTTGATCAGGTAAAATTTACCCAACAGTCAGTCAGAAGTTCCTAAAGTCTGAAAGTGGGAGAGATTTTAATAAAAAGAAGTGGAGAATCTGTCAGATCTAGCCCTTTCCTGTTCAGTCCCTGGTTTTATACCCCTGTGATTTTATACTTGTGAAAACATTGTGGGGAAAAAAGAAATTCCTCGTAATAAGCAACTCTCTTCTTTTCCCACAATATTTTTTAACCTGTAGATTGGTTACTTTTCAAATTGCACCCAATTTCAATTGTCGTCTGCATCTTCTTTCAAATTGGACCAGTCTAATATTTTCAGTAGCTGGAAAGGGATACACTAGGTGTTTGATTCCCCTCCAATATTTCAAGGACCTCACATGATTAAAGAAGGATTGGAGAAATACTTTGTATAAAGAGTACAAGTTTTATTTAGTTCTAAGATTAACACACATTAACCCATTACCAGACGGATAAATTTTAGACTAGTCCAAATTGAAAGGAGCTGCAGTAGACAGTTTTAAAGTTTTTGAAATTTTATATTATCTCAACTTTCTGGTTAGAAAATATCGTGTAAAATGAAGAAATTGCTTGTTACAATTTCTTCATTTTTCACAATGTTTTCCAAAGCTTTCATATTGAGGGGGTGTTTTAAAATTGTCATTGTGTTGGAATGGGTGAACCCATTTGCCTGCAATCCTTTGCCCCCTTAGTAAAAACAGCTATGAAAAATAATGTGGAAATGAAGAAATTGCTTGTAGCTAATTCACTCACATGTCATGATTAATTCCTCTTCAAATAGTGCTTTAAGAACTTTGATTAGAAATGAGGGTTAATTTTCATACTGTTCAAAGAGTCTATACATTGTATTGACACATGCAACACTATTGCAATAAACCAACAAAATGATGTTGCTTTTATTAGCTTGTCTGTTTTCTGAGAAAACCTGAGTTGTTGCGGTAGCCTTGATGTTGTTGTCATTCACGGCGTGCGAAAACTATGACATTTTGTGATATCCCTAGTTTTTGGCATTCACTTGAAACTTGGCACACTTGTTCACTATCAACCTATACTATCAAGGGGGATAATTCTAGATGCATTTTGTCCACTATCCAGCACCTAATGTCCAAGCGTAGGCACCTGTAGGCGACGCTCTTGTTTGTCAAATGAATATAAGCCAAATTAAAACATTTTTGAATTGATAATTGCTATTGAATTTTGATTTTGGTATGCAAAACCGTTGAATTTGGGCAGGTCTAAAATTTTATAAAACAGGAAAGGGTTATGCTGATTTTGATGAAATTTCACAAACTTGTTTATTATCAGCCCAAGTTATGAAAGACACACAGAATATCAATACCTATTTTCTTTACAAGACAAAATCTCTGTAAATACTTGGTCAATTTTTAATAACTTATAAGTTTTCAGAGAAAACCCAAGGTTTGGTATGGCCATGTCGTTGTTGTCCTAAACCTTGACCACATCTCTTGCTTGCATAATTTTGCAGTTATTGTCCTTTGTTGTTTTAGACACTTAGATTTTGCCCTGAGCATATCTCTGAAAGTATAATTGCTATCAAATTGAAACTTCATAGGTGGATACATCTCATTTAGGAGAAGTGCAGTGCACAAGAACCACAACTCTTGCTTGCATAATTTTGGAGTTTATGCCCTTTGTTACACTGCAGCTCCACTATAACGCTGTTGGTGGGGTCCAAGAAATGAAACAGCGGAAGAAGTGGAGTTATCATGCTATAACGCTGTCCCCCCCCCCCCCCCCCCCGCCGTAACTGAAATTTTCAACCGTCGGAATCGGAACTAAACACCCGATAATTCGTGATAAAATTCCTGTAACAAGATTAATTCTATACAAGTTACTAGTCGGGAAATGAAAAACAACTGTAGTTACGAGATTTTGGCAGAAACCGACGAAATTCAGCGTGCGGAGAATTAATCTCTAACCTTACCTTCCCGGTCTATCAGGATTGAATAATCCGTAAATTTCTACAGGTCTATAAATTGTGGTTCTCTTTCTCCCAATATTAAGAAGCTAGAACTTTTACCCAAGACATGTTTTATTATTATGCTAGTCGTCGGCATTAATCTAATTGAATTTAGTTTTACACGGACGTAAATATTTTCATCCTTAGACAAAAGGGATGAAATCTAAGTATTCCGCATAGCGACGTCTCCTTGGAGACCGACGAGTTGTTGAACACCTGGGGTTACTGAAGCGTTGAGAAAATGTCGCGTGGATCGACCTTCGAACCTCTTTCGCGGTAATGGACTTGGTCTAATTTCTTAACCATGGTTAAAAATACGGCAACAATAAACCGACATAGAACTCTATCTGAACCTAGTCATTTACGAATCTGGAATTTAAAACGACCAGTTGCACGTATACAAAACTGGATTAAACTTTGTAGCGGCTAACTTTTACTCGTAAATTTGTCGACGAGCTTTTTGCCGTGTATTTGATCATACAGGATGGCATTAAATTTTCGGATTATTGAAAGCAATGCGGAAAAATAACGGTATTTTATTTTAATCTACTTATATTATCTACCTCGTTTCGGATGAGAATCTTCCGATATTGTGACATTTACAATTCAAATTCACGTATTTTCTGTATTTTGCGAAAACATCGCAACTACAACTGATTGTTTTCAAAGCACATTGTTGCGTTTTTATCTTGAAGCCATTTTCATCTACGAGCTTCGGATACCAGCAAACTATGAAGTGATATAAATAGTAGGCTCAAGTCAATTTGTCTAATTTCACGCTCGCGCATTACTTTAAGAACACGTCCTACCAGGGACTAAAGAAAATTAAAAACGCCAAGAGTGAAACAGTCTGATATTTTAATCGCACCACCTTCAATGTTTGTAACTGAAGGATACCGAGGTGTGTGCCTATTCTCTATTGATTTAAAAAATATAAAAGACCAAAGGCATTGATCATCTCATTGTCAAATAGTAAGACCAAACAATCAAACCGATTTTGTAAATTGAAACACTACGCGTGTCATCAATCAAAAAAGGCAATTACCTCTGAAGTAATGCATTAATGACCAGGACCGTCCACGTAAGGTGTTAAAAACTTACCTGGCTTCGGGTTATTATCGATTTTTATGTGCAACCCCTTTTCTTCGAGCGGGCCGAAGACGGGATGAGAAAATCGCGGCCAAATCAGCATTAGCATCGTATCTCAGCATCTGCAACCCGAAATGCCCCCCCCCTCCAAAATTTTGGGAGCCAAGCGGATCCCGCGTTATAATGGAGTCAGCGCTGTGCCCGGTAGCGTAATAGAGGAGTTGCAGTGTATTTTAGACACTTAGATTTTGTCCTGAGCATATCTCTGAAAGTATAATTGCTATCAACTTGAAACTTCATAGGTCGAAACATCTAGTTGAGGAGAAGTGCAGTGCACAAGAACCACAACTCTTGCTCGCATAATTTTGGAGTTATTGCACTTTGTTTTAAAGACTTAGATTTTGCCCTGAGCATATCTTTGAAAGTATAATAGCTATTATCGAACTGAAGAATTGCAATGCACAAGAACCTAAAACTAACTGGGTTCAGTTTACTATCAAGCTTTTATGGCGGAGGATGGCCATGTCCGACATGGCTCTTGTTGGTTAGTGTTCAAACACACCTTGACAAGCTTAAATTTCTCAAAGCCTTTCATCATAGAGTTTTTAAAAGATTGGTTTAAGTCTCATTTGATAAATACAATGTATGTATTTTTATGTTACATTACAGCTAACTAGAAATATTCTCGCTACAAATCCTCGAGTTACAAGATTTAAGATAGACTGGGATGATAATCAAACTGAAAATGGTGAAAATGTTCCTCCAGAGTCAAATATGGAATCGGAATCAAATCAAATGTGTGGTGATACAATGCAGCAGATCTCAAAAACTCTTGGTGAAAAGAGCGCATTAGACCAGAATGTATCAAGTAATACAATGAACGGAAATTCACAAGAGCAGATGGAGCAGAGTATGTCATAATAGAGAGATCTCGTCATTAGGAAACTACAGCAGTCAAACTGAAGCTTTGATTGTTAATCATGTTACAATTTTTTCCATTACTTTGGTTAGAATTGAAGTCTTTACCTTTACTGTCCAGATTTACTTCCCTGACGTTAACCTGATAACAAATGGTCTAAATTCCAAAATCAGACAATGACCATTTTTAGTTGATGAGCTGGAGTTGTAGATATCTTTGTCTTTTGGGGTTGAAATCATTGTGGATAATCAAGAATTTGTGACAAGCAATTTCTTCATTATCCACAACTTTTTAAAAACTTGTTTCTTTTGGGAGTGCCAAAGGTGGAATATGTGGGTATATGTTAACTAATTCATACAATTCCCTTTTTTTCAGCTAGGAGAAAAGAGGTTGTGAAAATGTGGAAAGTGAAGAGAGCTAAAATTGATTGTTACAAGCAATTTCTTGAATAACCTTTGAAGTAAGAGAGATTTAACTTTCTACTAATTTGATATTATTGTCTGCATTTTCTTTGAATCGGGACCTGTTAGATCCCTGTTTGCGGCACATATCCTTTCCAATATTTGTCCCTCACCAATGGATGGATAATCGTAAACCTAAGTGGGATAGCAGCTGGAGGCTAGGGAAGAATGTAATGGTAGTACTGGTGTGAGAAATACCAGGAATCCTTTGTTAGGTGCTCCAGCCGCCGGGATATGACTGAAATACTGTTACAAGCGGCCCCATTCAAGCAACCATTTCTCAAAAATATATCTTTTATTGATTTAATATGAGCTAATACTCAAATTTCTGATGAGGGTCAAATGTTTGCTGTCTAGACACATACTCTCTATGACAACCATTCTATTTTCTGTAAACACAGCTAGACTATTCCCAAAAAGAGAGCCTTTTTCTATCCACCCAAGGGTTGGCATATTGTTTTGGTCTATTTTTAGAATTATATAGTAAAACTTCTATTATGCAGCCACTCAAGGGACAGCCAAAATTCGGCTGTTTTAAGAGAATGGTGACTTAATACAATTTTGGTGACATATGAGAGATTGATTTGATTGCACACATGAATTAATGAAGGATTCTCTCTTGATACTATGTTGATTGAAGATTCTCATGAGATCTACCTATATAGGATTTAGATTTGATAATTTTAGTAACAAAATCATCCTATTATAAAATACTTTGACATTTTGGAAAGGGAATTTCTATGCTGGTTGCTTAACCCATTCCCGCACAATGACACTTTCAAATGTCCCTCAATATGAAAGCTTTGGAAAACAAATGTGGAAAATGAAGAAATTGCTTGTTACAAGCAATTTCTCCATTATCCACAATGTTTTCTACCCCAAAAGATGAATATTTTAAGGATTTCATCAACTTAAAATTGTTGTCTAGAACTTCTTTGATTTCGGACTGGTCTAAAATCTTATCATGTGGGAATGGGTTATTGAAAGTGGTTGCTTAATAGAGGTGGTTTCTTGAGAAAAGTTGACTGTATCTCTTTCTATAAATGCTGTTTCTATGAAAGTTTGCACATGCTTTTGTTTCCATGGTGTTATCCCATAGGCATAAATTCATTTCTCTGACTTTCTTTTTAGCTTTACTTTTCAAAGAATAGACGGGCTATTCCAGCCATCTTGGCATTGGAATTAATGTAATGCCTTGGTTGCAGTTTTACATGCAAGGCTCATCTCTGCACCTACTTATGCTATTGCATATGCCCTTGTGACCATCATAATCATCTTCTAGACAAAGATTATTACTCTGACATTCATTTTGGTGGAATTTAACTCTTTTTCTACTTATAAAATCGTAAACCTAAGTGGGATAGCAGCTGGAGGCTAGGAAAGAATGTAGTGGTAATACTGGTGTGAGAAATACCAGGAATCCATTGGTAGGTGCTCCAGCCACCGCGATATGACTGAAATACTGTTAAAAGCGGCGTTAAACCCCATTCAATCAATCAATCAATTAAAGTTTTATGTGGAAATGTCTAATCTCTGTTAAATCTCTGTTCCTACTTGTGCCTTTGCTCTGAAATAAGGCATATGCTATTTGACCATAATGTCAACCCCTTGGAAAAGATTCATTAATCTGATATTCTTTTTAGATGCAAGATTTTTTATTTCTATTACTACTTAGAGATATGGTTTGAAACTTTAAGACATGTGTTCAGAGTCACAATTTAGAAATTACTGACCATTCTGACATTCATGTTGTGGAATTATGTTTTATGTGGACCTGAATTGTTGTTACTATCTAGCATAATAGCTGAGCATTGCTGTCCACTGACATCTCTTGCTATTGGAATTATGACTATGTTTCATATTAGAAATTTAGGTATTGTTTTACCGTCAAACCTGGTCAAAACATATCTCTGTAATTACTCAAAACTTTATTTTAAAATGTATATCTATGAGATTAAAAAATGTTATTTCTTTTATGAAGGTGTGAAATGAAAACATTGTAGCACTGTTCAAGCCTTGAAAATAGTACTATCCATCACTGGGAGAGGTAGAGCAATGCTAACAATGTCAGGCTATGTTTTGATACACTCAAAATATCTTTCCTTTTGTGTTTACAGAAACTTTAACCTTGTCATGCTGCATAAAATCCTCTACATAATTGCATTTCAAGCAAGGGGTTGGCAGTACTGTATGCACTAATTTTAGGTTAACAATTTCCTGCTTTACAAATTTTAGACATCTCCAAATTCACAGGTTTTGCAGACAATAATTTGAAGTGGGTTTAATTTGATCGTTTCAAGCAGGATTTGAACAGGAAAGGGTTTATAATTATTTTAAGAAATTATTTTATAAACAACTCTGGCTTAACCCACAACAAATTTTAGACTGGTCCAAATTGAAAGAATCTGCAGACAACAATTTCAAGTTGGTGGAATTTTAAATTTTTTTCTTCATTTTGGTTTGAAAACATTGTAGATAATGAAGAAATTGCTTGATACAAGCAATTTCTTCATTTGCCACAATTTTTTCCAAAGCTTTTTCCTTGAGGGGTGAAAAGGAGGACTTGTGTGGGAATGGGTTAAAAGAGATCAGCATGTAATGTAGGCTCAGATCAGACTGCATACATGATTCTGGGTTCAGCATGACACTGGTTATATAGTTTCTATCCCCCTCATCTTGTTTAGAAGAACCTAATTTTTGATTATTAAAAGTTGGCTGTTCAATACTTGTACTGTTTGACCTTTCAATATGAAAGTTTTGGTAAACATTGTTGATAGTGAAGAAATTGCTTGTGACAAGCAATTTCTTCAATATTGGTTTCTTCACATTGGTTTCTATACCAAATGACAAAGATTTTAAAGATTTTGTCAACACCAATTTGCTGGCCACAACTTCTTTGAATTTCGATTGGTCTAGAATTTTATCGTGTTGGAAAGGGTTAAGTTGCATAAAGATTTGAATGATTTTGCTGTTCAGTCAGTCCAAGGTTCTATGTGAGGCATGAGTCATAGATGACCAAATATGTACTTTCAACCCATTACAACATAATCCTGCAATATTAATTCTCAATCCATTACCAGACTGCTAAATTTTAGACTTGTCCAATTTGATAGGAGTTGCCGACAACAGTTTTAGGTTTGAGAGATTTTTAGATTTTTCAACTCTCTCTGGTTAGGAAACTTGTGGAAAATGAGGAAATTGCTTGTTTTAAGTAATTTCTTCATTTTTCACAATGTTTTCCAAATAATTTTTCTTCAGAGGTGTCAAAAAGTGTAACAAACAATGTCTTCAAAGCAAACAATGTTTTTACCGATGATGACAAAGATTTATCAATTTCATCAACCGGAAATTATTGGCAGCAACTTCTTTAATTTAGACCAGTCTGAAATTGTGTCTGGTACAGAGTAACCGGTAATCACATTCAATGATAGCTTTAGTTATTTATTGAAATGTTGTCAGCAATTTCTTTCAATATAGACCAGTCTAGAACAGGTATATAACATGTGTAAGAACATGGTTTTTGATAAGTCTGATAATCTATTGCCATCAGGCAAAAAATAGTTTTGATTAAAATTTATGAACTTCTTTGTGAGCAACCACACAAAATGGTTGTGCGATCATAATTTCATTAAACGAAGTTTGGGAAAAAAATGAGCTAAATGCTTGAATTTTGAAAGTGGAAACTAAATTTCAATTGTTGATTGATATTGTAATGTAAGTGCTAAATCTTGTATAATTTATGCCATAAATTCAAGAGTGTTTGCGAGGCTACTAAATTTCTATAAGATTTATAGATAAATGAGTAGACCTTTGCTCACCTCTTAAAATGAAAAAATGGAGAAATTGTGTTGTAAATCTTTATCCTGGTGTACTTGTCATTTTGCACAACTGTTTCCTCCCTGTACTGGGTCTGCCCACTGACTCCTCTGGCCATGCTACTGACCTAAACAGGAAGTTCCACTTTGATATTTAACACCGCAATTTCGAAAAAATTTTGGCTAGAAACTTGAAGCAAAAGATTTGAATGGTTGGTTAGTGACCTAAACGTTGTAACTACAGCTTGTTCAAGCTGTAGTTACAGCGTTTAAGTCCCCAAGCCAACTAGAATTGTCTACAAAAATGTCAGACAATGTCTGAGTTCAAAGTTTACTTCCTGTCTTAATGATTTGATTAGTTGATTAATTCTTTGATTAACAGCTGCGATTGGTCAATTGGATGTGTGTCTTTTTGCCATCCATGTGAGATATATGACAACAAACATTTAAGCTTATGCAAACTGAATGGCTAGAATCTGTGCTGGCACTTTGATCTGCCCTCATTTCAGAATTATCATTAATTGCTTTGACAACAAGTCTGCATCAAATGCAAAGCTGAAAAAATAACCCATGCAGGCCAGCCTCTTACCAGAGAACTTTAAACAATTGTTAGGGGTTGTATTTCATCTTTAAAGCTATGCAAACTGGCTGGACTGGTTTCTTGCAACATTTGACACATAGAGGATGTCCTTGACAAGGAAATTTTTGGGATGATAGGAACTTGAAATTAAAGTCAACAACAATTTATTCATTCATTGAAGGGGAATAAAGCCACTTTAAACATCATTTCAATCATTTTGCAGCGGCTGGATCACCTAACCCTGGATTCCTGGTATTTCTCACACCAGTACTACCACTATGTCCTTTCCGGGTCTCCAGCTGCTTTCCACTTTGGTTTACCATTATCCTCCATTTGATGGAGTACACCAGCTTGTAGTTAAGGCCGTCGTCCGTAGCGCAGTTGGTAGTACATAGAACCTCCTTCATGGGGGCCGGTTCATTAACCGATGACCAGACAACAAAATTTTAGACTGGTCAAAATTCAAGGCAGATGTAGAGGACAAATCTTACTTGATTAAATTTTTAAATCTGTCTTTTCGGGTAGACAACTGAAGAAATCGCTTATAAAAAGCAATTTCTTAAATTCCCACAATTTTTTCTAAATGGTTTTTATCTCCTGGCTAGTAGGCTATTGTCAGGGTATTGTGTGCAATGTGCATGTGGGTGAGTGTGCATCAGTCTGTCAACCTTTTACTTTAAAAACCTCAGAAAGTACTGCACAGATTTTTACCTGATTTCATACTTTTGAAAGCGGCATTAAACCCCATTCAATCAATCAATTATTTAACCCGATTTCAAATGAATGGTCCTTTTGTGATTCTTCAGCAGTTTCTCTTAAAAATGATCTCATAAAAAAAACAGCCTTTATGGGAAGACTTATTCGCAAATATGTTGTGCATTGTAAAAACTCAGAAAAAAATTCTTAGAAACCAGTTGATGGATTTCTAATGCATTTCACAGGAGTGATATGCGGTTGACTCTTCCATATTCCTACAACAGATTTTTATCAGATACAAAATATGCCTGTAATTGGCGAGGCTTAATTCCATAAGTGGATAGTATAGTGAACAAATATTGCTTTGGTAACCTTTATCAGATTCATTAAAAAAAATTGATCAGATAAAAAGTATGGATTTAACCCATTTCCTTACTATCCATGTGCTTTTGCGATCCTTGAGTGTCTGTTGTACGTTGTCAATGATTGGAGTGTTGACCCTTTCCTGATCAATCCCTGGTTTTTACGTCCCAGTGATTCTAAAATTGAGGAAACGTAGAAAAAGAAGAAATTACTAGTTACAATTTATTTTCTACTCTATTGAATGGCTGCTTTTCAAATTAAATCAACTTAAAATTTTTATCTGCAAAACCTTTGAATTTAAACTGATATAAAATTTGGCAAAAAAACCCCAAAAAACAACAACAAAAAAAAACAGGAAAGGGTAAACACAAAGGCTCAATCCTAAAACTTAAGACTGTTTGTCTTGTCATAAAGATGAACCCTATTGAAATATTACGTCTCATTGGAGGAAAAGGGGCATTTATGACAATTTCTTTATTTACATTCTAGGGTCATGATCGTTAGCTCACCTGGACACAAATTGCTCAATGTGAGGTATTGTCATCACCTTCTGTCTGTCCTGTATCTACGAGTTCTTTTAAATGACACTTTCTCCCAAACTACATAGCCAATATCAACCAAATTTGGCAGAAATTTTCACCTTGGATAATAATTTTGATCATCATTGCATATCATTAAAAAAAAAGAAAACTAATAGACAGTCTAGAGACCACCGTATTTGCTTAATCAACATGAAAGTTTGTTAGAATGTTTCTCTCGATGAACTCTTCGAAAAGTATGAAATAAGGCAACTATGGGTAAAAAACAGAAACCCTAATGCTTAATCTTCTTAATTGGCCAATCGCTTGACCCGCCCACTTACTTCGTTGGCCACGCCTACTGACACTCGACAGAAAGTCCCGCTTCGAGTCTAAACGGCGTTATTTTGTAATTCTTATAGCCAGTAGCATATAACAAAAATAGAATGGTTGGTTGGCGACCTAAATGTCGTAATTAAAGCTTGATTAAGCTGTGGTTACGACGTTTAAGGCGCCAAACCAACAAAGAGGGCTACTGAAAATTGCGGCCAGTGTTTGGGTCCAAAACGTATTTATTGTCAGAATGGATAATTTCATTGGTCGACTGGTTATTTGATTGACACACGCGATTGGTCAATTGATCTGAAAATAGGTCAGATCGTTTGGCTTATAATTTAGTCAAGTATTTGAAATAAATCCTGTAGACACACTTGAGACCAGCAATGTTTTTCAGAAAAGATGTTTTGATAAAAACAAAGATGGTAACCTAGCGTCAAACACCTTGTTGACACCAGTCACATTTTCTGCTTAACTGACCTGAAAATGGGTCAGATTATTCGTCTCGACAGTCGTGTGTCAACAATCTTAAAATGACATCTCCTCCCAGACCGCAAGGTGGATTTCAACTAAATTTTTCAGAAATGTTCCTTGGATGGTGCATTTTAAAAATTGCTAAAATAATTGAAATCCGTTAAAAATTCTGGTTGCCATGGCAACAAAACTGAAATTTTAATGAAATCTTTAAAAATTATTTCCTCCAAACCAGAAGGCCTAGAGCCTTGATATTTGGCATGAAGCATCAGTACAATGACCCCTTTCAGAATTGCTTAAATCATCACCCTCGTGTGCCTAGGGGCGGAGCCCAAGGGGGTGGGGCTTATACAGGAATAAAGAAGGATTTTTAAAATGACATCTCCCAAACCGCTAGGCGGATTTCAACCAAATTGGGCAGGAATGTTCCTTGGGTGATGCTATATGAACATTTCCAAAAAAATTGAAATCCATTTAAAACTCTGGTTGACATGGAAAAAAACTGGAATTTTAATAAAATCTTTAAAAATGATCTCCTCCTAACCCAGAGGGCCTAGAGTCTTGATATTTCGCATGAAGCATCAGTACATTGACCTTTTTCAGAATTGCTCAAATCACCAACCCTGGGCACCTTGGGGGGGGGGGGGCTTATATAGAATAAAAAAGGATTTTTAAAACGACATCTCTTCCCAAACCACTGGGCTGATTTCAACCAAAGAATTTAATCAGTTGAAAACTCTTGTTGCTATGACAACAAGAGTAAAATTGAAAAAAAAAAAAACCTGAAAAAACAACAACCCCATCTCCCTCTGACCCAGAAGTTGAAGAATCATGAATTTTGCATGAAGCATCAGTACATTGACCTCTTTTAGAATTGATAAAATTTTAGAGCCATTGGATGATTAGGCTTAAATAGAAATAAAGAAGGCAACCCTTTCAAAACTATTTGGCCAGGCTTGTTTATTTTAGTTAAATGTTAAAGGAGGTCTTCTTCCGACACAGTTTGTATTAGGCCTTGAAGAAAAAAAGAGCCTTATCTCAGGTGAGCGCCAGGGCCACTGGCTCTCTTGTTATCGTGGAAACATTGCTGGTTTCAGCAATCTCAGTCTAATAAGGATAAATACTTGTACGTAATTTCTAATTATGGTAAACACACACACACACACAAAACTCATCGTGCTACAGAAATATGCTGTGTAAAAATTGATAAAACAGATATTAACGTCCACCTGCGAAAACTAAAAATGAATATTTTTGGTCAACCTACATCTACATGTGCACATTTTCGTAAATAGTGACCCTGTTTTGCCGTTTATCTATGGCAGGTTCGACCTCCTTTACTAGTATAATTACTTTCAAAGTTCTGATTTGGGATCGCTTTTAGGATTGCGGATTACAACTATGAATCTCTATTTTGATATCGTCGGTTAGCAATTTAAACATCATAACTATAGCTTGGTTAAGCTGGAGTTACGATGGTCTGGTGTCTCACTATGTTTTTTCGCAAATTCTCGGACAACCAGTTTTCTGGGACATGCCTCTCGCCGTTCAATGTGACGGTAAATATTTCTATATAGAAACTCTTATCTTGGTCACGTTGAACACCATGCTGTTACCTGGTGAAGTATTTATATGTCCGTGTGAACTATCTTCCTCACTCGGGGCGTCTTTTTCACGGAACAAACAACAATGATCGTTGCGGTATTCTGCTTGATGTTGGTTGCCTTGGTGGCGGATGGATCTTCAGGCATGACCTTTTCTTGTATTTGCCTTTTTTTACAAAATTTGATTATCTCTGTGTACTTTTTATTCAGATATGGAATCGGCACATTTTAAACATTACAGCCATTTAATTATTTCATTTGCCCTAGTTCATTACAAGACAAAAAGCAGGTCCAAGCTTTTTTGATGCAGATCGAATTAGACTCCTTTTTATTCGCCTGGCCGTCTTATCAGGCTGTCATTGTTTTCGCACTCGATGAATGGTATGTTTCAGGCACATAACAACGTTTCCTGTTTACTGTGTACAAAAACAATACCGCTTTTTTCAACGCTCTGTCATACGAAGTTTTCTGTTGAACCATTTATTGTTTTGAGATTTAGGCGAAATATAGCTAAAAGTTTGATGATTTCTTTTGTCAAAGGCGCTGTTTATTCTGAAAACGCCATATTCTTAATTCCTATTTTATTTGTGCTTTTATTTGTTTTCAGCGGGGTCATGTCTTGAAATCGTTCGAAGGAATAGAAACACTATCAAGATGAAGTCACAAAATTTGCAAGTTAAAGTCTTTGGGTTTATTTCCATTTTCCCCCATTCTTCTTCAAATAATATCTAGCAAAATCATTTGACTTATTATTAAAGGCAATAAATTCAATACACGACACCCCTATTTAAGATGGGACTGCTATGCGAGATCAACGTCTGATTGAAATTGCCTGTGGCCGCATCGTTAATATAACTCGTATTGATAAACCTTCACAGAATCTATTTTTGAGGCTGATAAAGATCCTTAACGAATATTTGTTATTGGTGGATTGCGGTTTCAATTTAAAAAAATGATAGACCATACATTGAAACGGTAGATGAACTTTGGACTTCGACATTGGTCGACAATTATGTGAAGCATTTTTGTTGGTTTGGCGACTTTAAAGTTACGACGCTTAGGTCTCCAAACAAACATTTTACTTTTTTGTTACATGTAACTGACTTGGACTAAGAAAACATTGTGGATATGGAAATATTGCTTGTGACAAGCGCCTTCTTCATCTTCCACAGTGTTTCCCAAAGCTTTTATCTTGATTGGGCATTTTGTGGGAATGGGATACTATAATCAGATAAGAATGAACTCTAAAATTATGGGACTTGTGTTAATTATGGCGCAGAAATTTAAAGTCCACGAAAACTTGTATTAAGCGACCACACATGGGACGAAAGGTGGTCGCTCAAAAGGATGGTTGCTTAATACATTTTTTTTTTTTTTTTTTTTGCTAAAGATACGAAGTCTTGATTCGATTGCATACATACATTAGAATAGAACTTTCGTTTTTTCTTTTGTTGTTGGTACTCATTAGAATCGTAGGAACTTCGATTATGGTCGCGTTACCCATTCCTGTTTCTCGAAATTTTAGACTGGCCCAATTTGAAACATTTTGCAGACGACAATGGAAAGTGAGTGCAATTCGAAACAAAACCATTCTATGTGGTAGAAAATAGTGTGATAAAAGAAGAAATTGCTTGTATCAAGCAATTTCTTCTTTTATCACAATATTTTCTTAAGTATAAAATTGCATGGACGTAAAAACCAGTGATTATACAGGAAAGGGTTAACGGACTTTGTCACTGAATAGAAGTGGTCGCTCGAGCAAGATCGACTGTCAAGGTAGGCTGATCTGGATCTTTTACTTCGGTCAAATGTGGTTGGTAATGTCAAGAACAAACTCAATCCCATTACATTATATTTGATATAACTAAAGAAGATCATCTCGGAACCGCAAATACCTGTTATTCTTTATGATTCTTTAATCAAGTGTGTGTTTATTTCCAGTGGGTTGTTTATATGACGGAACAATGTATAATGCCGGCGACACAGTAATAATAAAGCCATGTTTGGCCTCTATGACTTGTCTGGGGAACTATGTCTACAGCGACCCCGTTTCTCTAGGGTAAGTGTCCATTCGCTCTGTTATAGGATGGCGAGGCGATTACGAGCTTTCTATTAAAAGTATACCGTTTGTCACATTCGTCAAAGTGTTTGTGTGTGTGTTTAAGTAGAAAGCGATGATCCTAAACGATAATCTGATCTTCGAATGAACTGCAATAATTTGCATAGATGAGCCAACTTCTGTGGGTATCTTTGAAAATTTGAAAAAAAAAAGACCCAACATGCATTGCTATCCTTTGGACTTTATTTAAAAAAAAGGGCTAGTGCCTATTTCTTTGTATTGCTAACGCCCTTGAATAGACTTCCCGCAGTCGTTTTTGTTTGAGCCTGTAATGTATAACATTTTCCCTCAAGCATGTATCTTTAACCCATTCCCAAATGAGAAATTTTAGACTGGTCAAAATTGTAAGAAGATGCAGACGACAATTTTAAGTTGGTGGAATTTCAAAATAGTTTGTCCTTTAGTTTGTCATTTTGAGAATGACGTCGTTTAATATCGACGTGGAATTTCCTGTCGGAGTCAGTCGGTGGGGTCAGTAGGCAGGGTCATCGATCCCTCAATTGTATCAAGCTTTAAAGGATATGCGTCCGTTTACGTTTTGCCTAAAGACGGAAATCAATCAACAAAACGAGAAGAAGGCTTTTAGCCAACAATTCCCTTATTATCACAATATTTTCTACCCTATGAGATTTTCCCTCCCCATTTCGACCATTTCCCTTTTATCACAATATTTTCTACCCTGTGAGATTTTCCCTCCCCTTTTCGACCATTTCCCTTTTATCACAATATTTTCTACCCTGTGAGATTTTCCCTCCCCTTTTCGACCATTTCCCTTTTATCACAATATTTTCTACCCTGTGAGATTTTCATTCCCCATTTCGACCATTTACCTTTTATCACAATATTTTCTACCCTGTGAGATTTTCCCTCCCCTTTTCGACCATTTACCTTTTATCACAATATTTTCTACCCTGTGAGATTTTCATTCCCCAATTCGACCATTTACCATACAATACTGCATTTTCAATTGCTGGAAGGAAAAGAAATACGAAACTGGAAGACGTTTGAAAAAGAAGAAAATACAGCATTCCATTATTTTTCCACATTTTCTATGCCTTTTCACGAATTTTTTAAAATTAAGCGATATCAATCAAAGGCCTAAACGGCCTCAAATGCAGTAGGGACTGTATATTAACAATTTGTATAGTTGAAGCCATTCTCTGATTTGTCTGTTAAGTTTTCATCATTATGAAATCACATCTGAAGACTTCTATCTATTCCTCCGAGACAGAATCCCCACCATGTTTCCTCGCCCATAACTGGCTTGATCAACGGCGTAATTGTGAATTTCGGACAAAATGCTTTAGGAGCATCGCCCTCCGATATTTCGAAAGATTTTGGTTTCTAGGTAGATTTTTCGCTTCGTAATTCGACCAAGTTTAGAAGCCGCCATTAATTTCTCAATATTTTGTACGCGAATCTTTCAACCCGCTTCATACATAAATTGATTGTTGGAATCTGAAAGGCCAGAAACCAATGCATGTGTCGGGTTACGGACTTTTTCCAAACAGCGGACATTGAAAATATTTGAAATGTTTATAAATGATTTTAAATGCGTTTTAACCCAATGCTTATTTTCAAAATGCGTTTTAAGTGATTTGCAATATGTTTTCACGCAAAACGTATCATATTTGCAGCTCTATGTCACTTGAGATCTTGGATCGGTCAGAGTCTGGTAAACTCACTTTGATAGTAGACTGAACGTTGTATATTGTTTCTAAATGTTTGTATGCAAGTATGGCATTTCGTGCATCCGGCAGTTAATGGATTACTCTTATCCGAGGTTTGTCACAAGACAAATAGGTTAACAGTCATCCCAGATTTCTCCTCGTGTTTCAAACTCTTATAATTTCAACAATGATTTCTGTAATCTAGCGTTTGAAACAGTCTGTTTTGTTTTCGCCCCATATGACTAGATTGGCTTTCACTGTCTTTTTTCTTGTCCGTCGAATACAAAGATATAGCGCCGATATAGTGGTTGGTGCCTTTTGGTGGCATGACGAGGGATTTGAATTATTTCTTCTTATCAAGTTTGACATGATTGTCTTTAACCGGAAACGAAAATAATTTATTGCGCATGATCTGTTGCTGGGTCCCCTGTCTTGAATACATTTCGATTTGAAATCAGGGACCAGTTTAAATTATGATATGCGGTAATGGTTATAAATACCGATGATCGAAACTATCGTACTGTCAACAGACTGTTCTGTTTTTAATAGTATTTCATTTTTTTTCACACTTTTTTTAACACCACCGTTGGTTAATCGATTCTGAGGGAGTAAGAACATTGTTGCGCGATTACTCCCCCATCAAATTGGTAAAGTTGCGTGAGTGAATCAAAAACCCAGAGGATGCAGCACTGTAGATCGTAAAATATATAAGTACCTGTAGAGGTCGTGACCTTAATCACTGCGCACATCAGTGATTCGGCTTTTCGCGGACATTTTTTATGAATAGGATTACAGCTACAAGAAATTATTAATCAATTCAAGGGCAAGGATACAATTTTCACGTCGTCGTCAATTTCCTAGAAGGGCGAATTCGGCAAATTCCTAGTATCCTGACTGCATAGAAAATGTAGGTTGTAACTTCTTACTGCAATTAAAATGTAGGTTGTGGCTTCTTACTGAAATTAAAATGTAGGTTGTAACTTCTTACTGCAATTTAAATGTAGGTTGTGGCTTCTTACTGCAATTAAAATGTAGGTTGTAACTTATTTCCGACGTGATTTGTCGTTTAATAAGCTGAAATTTAATAAGACTATTTTTTTCTTCTCCCAAAGACTTAACCCATTCCCACACAGAGACGGTTTTTGAGGTCATTAAAAAAAGCAATTGGGAAAACATTGTGTATAATGAAGAAATTGCTTGCAACAAGCAAATTCTTCATTTTACACCATGTTTTCTATCTAGAAAATTGAAATGAAAAATCTACAATTAAAAAAAAAAAAAAAAAAAAAAAAAAAGAAATGTTGTCTGCAAATCCTGTTAATTTTGACCTCTCTAAAATTTTGCAGTCTGGCAATGGGTTGAAATGGAAAAGCTTTTAACTTGTCTCTTTTCGTTTTCCAGCGGTGTGTGTCCAGACAACAGGCGGGATGTAGACGGACAAAGTAAATAAAATACTACAATTTGATAACAATAATCCAAGGATACCGCTTCTTAACTTATCTGAGATGCAAATTTGTAACAGATATATTTCATTTTAATCATTTATTGAAAATTATGTTTTAAGGCTTTTCCCGTTTTTTCGAAATTTTAGACTTGTCTAAAAAGAAAGACGTTCTGGACAAGAATAATTTGAAATATATATATATATATATATATATATATATACAAAGAATTCACGGATCCTATGTGGTAGAAAATAGTGTGAGAAAAGAAGAAATTGCATGTTACAAGCTATGTCTCATATTTCATACATTTTTCTTAAGTATAAAATCATCACATGGACGTAAAAACCAGCGATTGTACAGGAAAGAGTTAAGAAACAACTTACTTAATGTTTTAATACAATAATGTAGAAACTGAGACAGAGAGAGAGGGGGTGAAAGATAAGAGAGGGGGAGAGAAAGGGGGGGAGAGAGAAAGGGGAAAGAGATTGGGGGAAGAGAAGAGAGAGAATTTGGGAGGGAAAGAGAGAGAAAGGGAAATAGTAATTTGAGACAAGTTTCGAAAGAGGTATCCCTAATGTTAGTGATATTTTTTTTTTCAGCTGGCTGCCTGTTTGACGGGAAAGTGTATTCAGCCAATGAAACCATTATTATACAGCCGTGCCTGGCTGAAATGACATGTCTGGGACACAATTCATATAGCGATCTAATACCTCTAGGGTAGGTAACATTTGACATATTTACTGACGCCTCGGCCGGTATATAATCAATTACCTTTTTTCGTGGATATCATGATTCAAGCAGTCTGACTGGGTGAAAATTAGTTTCAAACCGCCATGAATATATGAATACAAATTCCTAAAGAAAGTGTGCACTTTTAGATTGGAATTATTTCAGATTCCAGATAACGTACAAATATAGAAATTGTACAGTGTTAGAATAATTTTGATAACCATTGATAATTTGTAGAATTGATCGCATGTTATTAAAAGTACAGGGTTACGTCGGATAAATGTGTTTTACACGATTCGCACGTGGAGCACTTGTTAAGTGAACATGTGACGAAAAACTTATATTGAAGAAATCTGTTTTGCCTCGCATAACGACAAAACGCATTTGCATTTAAATTCATTTTAGATTAAACATGCCTAGATTAAGTGCAAATTAGCGCATACAAGCGTTGATGATGCTTGCTCGTGGTAATAGCGTAATCAACGTGGATAGAGCGTTAGGCTGTCAGAGAAACATACGTAATTCAAGACAGTATGGTGTTAGTCGCCAAACTGTGTTGCGTCGTTTAACCCTTTCACATATAACAAAAATTTAGACTGCTCCAATTTGGAAGAGGCTGCAGACGACAAATCAAAGTACATCTAAATTGAAAAATAACCACTGTAAAGGGTAGAAAACATTGTAGGAAAAGAAGAAATTGCTCGTTACAAAGAAGAAATTGCTTGTAACGAGCAATTTCTTCTTTCCCTGCAATGTTTTCCCCAATACAAAACCAATGGGTCGTGAAAACAAGTGATAGTACTGGAAAGGGTTAAGGCAAGCCACAGCACCCATTCGTCCAAGGAAATTGTATGTTGGACCGGTATTAACAGTGCTACATCGAGCTGCTCGGTAACAATGGGCTAGTCGTCATTTGCGTTTGGGTCGACAGCAGTGAGCCAGGGTGCCTTTTCGGATGAGTCGAGGTTTAAATCTCAGCCATCTGGATGGTAGCTTGCGGGTTTTTAGAAGAAGGGGAGAACGCTTCGCCAACAACTATGTTATGGATAGGGACAGATTCGGTGGAGGGTGGGGAGGGATGATGGGCAACCCTTCTTGTCTTACAAGGCGACCTTCATGCCCAGGGTTACATAGACCAAGTTCCGCGGCCTGAAGTAGTCCCCTTTTTACGAAGGCATGAAATCCTAATGCACGGTAACGCACGTGTCCATGTAGCACGAGTCACTCAGCAGTTTCTAAACAGAAACAATGTTGATGTTCTTCCCTGGCCAGTTTTGTAACCGGATATGAATCCGATTGAATATGTGTGGGATTATTTAGGGAGAAAGGTTCGATCGCGTCGAAACATCAATAAGCTCTCAGATTTGGCCAATGCTTTAATTCAGGGAAGGAATAATATTCCAGCTGCAAAGATATTGCGTTATGTGAGGTCAATGCGACGTCGCATGCTCGCCTACATCGGAAGCAGAGCTGGCCATACAACATTTTAACCCTTGTCATGCTGTATAAATAACCTCGCCGAATTGCTGTTAAATCAAAGGGCTGAAAGCACTGATAGAACTTGTTGTTCAAAAATCAATATTTCTTTTAGAAATCAATTTCATAAACAACTCTGACAGGAAAAGAACAAGCAGGAGGTGAAGACCAAGATCAGACTGCACTTATGTGCAGGCTGATCTTGGTCTACATCTCCTGCCAAAACCGGAATATTCCGGGTTCAGCAAGACAAGGGTTACATTAACAACCTCAATAACCTAAGTTAAACAAAACTGTAGTGTGACCTAAGTTTGTGTGTACTTTTGCAACTTCGATTTAAATACAATCTCCGCTTAAATTTAGAAAAGAAAAAAAAATACTCTAAACTCTCTTTTTGTCTTCTGATCAGCCGAATATTTTCTTGAAACTTCACACTACAATTTGATACATAACATAATTATCTTCAGTGAAATATGAAAAAAGAAAAATAAAACAAAATTAGGTGCACACTTTTTTTATGGAACTAAGAATATTTTGTAAGTCTGTACTCAGAGTAGTTCGTGTGTAAAATATGCTCACTTGTATTATAATCCTAGCCCTAACATTAAAACGTTCTTTTATCTCGGATGACAGTACCAGGGCCAAATGACCCTCTTGTTTAATGATGGGACTAAACATGTAATACAACTTAGTGCACAGGTGAGAGGGGCTTGGAATGTCCCCAATCATCGATTTCCCCACTTAAATATAACAGAAATCAAATTTGAAATTTCTTGTAACCACCGTGCATGTTATACCCATTATGATAAATGTAAATATATTAGATTCTTTTTTAAAATGCATATTAGTTACTTTTTATCATAAAATGATGCCGGGGATAAATCCGGCCCATTATACCTGTGGCTTAATTAATATTTTTTGTTGTTTTAGAGGAGATTGTCGGAAGAGGAGAAATACAAATGCTGACGGTCAATGTAAGTCTTTCCATAAATAAGTGATTAAATCTTTGTTTTATTAAATTAACATGAAGTTGAAATGCGCCCGTGTGTGACATTTTCAACACTTTCACATGTGTGCCAAGCAAAGACTCACACCAGTATCTAAACAATCGATCTAACTCGTCACTATGCGCTCTGTTGATATATACTAGCTTAAAGTTTTTTTTAGACAATCAGCAAAATTTCTTGATACACTCTGTAGCAGGTAAATTTGCTGAGTGGCTGTGTTTCACGCAGTTGTTAACTTGCTTTGAAATGACACGCATAAATGTCGTAAATACAGCTTATTCAAGCGGTAATTACACACTTTTGCTCTCCCAAAAACAATATAAGTAATGACCAAGGCAGATACAAGACACTCATCATAAACAAAAATAGCCTTACCAAAATGCGTAGATCGTGTGTTAACCCATTCCCACAGAATCCCACAAAATCAATGTGGAAAATGATGAAATTATTTGTTACATTTTTTGTTGCCTAAAAAGACAAGGATTTTAGCATTTCACAAACATAAAATTATTGTATGCAACTTCTTTGAATTTGAACCAGTCTAAATATTTGTTGAGTGGTAAAAGGCTAAAGCGTGGTAGCGAAGACGAAACAATGACACCTAATTATCTACATACCGTGTAGGCACTTACGGCCTTTAAACAGTGAGACGTCAAAATATGTCAACTGTTGCAATTTAACGTTCGAAGGATATTAAATGGAACTTTCACGAGTAATAACTGATCTCATTCAAAATGTTGATTGATTATTGAAAATGTGTACCCAATATTGAGTTGACAGGTTCATCTCTGTCATTCATCGATAGCAAGAAGAGGGTACTGGTGAGCCTAGATCGCTCATCTGCATTTCAATGCTGACTAAATTTATTCTTTCGGAATATTACAAATTTCAGCAAGTTTGAGAAAAAAATGGAACAAACATTCATCGTGTACAAAGATAAACGCATTGCATTTTTATCCCCGCCGTTTCGGCGAAGGTGATATAGTAATGGTCTCCGTCCGTCATTCCGTCACTAAGCTTGTCCGGAGCATATCTCCTAAAGTATAAATGCAATAAACTTGAAACTTCATAGGTGGATGGATCTCACTGAGGAGAAGTGTATTGCACAAGAACCACAACTCTTGCTTGCATAATTTTGGAGTCATAGCCCTTTGTTGTTTTTAAGACTTTCATTTTGTCCAGAGGATATCTCTGAAAGTATAATAGCTATTATCGAACTCATTGAGAAGAAATGCAGTGCACAAGAAGCCTAAATCTAACTGGCTACAGTTTACTATCAAGTTGGGATAGCCATGTCCAACATGGCTCTTGTATTGTCTTCATATAGCACTCTTTGAATGGGGGATCTCCTCATAATTAAAAAACTTTTCGGCATGTTGCGGCAAAAATGCGATATATAGAGTTTTTGAAAGACAATCCGTTTTTTCGGCGAGAAAATGTCGTAAATACAGCTTTAATAAAGCCATATTTTACATTTTGTTCTCCCATTTACTAATTATCAATGAGGCCATTGTCATCTTGATATTGGACAAAATCTCAACATATTTTATTGGGTATTCCGTTTGGGGTGTACATATAAGCAGCAAATTTGATATTTTTTTTTTCGTTACAGTGGGCTGCTCGTTTGACGGACAAATCTACTCTAAAGGCGAGGAGGTCATTATACAACATTGTCTAGCTAAATTCACGTGCCTTGGGAACAACCTAATCTCACAGCCAATACAGCTTCAGTAAGCCACTTTAACACGTTACCAAGTGACAGCATTTTAGACTGGTCCAAATTGAAAGGAGTTGCATACAACTACGAAAGGTTTTGTTTAACCCATTCCCACACAATCCCTCCTTTTAACGCCCCTGGAGAAAAAAGCTTTTGAAAACATTGTTGAAAATGAAGAAATTGCTTGTTTCAAGCAATTTCTTCATTTTCCACAATGGTTTCTTTCAAAAAAGACGAAAAAATTTAAAATCCCTTGCCTTCTGCAACTTCTTTCAATTTGGTCCAGTCTAAAATTTTGTTGTGTTGGAATGGGTAAATTTACGGATAAAAAACATGGAAATAAAGAAATTGCTTGTTATAAGCAATTTCTTCATTTTACATAATGTTTTCCATATTGTTTACTTGAGAAGCTTCAAAAAGCGACAATTCGTGTGAAAGTGTTAATTTATATTGTACAAGCAGCCCTTTATGACTGCTTCCTTATCGAAGTCTAAAACCCATTTCCACATAATCCCACTTTTTTATGCACCAATGGAATACAGTTGTAGAAAATATTTTAAGAACAGGATAAAATGATTTTCATAAATGGTTTCTTCTTTTGTCACAACATTTTCTATCCCATTTTACATTTTATTTTGAAATAGAATAGGCCGCTACAATGATGAAACATCAAACAGTAGACACTGTCCCAATCGATCAATCGCTGGCCACGGCAACTTACTGCTTGCGTCACGCTCATTGACTCCGATATAAATTCGCGCTGCGATTATTAACCGCTGAATTAATTATTTTATTGGTCCGTTGATTCCTTGATTAAGGTTACACTCCTGTCCGTTTTTGCCTCATTAAATAAAGAGCAAAAAGGGCCCACTTTCACAATCTGTAGCTCCTCCCAAAAGTTTCGTTGGGCCTTAAATCTTAGTCCGTCTTAAAGAGCAGTCTTTGATCTTGAATTACAGGCCAGGAAAATGGTATCATTAAGGATAAAGTTTTTCGCAAATCTTCATTCTGCACATCAACCCATGAAATTGTTAAGGCTCGGAAGTGAAAGTCTTGTAGGATACCACCTTCAAATGTCAGTTTCTACAAGGAAATAGTTCCCTGATTAAAGCTTTGAATCACATGCATGACATGCAGCAGTGATCTCTCACTCTGCAGAACCTAACATCAAGCAACTTGCTGTTGATTAAACGTTAAAACAGCATGACAAAAGGAGGAGATCAAATTTTCTTAATGGACTACTTTAGGGTACAACCACCCGGAAGTAATTCCGGAGTGGAGTTGACCCTATATAAGACATTTTTTTCTTTTGATTTTGACAAAACTGCAATTAGTCTATGCATATGCTAATTGCAACAATCCCTATTTCTATTTTTTTCAAATATATGGCTTAGGAGTGAAATGACAAAAGAATTAGTACAAGGCCCCTTTTGCTTAAATTATCCCAAAAATGGGACAGTTTTGGTCTTCTTCTTATGGTCAACAGAAATGGTCATAACTTTTGTAATAACGGATGAATTTTCATGAAATAAAAAGTGACCTATAGAAAAATGACACTCTCTTCAAATCTAACCCTTTACAAGATGACTTTGTCAAAAATTGCTTTTGAAATGTACAAAATTGACCAAAAAAATGCAATTTAAATTTTAAACCAAGTTAAATCATCTTTAAAAAATTTATCAAAAATACACACAAAATCTTTTAAATTGGTGTTGGTAACAAATTTGGAATGTTGACAATAAGTCTAAGTAAAAAAACACACAGAAAAAGGTAAATAGGCTTAACAGGACAGTGTTCAAAAAGGGTACCCCATACACTAAAATATCAGAAATGGCCTTGGCACCTTCAAATTAATATAGCTGCAGTGTATTTTTGTTAACCCATTACCAGATGGCAAAATTTTAAACTGGTCCAAATTGAAAGGACTTACAGACGACAATTTAAAGCGTATGAAATTTTTAAAAAAAGTAAGTCTCTGGGTAGAAAACATTGTGGAAAGTGAACAAATTGCTTGTGACAAGCAAACATTTCTTCATTTTCAACAATGTTTTTAAATTCATAAATCTAAAGCTCATGAAATATTATATTTTTTCAACCTTCTAGGTCAAGAAAACATTGTGGAAAATAAAGAAATTGCTTGTTACAAGCAATTTCTTCATTTTCAACTACATGTATGTTTTCCCAATTGTTTCCCTTCGGGGCATCCGAAAGCGTCATTGTGCAGGAATGAGTTAAAGACATTAGATTTTCTGAAATGTTCACTCTTTTGCTTGTAGTTGTTGTTGTGATGATTTAAGTTAAGAAGTTGCTGAATCCAACACTGGACCATTGATGATGAAACAATGAAAAGGGGCTCTTTACAGGGTATACCCAAATAGGGTTAGGGTTTAGAAGCTTATCAACTTAATTTCAAGTGTCATAGGCTGGCAGCCAATCCAATCAATGCCTTTCTGGTCATGTGACTGAGAGGGTGACATTGGCAGGGTAGGTATAAAAGAGGATGAAAATGCCTCTCTTGACCAAAATTAGTTACTCATTCATTATCTGCACATTACAAGAAAATATTGAATTCACCCTGGTTAAACGGGAAAGACTTAGAAGAGTTTCAGCAAACTGCTTTTACAAAAAAGGGAATACATTTCAGCTACTGAAAAGAAGGAAGCACCCAGGACTTTCATAAGAAACGGATGAAAGGGCCAATATCATTTTTGCTGCAGACCACAATGTTTCGAAAGAAAATAGCTATAACCTATGACCACACGTATGGCGACACAAAGTCGCAGCTTGGAATGCGGGACTTTTACAACTCCCTCTCAAAGAATGGAACGTGACAAGACATGCCGACAAAACCGTTTATCCGTTTGCCAAGAACAAAAAGTATGTAACGTTCACTTCAGTGAAAGAACATTTCCATTCAATACAAAGCGTTAGACGGACTTCACATGGGAAGATGTGATATGATATAAGAATGCAATGTAACACTGTCCTTGTAGAAATGGCAAGAAGGGGGCAGGGTGATATATCCAAAACATTGAAGGACTTGCGCTTAATAAGAGCCTAAACTGTGGAATCTTACGCTGTAAATTGTAGTAACTGTGCCATTAATTCTCTTCTATGTGATTGGAGTTTCTACTTGGATGCCTATTCAAAATTGCTCAGCCCTGCCAACATAACATATCTCTGAATGACTGAGAATGATATAGGCATTGTTAGAGGTGATCTTGCAGATGAGACTCAGTGAAGGTGCAATTTACAGTGTGAGTTCCAGGGCATCCACACAAAAGTGTGAAGCATTTAACAGCGCAGCATCTGCTACTCTAAGCAAAAGAGTAAGCTTCAGCCGGACCTTCACAAGAAGGCTTTCGGCCCAAAATTTGCATTCAAACGACGCTTTCGACAAAGCGGTCAAAAAGAATATATGGAAAATAACAGGAACAGGGCTTGGAGTTTGGGTAAAAAGCATCTTAAACAGATTTCAGTACGCCAAATGAAGACCAAGAAATACAGAAAAACTGACTGGTACAGAAAGAAGCGTCTTAGAAGAAGAGCTGTCATGGAATTTCAATACCATGAGGCTAGGAAAAACAGAAATGAAACAGGGTATATGGGCAATGATGACATACATAATTATGCACAGATTGTGAACTAGAGGCGAAAGGACAACAGATAGAGATTTAGTAAACAGAAAACAAGATGGGATGAGAGATGACAGCAATTTCTGTCTGGTGGAAAGCAACACCACTGATGAGGCTTGATGCTAGCTGAAACAGAGTAAATGCTGATGAAGCGCAATGTTAGCCCAAGGCTGGCCGTCTAGTGGTGAATTGTTGTCATTTGAAGTACTATCCAGGGGTAACAAGAGGTGCAGACGAGCTATTATGACAACATTGGCCAAAATTGATGCATTCTGGGGGATCAGAGTATTGCAAATAGGGTGAAAACTGAAATTTAAATGTTTTTTCGAAAATTTAAATTAAAATTTCACTTACCATAAAAGAATTTTATTAAAATCCAATTCTGCACTATCTACTCTATTAATGTTCAAAATTTGAAAAGAAAATTCACAAAAATACGGCCAATATCACCGTTTTTGTATAATCCACCCTGCTTCATATAGGTTACACTCCTGTCCGTTTTTGCCTCATTAAATAAAGAGCAAAAAGGGCCCACTTTCACAATCTGTAGCTCCTCCCAAAAGTTTCGATGGGCCTTAAATCTTAGTCCGTCTTAAAGAGCAGTCTTTGATCTTGAATTACAGGCCAGGAAAATGGTATCATTAGGGATAAAGTTTTTCGCAAATCTTCATTCTGCACATCAACCCATGAAATTGTTAAGGCTCGGAAGTGAAAGTCTTGTAGGATACCACCTTCAAATGTCAGTTTCTACAAGGAAATAGTTCCCTGATTAAAGCTTTGAATCACATGCATGACATGCAGCAGTGATCTCTCACTCTGCAGAACCTAACATCAAGCAACTTGCTGTTGATTAAACGTTAAAACAGCATGACAAAAGGAGGAGATCAAATTTTCTTAATGGACTTCTTTAGGGTACAACCACCCGGAAGTAATTCCGGAGTGGAGTTGACCCTTAACAGCCGCGATTGGTTGATTGATGGCCCCCCACATTGACTCCCCTGGCCACGCCTACGGACTCCCACAGGAAGTTCTACTTCAACATTAACATTTTTCTGTTTTGCAAAATTTAGACCTGTCCAAATTTAAAGGTTTTGCAAACGAAATTTTAAGTAGATTTAATTTTAAAATTACCGTTATGTAAGGAAGAAAATCTTGTGGAAAAAAAAAAGAAATTGCTTGGCATAAGCATTTTTTTCTTTTTATAATGTTTTCTAAATGATGAAATCACAGGGACGTAAAACCCGGGATTGAACAGGAAGGGTTTAAACAATGTTATCTTGTAAAATTTATGGCGAGTAACATGTAACACCGAGAGTACGGCATACAGATGCCAATGTTTTGGCTTTTCAATTACTTGATAGTGGGTAAAAAGTTAAAAAGGGTCTTAATTTGTTCAGAAATGTATTTAAACACAACTATCCCCCTTGTTGGTATAGACTGCTTTTATGAAAGTGAACAATCAGTCAGAGTTTTCGGAGGATGACGACGACGAAAATGCCGACGAGGACCTGGCCACTGTGATTCCTTTGGTTTCCCCGAAAACAGCCAAGCCAAAAATAGAATGGTTATTTTGAGACCAAAAATCGTAACTACAGCTTGAACAAGCTTTATTAATTACATTTAACCCATTCCCAAATAATCCCTAAGAAAAAAGCTCTGGAAAACATTTTGAATATTGAAGAAATTGCTTGATTAAAGCAATTTCTTCATTACCCACAATATTTCCTACCCAAGAAGTCAAATAGTTTAAGATTTTATCAACTTAAGACCGTTGACTGAAACCTCTTCAATTTAGACCAGTATAAAAATTTGTAGTGTGGGAAAGGGTTAAGTCGCCAACCCAACGAAAATGTTTTACCTAAATGTCAGTCAATGTTGGAGTTCAAAGTTAACTTCCAGTTAATGACAGATCTGAATGGACATTTGATTCTTTGATTGTCATTTGTGGTTAGTCAAATGATATTTTAGGAATTTTATACCTTGAGTTATAATTCATTTGTTTCCCTGTTTTATATTACAGTGGCCAGTGTTGAAGAAGCCAAATACAAACCTACATCACAGCTGTCAGACGTCAATCATTGTATATTGACCTCATTTAATCCATTCCCAAACAAACCGGCTTTTAACACCTCTCAAGAAATTAAGTTTTTGAAAACAATGTAAAAAACGAAGAAATTGCTTGTTAAAAGCAATTGCTTCTTTTTCCACATTGTTTTCTACCCCAAAAAACAAAGAGTTTTAAAATTTCACCAACTAAAAATTGACGTCTGTAACTTCTCTGAATTTGGACCAGTCTAAAATATCATCATCTGGTAATGTGTTAACCTATTGCCAGTCAACTAAGTTATGAAAAGATTTAAATAAAAGATTTTCAGACAATTCAAGGTTGAATAAAGATGTGGCAAAAACAGAAATTACTTGTCACAAATCATTTCATTTTCACTAAATATTTGTTTAAACCCATTCCCACACAGTGACCCCTTTGGACGCCCCTGGGGAAGAACAATTGGAAAACCATTATGTAAAATGAAGAAATTGCTTGTAACAAGCAATTTCTTCATTTTACACAATGTTTCCTACTCAGAAAGTTGAAAAAAATCTAAGATTTTTGATAAAATTTAAATTGTCGTCTGCAGCTCCTTTCAATTTGGACCAGTCTAAAATTTTGCCGTCTGGTAATGGGTTAATAAAAGTCTATAGCTGTCACCAGGCTTAGAGGAGGGTTTACATATTTTACATGTCCAACCTAAATGTTATAACTACACTTGGGCAAACTCTAATAACAACATTTTTGTGGCCTACAAACAATATTTATTATCTTCACATTACCTCATTTCACTGATTTGTATAATATCATATTGTGATATTATAATGTAAAATGTAAAATAAAAACAAAGAAATAAACCTGTCTTTGTTGTTTATCCCTTTCCTGTTTAAACACAGGATTTATGTCTTTGTAATTTTATACATGAGAAAACATTGTGGACAAAGAAGAAATTGCTTGTAACAAGCAATTTCTTCTTTTCCCATGATATTTTCTACCACACAGGATGGTTTCATTTTAAATTGCATCCAATTTTCATTGTTGTCTGCAACCTCTTTCAATTTGGACGGGTTTAAAATTTTAAAAACAGGAAAGGGTTAACATACTGTAGTTTTGACATAGTCTGAGACATAACCTGTTTTTCTCATAATGATACAATTTGATGTCCTTGACCAACTGAAGAAATAATGCTGGGAAACATTGTGTGAAAATAAGAATATTGTTCAAAATATAATAAATATTGTGTTTTATCAAAACCTATTCTAAGCTGTAGTTACAAGGTTTTGTTCAAACACTGTCCATATGTTGTTTGCCTATCAAACATGTGTCAATGTACAAGGTTTCTCTCCATATCAGAAGATATCCATAGACAAGTCCTTGAAACAAGAACAGTTGTAAAGGTTTTAATATTAACTAAGAATAATATAAAGCCTAGATAAAGAATATATGGCAAGTCCATTTATTGTACCAACTGTAAATGAAAAATCATGAAAGTAATGAAAGTTATTAACCCATTACCAGATTGCAAAATTTTGGACTGGTCTGAATTGAAAGGAGATGTAGACTTTAATCCAAAATTTATGAAATTTTAGAATTTTTCAACTTTCTGGGTGTAATATGAGGAAATTTCTTCAAGTTACACAATGTTTTCCCAATCGTTTTTCTTTGGGGGCATCAACAAAGGGTCATTGTGTGGAAATGGGTTAATTATTGTAAAGGTTTGAATAATCAAATGAGCGCACAAAGGTAGAACAACCCTCTTGAGATTACAAGTCAGCGATGGACAGAATGAAAAACAAAACAAAAGACTTTACGAATTTGTATTATGTTCTAAAAACTTCACAACAATCATAATTATATTAACCCATTACTGTACTGCAAAATTTTAGACCTGTCCAAATTCAAAGGTTTTTGACGAAAATTCAAAGTTGATTTTATTTGTTCTAATAATTTTACAACAATCATAATTTCATTACCTATTACTGTAATGCAAAATTTTAACCCTGTCCAAATTCAAAGGTTTACAGATTAAAATTTTGATTCAAGTTTATTTTAAACAAAAATCATTTAGTAGGATTGAAAACATTGTGGAAAAAGAACAAATTGCTTGTTTTCATAATCTTTTTTCTTGAGGGGCTTAAAAAGGAGGGATTGTGTGGAAGATACTCATTGGTGGAAGACAAATGAAAGAAAGGATATTTGAATTGAGCAGCAGACAACAATTTCTAGTTTAATAAATTTGGATTTTTTCAACTTTCCGGGTAGAAAGCATTGGATAAAATGAAGATATTGCTTGTTGCAAGCAATTTCTTCATTATCCACAATGTTTTCCAAGGGCTTTATCATGCTGGGCCTAAAAAAGTGGCATTGTGTGGGAATGGGTTAAATATTATTATGAACAACAAACTATACATAAACCAAAATGAATATTTGTATGTAATCCTTCGTACCAAAAGGAACCATCCGAAACAAGATGTGTTTGTGAAACACTATGCCCCCGAAACGGGAATTCTTTAGAAACGGATAAAGGGTTGAAATTTTTACCTTGACCTTGATGAAATGGCCTTCCCCAGTTGCGCCTTGTTGAGACCTATCTACATACCAAATATTAGCATTGTAACTTAATCAGGGTTGAAGTTATAGGAAAATGTTTAGTTGGCAGGTTAAGTTTTGCAGACAGACAGACAGACGGACAGACAGACAGATGGACAGATGGACACGGTAAAACAATATGCCCCTGATCTTATCAATGCGGGGGCATAAAAATATCCTCCTTGGTAACGCTTGGTGAACAATGCCTATGGACACAGCTTAACCTCTTCCCACACAACAAAATTTTAGACAGGTCCAAATTGAAACAAGAGGACCATGATGGTCCTAAATCGCTCCCCTGAGTATGATGGTTCATGGCTTTATGAAAAAAACAAAATAGCAAAGCCCTCTGTCTAAAAACTTTGGAGAAGATGTTTAAGGATTTCTCTTTTAATCCTGAGTATATTGATGATCCCACCATATAGCACTAATTTCCTGAATATGGTAATGCTTTGAAGTATAGACATCAATACATGCCAAGTATAAAAGCTCTAGGCCAAATGGTTTAGAAGAAGGTTTTCAAAGATATCATTATTCATTTCTAACTAAAATTAAGGATCGCACAGAAAAGGGCTAATGTTCAGAATACCGTAATTCTTTGAAGTATTTTGGTAGAGGGTCAGTAGTTGATGATATGTACCAAATATCAAAGCTATAGGCCTAATCAATTGGGAGAAGACTTTAAAAGATTTCCTCTTTATTCCTTTGTAAAATAAGGGATCACACAGAAAAGGGCTAATTTTCAGAATACAGTTATTCTTTGAGGTATGTTGGTAGGTCAATGGCTGATGATAATATGTACCAAATATCAAAGCTCTAGGCCTTATGGTTTGGGAGAAGAAGATTTTCAAAGATTTTCTTCTTTATTTCTTTGTAAAATCAGGGATCACTCAGAAAAGGGCTAATTTTCAGAATACAGTAATTATTTGAAGTATTTTGGTAGAGGGTCAAAAGGTGATGATACATACAAAATATATAAGCTCTAGGCCTTATTGTTTGGGAGAAGAAAATTTTCAAAGATATCATCATTTATTCCTTTGTAAAATCAGGGATCGCATAGAAAAGGGCTTATTTTCAGAATACAGTAATTCTTTGAAGAATTTTGGTAGAGGGTCAACAGGTGATGATATGTACCAAATATCAAAGCTCTTGGCCTTATGGTTTAGGATGTGAAGATTTTTCAATATTTTTTTACGGACTGACTGATGGACAGACGGACAGACAGATGCCGGACAATTACCAATCACAATAGCTCATCTTGAGCACATTGTGCTCAGGTGAGCTAAAAAGCTGCAGACAATATCAAGTTGGTGTATTATTTTTTTTTCATCTTGGTTAGAAAACATTGTGGATATTACAGAAATTCCTTGATACAAGCAATTTCTTCATTTTCCATGTTTTCAAAAGCTTTTTTCTTAAGGGGCAAAAAAAGGAGGGATTGTAAGGGAGTGGGTTAACTTATTAAAAGATGAAAAAGAAAATTGACCAAACTCAAAGATATTTGAAGACAACTTTTTGAAGTTTGCTAGAAATAAAAATAAGAGTGTTATATGGTAGGAAAGACACAAAAGGATTGCTTGTAACTAGATATTTCTCCTTTCCTAAAAATGTTTTTATGATGATATCCTTCAGTGCATCATATTAGCCCATTCCTACACAATGACACTTTTTGATGTTACAAGCAATTTTTTCATTTATAAAATGTTTTCCTAATAATTTTTTCTAAGGGGCATCAAAAGGTGTCACTGTGTGGGAATTGGTTAGGTTTTTCAAAGACAAACAGACTGACTTCAAAACTATAAGCCTATATTGTTTCCATGCAAAGATGAAAATTCAATTCAGAAAATGTTTACTACCCAGTAAGTTACTTTCTATTAGACACCTTAACCCATAACCAATATGACAAAATTTTAGACTGGTCCAAATTGAAAGAAGGAGCAGACAATTTTTTCAAAATGGTGGAATTTAGAAAATCTTTCCTTTCTCTCAATTCTTTCCACTCCACATGGTTTATACTTCTGTCAATATACAGATGCTTGAAATTGTTTTCTTCCAGCTCATTCCATTTGGAAAAGTTCAACAGTTTGGTTTGGCTGGCTATGGATTAATCTATTTTGCTGCTCATTTGTTAATTGACCTACTGCTGGCCACACCCTGTGACCTCTGACAAATATCAAATAGTGTTATTTTGAAAAGTTAATGGTGAGTGACATGTTAACCCTTGCTGTATTAATTACCTTACTGAATTGCTGTAAATCAAAGGGCTGACAGCACTGATAGAACTCATTGTTCAAAAATCAATATTTCTTTTGATCAGCCTGCACTTATGTGCAGGCTGATCTTGGTCTATACCTCCTGCCAAAACCGGAATATTCCTGGTTCAGCATGTCAAGGGTTAAAAAAGATAAAGCAATTTGTTGGAGACCTAAACTTCATAACTACAGCCATAGTTATGATCTTTAAAACTTTCCTGTTTTGCAAAATTTTAAACCTGTCCAAATTCAAAGGATTTGTTGGTAAAAAATCAAAGTGGATTCAATTTGAAAAATAACCTTTCAGTAGGGTAGAAAATATTGTGGAAAAAGAAGAAATCACTTGTTACAAACAATTTCTTATTTTTCTAAAACATTTTTTCAAATATCAAATCACAGGAACATAAAAAACAGGGATTGAACAGGAAAGGGTTAAGTTGCAAAATCAACAAAAATACATAATAATGATGATAATGATTTGATTGGTCAAATGACATTTGACTGACAGTAACAAACCATCGGTTAGCTTAATTGATCACAGACAAAATCTTCCAAACATTTGGTATATGTTTATTTTTATAGATGATTATGCATACCCATAAATCTTAATTTCAGTTTCTTTAGTCCATCCACTCACCATCCAACTTTTCATTCCCTATGAAGAAAAAGGTCTTAGAAAACAAAGTGGAAAATAAAGAAATTGCTTATCACAAACAAATTCTTTATTATCCACAAGTGTTTCTACCCAAAAGGAACATAATTTTTACAATTTCATCAAATTGAAATAGCCACCTGCAACTTCTTTCAATTTGGACCCATCTAAAATTTGGCGTCCAGAAACTGGTAAAAGGTCTTGGTTGTTCACATAAACATCTCATCTTGGTCACCGAACAAAATGAATAATGTTGGGCATTATAAATGATACTAGTTAATAGAAACATTTTTCTAATTGTTCTGTTTGCCATGCTACACACCTAAAGAACAGCAACCTCTAGATGTTTGGTATCTTTGCTCTAATTGCTGATATCTGAAATATTTCAATTGTAACAATACATGCATAGCTCTAGTTACTAGGAGGTATTTAACCCATTCCAACTTAATCCCTCCTTTTTACGCCCTTCAAGAAAAAAGCTTTGGAAAACAATGTGGAAAATGAAGAAATTGCTTGTATCAAGCAATTTCTTCATTATCCACAATGTTTTCTATCCAAAAAGATGAAAAAAAATTAAAAATTAGTCATCTTAATATTGTCGTCTGCAGCTTCTTTCAATTTGGACCAGTCTAAAATTTCGCTGTGTGGTAATGGATTAAACCTATATCTATAAGAAAATATGTTGTGGGTACTAAATCAATTGATCCTAGCAAGCCGACAATTCTTTTGAATATATATGAATAAGAAAACAAGAAGCAAAGAGTAAATGTCATCATTTGCTACACTGAAAGTCTCGTTTCAATTTACTTCACTAATAAATAAAGATTTTACCTATTATCAGACCACAAACTTGCCCAGCTAGAAAGCTGAGCTCTCAAGCATGAGGTTATAAGAGTCTGAACCCCAGCTTAGCGTAATTCTTTCAACGATAGATCATTTATATCTCACCAATGGATCTATGACAAGTGGTGTACCTAAGTGGTATGAGATGCTGGCATTTTTATAGAATGACAGGAAGCCTCGGTTAGGTCCACAAGCCTACTGTTAAATAACTAGAATCCTGTTGAAATAGTGTTAGATCCATTACAATACCATACAAGATTGACACTTGGCCTTATGGTTTTTTAACATGAACATAAAACTTTAGGTTAGAAAATTGAAAATGCATTTTGATTGATCTCCCCTGATGGCATGAATTCTTCTCATGTATTCCAAATTTCAGTTACTTCAGTACTTACAGAAATATAGCAAACTGTCAATTTTTTTCAGTGCAGACACTGACAAGGTCAAGGATACAGCAATGCATAGTGTACTCTCCAAAAACAGAAGAGCTAATAAGTGGCATATAGCAACTAGAGGTGCTTGAGTGCCTGTTTCACTCCACAGGCCTGAATATACTGATTAAGCTAATGGTGTTTTCAGGAATTCAACATAAACTGAATCCCCTTTGCCATTTATTGTAACTGAAATCTTTAAAATAATTCTTGAAAAACATTTCATTGTCTTACAAAAATCAATTAAAGTAATGTAAAATTCATTTACAAAGTCAAATGAAAAGGTATTAACAAGACTTTCAAAATTTTCCCTTTAAACCATATGGATGTAAGCAACGGTGGAAAAAGTTATGTTTCTACACGGGTCAAGTTTTACAAAGGAAACTGACAATGAGGATCATTCCTGTGAAATTTGGTTGAAATCCATCAACTGTTTCTGAAAATTAGATTTTCAAAGTTTTCAGTATTTATCATATAAGAAAGTTAGCCCCCCCCCCCCCTCCTAAAAGCTATTTTTCAAAATTCTTTGAAGGTAAAAATTCACCCAAGGATCATTCCTGTGAAATTTTGTTGAAATCAGTCTTCTGGTTTTCACTATATGTGGAAATTAGCCTCGCTATTAAAGCTATTTTATTCACCTTATCATAATTTCTGTGAAGGAATCTGATCACCCAAGAATCATTACAGAGAAATTTGGTTGAATTCTGCTCTGTACTTTCTGGGTAGAAGATTTTCAAAGTAAAAGTGTACGGACAGACACATTGAGGGACGTACAATGGACATCATGCCATGACAATAGTCTGTTGACTTTCAGCTAGTGAAGCTAAAACTACATTAAGGGCAAATCAGAAATTATTTGTGACAATTAATTTCTTCTTTCCTAAAAAAGCTTTATATAGTCTTTGTCTGGGTGTCTAAATGCTGGACTATAGAAAATTGGTTCAGTGTAAAAGGCAGAGTTACCAAAATTGTTCAAACTCTGTTATCAAAATCATCTACTGTACCTAAAGCTTTCTTAATGAACTCTAGAAATTTAACTTCATGAGTATATTACTGAACAATTGCACACAAAATTAATTACATAACTAGACCTATAGAAAGTACCTCTTTTTCTGCTAGTTTCTTCTTTGTAAGCATGAGTTGAGCTTTCTGCATGTCTCCATGTTGAGCTAACTGTCGAGCTTCATTGTGGAAAGACTCTACATCAGTCTCCACTAACTTCACATAATCTGAAACATGAGAATGATTCAAAAGTAATAACTTCAGACACAAACCACATCCTTTACCCTTTCCCATATTTTGAAGTTTTAGACTGGTCCAAATTGAAAGAGGTTGCAGATGACAAAGAATATTGGATACAATTTGAAATGAAACCATACTATGTGGTAGAAAATATCGTGGGAGAGGAAGGAATTGATTGTTAGAAGCAATTTCCTCTTTTTCCACAAAGTTTTTTTAAGTATAATGTTACTGCAACATGAAATGATGGGTTTATTCAGGAAGGGTTTTCACATTCCTTCATAAACCTACTATATTATGCCCTCAAGAAAAATGCTTAAGAAATAAATGCAATAAATGAAGTCATTGCTTACATCTTCATTTCCCACAATATTGTCTACTCACAAGACTAGATCTTTAAAATTACAACTACTGAAATTGTCATCGGCAACTTCTTTGGATTTGGATCAATCTAAAATTTTGTTGTCTGGTAACGAGTTAATAGATAATAGTCACATAATGTGACTAAACCCAGTTTCAGATTACAAAATTTGGGACTGGTTCAAATTCTAAGAAGTTGCAGGCAATATTTCAAAGCATGTTTTGAAATTTTAACCATGCCATATAGGCTGGAGTCTATGGTCTAGAGGTAGGACAGAAACCTCGGGATCGCAGAGTTCCAGGTTCGAGTCTAACCCAGATGTGGGAATTTTTCTGAGCAAAAAATAACCTTGGTTTGCTTAATTTTTTTTCATTATAAATGTAAGTCATGGTTTGGAAGAATAATTTGACCTGGACATACTTGATTGGAAAATCTTTTCATTATGGAGAATGACTGTGCCTTATTATTTTAAAATGATCCACAATTGCAGAAGATATGGTCCAACAAATTTGCACTGATTGACTTATTATTTTTTAGGAGAAAACTATTACACAAAAATTTCATAGCTACTCTTCTCTCTTGTCATATTTGTCACATGCAAGGGCAGATAACTGTGCCTACTTTTCCAAGCCTCTACACCACCAGATTTTAATAATTTACTTTTTGATGTACAAAATTTTGGAATGGTTCAAATTCAAAGAAGTTGCAGACATGGTTTTAAAGCATGTTTTGAAAATTCAACCATGCCATATAGGATGGAGTCTATGGTCTAGAGGTATGACCAAACCTGGGATTAACTGTGCCTACCTTTCCAAGCCTCTACACCACCAGATTTTAACGCTGCTGCCTGCTGATCAACTTTCTCTTGTAATAATTTACTTTTTGATGTAAGGGCAGATAACTGTGTAGCATTCAAACTGTCTCGTAGAGCAGAAATCTGAAAAAGTATACGTGTATCATATCCTTCATGCTAACATTTATAAACATTTCTGTAATCAAGAAAAACTTCTTGCAAATGTACTTTTATTTAGCTTAACTGATGATCTAGAGGTCAAAGGTTCTAGTGGCAGGGGCATTCTCATAGCAAAAATATGCCCAACTGTAAAATGGGCATTCCAAAACAATCTTGTAATTTTACGCACCTCCAGTTACAAGCAATTTCTTCATGGTCCACAATGTTTTCTACTATTATTAGCATAAAAAAAAAAAAAAAAAAAAAAAAAAAATTCACCAACATGAATTTGTCATCTGCAACATCTTTCAATTTAGACAAGTTTAAAATTTGACAACTGGTAACTGGTTTAGCCACAGGCCCCCTCCTCTCTCTCTCTCTCTGAGACTTTAAATACAGTATCTCAGTTCAATGTTCTAGAATTACTTTATCACGATTAAGCTTTTGAAAGTAACAAAAAAAAGAGTTGTCTTTCGGTCAGTCAAAATCTAGGAAATAAAGAAATTGCTTGGTACAAGATATTTCTTCAACTTCAACAATGATCTCCAAATCCTTCTTCATGAGGGGCGTAACAAACAGGATTGTGTGAGAAGGAGTTAAATAGTTTTAAAGTAAATTGTTCACAATTGATATTTGGACAGACAGATAAATGAACACAGTCGGAATTAGTAAATTAATATATCACCATCTTATCCAGATAAGAGAATAATCAAGAGGACCTTGATGGTCCTAAATCACTCACCTGAGACATCTGCTGTTTATAGCAAAGTTTTCTGTATATAAACTGACCAAAATGATGCTAAAACTAGAACTGGTGCCTGTAAGGGCTGACAAATACCCCACTCTTCCACCTCTTTTTAAACAAGGCCAAATTGTAACCATTGAAATGTTGGCCATTCATGATTTATCAAGAGGACAATTTTTTTTTACAAATTTTAAGTGAATGAGGGACATTGACTGTGTAAAAAAATTGGGATTTGTTCAACAGTGAAGATGGAAATTATGGATTTCGTGCATCATCGAACATGGCATTTATGTTCTGGAAAAAACATGTGAACCACTTTTATTATTTTAATCTGTCAATCTGTTCAGGAGTTATGATTCATTCCCTATATATTTTATATAAGAAAATAAATCAAAGGGGCATAACTCCTAAACCAGTTGATTAATCATCATGAATATTGCAGGTGCACAAGTTCCTGTTGCAAGGAAGATTTCAGTAAAGTTTCAGCAAATTTGGTCTGGAAATGTGGGAGGATATGAGAACATGAAATTATGTCCACAGACAGACGGAAAGAGAGACTGACAGACATACAGACTACAGACGGACAACCTAATTCCAGTATAGCCCCCACATAACTTCGTACATGAGAACCACTTTTATTTTTTTAATCTGTCAACCTGATCAGGAGTCATGATTTATTCTCTATATATTGCATAAAAGAAAATAAATCAAAGAGGCATTAACTCCTGAACCAGTTGATTAATCATTATGAAAATTGCAGGTGCACAAGTTCCCATTGCAAGGAAGAATTTTGTAAAGTTTCAGCAAAATTGGTCTGGAAATGCGGGAGATGAGGACACAAAATTTGTCCACCAACAGACAGACAGACAGATGGATACACAGATGGACAAACAGACCGACGGACAGAGGGACAACCCTCATTCCAGTATACCCCCCCCCCCCCCCCGCAAAAATCATACATGTGAACCACTTTTATTTTTTTATCTGTCGACCTGTTCAGGAGTTATGATTTATTCTGTATATGTTTTATACAAGAAAATAAATCAAAGGAGCATAACTAATGTACCAGTTGATTAATCATAATGAAAAAGTTCCCATTGCAAGGTAGACTTTGGTAAAGTTTCAGCAAAATTGGCCTGAAAATGTGGGAGGAGATGAGGACACAAAATTATGTCCACAGACAGACGGACAGGTGGACGGATGGACAGACTGAGGGACAACCTGATTCCAGTGTACCCCCCCCCAATAACTCTGTTGTGGGGGGTATAATTAATAACAAAGAATAGAAAGATATTCTATTGAAAGATATTGTAATAGGGAAATACAATGCACAAGCCATTTAAAATATGAGGGGGCTGTATTAATTTTAGTTATAAACATTTCTAATCTCATACTAATCACTTTTTCAACTTTTAAAGGTCACTAAATGACACTACATGCAAAATATGAAATCACTTTGTCTTATGATTTATTGCATCAAGAGTTTTACAGATTTTCTTCTTTGTTTCTATATAAAATAGGATGTGCCTATGCAGGGAACCAAGGAGCATTATTTCAAGTGCTTTTGTAAAGGGTCACCAGATACCACATGCAAAATATGATACAGTTTGGCTGTTCGGTTTGATTTCCAAATCAAGAGGGTCATCAGATGACACCACATGCAAAATATGAAACCTCAAGGCATTATGGTTATATACAAGTTGTTGTTTTTTTAAAAAAAGATACTTTATTTTCAGCTTTTTTGTTGCTTGGCAACAAGAGTTTTTTTTAAATAAAATTTTCTCTTTTTTTCCTTTTAACCAGACCGGTCTAAATTGAAAGAAAATGTAGACAACAATTTTAAGATAATGGAATTTTAAGAATCTCTTTCATTTTGAATAGAAAACATTGTGGGACATTAAGGAATTGCTAATAATAAGAAATTTCTTCATTTTCCACAATGTTTTCCAAAAACCATTTTCTTGAAGGGCATAAAAAAAGGAGGGCTTGTGTGGGAATTGGTTAAACAACTTTAGTAGAACTTGACCCAAGTAATGTTCCTGCCAAGTTTGCTAACATACTGGGAGACATATGGATGAAAAACAATGATAAATCATATTGGAGAAATTGATAGTAAACAAGAGGGCCTTTGGCCCTGGGGCGCTCACCTGAGATAAAGACTCTTTTTCTTTCAACAGTCTAATTTCATGTTAAGGTTAGGATAATGATACAGGTGGGCCACACTTACACATAAAGACTATGTACCTGGGGATCCAAAAGTCTAAATAAAAAATTCCAAGGCTTTAGGTCAAATTTGAAAGAAGGAAAAAACCTTTTCCTCCCTCTGGATCAATAGGTTATAATTTCAGAAATAAGAAAGAAGTCTGTGAACTGATGCTTCATGCCTATAAACCCACCCACCGCGGCTCCACCCCTTGGGACTGATACTTTGTACAAAATATCATGGCCCTGGGGACCCGAGGATCATGATTATAGCTATTTTGAAAAAGATCAATATACTGATGCTTCATGCAACATATCAAGGCTCTACGCCTTTTGGGTCAGGAGGAGAAGATTTCTAACGATTATTCTAAAATTTCACTTTTAGTAACATGGTAATCAGAGTTTTTAACAGATTTCAATTCTTTTAGCTTTTTTTAGAGGGGACCACCTAAGGAACATTTCTGCCAAATTTGGTTCAAATTGGCCCAGTGGTTTGGAAGGAGATGTCATTTAACAATCATTCCTTATTTCTATATAAACCCCACCTCCCTGGGGCTCTACCCCTGGGGACCCTAGGGTGATGATTATAGCAATTCTGAAAGAGGTCTTGTACTGATGCTTCATGCTAAATATCAAGGCTCTACGCCTTCTAATTCAGGAGGAGATGATTTTTAAAGATTACATGTGTGTGCTTTAAAATCTAACTTTTGGTGCCATGGCAACCAGAGTTATTAACAGATTTCAATTCTTTTAGCTATTTTTAAAGGGGACACCTAATGAAACATTTCTGTCAAATTTGATTCAAATTGGCCCAGTGGTTTGGGTGATGTCGTTTAAAGAAATTGTTGACGGATGACGCACGTGGAACGCTGGCTGGACACTGGATGAAAGGTATCACTATAGCTCACTTAAGCACATCGTGCTCAGGTGAGCTAAAAAGAATTTTTCATGTTCTCACAATGCTACCTACCCTGAATATTACATAATTTCCATTATACACAGGTTTTGAAAGTGTCCTCTTAAAATTTGTTGTCTGGTTATAGGTAAAACTTTTGCAAACCATATCAAACAGGCCTTGAGTCTCATAAAGCCTTGTGCTAGAACAGCCAAATTCTAACATTGGCCAGTCTACAATTTGCTGTACAATAATGAGTATGCAATTGTACCATCACCAATCACTTACCTGTTTATCCAATTGTTGTTTTTCATACTTAAGAACTTCCATACAAGTAGACCCCTTACTGAAATTATAACATTACAACAATTTTATTATATATCCAAAACAATATCCAATCACAATCTACATAATAAGATTTAATTCTTTCCGGTATAAACCCAGGATTTTACAATGCTGTGATTTTATACTGGAGTGAACATTGTTGAAAAAGAAACAAGAGCTGGTCACAGTCATGTGACAAATGCCCCCAAAGGAAAGGGTCAAGCATGTGGCACTTTGATTTGTTTTGTAAACACAACCACATGCACTTGTGATCTATACGTCTGGGTTTTTTATAAATGAAATTTTAATACATATAATAATTTCTATAAATACAGAATGAAATCGGAAATGCATTATGGACAGATTTTCTGAGGTCAAAAGTAGGTCAAAGGTCAAGGTCATGTAAAGTGGTCCACCCACTTAAACATCTATCCAAATATGGAAGCAATCCATTGAAGAATAAGAGAGTAAATACAATTTATCCATTCCGGACACAATTTAACCATTCTGGACGACCCTTTAACCCCAGATTGTGACCTTGACCTTTGAGATAGGAACCTGGGTCTTTTTCGCTACACAACTTCTGAAGGTGGTGAACATTTGTATGAAAGAACTTTGTACCTGCATGCATTATTATAGAAGTTACAGAGCAGACACGGCAAAAAGTGCCGATTTTTTACCTTTGACCCCCAGATTGTGACCTTGACCTTTGAGATTGGAACCTGGGTCTTTTTTGCGACACATAGTCTGAAGATGGTTAACCCTTGTATGAAAGAACTTTGAACCTGCATGCATGATTATAGAAGTTACAGAGCAGACACGGCAAAAAGTGCCGATTTTTTACCTTTGACCCCAGATTGTGACCTTGACCTATGAGATAGGAACCTGGATCTTTTTAGCGACACGTCGTCTGAAGGTGGTTAACATTTGTATGAAAGAACTTTGTACCTGTGTGCATGATTAAAGAAGTTACAGAGCGGACACGCAAAAAGTCCCAAAATTTTACCTTTGACCCCAGACTAAGACCTTGATCTTTGAGATAGGAACCTGGGTCTTTTTTTCGCGACACATCGTCTTTTAGCAGTGAACATTTGTGCAAAGTTATATTGAAATCCACTATGCAATGTAGAAGCTACAGAGCGTACGCGAAAGCAGGACAGACGGACGGACAGACTGACTGATGGGAGGGACAGACGGACAGTTTGATTACTATATGCCTCCCTTTGGGGGCATAAAAATTGCTTGTAACATGCAATTTCTTCTTTTCCCACAATATTTTCTACCACATAGGTCTGGTCGAATTTGAAAGAGGTTGCAGATGACAATGAAAATTTGATGCAATGAAACCATCCTATGAAGAGAATTTAATGCAAACTATGGATTTTAATTTGTGATAGAATTTCCATAAGGTTCCTTTTCCCATGGTTCTTGACTGATCAGATCCAATTTAGAAAAGAACCATCCTAATGATGGTTTAATCATTCTGTGAAAGTTTAAAGTAAATCCAAAGAAATATGGGGACTTTATTATGTTGACTAGAATATTTAAATAAAATTTTCATTTTTACATGATACTTGACGGATTTACCCATCCAACCTAATGATTTTACAATCATTCTATGGAATTTTGATGTAAATCCTGTGAAATCTAGGGACATCATTTTGTTAACTAGAATATTTCAGAAAATTTTCTCAAAAGGCCTTTCTTCATGTGATAATTGCCTTGAGATACACTGTCAAAATCAACAATTGTAATGATGGTACAATCATTGGTGTAATCTGTGGAATTTATATGTTATTGAGTTTATAGTGAAATTTTCATAGGGCCCCTTTTCCCATGATGCTTTACAGAACAAACCAAAATTCAAAAGGAACAACTCTAATGAAGGTACAATCATTCTCTAAAAGTTTAAAGAGAATCAATGAAAACGGTGGACTGAATTGAGTCAAGAATTTTTTGTAATAAAGTTTTTCATAAGGCCACTTTTCCGTGAAACTTAAGAAATCAGACCAAATTTACAAAGGAATAATCCTAATGATGGTTCAATCATTCTAAAAGTTTGAAGAAAATGATAAAGACAGATGACTTTATTGTGATAACTACGTTTTAGTAATTAAATTTCTCATGAAACTTAACAGATCAGACCAAATTTACAAAGAAACAATCCAAATGATGGTACAATCATTCTATTCAAGTTTGAAGAGAACCTCATGAAGACTAAGGACATTCTTGTATTACTGAGGATTATATAATAAAAAAATTTTCATACAGACTCTTTTCCTGTAATACAAGACAGTCAGACCCTATTTGGAAAAAAAAAACACAATCCTAATGATGGTATAAACATTCTCTGAAAGTTTGAACAGAATCCGAAGAAAACTGAGGACTTTATTGTTCTACACGGATCTAAAATTAAATTTTCATAAGGCTCCTCTTCCTGTGATACTTGACAAATCATAATTATTGTACAATCATTCTGGGAAAGTTTGAAGAAAATCCGATGAAAACTCTGGACTTGAAATTTTCATAAGTTCCCTTTTGCCATGTTTCTTGACAGTTTAGACCCCATTTTGAGAAGAACAATTGTTATTAACTTACAATCATTCTGTGAAAGTTTAAACAAAATTTGATCAAAGCTGTGGGCATTTTTGCATTAAGGGGGATTTTTTTAATAAAATATTCATACAGTCCCTTTTCCCATGTTACTTGATGGATCTGACCCTATTTTGAAGGGAACTATCCTCACAAAAGTGTTATAATTCTGAGAGAGTATGAAGACTACCCTATGAAATCTGTGGACTTAATAGCATTAATCAAGATTCTTTTCAATTAAATTTTCATAATGCCCCTTTTCCTGTGTTTCTTGATGGATCATACCCAACAGTCCTTATGATGGTACAATCATTCTTTGAAAGGTTAAAGTGAATCTTGTGAAAACTGGGGACATCATTGTGTTAATTCCCACACAACACATTTTTATAAATTTCAAAGATTTCCTTTTTTCATTACTATGTAAAATCAGGGATGGCAAAGAAAAGGGCTTATTTTCAGAGTATGGTAACTCTTTGAAGTATTTTGGTAGAGGGTAAATAGACATTGATACATAACAAATAAAGCTCTAGACCTAATGGTTTTGTATGGGAAGATTTTCAAAGATTTTCTTCTTTTTTCCTATGTAACATCAGGGATGGCAAAGAAAAGGGATAATTTTAGAATATGGTAATTCTTTGAAGGATTTTGATAGAGGGTCAATAGACATTGATACATACCATATATAGCTTTGGAGGAGAATATTTTTAAAGACTTCTTTCTATATTCTTTTGTAAAATCAGGACATATGGTTTTGAGAAGAATTTTAGATTTCCTTATTCCTTTGTAAAATCAAGGATCACTTTAAAAAGGGCTAATTTTAAGAGTTTGGTAATTCTTTGAAGTATTTTGGTAGAGGGTCAATACACATTGATATATACCAAATATCAAATCTCTAGGCCTTGTGGCTATGGAGAAGATGATTTTGTAAGATTTCCTTTGTAAAAAATGGGATGGCACAGAAAGGGCTAATTTTCAGAGTATAGTAATTGTTTGAGGTATTTTGGTCAATAGGGGATGGTATATACCAAATATTAAAGCTCTAGGCCTTATGAGGAGAATATTTTTTAGTAATTGTTAACTTTCTGTTTTTGGATCGACAGATGGACAGACAGACAGACAGACTGACACCAGGCTTTTACACTTCATAATTGGTAAGCAAAATAGAAGCCAGGACCATGCTTCCTCTGCAGTGCATATCTCTTATATATTCATTAAGTTTTAAGATGTCCAAGGCAGATTTCAGTTGGTAAAACATTAATGTATTATATTTATCTAGTAGATTGAGTAGGTGTGTGTTTTGGTTCATGTGAATCGCAATTTATCTTCCTCCAAAATTCAAAACATATTCAACGATAAAGTTCATATTTACAGCAATTGGACTTTTGTGTTACCCTCAAAGCAAAAGTCAGAAAAGTTTATCTTCAAATTTTAATTTTGACCTGTTACCCTTTTTCAAGTGTACCGGTAACTATAAATCGGGCATATCTAACAAAACAGATATTTCACTTTGAAACAAATCACATCGAATTTTTCTTTTTCCACAAATATATGCTGTTTAGATAGTATGAAAGTCTGCTTTCTAATTGGACTTTAAATAACCACTGAATCAGGTTCATGACTTAGAAATTTATTAAGAACACAAACAAAATATAAAATAGATCTTTTGTTCATCACAGACAGAGATAATACATTTTTTGATATGCCGTATAAGATGAATACATATTTGACTCTAAACAAATACTGTCAAGACTGTATAACTTCACAATAAAACTAACTCCACAATAATACAACAACACTTTAATAGACTTATCATGCTGAAAAACGTTGCAGCTGATTAAACTTAATGAAGCACAGTGAAGTACCTGACATCAAAACTAGACTATCAATGAAAGGGATTAAAAAATCCAAATAGCTCCATTTCACCGAAAAATATTTTGTCACTGGAACAGACCATATTTTCACCCAGGACCTAAACTCAAAGGAAATTGATTAACAGTAACCGAAATGGAAGATGCGTATCTCTGGTTGATACTGAGTAAAACCCATTCAGTAGTTGAAGAGAAAAAGAGTGGACATGGTTTTTCATCAAAGCTAACAAAGTAAATAGATTGCAACCAAATTGCAATATGTAAATCTCTGCTTGAATCTGAGCATGTCTGTAAAGTTTGAATCAAATGGGTCAAGGTCAAGTAAAGTGGTCCACCCAATTAAGCATCTGTCCAAATATGGAAGCAATCCATTAAAGAATAAGAGATTATTACAATTTAACCATTCTGGACAACACTTTGACCCTAGATTGTGACCTTGACCTTTGAGATAGGAACCTGGGTCTTTTTCTAGACATGTCGTCTGAAGGTGGTGAACATTTGTATGAAAGAAATTTGTACCTGTGTGCATGATTATAGAAGTTACAGAGCGGACACGGCAAAAAGTGCTGATTTTTTACCTTTGACCCCAGATTGTGACCTTGGCCTTTGAGATAGGAACCTGGGTCCTTTAAACAACACGTCCTCTGAAGGTGGTTAACATTTCTATGAAAGAAATTTGTACCTGCGTGCATGATTATAGAAGTTACAGAGCGGACACAGCAAAAAAGGGCAAATTTTTTACATTTGACCCCAGATTGTGACTTTGACCTTTGAGATAGGAACCTTGGTCTTTTTCTGTGGCCCAGAACCAAACTAAAACTTGCTCTGAAAATAATTCATACAGACTACCATACCAAAAATAAGCTCAATATCTCTGAGGGTTAAGAAAAAAAGTCCATAAAACTGAAATTTCTTGGTAATTTCTAAGTCCAGCATCTGTATCTTCCACAAAATCAATGGAAAGGAACCAAAATTAAACTTGTTCTATAACTAATTGGCACTGACTCACATACCAAAAATCAGCTCAACATCTCCAAGGGTTTAGGAAAAAAGTCAAAAACTGAAATTTCTTGGTAATTTCTAAGTCCAGCATCTGTATCTTCCACAAAAATGAATGGACCAGGACCAAACTTAAACTTGTTCTGTAACTTACTGATACAGACTCACATACCAAAAATCAGGTCAATATCTCTGAGGGTTAAGAAAACAAGATGGACTGTTGGCCCTGGGGCGCTCACCTGAGATAAAGGCTTTTTTTCTTTCAACAGTCTAATTTGTGGGCCACACTTATATATAAAGACTATAAACCTTGGGATCCAAAAGTCTAAATTACAAATTCCAAGGCCTAAGTGCTGATTTGAAAGAAGGAAAAACCTTTTTTTGTCCCTCTGGATCCATGGGTTATAATTTCTGAAATAAGGAAGAAGTCTGTGAACCGATGTTTCGTGCCTAAAGCCCCCCTCCCTCTGCACCTGGGGACCCGAGGATCATGATTTTAGCTATTTTATAAGAGATCAATATACTGATATTTCATGCAAAATATCAAGGCTCTGCACCTTCTGGGTCAGGAGGAGAAGATTTTTAAAGATTATCTTAAAATTTCACTTTTGTTGCCATGGCAACCAGAGTTTTTAACAGATTAGAATTCTTTTAACTATTTTAAGGAAGACCTAAGGAACATTTCTGCCAAATTTGGTTCAAATTGGCTGAATGGTTTGGAAAGAGATGTCATTTAAAAAAATCGTTCTTTATTTCTATATACACCAAAACCCCCTGGGACTCTGCCCCTGGGGACCTGAGGATCATGATTTAAGCTATTTTGAAAGAGGTCAATATATAGATGCCTCATGCAATATATCAAGGCTCTTTTCCTTCTGGGTCAGGAGGAGAAAATTTTTAAATATCATTTTAAAATTTAACTTTTGTTGCCATGGCAACCAAAGTTTCCAATGGATTTCAATTCTTTTTGCTATTTTAATGGGGGACCACCTAAGGAACATTTCTGCCAAATTTGGTTCAAATCGGCAAAATGGTTTGGAAAGAGATGTCATTCAAAAAAGCGTTCTTTATTTCTATATACACCCCACTCCCCTGGGACTCAGCCCCTGGGGACCTGAGCATCATGATTTTATCTACTTTAACCCATTCCCACACAACAAATTTTTAGACAGGTCCAAATTGAAAGAAGTTGCAGACGACAATTTCAAGTTGATGGAATTTCAATTTTTTTCGCCTTTTTAGGTAGAAAACATTGTGGATAATGAAGAAATTGCTTGATACAAGCAATTTCTTCATTTTCCACAATGTTTTCCAAAGCTCTATAATTGAGGCGCGTAAAAAGGAGGGCTTGAGTGGGAATGGGTTAAAAGAGGTCAATATACTGATACTTCATGCAAAATATCATGGCACTACACCTTCTGGGTAAGGAAGAGAAATTTTTTAAAAATTATTTTAAAATTTCACTTTTGTTGCCATGGCAACCAGAGATTTAAACGGATTTCAATTCTTTTTTGCTATTTTTGAAGGGGACCAAATAAGGAACATTTCTGCCAAATTTGGTTCAAATTGGCCCAGTGGTTTGGGAGGAGATGTCGTTTAAAGAAATTGTTGACGGACAACAGACAAAAGGTGATCACAATAGCTCACTTGAGCACTTTGTGCTCAGGTGAGCTAACAATGAATATGCCAACATTAACATAAGACTATGGCAAAAAAAAAGACAAGAGCACTTCATGTAGATACCAATGCTCAGCTGTTCATGGGCTAGATAGTGGCATAATTTTTTTAGTTGAAAAAGGGGCATAATTCATAAAAAAATAGCATATTGAGTTACCCCCTTTTTGGTATCAATTGCTCTTTTGATAGTGATTATATAGGTTCAATTTAATGTGTTCAACATCAGTGATATCAAAAAATGTCAAAGTTTTCCAACACTGACGATGACGCAGACTTAGCTATAACAATACCTTCTGCTTTCTCCGAAAACAGCCAGGCTAAAAATGGACCGATAAAGTATATTTATTAATAATACTGCTTCATATTGCAACAGAATAGTGGGCCTATGAGTAATTTTAAATTTTAACCCTTATCAAGCTGAAACTGTTACATTCCTGTTTTAGCAGGAGGTATACACAAAGATCAGCCTGCACATATGTGCAGTCTGATCTTTGTCTGCACTACCTGCTTGTCCCTATTAAGTCAGGGTTGTTCAGTTTGCAAAATAAATATAGTCCTACCAATAGTACTTTCAATGCTTTCAGACTTTTGATTTCCATTCGTTTTGAAAAGGATTATATTCAGCATGACAAGGGTTAAACACAATAATTACAATAATTACAAGCCTCAAACAATCTAAAAGCAAACAGCACATATATAGAATATATAAATAATATCTAGTGTAACTTACTTGATTGATTGCAGCTGTCAATTAAAGAATCAATTGACCAATCATTTCATTCATTTAGAATGGAATTGAAATTTGAACTCCAACATCAGTCGACATTTATAAGAAGCATTTTTGATTGTTTGGCAAATAGAATATCGCTACTATACTTTATTCAAGCCGTAGTTGCAATATTTAGGTCACCAACCAACCATTTTACTTTTGTATTACATGATACTGGCCATAAATTTGTAAAATAATGCTTTCTAAAATCGAAGTCAGTGGGTAGCGCCAGCAATCCGTTAACTTTATTATGTTCAATAGAAAATCTAAAAGCACATAAGCACCTGTTTTGCTCTACTAGGTCATACAATAACCATAATATAACATACAGTGATACATATTATTCACTCGAATTCTGCTTTTCAAAAGTTTCATAGTGTACCATTTCTGAAATTTGGCTTTAAAAACAACGACCATATTCATACTGATCACAGTTCAATTTAGTTGAAACCCAATTACGGTAGTAGTTTCTTAAAATTATCAGGTTTATACCCTGAATGCATGGACATTAGCCCTGAAAATATGCTTTGGTCCTACAAATCTGTTTTTAGCCAAATCAATACCATTTCAAAGAATCAGGCTTTTTATAATTATTATTATTTTTTGGGGAAAGCACAAATTAGTTTCCAAGAAGAAAATTCGTAAAGTTTACCTTGGTATTACGAGATATTTATCATTGAGTGCTAACATTTTGTCAAAAATCTTTTGGTATGCAGCCCCATACCCCCCCCCCCCAAACAAAGAACCATGATGGTCCTATATTGCTCACCTTATTGTTATAGTTCTTGATTTTACTGTGATAGTTTACAGAATTTTGGTAGAATACCACAAGGCAATGCTTAACACTTAAAATGCCAGGGAGAAGTACAAGACTTCAATGGTTTTTTTTTTATATCTCTTTGTAAATACAGGTTTCAGAAACCCAGGGCTTATATTGATAGAAAAGTAATAGATTTTAGTAATTTGGTAAAGTTCCTTATTTTAAAGCTCTGGGCCTAGTTGTTTTGAAGGAAGAAATACTTTACAAGAGCTGTCAGTGGACAATAATGCTCAATTATTCTGCCTGCTGGATAGTAACAACAATCTATTTTCAAAATTGGGCATAATTTTACTAAATGAAAGTCAAAGTAATAGGTGTTTGTTAATTCATGATTTTGAACTTACAGCTAAAGGTGTCTAACCGTTAGCTTAAGTAGTAAGAAAGATGGAAAATCTTGTACTTACAATTCTATGTCAAAACGGTAAAAAACTCCAATCAAATGAATATTTGCTGACATGTTGATATCATAGTCACAGAGGATTGTGAATTGTTTCAGAACAATGGCAATACAAAGACATGTAGTAGGAACAGAGATTTGACAGTTGCATGGAAAACTTTAACCAAGAATTTCTAAGTAGAAAAAGGGTAAAAGTACCTCTAAAACGAATGTCTAAGTAATGAATTTTTGTCTAGGGTATGATATGATAGTCACAAAAACAAGTGCAAAGTATTGGACCAATTTGTAAGCACAGAGATATGACAGTTGCACGTAAAACTTAAACCAATAATTTCCAAGTCAAAATATAGTAAAAATTCCACTAAAATGAATTTTAGAGTAATAGATCTTTGCCTAGGCGATGGTACGAATAGTTTCAGATCAATAGCATCAGTAGAAACAGAGATATGAGACTTGCATGTAAAACATTAACTTTAGCATTATGCCAACACCAATGGCTGGGCCTCTTGAATAGCCCCCCCCCCCCCCCACTTTCTTACAAATAGACAAGCTAAACATTTCCTTCTTTTCTGTAAAATGAAGGAACCCACAACAGTGAGCTGATGTTGACTCCAGAGTTAAACAATTATAGGTATTTATGTAAAGTACCATAAATGATTCTGTAAGCAAAATTTGACCTCACTGGGCCCGGTGATTTGTGAAGAAACATTTTTAAGGTTTCCTCTTTTATCTGTATGTAAAATCGAAGATCCCACAACATATGGCATAAGTAATTCTCATAGTAAATTAGTAATACTTTTATTTTAATAAAGTATCATAAAGTGATAGTGAATGCAAAGTTCTGGAAGAGAAAATTTCCTTGTTTATTTGCATTAAAAATCCAGGATCCCACAACATAGGGCTTCCAATAATCTAGGAATAGTAATCTTAAGAGTTTTCAAGTGTACCATCAGGCAATTTGGCATGCAAAATTTGAAAGCTTCTAGCAGTAATGTTTCCGTCCTTTCCGGTCTTTGTAAAATCTGGGAACCCACAACATAGGACTTATGTTGATCTTAGTGTTGTGATTTTATGAATTGTTTAGTAATGCCTACTATACTCTTTGTAAAATCTTGATACCAACAACATCGGTTTTATATTGATCTAGAGTAATATTTAAAAGTATTCATGTAGAATACCATAAGGCAATTCTGTATGCAAAATTTCAAAGCTCTAGAGCACTGCATTTAGTTACATGAGATTCAACATTTGACGATGGATAGAGGATAAACAAGAAATCTGTGTATCAAACCTAACTAAGTATATACTAACTAAATGCACTATCAAGTAAACAACAGTGAAGATGAAATCCTCCCTCAATTGTATACATTCAATAAGCACCATATTGGACACCTAGCTGAAACTCCACATCAAGTTCAATCAATTACCAGACGGCAAAATTTTAGGCTGGTCTAAATTGAAAGGAGTTACAGACAACAATTTAAAGCTTTCGAAATTTTGGATTTCTTTTACTTTTGGGATAGAAAACATTGTTGATAATGAAGAAATTGCTTGTAACAAGCAATTTCTTCATTTTCCACAATGTTTTCCAAAGCTTTTTTTCTTGGGGGCATCTAAAAGCGTCACTGAGTGGGAAAGGGTTGATTTTGAAGTAAATATCTTATATGAGATATACCTCAAAATACCCAAGGTATTTGCGCAATAATTCACCCATTCCCACACAATCCCACATTTTTACCCATTAAAGAAATATAGGTAAGGAATATATTGTGAGAAAAGAAGAAATTGCTTGTTCTTCAATTTTTGTCATTTGGGAATGGGTTAAGATGATATCACTGACATCACTGATGATACTGATTATCTAAAGGTCATATCCATAAATTTTGCTCTTGAAATAAAACTTAACCCTTGTCATGCTGTATAAATTACCTCACTGAATTGCTGTAAAATCAAAGGGCTGAAAGCACTGATAGAACTTGTTGTTCGAAAATCAATATTTCTTGTAGAAATCAACTTTATAACAACTCTGACAGGAAAAGTATAAGCAGGAGGTGTAGACCAAGATCAGACTGCACTGATGTGCAGGCTGATCTTGGTCTACACTCCTGTTAAAACCAGAATATTCCGAGTTCAGCATGACAAGGGTTAACAACATTTTCCAATTTCAAGCACAATGCATGTTGCATGGTGTTATCCCCATCTCCACTATAAATTACGAGAAAACAAAATAAATGCATTTAAGTTGATTGAAAATTAAAACGTTTTTGTATGGTATGGTAATTTCATATTATGAGAATATTCAGAAATGTAAATTGTTTTAATGTTGATAAGTAGTTTGATAAGTAGAAATTTCTGTGGCTTTGCTGGAGTGTTAACTACATTTAGTGTTCTTTTGCATTAAATAATGTCTTTGACTAGGGACTTGGTATGTTGAAGCGTTAGTCACATCAAAATGCACATGGATGACTTCTGTGTCCTGAAGATACACAGAACTTCAAATTAGGACAGAAAAGGACAGCAGTAAATATATCTGAATCATATATCAGATTATGTAATAAATGACAGTGAATATTTTGGACTCATTTATCTATCAAACAACAAATGACAGGTCATGGATGTCAATCAAATAATTAATCAACCAATCAAGTTATACATTTAGACCAGAAGTGAACTTTGAACTCCAACATTGGCCTACATTTATGTGAAGCATTATTGGTTAGGCAACTTAAAAATCATAAGCATCATAACTACAGCTTATTCAATCTTTTTAACCCATTCTCACACAATGATAAAATCTAAAATTTCATAAACTTTAAATTGTTGTTTGCAACTAGTCTAAAATCTTATTGTTTGGTAATGGGTCAAATGAAATGAAACTAGCACTGAACAAGAGGAACATCTGTTCAAAGAAATTTTGATATCCACTCACATGCTATGCTCTGGACTTTAATGAGACATCTACCCAAACAAACACAAAGGTAACACTATATGCCCTTCCATCATTACAATGCAGGAAGATAAAAACACTCCAACATAGCCATAATTCTAGTTACAAACCCTTTACCAGAACACCAAACATTTGATAACTACGATATTAAACCATTACTTTTGATACAAACAGTTTACATTACATTAGTGCTTCTCAAAATATTAAACAAGATGGCAAGTTGCAATAGTGCTCACCTGAGATAAAGCTTTTTTTTTCAAGGCTCAATACTACCTTGGTCTAGTGACGACTTTCTTTAAAAAGTCAACTTATGTCAACTTATGTTGCCATGGCAACCTATGGGTTATCCCTGCCAAATTTGGTTGAAATTATGCACATTGTGTGGGAGGAGTTGCCTTCTTTATTTCTATATAGGCCAAATCACCCTGGCATCTGCCCCTGAGCAATTGTTTGAGTAATTTTGATAGAAGTCAATATACTGATGCTTCACTGATGCTTCATGCTCTACGCCTTCAGGGCCAGGAGGAGATGATTTTTGTAAAAGTTTCACTCTTGTTGCCATTGAGATTTCAATTGATTTTAATTCTTTTAGCTTTTTGAAAAGAACCACCTACAGAACATGCCTGCCAAATTTGGTTAAAATGGGCCCAGTAGTTTGGGAAGAACTTTCATTTTAAAGATCCTTCATATCTCTATATAAGCTCACACCCTTGGGCTCTGCACTAGGGTAATGGTTTAAACAATTGCAAAAGAGTTTTCACAAGGTTTCAAATCTCTAAGCCATTTTTAAAGGGGACCATCTGAAGAACATGCCTGCCAAATTTGGTTGAAATCCTTCTGTATTCCTGCATAAGCCCACCTCCCTGGGTCTCAGCCCCTGAGGACTCCAGGGTAATGATTTTGGTATTTCTAAAATAGGTCAATATACTAATGCTTCATGCAAATATTAGGTTCTACACCTTCTGGTCAAGAGGAGATGATTTATAAAGGTTTTTTCAGCATTTCATTTGGTTGCCATGGCAACCAGAGTTTTAAATACCTTTCAATCTTTTAAATAATTTTGAAAGGGGACCATCTGAGGAACATGCCTGCCAAACTTGGTTGAAATTTGCCCATCGGTTTTAAGAGGAGATGTCATTTTAAAGATCGTTCTTCATACCACCCTGGGTCTCAGCCCCTGGGGACCTGCAGGTAATGATTTTAGCTATTCTACAAGATGTCAATATACTGATGCTTCATGCAAAATATAAAGGCTCTTCCCTCTATTGGTCAGGAGGAGATAATTTTATTTTTTTTTTTAAACATTTCACTTTTGTTACCATAGCAACCAGAGTTTTTAACAGATTTCATTTCTTTTAACATTTATCAACCCATTCCCACACAATGACACTTTTTTACGCCTTTTAGAAAAGCAAGAAGACCATGATGGTCCTATATTGCTCCCGTAAGAATGATGGTTAATGGCTTTATGATATACAAAATAGCAAAGCCCTCTGTCTAATTATTTTGGAGATGTTTAAGTTTTTTTCTTAAATCCTAGGTATAATGATAATCCCACCAAATTTCCTGAATATGGTAATTCTTTGAAGTATTTTGTTAAAGGGTCAATAGACATCAATACATGGCAATTATCAGAGCTCTAGGCCTTATAGTTTAGGAGGAGAAGATTTTCAAAGATATCCTTCTTTATTTCTATCTAAAATCAGGGATCACACAGAAAAGGGCTCATTTTCAGAATACAGCTATTCTTTGTAGTATTCTAGTAGAGGGTCAACAGGTGATGATACATATCAAATATCAAAGCTCTAGTCCTCATGATCTAGAAGAAGAAGATTGTGAAAGATATCCTTCTTTATTCCTTCTAAAATCTTGGATTGCACAGAAAATAGTTTATTTTCAGATTACAGTTACTCTATGAATTATTTTGGTAAATGTTAAATAGGTTTTGATACACAGCAAATATTAAAGCTCTGGGTCTTATAGTTTTGGAGAAGAAGATTTTCAAAGATTTACTTCTTTAAATTTATGTAAATAAGGGATCACACAGAAAAGGGCTAATTTTCAGAGTACGGTAATTCTTTGGTAGAGGGTCAATAGGTTTTATTTCTTTGTAAAATCAGGAATTGCACAGAAAAGGGCTAACTTTCGGAAAATGGTAATTCTTTGAAATATTTTGGTAGAGGGTCAATAGGTGATGACATGAACCAAATATAAAAGCTCTTGGCTTCATCATTTATGAGAAGAAGATTTTCAAAGATATCATTTTTTATTCCTATCTAAAATCAGGAATTGCACAGAAAAGAGCTCATATGGCAAATCTTTTAAGTACTTTGGTAGAGGGTCATAGGTGTTGATACATACCAAATATCAAAGCATGCTTTATCGTTCGGGAGGAGAAGATTTTTAAATATTTCCTTCTTTAATCCTATCTAAAATCAGGGATCGCACAGAAAAGGGCTAATTTTGGAAATACAGTGATTCTTTGAAGTATCTTGGTAGAGGGTCATAGGTGTTGATACATACCAAATATCAAAGTTCAATGCTTTATTATTCGGGAGGAGAAGATTTTTAAATGTTTCCTTCTTTATTCCTTTGGAAATCAGGGCTAATTTTCGAAATACAGTGATTCTTTGAAGTATTTTGGTAGAGGGTCAATAGGTGTTGATACATACCAAACATTAAATCTCTAGGCTTTATCATTTGGGAGAAGAAGAATTTTAAATATTTCCTTTTTTATTTCCTTGTAAAGTCGGGATCTCACAGAAAAGGGCTAATTTTCGGAGTATGGTATTTCTTTTAAGTATTTTGGTTGAAAGCCAATAGGTGATGACACATACCAAATATCAAAGCTCTAGGCTGATTGGTATGGGAGGAGAAGATTTTCAAAGATATCCTTTGTAAAATCAAAGATATTCTTTGTAAAATCAGAGATCGCACAGAAAAGGTCTAATGTTCACAGTACAGTAATTATTTGAAATATTTTGCCAGAGGCTCAATAGGTGATGATATGTACCAATTATCAAAACTCTAGGCCTGATGGTTTAGGAGAAGAAGATTTTTTTATTAATTGTTTACAGACAGACAGACAGACAGACAGACACTGGACATTTACAAATCACAACAGCTAATCTTCAGCATGTTGTGCTCAGGTGAGCTAAAAAGCTTTTGAAAACATTGTGGAAAACATTGTGGAAAAAATGGTGGAAAATGAAAATATTGCTTGTTACAAGCAATTTTTTCATTTTCCACCATTTTTTTCCCCAAAAGACCAAGATTTTTAAAATTCAATCAACTGAAAAATGTCGGCTGTGACTTCTTTCAATTTGGACTAGTCTTAATTTTGTCATCTGGTAATGGGTTAAAGTGGACCACCTGAGGAACATTCCAGCCAAATTTTGTTGAATTGGTTTGGGAGGAGATGCCATTTAAAGAAATTGATGACATACGACAGATGACACACAATGGACAGAAGGTGTTCAAAACTCCATGAAGACTTTGAGCAAAAAAAAGTTGACAGCATCCTGTAACCGTCATGCTAAATATTGTGTGTAAAATAATGTTTGACTATATACAAGGTTATAGTTAGATTAATTAAGATGTATTATATTTTACTCACTTTTTCTGTTGGTTTTCCTGTGGAGAAAAGAAGAAGGGGCTTTTATTATCATTTGATAGTGATACACAACAGAAGTTTCAGCCAATCAACTTAACTAGAGGTTCTTGAGTGCCTGTATTGTTCCACAGGCATGAACAAACTGATTAAGCAAACTTTTTCATGAATTCAAAATAATCTGAATATAATGAAAATAAATCATTGAAATCTTAGATATACTTCTAGAGAACCGTTTCAAACTTTTCATTGTTTTTACAAAAGTCAAGGCAAGTCAAAATTCATGATGTAAAATTTTCACATTATACCATATATGGACATAACTCACCACCATTATAGCCATGTTTTTCAAACAATCAAAATTATATGAAGGAATCTGACAATCAGTCATCTGGTTATCATTCCCATGAAATTTGGTTGAAATCCATCAACAGGTTTCTGAGAAATTTACCAAGTTTTCAGTATATACCATATATGGAAATAAGTCACGCCCATTAAAGCCACATTTTTCATCCAATCGAAATTCTTTTTTATAATTTGATAAAAGGTCACCAACGGGTCTATCCAGTCAAATTTGGTTGAAATCAACCCACTGTTTTCTGAGAAGAAGAATTTCAAAGCTTTTACAATATATGGAAAAAGCCCCGCCCATTAAAGCCATATTTTTCATCTGGACAAAAATTCTTTGAAGGAATCTGATAGAGGTTTACCATAAAATCTTTTCTGTGAATTTTGGTTGAAATCCATCCACTAGGTTTTAAGGAGAAGATTTTCAAAGCTTTAACATATATAGAAATTAGCCCCACCCATTAAAGCTATGTTTTTCATCCGATCAAAATTCTTTGAAGGAATCTGATAGAGGTTCACCATAGGATTATTTCAGTGGAATTTGATTGAAATCCATCGTTTTGTTTAAAAGATTTTCAAAATAAAAGTTTTACCATAAATTGAAATTAGCCCTGCCCATTAAAGCCTTATTTTTCATCCGATCAAAATTCTTTGTAGGAATTTGATTGAGGTTCACCCAAGGATCATTTCTGTGAAACTTGATTGAAATCCATCTACCAGTATCTGAGAAGAAGATTTTCAAAGTTTTCACCATATATGAGAATTAGCCCTGCTCATTAAAGACATGTTTTTTATACAATAAAAATTCTTTGAAGGAATCTGAGAGGGGGTCACCCAAGGATCATTTCTATGAAATTTGGTTGATTTCTGAGAAGATTTTCAAAGCTTTGACCATATATGGAAATTAGCCCCGCCTATTTAAGCCATGTTTTTCATTCGATCAAAAGGAATCTGAGAGGGGTCACCCAAGGATCTTTTCTGTGAAACTTGGTTGAAATCTGTACAGTACTTTCTGAGGAGAAGATTTTCAAAGAAAAAGGTTATGGATGGACGGAGGCACGACCGGACGGCGAGACGCACATATGAACGCACGCACGACGGACACAACTCCATGACAATAGCTCTCTGGCTTTCAGCCAGTGGAGCTAAAAACTACACATTTTGAATGCTGGAGAAACACAATGATCAAGAATACTGAGCTATGACCTTTAAACTTCAAACAAATATTACTAGCATTTTTATCATTATCATTATTAACTTATATTACAGAAAGACGATGTGAACTGAGAGATCATGCCTGTAAATCAATCGACCAATCATATCATTCATTTAGACAGGATGTGAACTGTGAACTCCAACACTGGCTGACATCTATGAACAGAGTTTTTATTTATTTGAGTTTTGACAACTTTAACATCGTTACTAAAAACTTATCCAACCTGCTGTTATGACGTATAGGTTCAAACCAACCATTTTTCTTTTTATGCGTAACTAGCATTTTGCAAATTAACACCTTTTAATATCAAAGTGAAACTTCCAATTTCTTCATTATCCACAATGTTTCCTATCTCAAAATACAACAATTTTTCAAATTTCATTAACTTAAAATTGTCATCTGCAACTTCTTCGAATTTGGACTGGTCTCAGAATTTTATCATACTAGAATGGGATAAGAAAGGAGGCAAAACTTTATTAATCTGCTACTCATTTTGTTTGCATACCCTTTACTGTCCCAATTTTATAAACACAATAAACAGTTAGTACACATGGAAACAACATCATAAGTCAACCATTTGCTAGGATACATCATTGATAATTAAGTTTAAACCTATCTATTTTACATCAATTGGGAAACAAGTTCTTCCAATTAAGATTAATCCCTCTTGATTCTGCTTCCTTGAGAATGCATCAGTACTTGTGCCAAATGTGTGGACAAAAGAAAGAAACAAGATTGATAGCTAATCCCGGGAGATTAAGTAAAGTGGTAGACATTAAGCCCTCTTTTCTCATGAAGCAAACTGTGTCAATATGAACTAGGTCACATGGTCACATTCTGTCAAAATTTTGTCCAATTCTGTCCAGAAATGTGCACAGAGGCTAATAAACAAGAACAGCCCTTTTGCTACAATGCAAGCATGTATCACTTAATTGTGAGAATTTTAACTAGGTCAGATGGTAACAACAGTTCTGTGAAAAATAATTCCAATTCTTGAAATGTAGGGTATGCACAGACAAAGTAGTCTTAATGCCCAACCAGCGAGCCGCCCCCCACATTACGAACTCTTATAACCAGATTTTTTAGAAAACCTTATAAAAAGGTTCTTGGTTTTACAAAAATTAATAATGTTCAAAGGCTTTACAAGATACCAAAAATATAAGTACTTACTACAGGTTTTGCCTTGGATTTAGCATTAGCTATTGTTTTGATAAATTGATCAATCACAAGCCATTTCTCCTTCACTTCCTCCACCTGTTTACTTTTGAATGGATCTCGTATTCTGACCTTGACCTCTAACTTCCCTCCAACTGATTTACGTCCATCTGTTAGCTAAAAATAAACAAGGTACAGTTGAAACTCATCATCTTGACCTTTGCTGTCACAGTAAAAAGGTAAGAAAACCAAACCAAAGTTCAAGTAAAACCACATGTATTTTGAAACATCATGCCTAAAAACAGCCTTTTCTGAAATGTGACCTTGATCTATTACCTTGATGAATGACCTTGATCTCACAACTAAGTGATGCACATTGATGCAAGGAACCTATCTATATCAGCTAATTGTCTGTTGAATTAAATATGTGATCTTAACCTTGATGGATAATCTTGACATTACAACCTACTATTTATTATCAATGCAGAGAACCTATATCAAAAATATGAGCCATGCATCTTAAACAGTGTTTGAATAACAGCAAAATTTTAAGTCCTTTCGTTAAGTTGACATTGGTAATTGACCTTGATCTTGACGGATGACCTTGACTTTATAACCAATTGATGCCTATTAATGTAAGCAAGTAATATCCCATACACCAGCCATGTATCTTGAACATTTTTTGAATAAGTGCAAGTGTTAAGTTCTTGCATTATGTTAATTTATGGGAAAAAAATGAAATCCATCAAACAGCTTCTGAATTTCAAATTTATCACTTTATGACCATATATAGAAGTTAGCACCACCAATAAAGGCCATGTTTTTCATCTGATCAAATTTCTTTGAAGAAATCTGATAAAGAGTCATCTAAGAATCATTCCTGTGACGTTTGGTTGAAATCTATTAACAGTTTTCTGAGAAGAAAAATGTTCAAAGTTTACACCAAATATGGAAAATAGACCTGCCCACTGAAAACATGTTTTTCATCTGGTGAAAATTCTTTGAAGGAATCTGTAAACCCATTCCAATTCAATCCCTCCTTTTTAAGGCCCTTCAAGAAACAAGAGGGCCGTTGGTCCTGGGGCGCTCACCTGAGATAAAGGCTCTTTTTCTTTCAACAGTCTAATTTCATGTTAAGGTTAGGATTATGAAATAAGTGGGCCACAATTACATATAAACACTATGAACTTGGGGATCCAAGTCTAGATTACAAATTCCAAGGCTTTAGTGCTGATTTGAAAGAAGGAAAAAACTTTTTCCATGGGTTATAATTTCAGAAATAAGAAAGAAGTCTGTGAACTGATGCTTCATGCCTATACCCCCCCCCCCCGGGTCGACCCCTGGAGACCCGAGGATCATGATTTTAGCTATTTTGAAAGAGGTCAATATACTGATGCTTCATGCAAAATATATAGGCTCTTCTGGGTCAGGAGGAAAAGATTCTTAAAGATTATTTTGAAATTTCACTTTTGTTGCCATGGCAACCAGAGTTTACAATGGATTTCAATTCTTTTAGCTAATTTTAAGGGGGACCATCTAAGGTACATTTCTGCCAAATTTGGTTCAAATTTGCCCAGTAGTTTGGGTGGAGTTGTCATTTAAAAATCGTTCTTTATTTCTATATAAACCCCACCCCCCTGGGGCTCTGCCCCTGGGGACCCAAGGATCATGATTTTAGCTATTTTGAAAGAGGTCAATATACTGATGCTTCATGCAAAATTTTAAGGCTCTACTTCTTCTGGGTCAGGAGGAGAAGATTTTTAAAGATGATTTTAAAATTTCACTTTTGTTTCCATGGCAACCACAGTTTTTAACAGATTTCAATTCTTTTAGCTTTTTTTGAAGGGGACCACCTAAGCAACATTTCTGACAAATTTGGTTCAAATTGGCCCAGTGGTTTGGGAGGATATGTCATTTAAAAAATTGTTCTTTATTTCTATATAAACCCCACCCCCCTGGGACTCCGCCCCTGGGGACCCGAGGATCATGTTTTTTGCTGTTTGAAAGAGGTCAATATACTGATGCTTCCTGCAAAATATCAAGGCTCTACGCCTTCTGGGTCAGGAGGAGAAGATTTTTAAAGATTATTTGTCAAGTGGGAAAGGGTTAAAGGGTAATCAGATTGTCATTTATGAGAAATTTGGTTGAAAACTGTGCAGTAATGAAGGGTCTTTTCTTTTTTAGTAAACGGTTGCATGACAGACAGAACACTATAACAATAGCTTGCTTGCTTTCAGCCGGTGGAGGAAACCACTGCCATTAAACCATGTTTAATGTAGCCTACTTTTTCTAATGGAGCAAAAATTTAAATTGAAGACATCCCCTTTGTTTTAGTCCAAAAAATGGAAAGAGAATTGGAAAGTATTGAAAAACATTTTACTTCAAGAGTTAACCCATTCCCAAATGACAAAATTTTAGACTGGTCTAAATTGAAAGAGGTAACAAAACAAAGTTGTTTTTTACCCTTTCCTGTCTTTCAAAATTTTAGACCTGTCCAAATTCAAGGGTTTTGCAGACGAAATTTTAAATGGATTTAATCTGAAAAATAACCTTTCAGTAGGGTGGAAAATATTGTGGAAAAAGAAGAAATTGCTTCTTTTTCTACAATGTTTTCTCAGTTATAAAATCACCGGGACAAAAAAACCAGGGATTGTACAGGAAAGGGTTAATTGAAAAACAATAGCTATATGAGGTAGTAACAAAATTAGCAGAAGTTTCAGTTTACATTTCAATTCGCATATAATATGAAGAATAAATGTCAAATATGGGTTCTTTTTTTCCCCCCAAGTTTGAAGTATTTTCACCTTTGTGCTAAATCTTGTCTCAAACTTTGAATGTCAATATGCAGGATTGTGTGGTTATGGGTTAACCAAATACCAGACTGCAAAATTTTAGACCGGTCCAAATTAAAAGAAGTTGCGGACGACACTTTTAAGTTTATGAAAATTTATATTTCTCAACATTTTGGATGGAAAACATTGTTTAAATTAAGAATTTATTCATTTTAAACAATGTTTTCTTAATGGTTTGTCTTAAGGAGCATCAAAAACCGTCACTGTGTAGGGAATCGGTTAATCAAGCTGTAGTTTCAAGCAATTACTTCATTTTTCCTCAAATTTTTCCAAAAACTTTATTCTTATGGGTTGTCAGAAAGTATTATTGTGTTGGAATGGGTTAAGAAGATAAAGTCAAAGGAGACTCGAATAGAAAAAATACTCTCTATTTCAATGAAACATGAGAAATTAAAATTTCCAGTCTATACTTACATCATAACTATCATGTACTGTACATAAAGTCTCTAATGGAACTAATTTTACATTGACTGTACCAAGTACTTTATCACTTTTAAACAAACCTCTGAAAACAAAGAATGTATTAGGCTTTAATCAAATGAATTTATCACAACATAGAAGAGCTAACAAGGGGGATAATTAGTCAAATAAGCAGACAAAATTCCATCTTTAATTTTAGCATTTGACCTTACCTGTGACCTTGACATCAAAGCTATCCAAAATGTTCTTTCAGATTCACCATTTTCTTTTGATGGAGAACAATTACAATCCATCCATAAATGGAGTAAATATGCTCAAACCAGAATGATATAGGGTCACTTTAAGAAAAAACTTTGTCACCCTGAAAAATTTGGATTCAAGTGACCATTATAGGTCAAATGGACCTCTTGTTTGCTCAATAACTTCATGTATGATCTAGACCCTATCTGAATGATTGATTCAAATGGCCCAACTTCTCATGATGGTGAATTGTTGTTCAAATTCAAGCTGAAAAATACCCATGAATAAAGGAATTACCGTCAAGATAAAAATATGATCCTCAGCTGTGATCTTTACCTTGAAAATATTTAAACAAATGTTTCAACAGATACAAATGTCTTTGGAAATTTTGAGATCTATCCACTATTGTATATTGTGTATGTTAAGATTAAAACAAAATCAGACACACACACACACTCATGCATGCAATAACAAATATACACCACACAGAAATTTCACCAAATATGACTCGCTCATAGCCAAGTGAGCTCAATAATATGAATTCTTTCAATTTATACCAGTGATAATTTTCCCTCAGTTATACATGATGCAATATTGAATAATCTAACATCTAAGAAAAAGATATATGGTAAACTTTGAAAAAATTCTATTAAATCCTTTTAACCCATTCCTAAACAATGACACTCTTTGATGGCCATCAAAAAAAATTTGGGAAAGACAATGTGAAAAATGAAGAAATTGCTTGAACCTAGCAATTTTCTTCATTTCTCACAACATTTTCAACCCAGAGAGTTAAACTTTAAGTTGACATCTGCAACTCCTTTCATTTTGGACCAGTCTAAACTTGTGCCATCTGGTAATGGGTTAAAGATTCCAATAAACAATGGAATGAAAGCAGCATACATTCCTTTTTCCTATAAAAACTATAAATAATCTCACCTTTTATAATACACTTCTAACTTAATGGCTTTTCTTTCTATCACTCTAACTAAAGCTCTTGACTTTCTATTGATGCTCATTTTGATTGGCTCATTGTACTCTGTAAGGAAAAAAGGCTTAACAGAAAAAAATGTCTGGTTTTCACTTTATTGGGCTATGTATGAAGGAAAAACAGCATGGCGGTAAAAATTTGCTTCAACAGACATCTTTCTTTCTTTGCTAACAATTTTCAACATAACACTTCATAATTTAATTGTTAGTTTCGTCTATCAAAAACGAGCGATCTGATTGGTCGAATAATTTAATTCATACCTCCATGAACAAAATTTTGAGTACGCAGCTATTTTGAATGCTTCCACACAAAATAGTTCACTACAAAAAGGTATCAAAATTTGTTAAGTTGTTGCATTTTTCGCTCGATGCTATTAAATTATAAGAAATGAAGATAATATTTTTTGTTTTCATGGAGGTATGAACCGAAAAACCTAATCACACAATGTATGAATCCGCTTCGCGTATTCATACAGTGTGATTAGGTTTTTCGGTTCATACCTCCATGAAAACAAAAAATATTCTCTTAATCTCTTAATTAATTCCCATTCTCAAATTAAATGTCATGTAAACTGATCTAATATTGATAACAAATTCTTGTTCAGGAAATTGGGCTTAATCAAATCCAACATGATAAAATTTCAGACCAGTCCTAATTCAAAGAAGCTATTGACGACAGTTTCAAGTTGGAGAAATCATCAATATTTTTGTCTTATTGGGTAGAAAACATTGTAACAAGCAATTTCTTCATTTTCCACAATGTTTTCCAAAATTTTAATAGAGGGCCGTTTAAAAGTGTCATTTTGTGGGAATGGATTAAGGGATACTGCAATCCAGTCATGCAGACAATATGGTGACCAACATTCCTGTACAGAGTGTTAACCCTTGTCATGCTGTATAATTTACCTTACTGAAATGCCTTCAAATCAAAGGGCTGAAAGCACTGGTAGAACTTTTTGTTAAAAAATCAATATTTCTTTTAGAAACCAACCTCATAAACAACTCTGGCAGGAAAACTACAAGCAGGAGGTGTAGACTAAGATCAGCCTGCACATAAGTGCAGTCTGATCTTAGTCTACACCTCCTGCCAAAACCGGAATATTCCGGGTTCAGCATGACAAGGGTTAAAATGTGGCCTTGATAGTGGAAAAATTACAGACAGAAATTTTTAACAACAGCACCGCATGCAGATGCCAATGCTCAGCTATTCAAGTACTTGATAGTTGGTCAAATTTCCAAATCCAAAAAAGGAGCATATTTCATTAAAAAGATGCTTTTAGTGTTTTCCCTTGTTGGTATATATTGCTCTTTTGATAGGGAATATATTTTCTAATTTTTAATGTGTTTGGTAAAACCAGAAGTATTATAAATTGTCAAAAGTTTTCAGACTATGCATATACTAATACAGCCCACAACCTGGTCACAGCAATATCTCAAGGTTTCTCCGAAAACAGTAGAGCTAAAAATTGCATTCAAAGTTATTGTTTTGGTAGTTATGGGTTTCTCTTTTGACTTTGAAATAATACTAGTATTCTGAGATTCAAGTGAAAACCTTGACCCTTTCCCACACAATCCTTCCTTTTGACGCCCCTCAAATAAAAAGCTTTGGGAAACATTTGAACAATGAAGAATTTGCTTGTAACAAATGATGGATCACGTCTCACAGTCAAAAAAAGTAATTAATATACCAAATTTATAACTGGTCTGAATTCAAAGAAATTGCAGATGATAGTTTTTAGATGATTAAATTAAACAAGATGTGTTTGTGAAACACAATGCCCCCATAACAGGATTAAACGTTTGACCTCGGTATGTGACCTTGACCTTATCACATGACCTTGACATGAGGAGATGCGTATTATGGAGATGTATCATCATGCCAAATATGGGCATTGTATCTTGAATAGGCTGGTAGTAATTGACAATGTTAAGCTTTTCGGTTAAGTTTTGCAGACAGACAGACCAACAGACGGAAAGACGGACAGATGGACAAAGGCAAAACAATATCCCCCGATCTTTCGATGCGGGAGCATAAAAAACTTTGAAGCTTTCTGATGTCCCTCAAGAAAAACAGTTAGGAAAACATTGTGTTCCCTATGTTCCCTATCATGATAGTTGAAGAAATCTAAAATCTAATTCTAAAAGGTCCTCTTCAACTTCTTTCAATTTGAACCAGTCTAATATTTTGTTTTGTTGAAATGGGATAAAACAAGAGCACTGCCTACAGGTACCTACGCTTGGCTGTTGGGTGCTGGATAGTGGATAAAATATCTAAGACAAAAAGGGGCATAATTCGCAAAAAATGCATCTAGAAATATCCCCCTTGATAGTACAGGTTCCTCTTTTGATAGTGAACATGTGCACCAAGTTTGAATTGAATGCCTTCAGTAGAACCCGACATATCACAAAATGTCAAAGTTTTTGCATGACAACAACAACAACAACGCCAGGGAGCCTATTGCAATACCTCGGGTAAAAATGGATATCTAAGAAATTTCTTGTAACTAGCATTTTCCAAATGTTTTCTGAAGCCTTTTCCTTTTTTAGGGATGGATGAGGGTTGTTTAAACAGCTGTATTGAGAGGGAATGGGTTAAACAAATTTGAAATAATAAGTTACACTCTGGATTTTACTTCAATTGACTTACCTGGATTGAAGGAACCTTTAACAGTTTCGGTTTGACCTGTCTGGGGTTCATCCTGAATAACAAGTTAAGAGAAATGTGTTTGTAAAACACAATGCCCCTGTAATAGCCTTTTTTTGAAATATGACCTTGATAAGTGACTTTGAGCTTGATAGATGACCTTAACCATACAAGAAATTGATGTCTATCAATGCAAGTAACCTATGTCCCAAATATGAACCATGTTAAGGTTTGGCATTGATTTGATCTTGATAAATGACCTTGACAGATTACATTGACCTTACAACAAACTGATTCCTATCAATGCATGGGAAATGCATATGCCTCCAATATGTGCAATGTATCTTGAACAGTGTTTGAATAACAGCAAAATGTAAGTTTTTACATTTAGGTTTACTGCTCGCCTACAGACAAACTGACAACAGCAAAACAATATGCCCCAAATCTCATTGATGCAAGGGTATGTTGAGCCACATTTTATTATTCAGAGGTAAAAATAAATTTTACTAGTCCACATTCAAAATGGAGAAAACTATCAAGACATATATCATAAAATTATTGGAAAGAAGAGGAGAAAACATTATTTATTGAGTAGGATAAATGAGTCTACTCATAATAAACTTTATGTATTGCTTTGCATGAAAAGTACAGTTAACCCATTACCAGACCACAAAATTTTAGATTGGTCCAAATTCAAAGGTGTTGCAGACAACAATGTAAAGTTTGTGAAATTTTAGATTTTTTTTAACTTTTTTGCAAGAAAACATTTTGGAAAATGAAGAAATTGCTTGTATAAGCAATTTCTTCATTTTACGCAATGTTTTCCCAATTGTTTTCTTGAAAGGGTGTCCAGAAGCCACACTGTGTGGGAATGGGTTAAAGCAATTTTATCTTTTTCATTCATGTCATAGCTGGACATGATAGTAATTCTCTGAAGACAAGAGCCATGCAGACATGACATCCCCCCACCAAAACTGCCATAATAAGACAGGCAAAGATCACTTCAACATGCAGGTAATAATGGAAAAGTAGCACTCCAACTTCTGAATAAAAACTACTGAAGAATCAAGAAGTAAGCCTACTTTTGCAAAGTAGTTCTCCTCACTGACCTCTATCTAACCATTAAAATACAAGTTGGTATGTTGTAAACATTCAGAGATATTTTTAAGATATACAGTAAAACCCTTCCTTACCACCACCCTGGAACTACAGGCACCCCACTATTAAGACCGAATTTTAACAGAGTAGAATTTTTTGTTCTTCATTTCAATGGTTGCAAACCCCTCTAAAATTGGCACCACGCTATTCCGAATTACAACCACTAGATTCAGTACCAACTAAAAATGATACACTACTTTGAACCCCAATAAAACGACCAGTAACTTCACTACTTGAGACCAACCACCGGTATTTCACATTTAATTAGACACTTATTGGGAAAAATGCATTGTCAATACAATATCAAATTTTTGATTATGTGATATCAAACACTTATTATGATAGGCGTTATTTCTATTAAATAGATTAAAGTGGCCATCTCTTTTAAAAATTATAGCTGTATTATCTTAAATTGTTATTTGGATATGTCACAGGTTTTGACTCGAGTAATAAAGTCGAAAGTGAAAAGTATCCTAGATGATATGACTGGTTTGTTTACAGCATTCCAAACAGTTAATTAACAATTAAAAATTGATTTCAACTTAATTGATGATGGGTATTTGCATTATTGAAGATATTATATCAACAGTTTGACACTTTGAACCTGTACTTACATATAAATAATCTGAGGTCGGATTTCTGAATCATATCAAAATTGAGAAGAGAGAAAGTAGAACTAATCAACGATTATAAATTTGAAAATGACATTAGATTCCGCATTAACACATACTTTTTTATATTTTTATTTTTTGTATGTATAGTAAAAATATATTCGAATAACAAAGATAAAGCACACATGAACTTGACAACAAACGACCAAACCTCAGTATTACGACCACCCCGCTATTATGACCACTTTCAGAAAGTACTGCAAGTGGTCATATTAGAGGGGTTTTACTGTAATTTCTTACAAAAAATAGAAGAAAAATCTAGTAATTTGTGTAAAATCTACCCATTCTCCTTAAGATCTATCCATTCATGACATTTCAACTTGATAGTTACTATAATTTCAGAGATATCAGAGATATGTTTTTGATAAAATTTTGGACAAAGGGCAGAAAAATGGATGGCAATATTTTTATCAGGAGGAAAATAAATAAACAGAAGCAAAGAAAACTAAACATTGTTGTTGATTCAGTAATTCTATCAAGTTGTACTTACATTAGGAAATGGCAGCTCTAATTTGATATATGTATCTAAGTCTTTTTCTGAATATCCAGATGGGGGATTATACTGAACCCCTCGTACAACAACTATCTCAATATCACTGTCACCTAAATCTGTGTTACATCTGAAATATAAACATAATGGCCACCAAAATCTACATTAGCTCTGAGATAGAGACATGGCTGTCACCTAGATCTGTATTACATCTGAAATATAAACACAAAAGTCACAAAAATATGCATTGGATACGAAATAGATAAATATCACCTATATTACATCTGAAATATAAACAGTACTGTATCTTAAAATCATTATCCAATGACAAACGGTATATTACTGACTAAGCTTTTACTAAGCTTGGTTAGAAACAAAGATACTTACTGCACTATAGAAAAAGTTCTGTTTTCATAATGAAACTTAGGGACTGGGTCATTATGGCGTAAGGCATTCTTTAAGGCATCTAGATCTTTCTGTAAACCTTTCTCCATCTTCTGAAATCTGGAAGAGACAGGAAAAAAATTCATTAATAAAGTCTGAAAATGACCACAAGAACATGCCAATGCTTGCTACAGGTGCTTGAATGTGAAAGAACCTGTCAAAAAAGGGGAAAATGCTTAAAAATATTTTCTTGACTTATATCTCTTAACCCATTCCCACATAATATAATTTTAGACTGATCCAATTTGAAAGAAGCTGCAGACGACAATTCAAGTTGTTTGAATTCATTTTTGTGTGTGTTTTTTTAATAGAAGACATTGTGGATGATGAAGAAATTGCTTGATACAAACAATTTCTTCATTTTCCACAGTGTTTTCAAAAGCATTTTCTTAAGGGACATGAAAAAGAGGGATTGTGTGGGAAAAGTTTAATAGAATTGATTGTTCTTATAATAATGAATGCACATGCCAAGTTCAAAAAAGATATCTTCAATAGTAGCAAGGCTACAGTTTGTCATGCCAACCCAGCACCAATGCCAACAATGCCAAGATGAAAATAGCTCGACTTATTTCTCAACAATTTATCCACACTGAATCTATATTCAAGCAATAATGAAGACTATGACCATTTTTTTCCCCAATGGTTGTAATCCTCTCGGCTACTAAAATCTTCTTATGTAATGCATCAAATGATTTGTTTATCAATGCTTTGAATGGACCTCTTATCAATGCTTTGAAGTGACCCAAGTCTAATGACTTGTCTCCTTGTAAATATTACCAGTCAGGCAAAGATGGACCTCCATTGTATTCTGTGAATCAAAAACTAGAAAGAGAGATTGGATCCAGCTGAGGTTGCATTCAATTGCTGCTGTCAATCAAGGAATATATCGACCAATCAAAATATTTATTCAGCCCAGTATTGAGATTCTAAACTCAGACTTTGGCAGCCATTTGTGTGAAACATTTTTGTCGTATTGCAACTTAAACATCGTACAGCCTACAGCTTACTCAATGATGTTTAGATCACTAACAAACGATTCTACTTTTTTGTTACATGTCATTGTCCATAGTTGTTGCAAATTAACAGCATTTAAAATCGAAGCATTGGCATGGGTAAATGAGTAAGTTGGCGGGCCAGCGATTGGCAAATTTAACCACTCCCCTACAGTGACGCTTTTTGACATCCCTCATGAAAAGCAATTAGGAAAATATTGTGCAAAACAAAGAAATTGCTTGGAACAATGTTTTCTAACCCAGAATTTGAAAAAAAATCTAAAATTTCATAAACTTTAAATTGTCGTCTGCACTCCTTTCAATTAGTTCTAAAATTTTGCCATCTAATAAGAGCTAAATGTCACAACTCTGGTCAGCCTGTGTATTCTGACTCCGGTCAATACTTTTGCACAATAAAGGATGTTGCTTTTAACTGCAGATGAACTGTGATTGAAAGTAACCCAGTATATACATTTATCCTGTTACCTGCTATAAATGCTGCCTTATAAAGGGGGGTATGATAAACTTGTTGATATCAGGTCACATGGTCACGTGATAAGCTTTATCATGTCACTTGATCACATGACCCACCGGAACTATTTTTGCAGTAGTAGGGGTGCTTTATAAGGCTTACTTTTAAGCAATAAATGTTTAAATCTTCGGCTAAAAGTTATGTACAAATATAACATTATACTCAACTTTCATAGGTCGGATTATACATCGGTGACGTAGAGATGACGCAATACATGACGCAGGCATTGTTTATTTCATGGAAGCATACACACAGCTTCAGAAAGCAGGATTTTAAAACATAAAAGGATTTAGAGGATTATGCATGGATATTATTTGAGTGAGAATACTTTTAGAAGTCGCGGCTAGGCAACTTATCTCAAGATTTATCCATCCTGTGATATTCTATCAGGGTGGCAATGACTTTGGGTTTGGTTTTTGCTGCATAACAACGAATTGTCAGAAAATCTTCGACACGTTAGTTGAGTAATTGACAAGAATGGCAAATCTAGGCAAATTATATTCGATGATCAAGGTATGTCTTTTTTGTTTAAGGTTTAAGTTGTAGATATTCTTGTTAATTCGTTCTTATTATGTCTATGATAAATGAAATTGTGCGGGTTCTTTCAAAAGTCGACCCCGATGCCCTCACCTCAGCTGGGTCAAATCACCATGTTCGGCGGAGAGAGGTTAACTTACATTTACTTATCATGGACATTTTTCAGTCGAATTCTTTTTAAAGATTGTAACAGGATAAATAGAATAGATGGTTGGTGTCTTGATATGGAAAAGTTAATCGGGCTCGGCTTCGGAATTTATCCGGTTTGCCTTCGGCTCACCAAATAAATTCCTACGTCTTGAACAATAAACTTTTCCATATCAAGACACTAACCATCTATTCTCTATATCTATCTAAATGAATATTTTACAGCAGTAATTTTCAGGTTCATATGCAAATCTGTTTTAGTTAATAATGAAAGTTGACACAAGATCTGCTGTAAAATATAACCTACTTGTTTGCATTAACAACATCTCCAAGTTTAGAGAAATGGGTATAATTTGCTGTACACATCTGAAAGGAAAAATACATCAAAATAAAACTCAACAAGACACTGCTCTTTACCAAATAAGAATACTTTTAAACTCTTTAAGCCATTACAAAATGACAAAATTTTATGATGTCTGTTCAGGTAGAAACATTGTGGATAATAAAGAAATTACTTATAACAAGCAATTTCTTAATGTCCATATAGTTTTTCAAAGCTTTCTTTAGGGGTATAAAAAGTATACGTGTGTGAGACTTGGTTAACCATGTACCAGGGGACAAAATTTCAGACTTGTCTAAATCGAAAATGTGACAACTATATTTTGTGTATGAAATTTTTAAATTCTCTACCTATTGGAGTAAAAAACATTGTGGTTAATAAAAAAATTGTTTGTAACAAGCAATTTCTTAATTTCCACAATGTTTCTAGAGGTTTTATTCTTCAGGGTGGAAGAATATCTTATTAGAGAAGAATATGCAAGCAAGTGTGCTGTTTCCTTTCTAGTCCTACAATGTTTTGAAAAGTTTTTTTTTACTAAAGGTTAATAAATGTCCAAGTTTGTTCTTTTTCGACTTGATTTTTTTTTAGTTCAATAAAAAAATTTGTGACAAATGTTTACTATCTTATTCTTTTAATTCAGGCCTACGTTGACTCACACAATACCAATTACCTTTTAGTTCATTGTTTACAATCAGCATGCATGTGTTAAAGACTCCATTAACCCATTCCCACACAGTCTCTACTTTTTGCGCCCCTCAAGATTAAGGATTTGGAAAACATTGTGGATAATGAAGAAATTGCTTGTTACAAGCAATTTTTCATTATCAACAATCTTTTCTATCCAACAAGACAAAATTTTCAATTCCATCAATTTGAAATTGTCGTCTGCTGCTTCTTTCAATTTAAACCGATCTAAAATTTTGTTGTGTGGGAATGGGTTAACATAGAGAACTACATAGTAATAGAAATAAAATTCATGAGGGGATGCCAGGTACTTATTTCAATATTCTTTATCCTAAAATAAGATTTTTTGTAAAGAAAAAAAGCAGCTTTTCAGTGGTTTTACATCTTGAATGTAGCCGTGGTATGAAGCAAGAAGCTGGACCATGTTTCAGTCTAAAAGCTTCGTACCAACCTGAAATAGGTCCGTCTAGTGATGCTATAACTTATTCATATGAAAGCAAAAGACATTCTTATTTGAATATGACCTTTTCTCCTAGTCATCCAAAACTTTGCAAAAATTGCATTTAACCTTACCCTGATTTGTGATACAATGTCTTGTTCAAGTTTTTGAAAGACTTCCTCCCTGTCCCCTGACAACTCACAATCTTCCTGAGATACCATCACAAAACTGGGCTCATCAGCTGACTCCGAGAGAGATGGGGGTACCTGTGAGGCAAAATAGAAACCATTGCAAAATCCTTGGAATTTAATTTAGATAAATATTCACCTTGACATCAACAAGGCCACAGCCACATTATATATTCAAACATTTAGAAAAACTCACTTTATAACTAGAAATTGTTGCAAAGCGGACTAATACTCCCCAACATTGCTTGCCCATAAACAAGTGCTATCCACCAAAGGGCTGTAACAAAAAATGGACTTTTTAATTAAAGGGCCATAACTCCATCAAAAATCAATGTACAATAACCAAAATAGGATATGCACATGTCTTACTTATACCTAGTGTTTCTGTGAAATTTGAATAAATCTTTCCAATGGTTGCTGAGAAATTGAGCGGACAAGATTTTTCACCAAAGGGCCATAACTCCGTCAAAAATCTATGGACCGTAACCATAATAGAATATGCACATTTCTGCTTGATACTGATTATATCAGTGAAGTTTGGGTACAGATCGACTGACAAACTGACCGACAAACAACCCGACCAACAAGCTGACTCCTATATACCCCCCAAACATAGTTTTGGGGGGTATAATGATAAATGCTCAATACATCTGTTAGAACAAAGTGCATTTCATGTATCCAATTGGTATATTTCAAGATTTTTACTCTATCAACTTAAAATTGTCATCTACAAGTCCTTTCAATTTGCACAGGGCTAAAATTATGCCTTATTATAAGCAATTTCTCCATTTTCCATAATGTTTTCTCAATTATAAATCACAGCAATGTAAAATCACGGGTTTGTTCAGGAAGGGGTTAATCCTACAGTTGCTTAAAAATATCCTCTACAAAATTGCATTAAAATCAAAAGGTCTGAATACACTAAAAGCATCAAATATGGGCTAACACCTAATTTGACAATTTATATTACGAACAATTCTGGCTTAAAAACGGACAACCAGGAGTCAAAGATTTAGATCAGGCTGCACATATGGACAGCCTGATCTTAGTCTTTACCTCCTGCTGCAACAGAAATATTCCTGGCTCAGCATGACAAGAATCAAAATTAGATATATTAACATAAAACAAACAATTTTCTGTAGGTTGAAATTGATGGTTAATTTCAAAATATACCAAGTGCACTACAAACTGCTGTCTAACTCTCAGCTTTTTTATGACTAGATAGTAAATAAAATATCTAAGTCTTAGGGGGACAAGTGAATGAACATAGTAATCTCCAGAGATAGTATAGATTGACCTTTTGATAGAGAAAACAGAAAAATTTTAAGTCAATATCAAGGGGTCAGGGCAAAAACATAGTATGGGTCTGTACATTGTATAGACCCATACTATGTTTTTGCTTTAACTTCTCAAAAGCCTCCGTATGACAGAGATATCGAAAATACCAAAGTTTTGCACATCAAAGAGAAAAACACTGACGGCATTAAGGCTATTAGGAATATCCCAAGTTTCGTCTCAGTACAACTGAGCTTACAAGCCAATAGACCTGGCTAAATCGTACGAAAACTATACATCTGTCTGGGTTTGCTTAAAATAACTTTGAAAGATGGACCTTAATGGATTCATCAGATCAATTTCTCTATTCATTTATCTTGATTTGGTTATACAAACCTTTAACCCATTATCAGACGGCAAAAGTTTAGACCTGTCCAAAGGAGTTGCAGACAACAATTTAAAGTTTTTGAAATTTTAGATTTTTTCATCTTTCTGGATAGATAATATTGTGTAAAATGAAGAAATTGTTTGTTACAAGCAATTCCTTCATTTTACACAATGATTTCCAAATTGTTTTTCTTAAGGGGTGTCCAGAAGCGTCACTGTGTGGGAATAGGTTAATATTAATCTTTAGTACAACCTGTATCTTACCTGTGTCAGATCTACAGGTAGTCCACTCTCCGTTGCTTCTATCATTGGCTCAAATCCCTTAAAGTATTGAAGGATTGTCGATTTAAATCAGGCTAAATTGACCATTCAATACATTCATTTAGACCAGAAGTGAACTACAAACACCAACATAGGCTGATTGATTGAATGGGGTTTAATGCCACTTTTAACAGTATTTCATTCATATTGCAGGGGTTATAGCACAGAACCATGGATTTCTGGTATTTCTCATACCAGTACTACCACTACACCTATTGGTGAGAGACTAAAGTCAGAAAGGATATTTTTCAAGGCCAGGTATCAAACCTGGGACCCCTTGACTTGGAGTTCTACGGTTTGCTGACTTAACCCTTTCCTGGTTAATCCCTGGTTTTTACGTCCCTGTGATTTTATAATTGAGAAAACATTGTGGAAAAAGAACTGAAGAAATTGCTTCTAACAAAAAAATTCTTCTTTTTCCACAATATTTTCTACCCTAGTAAATGGTTATTTTTCAAACAAAATCATCTTTAAATTTTCGTCTGCAAAAGAATGGAAATTGGATGGGTCCAAAATTGTGCAAAACAGGAAAGGGTTAAAGCAGGACTTATATGCACAAAAAATGTGAGTGCCTACATTTCCAACTTGCTAAATGAAGTTTGCTACTAGCAAAATAAAACAGTACTCTTTTCTTTATAATCAATACGAAGAAAATGTCAATCTTTGTTTCGCTTGTGATAATTTATATGTCAATATAATTTATGAAATAGAGATATTTTCCTTTGCTAGAGGAGGACAGGTGTTCGTCAGATGTTGTCGCCGAATAACTGGCCTTGGGATTGGTAGGGCAGGATTTTTTTGCATCTTATGACTGGTTAGGTAATTCCTCGAAAGAAGACTGGGCACATTTAGATGCCATTTTACCAAAAAATGTTATTTTTTTCTCCATAAATGATTTTTATTTGCAGGGAAATGTTCGTGAAATTGATTGGAATGACTTTCAATTTCTAGATGATTGCATTAAAAACATAACTGATGATGGCAAGCGTCTTTCAGATAATCAGTGAATGTAATTTTCAGTTATGCATAAGATGTGCTGTTCATGACTGTTTACGACGATATTTTTCAACTCACAAAAAATGCGACAGGTAAGTGTTTCAAACTCGCAATTTCCAATTTTTACCCACATTTGGCAAGTTAGCAAGTGCTAATTTCAACCCCTGTTAAAGATTAAAACTAAAGCTTTAATTTTTAACTTCTTTGTATGGTACTCTCTCAATTAATAAGAGCTATTCAAGTCAATGTTCAAGTAAATACAAGTATGTTCGATAATAAGATAGATATGACCAAAATTGAAGTGTCACCAACAATGCAAACATCGCCAAAGTGAGGTAAAATATTTATGTCTGCGATCTATCAATGACGGGTGTGGAAACCCTTTTCTGTTTAATCCCTGGATTTTACTTCCCTTTTTTTATACTTGACAAAATAATGAGGAACAAGCAATGTCTTCTTTTTCCACATTTTTTTCTACCCTACTGAATGGTTATTTTTCAAATACGTTCAACTTAATTTTGTTGTCTGCAAAACCTTTGAATTTGGACCAGTCTTAAATTTCAGAAAACAGGAATGGTTAAAATACTTGTCTTACATAATTCATGACAGTCATTTTTAGCTTGATGGGTCACAAATATGGAATACTAACATATGACATTGCTAAGAAAGAAGAGTCAATGGAAAACTCTAGAAAAGCCATTTGACAATCATTGTATGTAGTAGAACTGTTTGATATGAAGTATGCTCCCCAAACTTGTCACTAAAAGACACAAATCAAGTGACGTACCAATATCGACCCATAAATTTTCATGTTGATGGATACCATAATACTGACAATTTGACTCATTACAAGCAATATGCCATATTAATTTGATAGTAAAATACAATGAGGTAAAATATTGTTTGAAAAGAAGAAAATGTGCAGCCAGTGATCAGTATTTTCTACTTTACCACTAATATTTTTGACATTTCCTAATAGAAATTTTGTTAAATCATTCAAAAACTCAATATAGTCTGCAACCTATTTCAAATTACATCAGACCAAAAATTTGTTGGAAGGTAAAACGTTATTCCATCCCAACGCAGTCTTGCTTTTTTGACGCCCCACTAGAAAAAGATTTAGGAAAACAATGTGGAAAATGAAGAAATTGCTTGTTACAAGCAAATTCTACATTTTCCACTTTGATTTCCACAATGACAGAGATATTCTGAAACTTAAAATTGCTACCTGAAACTTCTTTCAATTTGAACCAGTCTAAATCTTTGTCGCCTGGTAATGCGTTAAAAGATAAAAACACAACCAACCTTGGCCATTCTAAGGTATTTCCTGGCTAACGGTATATCATTGTTTTTCTTGGCATTGACAGCAGCTTGTTTATACTCTAACATCCTCTCCTTCAGAAACTGGGTTTGTTGGTCAATCCTGGATGAAGGACTTCTTTTAAAATCTGAATCAGGTTAAAAATAGATGTGTTCATGAATGTAAATATAGATGTGTTCATGGAGCATTCATGCCCCTCAAAATGACATTTTTTCTTACCAGATTTCTTTGATGAGTACCCTTGTGTAGTCAGATGGCATTGATTTAAGATATTTGAATCTCATTAAATGTGATTAGATGATATCTTCCAAATATGAACATTATAACTTAACCCTTGTCATGCTGAATTAAAAACCTCGTGAGAAATACATTAAAATCAAATGACTGAAAACACTGGAAGTAATAGTTGTGGGTCAATATTTCTGTGTAAAATTATCACATAAACAATTCTAGAATTGGTCATACAAGTGGTGAAGACTAACATCAGACTACACATATTTGCAGGCTGATTTTTGTCAATACAGTCAAACCTGTGTTAGCGGCCAACTATGAACAGAGGCCAATCTGCCGCCAGCAGCTGCTCAACTTCCCCCACGTGCTAATTCCTTCTATAATTGCACTGTGAATAGCGCGATATTCTGAAATGCGGCCAGCGGTCACCTTAATTGGTCTAGTGCCAACAGTATATTACACCTAAACAAAGGCCACTTTACAATATATGCGACTTAATTAGTCGTGTTCAAAAAATCGATAACATTACTATAGTAAGTGCCGAACTCGCCTTATCGTAATGTACAAGATGTAAACAGCCAATTTTCGACCCAATCCCTTTTAGTTGATTAATTGACGTGTAATTAGCCATTATTTTTTATTTGATCGATTTGAGTGATAATTATTGTTTTAAGGATACAGAATTTTTAAGTTGTCGGGTCTCTTTAAATAAAATGAAGTCGAGCATGCATCACAGGTTGTTTACACATTTAGCAAACAGATTTTTTGAGGTCTTTTAAATGGATGAAAATTGCATTTGTTATCAATTCTCACTATAATGTTGCTTTCCAAACAAACGTAAGTTCCTCTTTCTAGAGGATCGCATGATAGTGGTTCGCATGCTTGAATCCGGACGTTCTTCTAGGGGATCGCTAGTTAGTTGGGTGTAGGTCATACGCAGGTCCAAAATGTAGCTATATCTAAACGAGGAATTCTCGAGGAATATAATGGTGATTCTTCTTCAAAACGTGTCAAAAGTTAATGTCTCGTTTGAAAACATTGATGACTTGTGTTACAAGTGGTTTAAGCATGCCACAACTGGCCAAATGAACGAAAATGGTCTACTATGTTCAAATTTTGTGATTTTTACATGAATCTTACAATTTACTTATAACAAGATATATTGACTACTCCCACAATATTTTCTATCTTAAATGGTACAAATTGCCTTTTCTTTTTTAAAAAGACACTTGAAATGGAAGTTAAGAACTTCTTAGAATTTGGAGTAGTCTACAGTTTTGTGATTTGTTAATTAGCTAACCCAATATGGTATGACAAAATGGCCACCCTATGGATACTGTGAATAGCAGCCAATCTGTGAACAGCAGCCAATTTGATCCTCTTCCTTGACTGGTTGCTGAGCTGCCGTAATAGCACAGTTGGTAGCGCGTCAGACTGTCAATCTAGAGGTCCCAGGTTTCATCCCTGACGGCGGTACTCATCCTTTCTGACTATTTGTCTCCCACAAATGGGTCGATAATCGTAAACCTTTGTGGGATAGCAGCTGGAGGCTAGAAACGGATGTGATGGTAGTACTGGTGTGAGAAATACCAGGAATCCATTGTTAGGTGCTCCAGCCGCAGCGATATAACTGAAAGTTTGTTAAAAGCGGCGTAAAACCCCATTCAAACAAACTTGACTGGCTGCTGTAGACAGATTCGACTGTACTTCTAGCCAAAGCAAAAATATTCCAGGTTCAACATGACAAGGGTTAAATGGTTTTGAAGAAACATTGAAATGTCTGATCTTGAGGATTTTAGAACAAGAGGACCATGGCCCTATATCTCTCCCCTGAGAATGATGGCTCAAGGCTTTATGATATATACAAAATATTAAAACCCTACACCAAATTATTTTGGAGGAGAGGGTCAATAGGCATTGATACATACTAAATATCATAGTTCTAGGCCTAATGGTTTCGTCGGAGAAGATTTTCAAAGATATCCTTCTTTACTCCTTTCTTAAATCTTGGATTTTATAGAAAATGGCTTATTTTCAGAATATGGTAATTCTATGAAATATTTTGGTAAAGGGTCAATAGGTATTGATACAGATCAAATATTAAAGCTCTAGTCCTTATGGTTGGGAGAAGAAAACTATCAAACGTTTTCTTCTGTATTCACATGAAAATCAGGGATCACACAGAAAAGATCTAATTTTCAGTTCACAGTAATTCTTTGAAGTATTTTGATAAAGGTTCAATAGATGTTGATACATACAAAATATCAATGCTCTGGACCTTATGGTTTTGGAGGAGAAGATTTTCAAAGATATCCTTCTTTATTTCTATGTAAAATCGGGGATAATACAGGCAACCAAAGTTCTCCATGAATTTGAATTCTTTGAAATATTTTGAAAGAGCATGACCTAAGGATCATTTCTGTGAAGTTTGGCTGAAATTCCATGGTTAGTTTAGGAGGAGAAGATTTTTTTGTAGTTGTGAACAGATGGATGGATGGACAGACGGAGGGATGGACGGACGGACAACAGACAATGACCGATCACAACAGCTCACTCAGAGCACTTCTTTCTCAGGTGACTTAACCCATTTCAACTCAAGCCCTCCTTTTTACGCCCCACAAGAAAAAAGCTTTGGGAAACATTGTGGACAATGAAGAAATTGCTTGTAACAAGCAATTTCTTCATTATCCACAATGTTTTCTATCCCAAAAGATGAAAAAAATTAAGGTTCCATCAACTTGAAATTGTCGTCTGCAGCTTCTTTCAATTTGGACGAGTCTAAATGTTCTTATGTTGGAATGGGTTAAAAAAGGTCAGGATACAAAAAATGATATATGACCTCAACCTTTCACATATGTCCCTCAATGAGTCTGTATTGCAAACAGCTGCCCACATAAAATCATTGTCATTTAAATAGTATTGAAGGATCAGTGTAAAGTGACCCTCATTAAAACTTCATAATTAACTCTTGTCAGGCTGAACCCCGAATATTCCTGCTTTGGCAGGAGGTATAGACAAAGATCAGCCTGCACATATATGCAGTCTGATCTTAGTCTATACCATCTGCTTGTCCTTTTAAGCCAGAATTTGTTATAAGATATTTTTCAAAATAAATATTGACCCATAATTTGGTGCTTCCATTGCTTTCAGCCCTTTGATTTAAATGCAATTTTCTTGTTGATTTATAATTCAGCATGACAAGGTTTAATAAGTACCTACAAAAGAAATATAAACATTGTCAATCAAATAGTAACAGAAAAATGTAAAGGTTTTTCTTTAAGTCTTCAGTAAAAGTTATAACTCATTACGTGACCCTCAATAAATAAGGAGTGTTATGTTACAGTTGTGATACAACACCTTGAAGTTTTGAAGTTTAGCTGCTCAGGAAAATTTGGACATTTCACGAGACCAAAGGTCAAGTGAGTTATCAAATTTTAATACACAGCGAGAATGTTTTATTATTAGAGAGGGTAATTATTAACCTTATAAATAAGTTTAAGGCATACAAAACTCTGTAACAAGACTTTGCAAGATTCTTGCCAATTCCTAAGTTTTGGAAGTTCAATTTAAGTTACTTCTATCTGATATACATTCAAACTCATTGAAAAAAAATCTTGTCTTTTTATAAGTGAATAAACCCTGGTGTATGTGGTTGTGGTATAGTGTCTGCTTCAAGAGTTTTTTAAGTTTGATTCCCGGAAGCAGCAATCAATTACATCTCAATAGCATTTGTTTCCTTTCTTATCAAGGTACATTTCTGAATTCAATTCCTAGAAGAATCATTCAGTCCGCAAGCAATCCATCAATGATCAAGCTAAATATCACTAAAATTCTAAACCAGCCAGATGTTTATTATAAATATATCAAAGTCCAAATATTACTGTTTCAATAAGATACATGTACATGTATTTAAGAAATGAAGAGAATATATATTCCATGATTCATACATAAGTGTGATTAGTTTTTTGTTTCATCTCCACGAAAACAAAAAAAATCTTCTCTTCATTTCTCAAAATTCATTGACATTGATAAAAAAATCTGAAATATTTTACAAATTTTGATGTATTTTTCATGGAAGTACTTTATGCGCCAGCATACAAAAGAGCTGCATGCTCAAAATTTTAGAAAGGAGCTATGAATATTTTTCATAGCCTATCGGAGTATTTGTTTTGATAGACAAAACTAAAAATAAATTATCTAAACTTTAAATATTATATAACTGTTATATTCAATTAGCCATGAACTAGCAAAGCATCTAATGATCATACATAATACCTCATTCATGACTCGGCTCTCTCTCATTAGTACGAATATTAACTATGTACTTTTGATCTATTTCAATTTAACCTCTTTTGATACACTATAAATATGTCACGGACACTGGTGTCCCAGACCTTCAGTTGTGACATTGAACTTGGGAATATCAAACTAGTACTATTCAAGGTGAACAAATGTGTAGGAATTATTTTAAAATCCATCCATAAATGTAGAAGATATGCGCAAATCAAGAATTGGAACCCCTCCCCCACACACACAAACATTCACACACTGACAGAAGAAACTCTATGCGCCATCACCATTACATGGCGGGAGGGGGTATTAACCCATTCCAACACAGTGGAATTTTAGACTAGTCCAAATTGAAAGAAGCTGCAGACGACAATTTCAAGTTGATAGAATTTTGAATTTTTTCGTCATTTTGGGTAGAAAACATTGTGGATAATGAAGAAATTGCTTGATACAAGCAATTTCTTCATTTTCCACAATGTTTTCAAAAGCTTTTTTCTTGAGGGGCGTAAAAAGGAGGGATTGAGTTGTAATGGGTTAAATTATTTTTGTAGAAAATACACTTCAAGTATGTTTACTTCACAGCTATGCTTAGTTATGAGTAGCCTACACCTATATGACACCCCCACTATGGCAATTTACATTTTACATTCATGCACTATCTATGTACAGCTATTAACCCATTCCTTCACAAGTGCTAACTTTTATGCCCCAGAGGAATAATTTTAGGGAAAACATTGTGAGAAAAGGAGAAATTACTTGTCACAAGCAATATCTCCTTTTCTCACAATGTTTTCTACCCTATGTAGCACTCATTTCTCAATTTCAAGCCACTTTAAAATGCCATCTTCAACCTCTTAGAATTTGGACCAGTTCAATTATCATTGTATAATAATGGGTAAATAAAGATATAAAAGAGGTTCATGATGATCCTATACCACTCCCTCAAGTATGATGGCTCAAGGGTTTCTCCTTTAATCCTAGATATAATTAAGACCTTACAATATAGCACTAATTTCAAGAGTACAGTTATTTTTTGAAGTATTTTATTAGAGGATACAATCACAGTCATATCATATATCAAAGCTCTAGCCACAATGGTTTAGGAGAAGATTTTTAAAGAAATCCTTCTTTATTCCTATCTAAAATTAGAGATTGCACAGAAAAGGGCAAATTTTCAGAGTATGGTAATTCTTTGAAGTATTTTGATAGAGGGTCAATAGGTATTGATACATAACAAATATCAAAGATCTAGGCTTTATGGTTTGTGAGAAGATTTTTTTAGTTTTTAAATCAATTGCCAAGGCAATCAAAGTGGAGTTTAATTATTTGAAGTATTTTGAAAGAGTATGACCTAAGGTTCATTTCTGTGAGGTTTGGTTAAAATTCCATGGTTAGTTTAGCGGAAGTAGATTTTTTGTTATAGTGAACGGATGGACGTCAGATGATGAGCAATCACAATAGCTCACCCAGAGCACTTTGTGCCCAGGTGAGCTAAAAGTGACTATTATGAGCTTAAGAAGTGGCAAAGTTAGAAGTTTACTGTCTTTGAGACAAGCCGAACGACGCTCAAATTTAAACAGGTCTGGGGTAATTGCTATTCAAGGACTTTTAACAATGACTGCCATATTTTCAGCCATCTGGGAAACCTTGAGGTGTAGAATTATGAAACTGAATCTTCTCAAGAATAATCCTAGACAAACTAGACATTGTCGCAAAGCAGACTAATACCCCCCAACAGCGCTTGTCCATACACAAGTGCTATCCACCAAAGGGCGGAAACAAAAATGGACTTTTTAATTAAAGGGACATAACTCCAACAAAATCAATGAACCATAACCAAAGTAGGATATGCACATGTCTGACTTATACCGAGTGTTTCTGTGAAATTTAAATCAAATCCGTACAATGGTTGCTGAGAAATTGAGTGGACACAATTTTTTCATCAAAGGGCTGTAACCAAAATAGAATATGCACATCTCTGCTTGATACTGATTATATCAGTGAAGTTTGAATCAAATCTGACCGATGGCTGCCCAGAAATTGAGCAGACACGAAAAACCTACAGATAAACGGATGGACCGACCTACGGTCTGACCTACCGACAAGCTGACTCCTATATACACCCAAACATAGTTTAGGGGGGTATAATGACCAATTGCTAGCCCAGCCCACTGATTAATTTGGCTTTGCCCATTGACTCCAATAAGAGGTTCCGCTTAGATTTTTTAATGGCATTATTGAGTAAAATTTCTGGCCAGTAGCATGTTACTAGTAAGTAGAATGGTTGGCTAGCGACCTAAACGTCATAACTACATCTTGAATAAGCTGTAGTAATGACGTTTTTGTTGCCAAACCAACAAAAAGGATACACCAAAATAGTGACCAATGGTGGAGTTCAAACTCAACTTCCAGTCTAAATGAATAATTTCACTGGTCAACCTATTATTTTACAGATAGCTACGATGGTCAATTGATGGGAGAGATTCAAAGAATACATGTATCTCCAAAAATATGGTAATCAATGTGTATCAAAAAAAAATTCTGATCAAAAGGCAGCCACTTTGTTGGTAATCTTGAAAAATTTGCTCTTCCAAATCTCAATTTCAAACTTTAAAGAAAAACTGATGAGAGGTAATACCCCGAAACTTGAAAAATTCCATTGCATAATAAGGAGTTTCTCGCATTTCACATTTCATCAAATGGCATCAACCTTGTCTTCCTTCTTGGACACAGTTTCTCATTATTGGAAATATTAATAAGAGGAATGCATGTTTACAATGTTAATGAAATCTTTTGAAAATAAGAAAATCATAGTTTGTTAAAGTTTGGAATTTATCTAACTGCTACCATTTGTTGGCCATTTTGAGAACATATAACCATAGCAAGCCATCCTTTCACCCATTCCAACACAAAATTTTTTAGACAGGTCCAAATTTAAAGAAGTTGCAGAGGAAAATTTAAGTTGGTGAAATCTTCAAAATCTTTATCTTTTGGGGTAGAAAAATATTGTGTTAAAGCTTTCATATTCAGGGGGCATTTAAAAGCGTCATTGTGTGGGAATGGGTTAACCCATTCAAGCCCTCCTTTTTACTCCCCTCAAGAAAAAAGCTTTGGAAAACATTGTGGAAATTGAAGAAATTGCTTGTATTAAGCAATTTCTTCATCATCCACAATGTTTTCTATCCATAAAGAAGAAAGAATTTAAAATTCCATCAACTTGAAATTGTCGTCTGCAGCTTCTTTCAATTTGGACCAGTCTTAAATTTTGTTGTGTTTGAATGGGTTAAACTCATACACCATATTAATTAGAGGACTGTATGCAAAACTTTTATATGAAATATGTAGAAAGACATGTATTGCAGGTCAAGTCAAGGGTTAATGTAATGGCAACAGTTTATCAGGGAAGGAAATTGTTTGATCTCACTTGAGATATTGATTAGAGGAATTTGTTAACTAAACTTGAATCTGTTAACCCGTTACCAGAGTACAAAGCTTTAGACTAGTCCAAACTAAAAGAAGTTGCAGACAACAATTAATAATTGATGGAATTTCGAAAAAAATTGTGATAAGAGGTAGAAAACTTTGTGGATAATGAAGAAATTGCTTGTAATAAGCAATTTCTTCATTATGCACAATGTTTTCCAAATATTTTCTTCTCGAGGGTGTACGAAAGCATCATTGTATGGGAACTGGTTTGTCTGTCAAAATCAGAAAGATTAGATAAATAGACAGACAGTGTGAATACTATAGGGCTTTCCCATCTCTCATTGGAGGGTTCCTTATCAAAATAAAGCTAAACAAATCACACACTACACAGTGATAAAAATTTATGAACTGGTCACTAAAGCCTCCAATTACAAAAATAACAGAAATTTCCTCCACATTATAATCAAAATAAAGCTTACAAATCACACACTACACAGTGATAAAAATTTATAAAAATTGACGTCTCTTACACAACTCACTACAGTCTCCAATTACAAAAATGATAAAAATTTCCTCCATGATATTTATTCAATCAGTGAATTATACTTACGTGATCTCCTGTGTGGAGCTATTTTATATAAAACATTTGTTTTTAACAAGATCTTAACATCACATATTTCTAAACATTCAACAAGCATAATAAACACCCAATTTCCAGACTTTTAATACTTTCCAAAATTTCAATCTAAAGAGTTTACTTATTCAAATTTCAAAAGCTTAAAGTTTTTAATACGTTTTCTATTATATATGACCAGTAATTCTAAGAACTGAAACCTCTGTTTCAACAAGAACGAAGAATTCAGTTCAGGCATCTCACTTAGTTTTGGTGATTGTTCTTGGCAAAAATGTTCAAGACTAAGGGACATTACTTTCTAAATACATAGAGTTACCTGCCTTGGTGGTAATAAAACATCACATAAATCGGCATTCAAGCAAATTTCATCCTAGATAATTCTGATGGAAGATATCAAAGTTGAAAAAAAAAGATAATCTTATATGACTTAGAAATAATAAAAACATTTAAAATCATATCTGAAAATGCTTTTTAATTTTTAAGAAATGAAGAGAATATTTTTTGTGTTCCATTAAGGTATGAATCTAAAAGATTAATCACACTAATATATGAATATCCGTAGCTCATTAATAAATTAGTGTGATAAACAGTTTAGGTTCATACCTTAATTGAATACAAAAAATATTCTCTTCATTTCTTATAATTCATGCCACAAAGTAAATCAAAGAAAAAATTCCACTTGTTTTAAGTAAAGGTGTATGGATCTAATTTGTGTGTAAACATACAAAATAGGTGGGTGCTCAAAATTTTTTTCATGGAAGTATAAAAAGAAAATTTCGGCCAATCTAAATGCCTGAATCTTGATAGACAGAACTGAAATTAAATTATTTAGAAATGATGGAAATTTAAAAGCAACTAAATTCAGGTGGGATCTCCATAAATGTGACAATACTACACAATTAACCAATTCCCACAAGATTCCTGCTTCCACATTGTGTAAAATGAAGAAATTGCTTGTCATAATCAATGTCTTCATTATCAACAATGTTTCTACCCAAAAGAAAAGATTTTTAAAATTTCATCAACCAAGAATTATAGTCCGCATCTTCTATGAATTCAGACCAGACTTAAACTTTGTTGTCTGTTGATGGGTCAAACAGCTTCATCAGACATCCAGAAATTCAATATATAGATAGGGAGATATATAAACAAGAGGGCAAGAATGGCCCTAAAATCGCTCACCTGACTAATGTAAGATGATTCGAAATTTGCCAACACTTTTGAAAAGGGTCACCCAAGGAATATCCATTTAAGTTTAGTTGAAATTGGCACAATGGTTACTGAGGAGATGTTTAAAAATTTCAAAGCAAAAAAACTTGTCCGCCCTGCCACGCCCATATTTGGGCGTAAATCAAAATTCTGCAAACACCTTTTGAATAAGGTCACCAAGGGAACATTCATGCCAAGTTTTGTTGAAATTGGCCCAATGATTACTGAGGAGGAAAATATTTTAAGATTTCTAAATAAAAAACTGCCCCATCCTGCCACGCCCATATTTGGGCATGAAACAAAGTTCTGCGAACAACTTTTGAAAAAGGTTCACCCAAGGAACATTCATGCCAAGTTTGGTTGAACTTTGCCCAATGGTTACTGAGGAGAAAATATTTAAAGATTTCTAAATAAAGAAACAGCCAAGCCCATATTTAAGCATCAATCAAATTTCCTAAACACGATTAGAAAAGGGTCACCCAAGGAACATTCATGCCAAGTTTGGTTGAAACTGGCCCAATGGTTACTGAGGAGAAGATTTTTTAAGGATTTCAAAGTAAAAAACTGCCACGCCTATATTTTGGCATAAATCAAAATTTCGCGAACAACTTTTAAAAGGGTCACCCAAGGAATATTCATACCAAATTTGGTTGAAATTGGCCCAATAGTTACTGAAGAGAAGATGTTTAAAGATATCAAAGTCAAAAACTGCCATGCCAATATTTTGGCGTGAAACAAAATTCTGCAAACAACATTTTAAAAGGGTCACCCAAGGAATATTCATGCCAAGTTTGGTTGAAATTTGCCCATTGGTTCCTGAGGAGAAGATGTTTAAAGATTTCAAAGTCAAAAACTGCCACACCCTGCCACGCCCATATTTGTGGGTAAATCAAATTTCTGTGAACAACTTTTGAAAAGGGTCACCCAAGGAACATTCATGCCAAGTTTGGTTGTAATTGGCCCAATGGTTACTGAGGAGAAGATGTTTAAAGGTTTCTAAGTCAAAAACTGCCACGCCCTCAAAATTCTGCGAACAACTTTTGAAAAGGGTCACCCAAGGAACATTCATGCAAAGTTTGATTAAAATTGGCCCAATGGTTACTGAGGAGAAGATGTTTAAAGATTTCTAAGTCAAAAACTGCCTCGCCCTGCCACGCCCATATTTGGGCATAAATCAAAATTCCACGAACAACTTTTGAAAAGGGTCACCCAAGGAACATTCATGCCAAGTTTGGTTGAAATTGGCTCAATGGTTACTGAGGAGAAGATGTTTAAAGATTTCAAAGTCAAAAACTGCCACGCCCTGCCACGCGCATATTTGGGCATAAATCAAAAATCCGCGAACAACTTTTGAAAAGGGTCACCCAAGGAACATTCATACCAAATTTAGTTGTAATTGGCCCAATGGTTACTGAGGAGAAGATGTTTAAAGATTTCAAAGTCAAAAACTGCCAGGCCCTGCCACGCCCATATTTGGGGGTCAATCAAAAATCTGCGAACAACTTTTGAGAAGGGTCACCCAAGGAACATTCCTACCAAGTTTGGTTGAATTCTGCCCAGTGGTTACTGAGGAGAAGATGTTTAAAGAATTGTTGATGCCTCCTGACGCACAACGCACGACGCATGACGCATGACGCTTAACAGACAAAAGGTGATATCAAAAGCTCACCTTGAGCATGTTGTGCTCAGGTGAGCTTAAAACAAGAGGGCCGTTGGGACAAAAGCTCTTTTTAGTTCAACAGTCTAATTTTATGTTAAGGTTAGGATTATGATACAAGTGGGCCACACTTACATATAAAGACTGAACGTGGGAATCCAAAAGTCTAAATTACAAATTCCAAGGCTTATGTGCTGATTTGAAAGAAAGAAAAAACGTTTTCCTCCCTCTGGATCCATGGGTTTTAATTTCAGAAATAAGAAAGAAGTCTGTGTCCTGATGCTTCATGCCTATAACCCCATCCCCACGGCCCTGCACCAGGAAATCCGAGGATCATGATTTTAGCTATTTTGTAAGAGATCAATATACTGATACTTCATGCAAAATATCAAAGCTCTACACCATCTGGGTCACAAGGAGAAGATTTTTAAAGATTATTTTGAAATTTCACTTTTGTTGCCATGACAACCAGAGTTTTTTAATGTATTTCAATTCTTTTAGCCATTTTTAAGGGGGACCACCTAACGAACATTTCTGCCAAATTTGGTTCAACTCGGCCCAGTGGTTTGGGAGGATATGTCATTTAAAAAATAATTCTTTATTTCTATCTGGGGACCCTAGGATCATGGTTTTAGCTATTTTGAAAGAGGTCAATATACTGATGCCTCATGCAAAATATCAAGGCCCTACGCCTTCTGGATCAGGAGAAGAAGATTTTTAAAGATTATTTTGAAATTTCATTTTTGTTACCATGGCAACCAGAGTTTTTAAAGGATTTCAGTTCTTTTAGCTATTTTTAAAGGGGAACACTTCAGGAACATTTCTGTCAAATTTGGTTCAAAGTGGCCCAGTGGTTTGGAAGGATATGTCATTTAAAAATCATTCTTTATTTCTATATAAGCCCCACCCCCCTGGGGCTCCACCCCTTGGCCAAGAGGATCATGATTTTAGCTATTTTGAAAGAGGTCAATATACTGATGCTTCATGCAAAATATCAAGGCTCTACGCCTTCTGGGTCAGGAGGAGAAGATTTTTAAAAATTAATTTCAAATTTCACTTTTGTTGCCATGGCAACCAGAGTTTTTAACTGATTTCAATTCTTTTAGCTATTTTTGAAGGGAACCTCCTAAGGAACATTTCTGCCAAATTTGGATCAAATTTGCCCAGTGGTTTGGGAGATGTAGTTTAAATAAATTGTTGACGGTCGACGGACAACACACGGACGCCAGACAAAAGGTGATCACAATAGCCCACTTGAGCACTTCGTGCTCAGGTGAGCCAAAAACCCTGATAATTACAAGCGCAAATGTTTTGGTATGATAAATAGCTTTAGATCATAACGGTTGAATTGCCAGTTTGCCTTATTCCATTCCCAGTTGATAAAATTTTAGACTAGTCCATTTCAAAGAAATTACAGAGGACATTTTAAGTTGATGAATCTTTAAATGCATCCTCTTTTTGGGTAGAAAACATTGTGGATATTGAAGAAATTAATTGTAACATATTTTCTAAACCTTTCATATCGGGGCGTTTAGAAGCATCATCATGTGGGATAGGGTTAAACAAATGGACATATACATATAAATTGATCTCCAATATGAATAACTTCAAGCTGCAAGCTGTATACTAGAGCGTTTAAAAGCAAATTCATATTTTGAGGGGATATCAGTTCTGTGTAATATGATAAACATCCAGCTTGTATTGCAGTAAAATTTAAAGTTACAAGCTGCATGCCAGAATCTCTAAAAATCCATTTCCTGAAAAGTTCCAACATGGAAATATGTCTTGTGTCCAAAAAAAGATCACTTATTTCTAAGAGTTCTAGAAAGGATCAGGTATAACCCATTACCACACAACACAATTTTGGACTTGTCCAAACTGAAAGATTTTGCTGACGAAGTTTTTCAGTTGATGAAAATTTTAAATCTTGGCCTTTTTGAGTAGAAAATATTGTGGATAATGAAGAAATTGCTTGTAATTACAAGCAATTTATTCATAATCTATAATTTTTCCAAACATTTTTCTTCATGGGCGTTATAAAGAGGAATAGTGTTGGAATGGATTTACCCATTTTCACACAATCCCTCATTTTTTACGCCCCTCAAGAAAACGGCTCTAGACAACACTGTAAAAAATAAAGAAATTGCTTGTCACTAGCTATTTCTTCATTATCCACTATAATTTGAACTATAAAAGACAAAGGTTTTTTTCAAATTTCACAAACTTCAAATTGATATCTCAGCTTTTCTCTAATTGAACAAGTCTTTTCTTAAGTTTTTTTTATTTGGGTATGGGTAAAGGTGTCAGATGTAGACAGAAAGAAAAACACTCACTTGCTTGTTTTGCTGATTGTGAAGTTACAGCTGGGGCTTGTGTGGGCTTTGGTTGGGGCTGGGGTGACCTAGGAGCTGGCTTTGGTGACCTTTGACCTTGAGGTTGACCCCTGCCAGCAGGGGCTTGAAGGTTTGATGCACTCCCACTGGGGCTAGGTGTTGGTTTAGATGGTGAACTCTGTTGTACTGGGATTGGAGCATATCCTGAAACATGAAAAACGTGTTAACAAATATGTGCTTGTTAACAATTTACGGATCCCAAAATAATTGATAAATAAAATATTCATTTAGACCTTAAGTGAACTTTTTTGTTGTTTTTACAACTAAAACTTTTTAACTATACCTTACTTATGTTTTGGTCTCTTGATTCATAACCTTAACCTTTTAACCTTGATCTTGCATGTAAATTTTATTTGATATGGAAGTTTTTTAACTGATAAAGAAACATGAGGGCCATTGGCCCTGGGGCGCTCACCTGAGATAAAGGCTCTTTTTCTTTCAACAGTCTAATTTCATGTTAAGGTTAGGATTATGATACAAGTGGGCCACACTTACATATAAAGACTATGAACCTGGGGATCCAAAAGTCTAAATTACAAATTTCAAGGCTTTAGTGCTGATTTAAAAGAAGGAAAAAACGTTTTCCTCCCTCTGGATCCATGGGTTATAATTTCAGAAATAAGAAAGAAGTCTGTGAACTGATGCTTCATGCCTATAACCCCCCCCCTTCCAGCTCCGCCCCTGGAGACCTGAGGATCATGATTTTAGCTATTTTGAAAGAGGTCAATATACTGATACTTCATACTGATACTCTTTGTTGCCATGGCAACCAGAGTTTTTAAAGGATTTCAATTCTATTAGCTATTTTTTAAAAGGGGACCACCTAAGGAATATTTTTGCCGAATTTGGTTCAAATTGGCCAAGTGGTTAGGGAGGAGATGTCATTTAAAAAATCGTTCTTTATTTCTATATGAAACCCCACCCCCCTGGGGCTCCGCTCCTGGGGACCCGAGGATCATATTTAAGCTATTTTGAAGGAGGTCAATATACTGATGCTTCATGCAAAATATCAAGGCCTTATGCCTTCTGGGTCAGGAGGAGAAGATTTTTAAAGATTAATTTTAAATTTCTCTTTTGTTGCCATGGCAACCAGAGTTTTTAACGGATTTCAATTCTTTTAGGTATTTTTGAAGGGGACCACCTAAGGAACATTTCTGCCAAATTTGGTTCAAATCGGCCCAGTGGTTTGGGAGGAGATGTTGTTTAAAGAAATTGTTTACGAACAAAGCAAAACGCACACCGGATGGACGCCAGACGAAAGGTTATCACATAGCTCACTTGAGGAGTTTGTGCTCAGGTGAGCTAAAAAGTTCATATATTCATAACTGATTTAAGATTATTTCACCATTTACCAGACAACAAAATTTCACACTGGTCCTAATTGAAAGGAGTTGCAGATGACAATTAAAATTTTAGATTTTTTAATGTTCTTGGTAGAAAACATTGTGTAAAATGAAGAAATTGCTTGCAACAAGCAATTTCTTAATTTTATACAATGTTTTCTACCCAGAAAGTTAAAAAATCTAAAATTTCATAAACCATAAATTATCGTTTGCAACTCTTATCAATTGTTATGATTTAATTGACTCAGAATTTAATGTCCATTTTTCTCAAACTAATGTAATGGAATACCTGGGGGTGTCGGTAGTTCATCAAAATCTACTGCTCTTCCTGCCTTCACAGACTTGATGGCATCTTGGTATTGCTGTAAAACAACCAATGAACAATTATCTCATTCCCACACAATCTGCCTTTTTATGCCCCTCAAGAAAAAAGCTTTAAAAAATATTGTTGAAAGTTATTTCTTATCCACTATGTTTTCAACCTGAAGAGACAAAGATTTTTGAAATATTATCAACTAACAACTGTTATCTGCAACTACCATACTTACAATCTGGATAAGTTGAAAATTTTGTAGTCTGGGAGTGGGTTATACATAAACATGAAAACACAAAAAAATATTAGACCATGTAAAAAAAATATTTTCTCTCCAAAAAGAAAGATTTTGAAATTTCATGAACTAAAATGATCCAGAAACAACTTGATAAGCCCAAAAAGTGTTTTAGGGCATCTGTCATCCAACTTGTCTAAAGTTTTTTGTCGTCATTTTCTCTCAGTATGGAAAAGAAGGTTCAGATTATATAAAAATACACTATATTATACAGAAATTGTGGCTTATTTATGCAACAAAGTGATAGAACATTGGCTTGAAGTAAGCTTTTGATATTTGTGCTATCTGAGCAAATTAACCCATTCCAACAATTTAACCCATTCCAACAAAACAAAAATTTAGACTGATCGAAGTTTAAAGAAGTTGCCGTCAGAGTAATGGATACTTAAATATCTTGCAAACTTTAACAAAAAAGTTGAAAGATGTCAAATTCTATTAACCCATTCCTGCAGAACCAAACTTACTTTTTACATTAGTGTTGGAAATGAAGTAATAACTTATAATAAGCAATTTCTTCATTTTACCACAACGTTTTCTACCCAAAATTTTTTGAAAATTACACCGATTTGAAATTGTTGTCTTCATTATCTTTCAATTTGGACCAGTCTAAAACTTTAGGTGGGAATGGGTTAAAATGCGTAAACCATCATCTTACCTTAGCAATCCTACCCATTCTTCTGGCTTTACTTCCATTGCCTTCATCTTTTGCCTGTTTCTCAGCACTCTGATACTTTTCAAAACGCTGGACCAATGCTTCCATAACAGTTTTTGGAGGTTCTGGTGCTTGAAATAAATCCTTCTCATCTGTGTAAATGAAGTATAGAAATGAGAGCAATCAAGTTAACATTATAGTCAAGAATTCTGTATAGATCAGAGTATAAGACAAGTAAAACATATATTGCAGTCTAACCCATCTTTAGTACCAACCAACTAGTAGAACCCAAAGCAGGTAACCTGTTTATCCAGGTATAAAGATCTTAGGACTTTATGTTTTACTAATTGTTGATATAAGTCACTTCTAGAATGGTTTTTCAAGGACAAATTGTGTCAGGTCCACCAACAATTGATCAACAGATGTGACCTTGACCCTACTTAAAGAAATGTTTCAAATGGCACATCTACTCATGATGGAGAACAATTGATGGATTGTGGCAGTCAATCATTGAATCAATTGACAAATTAAATCATTCCTTTAGACCAGAAGGGACTTTGAGCTCCAACACTGGCTGACATTTATGTGAAACTTGTTTGTTTATTTGGGGCCTTAAAAAACATGACTACAACTTAATAAAGCTATTATTACTGTTAGGTTACAAACCGTTTTTTGTTACATATTACTGGACATAAATTTTCCAAATATAACACCACTTTATATTGAAGTGAAATTTCCTGTTGGAGCTCAGTGGATGGGGCAAGCAATCTGTCAAATCTGAAACCCATCTATAATTATGAAAGTTTTGGTAGAACAAATTTTGACAGACAGACACACTTAGTAACAGAGTATACACTATAACTAAGTAACTATGTATACACTATGCTTTTATCATGACAAATATGTCTTGATCAAGGCATGTTGCAGAATAATCTTTGTTACCCTTTAAAGACAAAGATATATGGCTAGAGTTTTACTTGCAAGTCAGTGCAAAAGTCATCTCTGTAACTCTAACAGCTTTTGCTTTGAAATTTTGAACAATGTAATATGTCAAGGGTCATTATTGAACAGTGTGGGCAAAAGGTTTAACAAGCAAATTGCATAATGATGTATGTTTGTAACTACTCAACCTTTTTCTTTTACTTTGCTCATGTTTTGGTGGTTATCCTTCAGCTTTCCACCTAAAGATTCATTACTATGACACTTATTTTAGAGGAATTAAAATCTTTTTCAACTTAGAAATTTCTGGTGAATGTGTCAGTCTGTACATCATTTTGTTAGTACTTACATACAACCTTGCACATGCATTTGGGTCTCGGGGTAGATTTATTGTCTGGACTTTCATTTAACTGGTTTCAATGTCTTATCAATTAACCCATTCCCACACAATCCCTCCTTTTCATACATCTCAAAAACAAGAGGGCCAGTAGCCCTGGCGATCACTTGAGACAAGGCTCTTTTTCTTCAAGGCCTAATACTAACTGGGTCAGGAGAAGATACTTTTTAAATATAATTTTTAAATTAAACTTATGTTGCCATGCAAACCTTATGCTTTCAACAGATTTCAAATCTTTTAGTAATTATCAAAAGGGGGCAACCTAAGGTAAATTTTTGCCAAAATATTTTAACAAGCGGGCTGTTGGCCCTGGGGCCCTCATCTGAAGATCTTTTTCTTTCAACAGTCTAATTGTTAGGGTTAGGATTATGATACAAGAGGGCCCGACCATACTTTATACTTATATAGGCTTTGTACCCAGGGATCCCAAAGTCGTAATGACAAAATCAAAGGCTTCAGGATTAATGCAAAGGAGGAGGACACTTTTTCCTCTCTCTGGATTTATGGGTAATAATTTTAGAATTATGAAAGAAGTCAATGAACTAATGCTTCATGCTAAATATCAAGGCTGAAGGCCAACTAAATCAGTACCGGAGAAGATTTTTTAAGATTTAACTTTTATTGCCATGGCAGAAAGAGTGCTTTTAACGGGATTTCTATCATTTCAGCTATTGTCAAAGAGTACCACCTACGGAACATTTCCACCAGATTTGGATTAAATTGGTTCAGTGGTTTAGGAGGAGATGTCATTTAAAATATTTTTATTTCTTTATACCTACCCCTCGCGGCTCTGCTCTAGGAGACCCAAAGGTCATGGTTAAGCAATTTGAAAGAGGTCATTATACTCATGTTTCTGCACAATATCAAGCATCTACTCCTTGTTGGTAAGGAGGAGAAGATTTTCAAAGATTAATCTAAAATTTCACTTTTGTTGCCATGAAAACCAGAGTTTTCAACAGATTAAAATTCTTTTAGCAGTTTAAATACAGGGCCACCTAAGGAATATTTCTACCAAATTTGGTTCAAAGTTGCCAAATGGTTTGGGAGGAGATGCCGTTTGAAATTTGTTCTTTGTTTCTTTATAAACCCCACCCCCCTGGGGCTCCAACCCGAGGATAATGATTTAAGCAATTTTGAAAGAGGTTATTATACTGATGCTTCATGCAAAATATAAAGGCTATACGCCTTTTGGGTCAGAAGAAAATTTTCAAAGATTGTTTAAAATTTCACATTTGAGTTTTCAACAGATTTAAACAGATTTAAATTATTAGCCACTTTTAAAGGGGAGCACCTAAGGAGCATTTCTGCCAAATTTGGTTCCAATTAGCCAAATTGTATGGGAGGAGATTTCATTTAAGATTCCTTCTTTATTTCTATATAAACCCCACCCCCTGGGGCTCCGCCCCTGGGGACCTGAGGATAATAATTTCAACAATTTTGAAAAAGGTCAATATAATAATGTTTAATGCAAAATATCAAGGCTCTATGCCTTCTGGGTAAGAAGGAGAAGACTTTTACAGATTATTTTAAAATTTCACTTTTATTTTCATGGCATAGTTTTCTACAGACCACCTAAGGAACTTTTCTGCCAAATTTGGTTCAAATTGAGAGGTTTGGGAGGAGATGTTGTTCAAAGAAATTGTTGACGAAGGACACACAACGGGTGGACATTAGACAAAAGCTGATCACAATAGCCCACTTGACCACTTCGTGCTCAGGTGAGCTAATAATTAGCCAAATAGTTATGAAAGAGTTGCCTTCTTTAGATCTATTTAAGCCCAATCACCCTGTGGCTCTGAAATTTTAGCAATTTTGAAAGATATCAATCCATGAAAAATTCAAGATTCTTCAACTTCTGGGTCAGGAGGGGATGATTAATTCTTTTTTAAATTCTACTCTTGTTGTCACAGCAACCAGAGTTTTCAACTTATTCAAATTCTTTGGTTGAAATTGGCCCAGTGGTTTGGGATGTCATTTTTAAAATCCTTCTTTATCTCTATATAAGCCCTATCCTTCCCACGGCTCTACCCCTTAGGGCTGGGGATGATTTTAGAAATTCTGAAAGAAGTCAATGCTTCATGCAAAATATCAAGGTTCTATGCCCTCTGGTTCTGGAGGAGATAATTTCATAAATTTCAGTTTTGTTACCAGAACGACCAGTTTTTAATGTATTTCAATTCTTTTAGCAATTTTTAAAGGGCACCACCCAAAGAACATTTCTGCAAAATTTGTTTGAAATTGTACCAGGGGTTTGGGAGGAGATAACATTTTAAAATTGTCGACACATGACCGGGACGGCGCATGCTGGACCCTGGACAGAAAACAATCAGAATGCCTCACCATGAGCAGAATATCAAAGTTTATAACACTGAGAAATCCCAAGATTTCACAGTAAAGTATATGACAAATGCATATAAATAACTGATCAACTATTTGCCTTTGAATTTATGTCCCTGATCATAATTTTCAAACTATTGTCATTTGAATCTTTTGAAATGCCAGTCAACCTTCCTTGTCAGCAGTGTTTAGTCTAGAGAGGGCGTTGTGCGAATGGCCCTTTTAGATAGAAAATGGGCCCCTTTAGCACCCAGTCTCGTCACATTGGGTCCACTCAAATATTCTGATTCTGAAATCTTGAGGATTCTTCCAATAAACTAAGTCTGGAATATCAAAAGCCATTCTCCTCATACCTTTCTTATTTTCATTTTTTTTTCACTATGGGACCATGAGGCCCCCTAAAAAGCTGGATTAACTCTTTCCCTCACAAACCCATGATTTTACGTCACTGTGTTTTTATACTAGAGAAAACATTGTGGAAAAAAGAGAAATTGCTTGTTACAAGAAATTTCATCTTTTCCAACAATGTTTTCTACCACATAAGATGGTTTCATTTCAAATTACACCCAGTTTTCATTGGCGTCTGCAACCTCTTTAAATTTGGACCAGTCTAATATTTCAAAAAACAGGATAAGGTTAAACACTCTGTTGCAGGCAAATTGTCATGCCAAGTGATCAGTCATTAATGACCAATTTACCTTCTTCTGAAGGGGCTGGAGGGGCTACAGGGGCCTCAGCTCCTCTGTCAGCATTACCGCTACCCTGTTGTATTTGTTCACGCTGGGTCCTGGATGTTGATGGAACTTGGTCTGTATGGGTCTTTCTTGCTACAGTTACATAAGTACATTTCAATCCATTCCCACAAAGTGATGCTTTTTGACTCCCCTCAAGAAAAACTATCGGGAAACATTTTGTAAAATGATGAAATTGCTTGTAAAAACTAATTTCTTCATTTTCCAAGAATTTTTCTACCCAGAAAGTTTAAGAAATCTATAATTCAAAAACTTTAATTTGTCACCTGCAACATGTTTCAAATTAGACCAGTCGTAAATTTTGTTGTATGGTTGTGGGTTAAAGCGTAAAGGTTAAAGTGTCAGATATCAACCCATAACAAGTCAAAATTTAAGGACTGGTCCAATTGAAATAAGTTGCAGAAGACAATTTTCAGTTGAATAAAGATAAAAATTCTTTGTCTTGTGTGGTTGAAACATTGTGGGAAATGCAGAAATTGCTAGCTACAAGCAATTTCTCATTTTGTACAATATTTTTCTATGCATTTGTCTTTGGGAGCATAAAAAAGCCAAAACAGTGTGGGAAACATAAAAGTTTTAAAGTAGCATTTCATTACGAGTTCAATATAAGAACAACATGATATGAATGTACAGACAAATAATTTTGACAGATGGCAGAAACTTTGAGGTGTAAATGACAACAATTGAAAGATTTAATACAAATTGAGAAAAACTTACAAAGCCAATATCCAAAAGAGTAGAAAACATTTTTGGAAACAAAAAATAGTTTGTCACAAGCAATTTCTTCTTTTACCATATTGCTTTATAATTTAATTGTTAGTGTTGTCTATCAAAAACGAGCAATCTGATTGGTCGAAAAATTTCATTCATACCTCTATGAACAAAATTTTGAGTACGCAGCCATTTTGAATGCTTCCGCACAAAATAGTTCACTACAAAAGGTATCAAAATTTGTTAAGTTGTTGCATTTTTTGGTCGATGCTATCAAAATATAAGAAATGAAGATAATTCTTTTTGTTTTCATGGCGGTATGAACCGAAAAACCTAATCACACAATGTATGAATCCGCTTCGCGTATTCATACAGTGTGATTAGGTTTTTCGGTTCACACCTCCATGAAAACAAAAAATATTCTCTTCATCTCTTAAATGTATGACCCTCCTTACCAATGAAAATAAAGTTATGGTTGAGGAAAGATTAGAAAATGTTCAAATGCTGATAAAACAATTGTATCTAGTCAATATTCATCAGAACAAGGTGTGTTTATAAAATGCCATCCCAATGACTACCTATTTTTGGAACTGTGACCTTGATAAGTGACCTTGATCTTGTCATAAGACCTTGACCTTGGCATCTGCAGATGCTATTGATGAGATCTATCACTATGCCAAATATGAGCATTGTATCTTAATAGACTTGAATAACTGTAAATTTTAAGTTTTAGTCAAGTTTTGCAGAAGTTTTACTTGAAAAATGACTTGACCTTGTCACATGATATTGACCTTGGTATCTGTAGATGCCTATCAAGAAGATCTATCATCATACCAAATATGAGCAGATTGTCTTCAATAGCCTTGATTTAATTGTAAATGATTTTTGGTTAAATTTCAGAAATACTGACAGACAGACAGATACACAATGGTCCAATCTTTCAGTGTGGGAGCATTAACAAGAGGCCCATTGGGCCTTATCTATCACCTGAGTCTAAAGAGCACAAAAACAGATAAAAGTCCATCAGATTATGCTACATATCAAATATCATAGCTTTAGACCTTTTTCTTTTGGAGAATTTTGGCCAATTTTGACCCTGGGGGCTTAATTTATTCAATCTTGATAGTGGTCCTCCATGATGCTGTATACCAAATACTTTACCTTTATTTTTTAAAATTTCCAATATATAAGCCCTATGTAAAACTTGTGTCGTTGCAGATGGGCTAATTATGATCCTGAGGCCATAATTCATACAAACTTGAAAGACATCGGATCCACCAGATGATGCTACATACAAAATATCAAAGTTCTAGGCCTCTCTGTTTGAGAAGAAGTTTTTTAAAGTTTCGACTATATAAGCCTTTTTTAAACTTGTGACATCAAGGGATGGGCTAATTCTGTCTCTTGGGCCATAATTTATACAATCTTGATAGAAATTCCCCAGATGATTCTGTATACCAAATATAAAAGCTCTGGGCCCTCTTGTTTGGAAGAAGATTTCTAAATGTTTCACTATATATGCCTATGATAAACTTGAGAAAGCGGGGAACAGGCTAATTTTGACCCTGGGTTAATAATTAGTTCAAGCTTGATGGAAGTTCCCTAGATGGTTTGGTAGAAAAAGATTTTCAAAGTTGTCACTATGTAATGTTATGCACCCCCTACCTTTGCCCCCCCCCAGGACAGCCATTTCTTGACAGATTTTTTTTCTTGAACAAACTTGATAGTCCTTGTCCCACAGACTCTAAATACCAAATGTGTACTCAATCCAACAGCCAGTTCATGACAAGAAGATTTTTAAAGTTGTTCCCTTTTTTACCCTGAATAGGGCCCCCGGGAGAGATAACTCCATGACATGTAAAAATCTGAAGTACCTTCCCATGCTGATGCTTCCTGCCAAGTTTTGTTGAAATCTGTCCAATGGTTCTTAAGAAGAAGTCGAAAATGTTAAAAGTTAATGCACGATGCACATCGATGGACGAAACACGATTGCAATAGGTCACCATCACTTTAGTCAGTTGACCTAAAAACTTTAAGATAATGACCTTGACATTGTCAATAGTAGGCACCCTAGCTCTATGAAACACAACACCATGTCATATATCAATATGGAAGTGTTGAAGTTGCATTAAAGTGATTTAGTTTTTGGAATATTTTGGACAGAGGAATAGTTGCACAATATAACTTTAATGATAGAGGGGCATAAATACAATACCTGAAGTTTGTGGGGGTTGAGGAGGCATCTGTGATAAATCTATTGGCTGTCCTGCAATCACAGCTTTTATCACATTATCAAATTGCTGAAAATACAAAGGGAGGCCATAGGTTTGTATGCAGCAATTTAGCAATTAGAAAGATTTCAAACATTTGTCCATGATTCTTTTTACCCATAAGATACCTTGATAATGATAATAATTTTTTAGTCCTAAATTGCCTATAAGCCCATTTTCCATTTTCTTCTGACTAGTATCAAAAAATAACTAGAGGTGCTTGTGCCCCTGATTCACTCCACCGGCCTGAATTTACTTATCATTCATGAGAAATTTAGTTGAAAACCATCCTGCACTTTGCAAGAATAAGATTTTCAAAATTTCACTATATACCATCTCTGGAGAAACCCCCCCATAAAAGCTCTAATTTTCATCTCAGCCATATTTCATGAAGGAATCTGACAAAGAGTCACCAAATAATTGTTCTGTGATAATTTTTGAAAACTTATATAATCACTGTATATCTAATATGGAAATAAGCCCTATCCATTTAAGCCAATCAATTCTTATTTAAGCAATCTTAAGAGGGGTCAACAAAGGATCATTCTTGAGAAATTTGGTTGAAACCCATCCGATGGTTTCTGAGACGAAAATTTTTAAAGGTTTCACCATATATGGAAATAAGCCCTGCCCATTTAAGCCATTTTTTTAACCCAGCAAAATTCTTTGAAGGAATCTGATAAAGGGTCACCCAATGATCATCCCTGTAAATTCTGGTTGAAATCCATCAATTAGTTTTGAGAAGAAGATTTTTGAAGGTTAAACCATATATGGAAATAAGCCCCTTCTATCAAAGCCATGTTTTTCATCCGATCAAAATTCTTTGAAGGAATCTGATAAAGGGTCACCAAATGATCATTCCGGTAAATCATGGTTGAAATCTGTCAATCGTTTTCTGAGAAGAAGATTTTTGAAGGTTTCACCATATATGCAAATTAGCCCAGCCCATTAAAGCCAATTCTTTGTAGGAATCTGATAGAGGGTCACACAAGGATTATTTCTGTGAAATTTGGTTGAATTCTTCTCAGCCCTTTCTGAGGAGATTTTTAAAGTAAATGTTTACAGAGCGACGCATGGATGGCCGGATGCACGCTCGCATTGACTGATGCACAACAGACACAACGCCATGACAATAGCTTGCTGGCTTACAGCAAGTGGAGCTGAAAACTAAAATGCTGATTTCTTAAAACTTCTGTATCAGAAGATCCTATCAAAGGAACTTTCAGAAAATGCCTAGACTAATCAAATTTGCATATCACAATTTGTATTATTTCTGTGTTGAAAAGGAAAATTAACAATCTTTAAAGGAAAAATACATTGTGGCAAAAATAGAAATTGTTTGTAACAAGCAATTCCTTCCTTTGTAATGTTTTCTTAATTTGTTTGTCATTAGTGTTAAAATGCAGGGTTGTTTGGTAAAAATTTTGACAGCAAAAAAATGGCTAAAATTCCAATATGTTCTTACACCTTATTTGTTCTTACACTTTCATGCATGAACAGTCCAGTGGTTTCAACGTTGTTGTTGTAGCTGTTATCAGGGAGAGCCCATTAAATAGCATACCTTAGCAATTTTGACATATCTTCCAGCGGTCGCCATGTCTCCACTGTGCTTGGCTGCTAAAGCAGCCCTCTTATACTGATCTCTTCTTTCTTCTAGCATTGCTTTGGTCTTAGAATCTGGAAGAAAAGCAGAGTCAAAATTAGTTCTTAAAAATGAAATGAAACTATTTGTATGTGATAAATCTATACAAAAGGAGCCAATATATTGGAAAGGAAAACAACTTCATACATTAGATAAGTAGATCTTACTATAAAGACCACCTCTTTTAACCAATTACCAGACAACAAAATAAATTTAAGACAGTTTGATATTGAAAAGAGTTGCAGAAGATGATTTTGCATTTATAAAATTTTAGATTTATTCAACTTTCTAGGTAGAAGACATTGTTTATATGAAGAAATTGCTTGTTACAAGCAATTTCTTGATTTAACACAATATTTTCCTGATAGATTTTCTTGAGCGGCATCCAAAAAAGTTCTTGTTTTGAAAAGGGTTAATTAAACAATTTCATAATCCGGCCCCAATTCAAAAGTTGGATCTAAAAGAAAAAGCTCCATAAATGTGTAGCTAATTGCTCCAGGTGCTCCAGGGAACAAATGCTTGGCTAAAGGTGCAGGACAGTGAAATAAGAATTAGGCCATAAGATTAAAATTCAAAATATTATTTTTGACCTTCTGTGACCTTGATCTTTTTCAGAGATGCCTACATTAAGAGCAGCTCTCTTGTTCATTTCAAGATATAAAAGTAAATTTTGAGTATGAGACTGAATCAAGCTAACAACTTGAGCACTCCTAGATGTGAAAGTGTGTACCGGTAATATTATAAGAATGAAACCACAGGATCATGAGATATAGACAATGTCAAAATTTCATCTTTACCCTTCTTCTGTGACCTTGGACTTAACCCATTACCACACAAGAAATTTTTGTACAGGTCCAAATTGAACGAACTTGCAGACAACAAATTAATTTGATGAAATTTTAAGTTTTGGTCCTTTTAGGAAGAAAACATACAGGATATTGTCACAAGCAATTTCTTCATTATACTAGATGTTTCCCTATTGTTTCTCTTCAAGGGCATCATGAGAATGGTTTGAACAAGAGAACCAGTGGCCCTGTTACGCTCATCTGAGATAAAGGCTAGAAGGGCTTGAAATTGGCCCAGTGGTTTGGGAGGAGATTTTGTTTAAAGAAATTGTTGGCGGACAACTGACAACAGACAGATGCAAGACAATGGTGATCACAATAGCTAACTTGAGCACTTTGTGCTCAGGTGAGCTTGAATAATTACCTAAAACTATTGTGATGAACTACTATAAAGAACAAAATCATTATAATTGAATCAATGAGAAGGTTCCATTTTAACATAGGATTAAGTGTGAATCATGGAATAATTGATCATGCAATCAAGTTGATTATTCTTATATGTCAGAAGAAGGTGTATAAAGTGACCTTTCTCTTAACCGATTACACCACAATCAAGCATTTTGATTGAATGAAAAAAAAATAGAGGAAAACATTGTGAAAAAAGAGAAATTGCTTGTAAGCAATTTCTCCTTTTCTACGATTAATTATCATCTTATGGCTCTTATTTCCCAAGAATTTGAATTTGGACAAGTCTCAAAGGTTGCTGTTGGGTTAAACTACCCATCTTGGCAATTTACAAACTCGAAATGTATTTAGACTTCATATAAAATTAATAAAATTTGATTATTATGATCAACATCACTTGCCACTTGTTATCTAATTGCATTCAACAAGAATACACCTTTAACCCTTTCCCTTTTCTTTAAATTTCAGACTGCTCAAATTTGAAAGAAGTTGCAGACAACAATCAAGATTGGATGCAATGTGAAAAGTAACCAACCTACAGGTTAGAAAATACTGTGGGAAAAAAAGAAATTGCTTGTTACAAGCAATTGCTTCTGTTCCCACAATGTTTTCTCAAGTATAAAATCACAGGGATATAAAAACAGGGATTAAACAGGAAAGGGTTAAGTGGCGTGTTCATGTTTATCTCACATGATGAAAAGTTTATGCAGAAGGGATCAGCCAGGCACGGTAACCGGACAATAGCCCCTCCGGACAATATCCCCCTCTATGTTTTTTGACAAGCCGGACTTTTTCCCCTTCCTTAAATTAACAGGGCGGACATTAGCCCCTTCGCCATTCTGACAGGGCGGACAAAATCCCCTTCCTAAAATTAGAAGGGCGGACATTATCCCCTTCATCGTTTTACTACTGCGGAATAAAGCCCCTCAAAAATATATCACAAATGTAAATGTATAATGCATGCTGCTTCTCATACTAACACCATGTTTTGAAAAATAAGCTCATATTGAAAGGGTAATAATTGAGCATATTCCGTCTTGTTAAGTCGACGATGGTCAACATATTACCAGATGACTTCAAATAGTAAAAAGTTGAATTTGACAAGAGGTTAATTTTTATAGAAACATGGTGGTAAAGAGGGAAAAGCTGCTCTTTGCCTTTACCATGACGTTTACTAAAATACACATTTTATGGAGTCCCTCGCACGGAAATATGCTAAAGTATTTAATGAGGAATTGTGCACCAGTTTATAATAAAATTAAAACAAGAGGGCCGTTGGCCCTGGGGTGCTCACCTGAGATAAAGGCTCTTTTTCTTTCAACAGTCTAATTTCATGTTAAGGTTAGGATCATGAAACAAGTGGGCCACGACTTGAAAGCGGAAACTTTTCCCATGGGTTATAATTTCAGAAATAAGAAAGAAGTCTGTGAACTTATGCTTCATGCCTATACCCCCCCCCCCCCCCCCCGGTCCTGCCCCTGGAGACCCGAGGATCATGATTTTAGCTATTTTGTAAGAGGTCAATATACTGATGCTTCATGCAAAATATCAAAGCTGTAAGCCTTCTGGGTCAGGAGGAGAAGATTCTTAAAGATTATTTTGAAATTTCACTTTGTTGCCATGGCAACCAGAGTTTTTAACGGATTTCAATTCTTTTAGCTAATTTTAAGGGGGACCACCTAAGGAACATTTCTGCAAAATTTGGTTCAAATTGGCCCTGTGAATTGGGAGGAGGTGTCATTTAAAAATTTGTTCTTTATTTCTATGTAAACCCCACCCCCCTGGGGCTCCGCCCCTGGGGACCCGAGGATCATGATTTTGGCTATTTTGTAAGAGGTCAATATACTTATGCTTCTTGCAAAATATCAAGGCTCTACGCCTTTTGGGTCAGAAGGAGAAGATTTTTAAAGATTATTTTAAAATTTCACTTTTGTTGCCATGGCAACCAGAGTTTTTAACAGATTTCAATTCTTTTAGCTATTTTTGAAGGGGACCACCTAAGCAACATTTCTGCCAAATTTGGTTCAAATCGGCCCAGTGGTTTGAGAGGAGATGTCATTTAAAAAATCGTTCTTTATTACTATATAAACCCAACCCCCTGGGGCTCCGCCCCTGGAGACCCGAGGATCATGATTTTAGCTATTTTGAAAGAGGTCAATATACTGATGCTTCATGCAAAATATCAAGGCTCTACGCCTTCTGGGTCAGGAGGAGAAGATTTTTAAAGATTATTTTAAAATTTCACTTTTGTTGCCATGGCAACCAGAGTTTTTAACGGATTTCAATTCTTTTAGCTATTTTTGAAGGGGACCACCTAAGCAACATTTCTGCCAAATTTGGTTCAAATCGGCCCAGTGGTTTGAGAGGAGATGTCATTTAAAAAATCGTTCTTTATTACTATATAAACCCAACCCCCTGGGGCTCCGCCCCTGGAGACCCGAGGATCATGATTTTAGCTATTTTGAAAGAGGTCAATATACTGATGCTTCATGCAAAATATCAAGGCTCTACGCCTTCTGGGTCAGGAGGAGAAGATTTTTAAAGATTATTTTAAAATTTCACTTTTGTTGCCATGGCAACCAGAGTTTTTAACGGATTTCAATTCTTTTAGCTACTTTTGAAGGGGACCACCTAAGCAACATTTCTGCCAAATTTGGTTCAAATTGGCCCAGTGGTTTAGGAGGAGATGTCGTTTAAAGAAATTGTTGACGGACGACGCACAACGGACGGACGCCGGACAAAAGACGATCACAATAGCTCACTTGAGCACTACGTGCTCAGGTGAGCTAAAAAGTAAAATGAATATAAATCTTATGATTGAAAGGTGTTAATGTTCGTTTCGTGTTAATCTGAAGAAACTTAGTACATTTTTAGGAAGGGGATAATGTCCGCCTATTGAGGGGATAATGTCTGCCCTGTTAAAATCAGGAAGGGGATTTTGTCCGCCCTGTCAGAATGACAAAGGGGCTAATGTCCGCCCTGTTGAATTTAGGAAGGGGATAATGTCTGCCTTGTCAAAAAGCATAGAAGGGGATATTGTCCGGAGGGGCTATTGTCCTAGATTCGCCAGGCACGTTATTGATTATTTACAGGACACCTATCAGCCAGTAGTAGAAACAGACGGTTTAGTCCCATTTGGTCGACTCCCATTTCGTCTCCTCCCATTTCGTCTACAAATTTGCGCACTAGTCCCATTTCGTCTACCCCTGTTTTGCGCAGGAGTCCCATTTCTTCTACATTTTAGATTTTATTCTTTTTTATGGTTTTGAATTATTATTATGCTTTTTTCTTACCTAAAAATTTGAATTCTACATTTTGTACCAATATTGGTATCATATATTGGTTTTTGTTGCCGTTTCACACATTTCAGACTAGGTGTTGAGAAGATGAATTACCTGTATGGCATTTGTTAATTTGCCTTTTCACACCTGTACCTATTGGATTTAAATCTTAATTATATTAGCATTATTCATTAAGATAAAGATATAATGACAAATGGAGGTCTACAATCACTAGAATAATATGTACATTTAAAGTTATAATGAAAATGTGAAGAAATTTGACAATACAGTTAATATCTTTTCTTTTTCTAATACTTCAATATTAAATATTAACTACTTGTTAAAACGAAAATAAGTCTTTTTGTCAGATTAAATTAATTATATTTTTTCATTAACACAGATTTTATTCTTTAATATCAATATTACATTTAAAAATTTATTATACACAAGGCTGAAAATATTTTGTAATTCTTCTTAATATAAGAAACCATTGTAGACAAATTAGAACGGTAGACAAAACTGGACAGTAGACGAAATGGGACAGTAGACGAAATGGGACTCCTGTCAAAAAAAATACAGTAACAAGCAATTACTTCATTTTACACAATGTTTCCAAATGGTTTTTCCTGAGGGGCATGCAAAAGCATCACTGTGTGGGAATTGGTTAATGTGTAATTTAAATGTTGCAACTACAGCTTATTCAAGCTCTAATTACCACAACTAAGTAGTTAACCAATTATTTTACTTTTTTGTTACATGGTACTGGCCATAAATTTGTCAATCTCAAGCTGTTTAGTATCAAAGTGGAACATTCTGACAGAGTCATTGGACATGGTCAGCAAACTCTGTGGGCGGGGCAAGTAACCCATCAATCGGACTTACCTTCTGAATTCTCTGCTGATGACTGGGGTTGAGGAGGGACTGGGGCCTGTTTTCTTGGAACAGGTAAGGGGCTGGGTGCCGGCTCAGGGGATACAGTAGTAATGGTAGGTTCAAAAATAGGGGGAGGGGCTTGTGGCTGTTGACTCGGCTGGGCTGGCTGTGTGGGCGTGGTCTTTTTTGTAGTTGTAACAGCAACTTGAGGGGGTATTTCATCTTCATCAACAGTCTTGCCTTGTTTGACTCTCTTTAGCAGGTCTTCTATAGTCTGTAATACAAAATAATACATGTACTTGTTTAATTCTAGTTACTAAATATTTGTTTGCATCAGTAACCCTTATTTTCTAGTATGAAACTCTTTAGCTTTTTTCTATCCTTGCTTTGTATTTTATAATTTTAAGTGCATGTATTTGTAGAACCATGAACAAGTGTGTTCAAAATACAGTTTTGTTCTATTCTAAAAAAGATTGAGAAACTAACATATACATGTACATTCATTATTTTATCAACTTGTGTACCATAATCCTTGATTCGAGCCTATTGTTGAAGCTAATATATTTCTTTTATGAAGAAACTGGCTAAGTACCCACAATCCAAATCCATGAAATCAATACTAAATATTACATTGCGTGCATCAATCTGCTACCAATACTTTCTTTAACGAGAATTTCTGAGAGGGATTTGCAATATCAGATATTTGATTTGATGATATAGTACAGTGAAATCTTCTTAAATGCAAACCTGATCATAGCAATTCATTGCTCATTTGCAACTGACCTTATGCACAGACATTTGATTAAAAAACAAAAAGCTCCTTTAAATAGCAACTTCTGGTTAATTGCAACAAAACTTGTCAAATTGGTGTTGTGATTAACATGATTCCATTGTATTTTAGTCCCATATATACACAGTGAAGTAAATGAGCAAGAGGGTGGACCAGCTGAGGATAAATCATGGGATAGATCATGTTTAAGTCTGTTGGAGTGGTGAGCTCTAATAGTATAGGATTAGACAGATAAGACTAACCCGTTACCAGCCAAGGGAATTAAAGACTTATTCAAATTGAAAGGAGTTGCAGGCGTCTATTTGAAGTTTATGAAATTTTACATTTTTTTAACTTTCTTGATAGAAAACATTGTGTAAAATGAAGCAATTGCTAGTAGCAAGCAATTTCCTCATTTTACACAATATTTTCCCAAATGTTTTTCTTGAGGACGACCAAGTACTTTCTGAGGAGAAGCTGCACTGAAAGGCTCAAGATGGACAAAACGCCATGACAATAGCATGCTGGCTTTCAGCAAACAGAGATAAAAAGGAGAAATTGCTACAAGCAATTTCTTATTTTTCCACTATGTTTTCTCAAGTATAAAATCAGTTAAATAAAATTCTGGGTTTGTAAAAGAAAGGGTTAAATGGTGTCTCTGTAGTAGAGGTGAAATGATAGATCAATAGGTTGATGTATTGTGATAGTGACAGTCACAATATCGATGTAGTGATTGCAATTTCCTGACATCAATAACTATCGCGATTGTTTCTTCAAATATCGATAGTTTCGATAGTAAATATTCAAAGCCTACTTACACAGAAATTCAATGTTTTCTTGGACTTTTGGGTCAAAAAAGAGAGAGAGAAAAAGAGAGAGATAGAGGGAGAAAGAGTTTTCTGTGTAACTTATCCTACTTTCAATTTCTATTATCACGTGATAGGCACATTTGATTTTTGTTTCTTCCGTACTCCTTTTTTGTTTAGGAATCGATTTTTAGCTTTCTATTTACAAAGTGAAAAGGTTCTCAAAAATCCAAAAGCACGTTAAGTTAAGACTTGTTATCAATGTTTTATGAATTCTCAGCGCTAGAATTATCGAAAAAAATAAGATAATCATAAATGATATTCGATTAATTATGATTATTAATTACTTATTTCAAGCACACTAATCGAGTTATTTTGTTTTACGTATTTTTGTCGTCTGACATGGCTGCAAATTTCGAGATTGTGAAAAACAAAGGCAGAAAGTCCCATGTTTGGGACTATTTTGGCTTTTTAAAGGAAGGCGAAATTATTGATAAAAAGAGAGTCGCCTGTAGACTATGCTATCTATACAGATCAAAATATAAAATAAACAAAGTAACATATGGACTGATAGCATCGTGATTGATTTCTGACGATAGTGATAGTATCACGATATCAATACTGTGATAGTAAAACTATCGTGATAGTGATTTTCTTAGCCAATAGTCAGCCCTACTCTGTAGGATCAGAATGTGTACATCATTGGAGAAGATGAATTTATAGAACAAAATTAAATATTGTGTTATTAAAAAAATTTAGATGAAACATTAGAGGAACGGGACGAAAGCCCAATATTATATTACATAAGTTTAAAAATGTGTATTAGCAGGAACTAATGGCATACATCTTATCTTTCATCCCTGAATTTGTTGAAATAATACTAAAGAACAAAGAAATAGTTAAATGGTTATTCATGTGACTCCTAGGTTGCATACATCACATTAACTATTTCCTGTTTAATCCCTGTTTTTATGTCTATGTGATTTTATAGTTGAGAAAACATTGTAGTTAAAGAAGAAATTACTTGTAAGGGTTAAGCATTATCATAAGCAGAGATAAGCTAATCAATACCTTTACTCCTCGATCCAGCCTTCTCTTTTTAGATGAGTCCCCTGCTTGCTGGGCACTTTGAGCAGCTGTTTTATAGTTCTCTAGTCTATCAGTAAGGACAGACACCATACTGGAGGAAGACCCTACTGATGTTGGAGACTCTACACTTTTTGGACTTGATGGTTCAGAATTATCTTCTTGTAGTTCTTGCAGCTCATCCTGTTGAAATTTTAACAAGTAAAGAAGAGTCAAAATACTATACATGCATGGTTAATTTATCTGTTCTATCATGCAAACAAGGACAATATGAGAATTTTAATAACTTCATGACCACCTGGATTGGATCACTTGTAGATCAATTGACCAAGCGCAGCTGTCATTCAGGGAAACATTCGACCAACAAAATCATTCATATAGCATGGAATTGAGCTTCTACATTGACCACTATTTGTGTGAAACATTTATGTTGGTTTGGCAACATAAACATTGTAATTACAGCTTGAATAAGCTGTAGTTACAACATTTAGGTTGCAGACCAACAGCTGTACTATTTCATCACAGGCTACTGCTATAAATTTTGCAAGAAATTAAAGATCCTTCTTATGAAATTTGGTTGAATTCTGCCCAGTAGTTTTAGAGGAGAATATCAGCAATCTGCCAAGGTTCTAAAAGCAAGGGGACAATGTCCATATGGTCTAAAAAAACTGGGGACATTTTTTCAAAATCGATGGATCACACTACCAATCTAGCTACTAGGGCTTTTGCACCAAGGGAACATTGTCCCCAAGGTCTTAAAAAACTAGGTACATTTAAGATCTTTGGGGGACAATTGTGAAAAAATGTGACCTTGGCAAATCACTGAGAGTATGCTTAAATGAAAAGTTTATGCATGGACAGATGAATGACAGACAACATGTCTTGACTGTAGCCCCTCTTAACATAGTCAGGTGGAGCTAAAAACTCGGCATCAGTTACTTTATAAAGATGTTGGTTCATTCAAAATGGTCACTAAATCAAGATTGGCAGAGTAATACACCACCCAGTAGAGATGGTCACTAAATCACAAATACCTGAATAAAATACCTATCAGTTGATCAGAGAGAATTGCCTGAATACCATAACACGGCAGGAAATTGACCAATCGCTGGCCCTGCCTACTTAATCGTTTTGCCATGCCCATCGACTCCGATAGAAATTCTCCCTTCAATTTTAAAATGCGTAATTTTGCAAAATGTATGGCATGTAGGATGTAACAAAAAGGAAGAATAGTTGGTTGATGACCTAAACACTGAAAGTGCAGCTTCAAAATACTGTAGTTACGACGTTTAAGACACTAAATCAACAAAAATACTTAACAAAAATGGCGGCCAATGTCTTAGTTCAAATCTTAATTCTGGGCTGAATTTATGATGTGATTGGTCCATATATTCCTTGATTAACAGCAGCCACTAGTCAATTAGAGTTGGTCACTAAATCAGGCCTGCCTGATTACAATAACCAACAGCAGATTAGAGACGATCACTAAACCAGGAATACCTGAATACTATGACCAGTAGTAGATAAAAGATGGTCACTAAATCAGGATTGCTTGAATACTATACTCACCAATAGATCAGGATCTTCTGTGTCGGATATTTCTTCATCATCCAAGTCTTTCATACTCTCTGCTATCATCTGATCAAACTCTGAGGCACTCACCTGCCCTAAAATATAGAGGACAACAACTTGTAGTTTCTTCTTGCTGTCAACGTCATGAACTTTGAAGATGGAGACACTCTTTCTTTATAAGGAGAACAAGCAGAAAGACTGAAAGCAATCTATTAACCATTCTAACACAATGATGCTTTAGCACGCTCCTAAAGAAAATTATCATGAAAACATTGTGTAAAATTAAGAAATTGCTTGTAACAAGCAATTTAAGAAACTGTTTGTAACAAGCTTTTTCTTCATTTTACCCTCTGGTAATATTTTCTTCTTTCCAAAAAATAGTTGTTTCATTATCACAAAAGTTTCTATCATAATTACCACTACTTTGGGTCAAAACTATCAATATTTTCTGTAACATTGAATCCAACACTCTTTTCTCCTTTTCTAAAGCATTTCTTTACACTATCTATTCTTGAAAGTCCTGCATAATCTATGGTTTTAATATGCCTGTGATTTTATACTTGAGAAAATATTGTTGGAAAAAAAGAAACTGCTTGTAACAAGCAATTCCTTCTTTTCCCACAATATTTTCTACCCCCTAGGTTGGTTACTTTTCAAATTACACTCATTTTTAATTATTTTCTATAACTTCTTTCAAATTGAACAAGAGCAAAATTTGAAAAACAGGAAAGGGTTAAACAGATTGTTCTTTTTTGACAGACAAATCAACTCAAAATCCTTTACAGAAATTATGGGTTATATGAGTCATGCTTTAACCCATTCCCACACAATGACGACTTTTTACGCACCTTAAGAAAGGCAATTGGAAAAACATTGTGGAAAATAAAGAAATTGGTTGCTACAAGCAATTTCTTCTATTTCCACAATGTTTACTACCCAGTTAGTTGAAAAAATCACATTCTCGTCTGCATCTTCTTTCAATTTGGACTACCAGTAATCCAAAATTTTTCTGTGTGGTAATGGTTTAAAAGATAGAAATAATATGACTTGCTACCTTACTTTGTGCACTGTGTAAAGAGGAGGAAAATATGTAATTTCTTACTATTCCACAATACATGTACTTATTTCTTGAACTTTGATCAGAAACTTCTGTCATTTTAGATTAAATAATACCATCTGGTTGAGGGTTCACTCATTTCAGATCAGTCTACTGACTGTAAGCATTTAACCCCTTCCCACATAATTTTTCTTTTTGATGCCCCAAAGAAAAACAAGAGGCCCATGAGGGCCTGAGACGCTCTACTGGTTATCAAGTTCGTTAAAGAAATCTGATATTAAAGGAAGTTAATTACTAAAAGAAGAATGCATAAAGAAAAAAAAACAGGACTTTATCCCCTTTATTATTTTGAGCAACAATCCTCAAGGCCCCTTTTTCCGGTGTTTCATGAAGGATCCACTCCATTTCCAAAAGAAAGTTACCTTATGACCCTACAATCATCCTGTGAAATTTTCATCAGAATCTGACAATAATTGTGGACTTTATCACATAAACAGGATTGTTTTGAATCAAAATCAATAAGGCCCCTTTTCCTGTGTTTTCTGATGGATCAATTTCATTCCAAAAAGAACTTTCTTTACAGCCCTACAATTGTCCTGAGAACTTTAAAAGACAATTTGATAATGATTGTAATCTTCATCACATACATAAGAATGTTTTGAATGATAATCTGTAAGGCCCCTTTTCCTGTGTTTCGAATGCCACAATTATTCCATGCATCTTTGAAGAGAATCCAATAAAACTGTTGACTTTATTGCGTTAACAAAGATATTAAAATCAAGTTCTCATAAGGCCCCTTTTCCAATGAAATTTTACTGTTGGTTTTATCATTCTGTGAAAGTTAAAAGAGAATCCAATGAAATATGGGGACTTCATCATGTTTATTAGAAAATTTAACCCATTACCAGATGGCAAAATTTTAGACTGGTCCAAATGGGCCCCTACCGATATCCAGAGTTACTCCGCTTAGTTTTAGTATTAGAGTGACCTCCCTTAAATCTTTGGGTAGTTACGGTGAAAAAATCGATGATATCTGTATCGAAAACATTAACAGGTTGTTGCCAGCTCTTACTATGTGTCATCAATGTTGAAACCCTAGATGATCTAGAGACTACTATATCTTAACAGCTGAGCTTAATTTTTAAAGCTAAGTGACGTTTTACGTGTTTATAATCGTAAATGAGCCGGTATGAAAGTGTATTTTTCGGATATACCCTAATTCCTGATATAAGTATTATTTACCATAAAAAGAGCCTTTTTGATCGAAATAAATACAATGATACTCACGGAAATACAATCCGTTATTTCCTTTATTAAAAAATGGTTTCGAATGTCAAGCGGGGCTTTGAATTTATAAGAAATCTGTCATTTTAAAAACGGGAACTGTTACAAAGAAGCTTTCAATACGTCTTCATTTCATGACCATGGGAATTTACCAAATACCCTTTTCATTGATGAATATGAAATAATTTAATCAGAATTTCACTGCATGATCCTCAACAAGCTTAAGCTGCTTTGTAAAGTGTTTGGAGGCTTGTGGAAATGATTGTTACCTCCGTAGGTCCTCCCAAGAAATATCATTTGTTTCTTACCAATGACAAGTAAGATATTATTAATTTCTTACCAATCGGCAAATGATAAGGTCTAAGTAGGGTTAGCAGCTGGTGGCTCAGATGAAATGTCAGTTATGCTTAGTAACTGATTTAATGTTGAAAGTGGTGTTTAACCGATAACCGGAGGGCAAAATATTAGATTGTGCCAAATTTAAAGGAGTTGCACATGACAACTTTAAGTTTATGAATTTGTAGATATTTTCATCTTTCTGAGCAGAAAACATTCGGCAAAAATGAAGAAATTGCTTGTTACAAGCAATTTTGTCAATTTGTGCAATGTTTTCCAAACTATTTTTCTTAAGCGGCGCCTAATAGCGTCATTGTGTGGGAATGGGTAAACCAATTTAATTCAATCAACCTGCACAAGCTTTAGCATCTGATATTAGATGTGTGCAAAATTTATATTTTTCATATAAAATATATTCTGGTTAACCCTGGTTTATACGTCCCTGTGGCTTTCAAATTGAGAATGCATTGTAGAAAAAGAATATGCTTGTTTCAATTTTTTCCTTTTCCACAGTATTTCTACCCTGCTGAATGTTTTTTTTCTTTTCTTTTTTTTTTGATTTATTGTTTTATATATCATTTCATTTGAGAATTTGAGAAAAAGTGAGAAATAAAAAAGTGGAAAATTAAAAGAGATGACCGTAAGAAGTGTTACAAAGATCAAACTAAGACAATCTTTTTGAACGTTTTAATCCATTTAGTTAATACCAAATTCTTATTACTATTTTGAGATGTATCATGCCATATATGATACAATGTATATATACTAAATATGCAAATCTTTTTGTTGTAAAAAAGTGATCTTAAACATGTTTTGTTTTGTTTTCTTCATATTTTTCTTACTTACACATTTTTTCAAATTTTTCTAAATGAGAAACGTTTTAAAATAGATTTCCTTTACCTCTTGCATTTATAATCCTATTTAAAATGTACAAACTCGTAATTTCCTTAGAATTAGAGGGAATAGCAAACGCCTTTCTTTGTTACTTGTAATAAGAGGATATCGGGTGAAAATCAAAAGCAAATAACCGATCATTATGAGATATATCCAGTATATATCCAAAATACCACCCGTGGTCTATTACGCAATCAGAGATACCGATCAGAAGCGTGTAAGTTACTTGGTTTAAAACAGCAGTTTATGAGAGGACATCGTTAACTTTTAAATTTGATTTACCATTTAACCATTTAGAGAAAAAAAAATCTCAGAACGAAAGAGGATACGAATGAAATTTTGATAGCCATGTGTACCGTAAATAATGGATCTTTCGTATGTGGAGAAAATCGGCGTAAAAAGTATTCTTTATCGCATTATTGTTATTCTAGTTTGTTGTTGTGTGGTTTCCTTGTTTAATAAGTCTTTTCAAGTTAAAGAAGTAAACGCAATGATTTCCTACAAAGGACGCCTTCGCTATTTTTTTTTTTTTTTTTTTTTGAAAATGAGAGGTAAAATATGAAAACTGGATGAGAATGAAATTGGTTCCTAGGTCGGGAGAGAACAACGATTAAAACATGTGAACGTTAATATAAACTACCACAACAATTCCATATTCTAAGAGTATTTAAGAGTACTCAACATCTCCCTGTATCAAATTCTGAAAAAATATCTGATTCTACGCAAAATAGGAGCATTTAACCTCTGATAGTGTTCTTTTACTTAGGGACCCAACCACATCATTTTGCAAATAATATATGGACAGAAAGATAAAACATTAATCAATCTTTAGAACTAGATAAATTCCAAATAATAAATTCAACCGACTCCCTTGTTAATTAGTCAAAAGACATCTGGACAGTCGTGTGAAAATCAAAGCAAATAGCCGATCGTTATGAGATATATCCGGATACCACCCGTGGACTATTGCGTAATCAAAGAACGTGTAAGTTACTTGGATTAAAACAGGAGTTTATGGACGGACATCGATAATTCTTGAGATTAACTTACCTTTTTAACCTTTGTAGATAAAAAAATCTCAGAACAAAATAGGATACAGACGAAATATTTAAATCCATTTGTATCAAAAATAACGGATCGCTCAGATTTGGAGAATTTCCTTGAAAAATACTCCTTTTATCGCAATACTTTTATTTGCCCCGTTGTTGTTTTGTCTGTTTGCATGTTTCAATAGATATTCTCAAGCCAAGGAAATAAAAGCAACAATTCACCATTAAGGACACTAATTTTGTTTCGAAAATGAGAAGTAGAATATGAAAACTGGATGAAACTCGGACGGGAAGACAATTATAACTTGTCAACGTAAATAAAAACTACCAAAACATTTTCTTAATCTATAAGTATTACAAAAGTACTCAATATTCTTATGTGTGAAATACTGAAAAAATAATTAATTCTCTCCAAAACAGACACTTTTAGTCTCAGCCCTTATATACTCTTTGTTGAAATTTAAACCGGAACTACCCAGTAGAATCAAGGAATTAATTAAAGGGCAATTTTAGGGAGAACTCCGTATATCGGTAGGGGCCCATTGAAAGGAGTTGCAGACAAAATTATAGAGTTAATGAAATTTGATATTTTTTCAACTTTCTGGGAAGAAAACATTTTGTAAAATGAAGAAATTGCTTGTTACTAGCAATTTCTTCAATTTACACAATGTTTTCCCAATTGTTTTTCTTGAGAGGCGTCTAAAGGCGTCATTGTGTGGGAATGGGTTAAAAAAAAAAAACATATGGCCCCTTTTTACATGATACTTGATGGATTGTAGCCAGTTCTGAAAAGAACCATTTAAGTGATTGTACAATTATTCTGTGAAATTTTTAAGTGATTCCGGTGAAATCAAGGGACATCATTGGGTTAACCAGAATATTTAAGAAAGTTTTTCATAAGGCCCCTTTTTATGTGACACTTGCCATAATCAGATCCACTGTCAAAATCAACAATTGGAATGATGGTACAATCAATCTGTGTAATCTGTGGAATTTATTGTGTCAATGAGTTTATAGTGAAATCTTCATATGGCCCCTTTTCTCATTATACTTTACAGAACAAACCAAATTTCAAAAGGAACAATTCTAATGAAGGCACAATCATTCTTTAAAACTTAAAGAGAATCAATGAAAACAGTGGACTGAATTGTGTCAAGAATTTTTGTATTTTTTTTTTCATAGGGCCCCTTGAAATTTAACAAATCAGACCCAATGTACAAAGGAACAATCCTAATGATAGTTTGAAGGAAATGAAAAAGACTGGGGACTTTATTGTGATAATGATGTTTTGTAATAAAATTTTCATAAGGTCGCTTTTCTTGTGTCACTAAACCGATCAGACCCAATTTACAAAGGAACAATCCAAATGGTGGTACAATCATTCTATTAAAGTTTGAAGAGATTCTGATAAAGTCTGAGGTCATTCTTGTGTTAATGAGGATTTGATAATATTTTTCATACAGCCCCTTTCCTATGATACTAGACAGGTCAGGCCCAATTTGGAAAAAAACAATCCTAATGATGGTACAAACATTCTGTGAAAGTTTGAACATAATCCGATGAAAACTGCAGACATTATCTTGGTGTAAAGATTTTAAAATAAAATTTCCATAAGGCTCCTTTTCCTGTGATACTTGAAGGATCAGGTCTCATGTCAGCATTAACAATCATGATTATTGTACAATGATTCTGTGAAGGTTTGAAGAAAATCCAATGAAAGCTCTGGACTTGGTTACTAGGTTTATAGATAAAATTCTCAAAAGGACCCTTTTCCCATGATACTAGACAGATCACAGCTAATTTGAAAAGAAAGAATCCTCGTGATGGATCAATCATTCTGTGAAAGTTTAAACAGAATCTGATGAAAACTGTTGACTTTTTTGTGGTACAAGGATTTCAAAATTAGATTTCATAATGCTCCTTTTCCTGTGATACTTGACGGATCAGGTCTAATGGGTACATCAACAATCAATATTATTGTACAATTATTCTGAAGAAAATCCGATGAAAGATCTGGACTTGGTAACAAGGATTTATAAATGAAGTTTTCATAAGGCCCCTTTTCCTGTGTTTCTTGACAGTTCAAATCCTGTTATGAAAAGAATGATCGTTATGACCTTACAATCATTTTGTGAAAGTTTCAACAAAATCTGATCAAAGCTGTGGGCTTCATTGTGTTATCAGTGTTTTATTAATTGAATTTTCATATAGCCCCTTTTCCCATGTTACTTGATGGATCTGAACAAATTCCAAAGGGAACTCTACTTACAAAATTATAATTATTCTGTTGAGTAAAAAGACAACCCCATGATATCTGTGGACTTACAAGTATTAATCTCTATTGTGTTAACGAGGATTTTTTAAATCCAATTTTTATCGGGGCCCATATTCCCGTGGTCCTTGACTGATCATACCAAATTTTGAAAGGAACAGTTCTTATGATGGTACAATCATTCTGTGAAAGTTTGAAGTCAATCAGATGTAAACTGTGGACTCTAGAGTGTTAACAAAGATCTTTGAATTAAATTCTAATAAGGGCCCTTTTCCCATGTTTCTTGAGGAATCATATCCGATTCCAAAAGGAACAATGCTTATGATGGTACAATCATTCTGTGAAATTTTGAAGAGAATCCGTTGAAAATTGTTGACACTAGATTATTAATGAGGATTTTTTATTTAAATTTTCATAAAGCTCCTTTTCCTTTGTTTCTTGACGGATCATACCCAATATCGAAAGGAACAATCCTTATCATAGTACAATGATTCTGTAAATTTTTTAAAATTTTGAAGAGAATCCAATGAATACTGTTGACTCCAGAGTGTTAACAAGAATTTTTCTTAAAAGATTTTCCTCTAAATTTTCATAAGGCCTCTTTTCCCGTGTTTCATGATGGATCTGACCCAATTCCAAAAGGAACAATCCTTATGATTTTACAATCATTCTGTGAAAGTTTGAATACAATCTGATGAAAACTATGGACTCGAGAGTGTTAACTAGGATTTTCAAATTAAATTTTTATGAGCCCCCTTTTCCCTTGTTTCTTGACAGATCATACCCGTTTTCGAAAGCAACGATCCTAATGATAGAACAATCATTCTGAGAAAGTTTGAAGAGAATCCGATGAAAACTCTGGACTCTAGAGTGATTATGAGGATTTTTAATGGAATTTTGAATTAAATTTTAATAAGGCCCATTTTCCAATGTTTCTAGACGGATCATACCCAATTTCAAATGGAACGATCCTTATGGTGGTACAATCATTCTGTGAAAATTTGAAGAGAATCTGATGAAAACTGTGGACTCTAGAGTGTTAACGAGGATTTTTAATGGAATTTTAATTAAATTTTCATAAGGCCCCTGTTCCCGTCTTTCTTGACGGATAATACCCATTTTCGAAAGGAACAAATTTATGATGGTACAATCATTCTGAGAAAGTTTGATGAGAATCTGATGAAAACTGTGGACTCTAGAGTGTTAACGAGGATTTTTTAATTAAATTTCAATTAGGCCTCTTTTCCCATGTTTCTTGACGGATCTGACCCAATTTCCAAAGGAACAATCCTTATGATGGTACAATCATTCTGTGAAAGTTTGAATTGAATCTGGTGAAAACTGTGGCCTCTAGAGTGTAAACAAGGAAAAGTTTAATAGATGGACGGCCAGTAGAGCTAAAAATGATGGAATTGAAAGAGACAAACACTTTTACAATTACATCAACTATGAACTGTTGTCTGCAACTTCTTTGACCCTTTCCTGTTTGCAAAATTTTAGACCTGTCCTAATTCAAAGGTTTTGCAGACGACAATTCAAAGTCAAATTTATTTGCAAAAATAGTTATTCAGTAGGGTAGAAAACATTATGGAAAAATAAGAAATTGCTTGTTACAAGCAATTTCTTCTTTTTCCATAATGTTTTCTCAAGTATAAAAACAAAGGGACGTAAAAACCAGGCATTAAACTGGAAAGAGTTGAATATGAAGTCCAAGGTCATTTCATATGTAGTTTCCTATAGCTTTACCTTTGCCCTTTGTTTTTTTCTTGGGTGGGGGTTTTCCCTGAAGAGCAAGTAACTCTGCCTCCAAGTCCTCATCATCATCCAGGTCACCATAAAGTTGTTGTTCTATATCGCCAATACCCATCTGAAGTTCACAAGAATAGTTGTCAATTTGTATCAGATACAGACCAGACTACAGGTTAAATGGTTTTCAAATCTAAAATGGCATGTATTTGAGGAACATATTGTGTTCCCTGAAATTGTATCACTCTTGAAGCATATCCTTTATATTTGACATTGAACTTATCAGTTGCCCTTGATAGGTGATCTTGAACTTGCCAAAATGAACTTGGAACTTGTTGCCTCAGACTAACAAAGTTTTATTGTCTCATATATTTATATCTAGTCTCATGTCAAGACGTTTGTGGGTTAAGACACTTTACAATCACAGTAAAGTCTGCCAAGTGCTAAACAGGAGCTTTGCAGAGCTGCGCATACATGCCCAAAGGGTCACTTGTCAGTGAAAAAACACTGAAAAAAACTATCCCACTTTTTGATGCCTTCAAGGAAAATAGGTTTAAAAATACATTGTGAGAAAGGGAGAACTTACTAGTTACAAGCAATTTCTTCATTTCTCACAATGTTTTTTACCCTAAAAATTCCTTGTATTTATATTTCAATCAAACTTAAATTACTGTCTGCAACTTCTTTTAATGTGGACCAGTATTAAGAGGAGAAGAATTGATATTGGTCCAGTTGAGCATTTTACCAAACTTGAGGCCCTTGGGACTGGGCCATTTTGACCAAATGGGTATAATTTTAGCAACCATGATAGAGAACAATCTGGATGTACTATTAACTAAATATGAATGCACTACAACTGATACATTGGGAGGAAAATTTTGAACATGCTCTTATTGAGTGTTTTTCATAACTTTGGATGCCTTGTGAAGGCAAAACATATAAACATGGTAGATAATAATAAGGTTATGCTATGTTTTTAATATAAATTATCTAGGCCCTATATTTAAGAAAAAGAATTCTTTCAAATTAAGCGGTTTACACAATTTGACCCCTGGAGCAGAGACTTTTTTATCCTAAGGGCATATTTTCATGCAACAAAGTACAAAATTATGTATTATTGCTACATACCAAATATGAATGTCCTTCACCTTATATTTTAGTAGGAGAAGTCTTTTGAAATTGCTCTAATTTGGCGTTTTCCCAAATTTTGAACCTTTGAGGCAGGGCCATGTTTTATCCCAGAGCTATGATTTCAGCTAACGGGGTAGAGAACCATCTGGTTATGCTTAATACCAAAAACGAATGCCATTGACGTCTTGGATTGGGAGGAGAATACTGTTGAACATGGTCTAATTGAGCATTTTGACAAACTTAGGACACCCAAGGACTGGAAGTGGTGTTTTTTATCCTACAAGCATAATCTAATAAACAATAATAGATAACAGCCAGGCTATCCTACATTTCAAATATAAATGCTCTTGGCCTTAAAGAGAAGATTTTTTTTTCCTAACTTACTCAAATTTTGCCTTTTCCCCTATTTTTGATCCCTAGTTAAGGGCTGTTTTTGACCCAAGAAGAACAATTTTAAGTGATAAAGTACAAAACTATCTAGTTATACTAAATACCAAATAAGAATGTCCTAGACCTTATAGTTTATGAGGAGAAGAATTTTGAAATTGCTCTAATTAAGCATCTTTTGAAACTTTGAACCTCAGGGGCGGGGCCATTTTTGACCCCAAAGATTAAATTTTTGAAAACTTGGTTAAGAACCATGTGATTAAGTTACATATGAAATAGAAATGCTTTGGCTTTGTAGTTTCTGAAAAAAATTCAAACATTTACTAAAATGTCCCATTTTCAAATGCTGCGGCAACCAGAGTTTTTCATAGAATTAAATTCTTTTTAACAACTTGTGTAGAGCTTCACCCAAAGAACATCCCTGCAAAGTTTCAGCTTGATTGGCCTACTGGTTTAGGATGAGAAGATTTTTAAAGATTTACTAAAATGTCCCATTTTCAAATGCCCTGGCAACCAAAGTTTTTCATGGAATTGAATTCTTTTAACAACCTTTGTAGAACCTCACCCAAAGAACATCCCTGCAAAGTTTCAGCTTGATTGACCAGCTGGCTTAGGACGGACAGATGGACAGGCGACGGACAACGACCAATCACAATAGCTCACATCGCACTTTGTGCTCAGGTGAGCTAAAAACACTGAGATTTTAAGCTATTTTGCAAAGTCAAGAGAAGATAATTAAAAAAAAACTTCAGAGATCAAAATATTTTTTGCCTCATGCATAACTAGATATACAGATTCATTTTGGCAAGTTTCAGTTCATTCCAATGGAAATGCAGGAGTTGCACACAAAAAACACTGCAATTTTAGGCTATTTTGCTAGGTCAATGGCAGGGCAGATAATTCAGCAACCACTTTACAGATCAAAATATTTTTGTTGGCAAGCACAATTAGACATCATAGAGATTCATTGTGGCAAGTTTCATTTCGTTCTTATTGAAACTGTTGGAGTTGAACACACAAAAAATTGAAAATAGACAGACAGATGTATAAACAGATAGATGACCAACCAGGAATATAGCTAGTATTTGGCAATCGGTTTCAAATCATAGTCGATTATTGGTTTTCAGTCGGAAGGATAATTCAACTAACAATCGATTACATAATTGTTTTCTTTGAAATCAATTCAGTATTCTATGTATATATGCTATGACATTACCACTACTGCCTGCTACTTTGATTTTTTTTATAATTTATGCCATGACAATTATATTATTTGTTTCAAAAATTGATTTTGAAACTGTTGATTTATAATTTTTGATGGAGACTTGGTTCATCCTCAAGACAGGGTTAAATTTATTTGTGTTCCCAAAGTAAGAGACTTTTACCAAAGAATAAGAAGTAAACAAGACCAAATTAGTGAAATTGACCTGTCATTTGACTTGACATTTGTATCAATGGTTTGTACCTTCATATCAAGCAGTAAATAATCTAGATTTTGCAATCTGTGAGTCCCCTGGACCCACATATCTGAAGCTTATAATATATATATTATCTTGTTTTTATAAATGCAGACAAAATTTACCATCGCAGTCAATCATAATAAGGATTCTGCGTGTGTCAACAACAGATGATCAGTAGGGGTGTGAAAGTTACTGTCAAACTGGTGATTGGTAGGTGTTAGATGCAACTATATTTAGGTCTCCGTACTGGTACTTGATATATCAAAAACTGGTATTGGATATTGTTGGATATATAGGATTGAATGTTTCTGTATCAAAAACAATATTGATCAATAAAGAAAAGAAAAAAATTAATCAAATAATTAGACAAACATAGATACATTTCGGTGTTTCGTCTCAGAAATCAGCAGATTTGCAAGTCAACTTTCAGTTTCAATACCAAACATAGATAATTTGGATAACTTCAGACGGATTCTTTGGCCGATGTAATGTTAATTATGTTACTAATTTTGCCCCAATCTATACAGCCCTCACCAAGTCTCACACTAAATCATTAACATCGAAGCTATCTGTATTTAACCATAATTTTTCTTGGCACGAGGACAAACTTTAAATGGAAATCAGTATGTTTTTTCTTTAAAACAACCTATCTGTTTTATCTGATTTTCAAATGGGTAGTACAATGCATGAGGCTGAGTTGACATAAGGCTTATGATAAAGATTCATGAGAAGAGAAATCATTAAAATCATTACAAGCTCATATACCTTAAAAGTCGGCGATAAATGCTCTGAAACCCCATTTAAAAGTGTATTGTGCAACAGTCCATTGTTTACATGTACAGTATTGAATATTACGGTGGTTTATTTTTATGTACACTGTCTATGAACGACAACTCTACTAGGGCTGTAACGATACACAAAGTGACGAATACGAATACAGATCACAATACAGGGTCATGAATATGAATATTTATTCATGAATACAACTTTTTCCAGGAACAGACATATTTATCTATATATTTCTTTGAGTAAAGAATGAAACAAACTTATGCCTATCTGTAATACAGACAGCTGTTTTATGTTAATTGTTTTATTATTCTGCAACAACAATCAAAGGTGTATGGCAAATGCAAGCCTAACATAGGGTGAAGTCAAGATCCGTCATTGATTGATGCTGGATCATTTCAAATTACTTACCTCAATATTATAGATTTCACGTATTTGTACCTTAAATTTGTATATTTTGAATTATGTTGTAAACTTCTATCTGTTACAAACTTATCAATTAATATGAAAATTTTTGTCACCAGAATTGATCACTTATAATGAAAAGACGAAATAATTAAATTCTAGCCAACATTCAAGGTATATTGGACATGCAGCCATAGCTTACCTTTTAATTTTTAAAGGGAGGTAATTTATACGTTGCATAATTGAAGACAATGGTCTATGCTCCGAAAGATTATGTCATTCAATTTCTTCAGAATCTGAACTTAATGGTCAATGAGATAGAAAAATTAGGCCATAAATACTAGAATTTGAATTGAAAATCTTGATTTAAAAGGTTTAGTTGATCAAGACTTTGACTTAAAAAAGATGATTTTTGATTGTTAGTATTAACAGAGGTCTGACCGTTGACGGTCAAAGTCATGCGTCGATTGTCCAGTTAATCTATCATTTACTACCCAAAATGCCACTTGTAGACAACAAATAAATAGCTGTCACCAGTGAAATAGAAATTATTTGATTTAGTATCTAGAATATGTATTCAGTTGCATCAGAGGCGCCCTCTGTCAATAGACTACGGGAGCCGCCTAGCAGGGCTCCCCCTGGGAAATTTTATTCTTGCGCCAATGAAATCGCCAATGGCAAAAATTTGGGGCCACTTGGTGCCAATTGGAGACAAAAGTGGAGCCAGTATGAATAAGTTAATGAAAGAAAACTACTATATTGAAAACAAATAACCTGTTATCTATATATATTATGTTGAATAAATTGGTAAAGGGTTAAAATGTACAAAATGAGAGGATTGTCATTTGATAATAAAATTCCAAGAACACCTAGAGATATGCTGGACGACAGGTCAAATTTTTAATAACCCACGGTACTTTGATTACTAATGTCCGCAGTACTTTGATTACTAATGTCCGATATTTCTCATTTCTCGGAAATTTACTTGACTTTGTTACTAAAATCATCAATAGATAAGCAAAATGTTGTCTTTGTTTTTTATTCGGCACTCTAATGAATCTCAAAAAGTGATCGAGGAATAAATATCGTCATTTTTTTAGCCCAAGCGATGTGAATTTCCGCCATCTTGGTTTACATGATGGTTCCCGGCGGGCTTCGAAAAATCACAATAACTCGAGTGATGTGAGAATCAATTAGGTCAGCGATGCGTAACTAATCTGTCTTGATTGGCACAGATATGCAGTGGATATTGATGGTCGCGTGTCTTCCAAACAAATTAGCGGATGTGTGAATGATAGAGTTGCGCGTCGGAAATCGTTTAAATGGACTCAACATCCCTTTGCCTTCTTTTGAAAATTGTCGCCAGTAAAATCGCCAATTCGCCGATTTTGGGGCCAGAATTTTTATTTTGTCGCATTTGGCCCCATTGGCGATCGGCAGCGGGAGCCCTGCGGCCTAGGCTTTAAGGATTTACGTCTTTCTTCATAAATTTGATTAAACCGTTGTTATAGCTTGTGCATGTTGGATATCTATGACCTCTTGGATATTTTTTTTGCACTTTGCATCCCGGAAAAATATTTCACATTTTGTATTCGCCAATATTCGGTTCTCAGACAGACGAATACGATACGTACTCGCCAGTAAAAAAATATTCGATTCACCGAATAAATCGAGTGTATCGTTACAGCTCTAAACTCTACCAAGACAGGTGTGCGCCGTTTGATATTGGTATACAACTGTAAAGTACCAAAGCTTGGTGTTCTGTTCTATATTGTTTAATGCTTTGATGTAACTCTTTCCAAAATTTGATTTTCTGTCATATTAAAATTCCCTTTTGAGAAAGTTGAAATTATTTAGGAAAAGAGCAGAAAATACGGTTTAACTGCATGTTCTTCCTTTGCTTCAATATTTCCCCAAGCTTTAGCAGAATAGGTTCATCAAAAGACATCAATTATCATTGTTTGGGAAAGGGTATATTAAGAGTCCTATCCATATAATAGTACACTCCCAAACTTTGTGATGCTCTCCAAATATTTTACCCCTGGGGGTGCATGCACTCCCCCCAAAAATATTGACTGGGAACTCTGTTCAGGATATCTTTAAAACATGAAGGACGCTGATGAAAGACTTTGAAATCTGATATAGTGACACATATCCTCAGTCATATGACATGCCTGATATTATGGTAAATGTGAAAATAGCTTAAAAAAGCAATTTATTCTTTGATGGCAATGCTTCCTACCCTCTTAGACAATCCTAAAGTGTTACATTCATTGATTTTCAATTCGTACTTATATAAAACTTATCACCAGGCATTGAAACTGTAGTTTGTCCATTAAGTAGTTAGTGTTTTGAACTGTTTTCTTATCATTTTGGCAATACAAGTACATTGGTTGTACCAGATAAGACACTTTGCCTTATTTAATATTAATACAGACATAACTTATAAGATAAAACCAAAAAAAAATTGTGATTGATCTGGATTAATTTAGAAAATGTTTGTTTATCCGAATACTATTCTACTTCCAAAATCGTGATATTGAGTCATAAGATTTACATGACAATACGAATAACTACTCGATTATTACCTGTGCCATTAGCTCAGCCCCTTTCCTTCTTGGAGGAGCGGGTGCTTCTTTCTTGTTTCTTCCAAACATTTTTAAATTGACCTTTTCTTTTTTTATTTACATTTTCTCAGAATGATATATATACTTCCGGTTTGATGCGACCAATGAAATTGTAGAAAATGATGATTACTATCCGGCAAATTTCGCACTGAACTACTTTCAAAGCAATTGAGCGAAATTCTTCCGTTCATAAATTTTATAATAATATATAATATTCATAGTTCGGTATATATGTAGAATGTCAGTGAAGAATAAGGTAGACCGAACTTGTAACTGATCAGGCTAGATCTTATCAACCTTAGACAATTCCCACACATGCACTTACGCATTTGACACCAACGAAATATGATTGGGGGAAAAAAAGAAAAGAAAGAAATTGCTTCTAACAATCAATTTCCTTATTATCTAAAAAATTTACTACCCAAAATTTGAAAAATTCTTAAATTTCATAAAGTGTTAATTTTCGTCTGCAACTCAAGTTCTTTTAGACCAGTCTAAAATTTTGTTGACTGGTAACGGGTTGATGTATGAGTCTCCCAGTGATATCGTCAACTTTAAACAAGTGCTGATCCCGTAACCAAATGACCGATCGTTGGCCACGCCCTCTGAACTCTGACCTCTGACTGCCAAGACTGACGACGTTTTTTCGCTGCATTAAAGGGACACAAATCCAGTAAATTGTTGGTAGGCGACATAAAGGTCCTTATGATAGATTTTTTAAGTGGCCAACAACCGAAAATATATAGCATTTATCACGATCGGAGTTCAGCATTTCGCTATCGGTTTAGTTGGCAGGGTATTTGCTTGGTTCAAGGTTGAAGATGTGCGTGAGCAGTGATCCATCAATTAGAGCGATCCTTCAATTAGGGCGATCCAACAATTAAAGCGATCCGTAAATTAGATCTATCCGTCAATTACAGCGATCCGTCAATTAGAGAGATATGTTAATTAGAGTGTTCTTTCAATTAGAGCGACACATACATTAGAGCGATTCATGCACCAGAATGATCCATTAAAAGGATCCGTCAATTATAGCCAATCTACAGGAGCATCCATCTCTCAGTCCCATATCACATTTTTTGCGCATTATAGAATTATTACTTTGGAAACGTGTCACTGAATGAGAAAATTGTCTTCTTGAACTCTTTTCAATTTGGACCGGTCTATAAAAATACCATGTGGTAATGGGTTATGCCGCGTTTTTAGTATCATGTAGTGTGCTATGAGTTCAAATTTTAGATCAGCCACCGTCATAGTGCAGTAGGTAGCGCACCAGACTCCTAATCTGCAATCATAGGATATTATGGGTTCAATCCCCGGCGGCGGCGCATATCCATTCCAACATTTATCTCCCATAAATTGGTGAATAATCGTAAATCCTAAGTGGGATCGCAGCTGGAGGCTAGGAAAGGACGTAGTGGTAGTGCTGGTGTGAGAAATACCCGGAATCCATAGTTAGGTGCTCCAGCCGGCGCGATATGACCGAAATAGTGTTAAAAGTGGCGTTAAGCCCCATTCAATCTTTCAATCAGTCAAACAAATTCAAGATCAAGTCCAATCTTTGTGAAGTCTAGTAATTTAAACAATGAAACGTTTCGCCCCTCAAGAAAAGGCTTTGGAAAACCTTGTGGAAAACGAAAAAAATGCCTGTGACAAGAATTTTTTTCTGCCTCGAAAGACAAAGATCTTGAAAAAAAATCAACTTGAAATAAACATATGCCACTTCTTTCAATTTGGCCCTGCCTAAAAAAAATTTGTGTGGAAGCGGGTTAAATGGGTATGATGCTGGATGAAGTGACAACGTAAATAAAGAGAGAGAAAAAAAATGGAGGAAATCAAACGCGTCTGAAGCTTTTTAACCCTTGTCATGCCAAATAAAATTATTATCGTGACAATCAAAAGGCTGGAAGCGTTGGAAAGACTTACTGTTTTCTCAATATTTCTATTGAAGAACAAATTTACGGCGCACCCTTTCCAAATGGGACAAGAATGTGGTGTAGACTGAGTCGCAATTTGCATATATGTGCAGTATGACCTTTGTCTATACCATCTCCTACAATTACAGGAATATTCAGAATTCCGAAGGACAATGGTTAAGGTGGGGGTCTAGGGTACTGCGGATAGAAAGTATTCTAGGTTTGTGTATCCATGTATCATACGTTGTTGCCTATGATTCTGGGACAGGCCGATATTTATGAAAACCAATTCTGGCATAAAAATTCTGGTGTGTTTCGGGAGTAAACATATGTTCCTTATCTCCTAAATGCAAAATGCAAAATGGTTAGTTGGAGACCTCAAAGTCACAACTACTTCTCGGTCAATGTCAGGGTCCAAGGTTTACCTCCGATCTATATTAATTGTTTGATCTATTGATTCTTTGAGTGAGAGCAGCAATTGGTCAATTAGAAATGTCGAGACACCCGGTCAACTAGGACGTCAGACCTAACTAACACAGTAATAGATTAAATTGTTATGAAACTTTCTCCATTTCATCTGCACAAGTTGGGAAATAGTGCATTCCGGTAATTACTCTTCCTTTCTTTTTCCTCTGAGCAATCCATTCTTACTTCATTCATCGGTCTCTTTCTTTGTTGTTTTCTTTCTTTCTATCTTTATATAAATCTATATCTAAAAGGAAAATTGATGAGACGCAGAAACTCAGACTTGCAGGGTAAGCTAGCACCTGGCTGTTTCATTCTAACATCCTTCATTTCCGGAGATAATAACACAGACAAATAAGGAGTATTCCAAAAAGCTGAAAAGTCAAGATCTGAGATAGAACGAGACAAAACATTTATAGACGGTATAGATAAAGCAGATATCCAAACTAAACTTCATGTACTTAACGAAGACATTTCATGCATTTAAAAAGTCCAAAACGAGGAATACGAATGATTTCATAATTTGATAAGAAGAGTAAATAAACTCGAAACAGATTTAATTACATGTAAAGAAAACTTATTACAAATGGAAAACAAACTTACAACATCTAAAAATACTTTGTACAAAACTGAGAAAGAAAACAAAGACCTGCGTTCCAAGCTAGACATTACAAATTCTTGAACCGACTAATGAAAAATTACAGAGAGTATATGAACGGAGCAATACTAACGCATACGTAGATACAGCGTCTCAAGTAGATTGTAGATTGTACCTTAAACAAAAACGTTTCACACACAGTCCGCAGAACAAATATCCCGTCTAATCACGAGCTGGATGAAATCTCCAATGATATATGAAAAGGTCCGGTAACAATCGAAAACAAAAGTACAGCGTCTAATGAATCCTACGCCAATGTTATTACACAGTCTACTAATAATCAAAATCACCCTTCAAATCATCCCGATAAACAAGACTCAGTGACTAACACCGGTCCGATCACAAATCTAATGTTAACTAACAATGCAAATAACGACATTACTATTGAAAGCAAAACTCGTGAAGGAAAACAAAAAAATAATTCAACTAAAAGCAAAAATATAAAAGCAAATGGGCCAAGTATCAGTGGTAATTCTAATTACAATACAAGACCGGAAACAAGAGATCGTGACATATTCCTTGGAGTGCGTCGCAACAAAACATCGAAATATTTAATCAAATATAAGTTTAGATACAACCTAAATGGGGGTTGAAAAATATTTTACTGATAAAGGTGTGAGAGTAACTAAAACCGAAATCTGTCATTCCCGCACTGGATATAGATATGCAAGAATAAATGTACCAAGCACGTACGCGGATCGTGTTGAAAACGACGAGCTCAGTCTACCAGAAGATGTTTTTATAACGCATTGAGCTCCTCCAATATCCCAAACTCGATAACGAAAACCACATAAGTTACACAATAATAAACAAAGCTATTACAACCACAAGTACAGTCGAGGTGGCAGAAAAGTATACACAAATTACGAAAACGAAAGACTACTATAGTTTCGAAACTGATCATACTAACGAAAATAAAAGAGACAACCCAGATAGAAACGAGGGATGGGGCCACTGTGATGACGACTGGAACGAACAACCTGAAAACTGGGGAAGATACCATCAATATAATTGAAAGCGGAAAACTCAAGACAGAAATGTATTTGTTCATAAGACCCAGAATTCTCAGTGTCTTACAACTTGTTTTATAATGTTGAGTGAAGCATTTTGGAATGTGGGAAGAGTCATGTCTTCTACTAAAGATGTATAAATGAGCTTCTTGATACATACAACTGTGATATAATGTTTATCGGCGAGCACAAACTATTTCCATACTCGTTGTCCTTTTTGGACTCGATAAACACGAATTATCTTAACTACAGCCTTTCATATGCAGAGCTAAACTCAAGAACATGTGGCAAGGCCGGTGTCGCAATTAAGAGATTAAGAGAATATTTTTTGTTTCATGGAGGTATGAACCGAAAAATATTCTCTTCATCTCTTATGATTTAATAGCATCGAGCGAAAAAAACAAAAGCTTCACAAATCTTGATACCTTTTTGTATGGGACTATTTTGTGCGGAGGCATACTAAATGCTTGCGTGCTCAAAATTTTGTTCATGGAGTTATGAAATTTTTTTTGACCAATCAGAACGCTCGTTTTTGATAGACGAAACAAAAATTTAAATCAATAATGTATAAAAGAAATTCAGCTAAATACGTCAACTATCTCGATTGTGGCAACAATAGAATACTTGGGGTACAACTATCGCTCAAACAAGCTAAGACTATATTCATATTCTGTGTATACATGTACATAGCAGATGGTAACGACACTGCTCTATACGTACATAACTTACAGATATTGTATGATATCATAGCATTCTATCAATACAAGGGATATAAAATGATTGGAGGTGATTTTAATGCAAGCATAATAGACGAGCAACCACCAAAAATCGAAACAATTTCGAGAATTCGCAAAGGACTGCCAGATGACTGCAATAAATACTACTAGTATAAAACCGCGTACGTTCTGCAAATATGGAACAACCATAGACTATTTTTTCTGCGATAAAAGGATGTTACACGATGAAAGTGATTGAATCGTAATAATAAATATCGCATCAGACCACCTACCAATTCTCTCAAAGATCGACAAACATTACATAATGGAACCAACGGAAGAAAAAGGCTTTGCCGTCTGGCATAGAGCGGGCGAAAATAACCTAATCCTGTATAAAGAAAATGTCGAGAACAACATCCAAAATTATGACGACTTACAAAAATTATATACTACGAATGGCGTAAACATGTATTGTGACGGACTAACACACATTCTTAACAATTGATACCGAAATGCAAACCGAATTCGTATACGAAGCCGAACTGGTCGAGAGAAGTAAGGCAAGCCCATACACAAGCGCGCAAAGCAAGGTCGGACTGAATAACCTCAGGCCGTTCACGAGTCCCCGAAAACCTTTATTTCAAAACCTACGAAATCACCAATAATATATTCAGGAAAGAGCAAAGAAGAGCAAGCAATGATATTCTGCATAACTCTTATCGAAAACTCAATAGAGCAGCCAAGTTAGAAATAAAGCTTTTCTGGCGCATTGTGAAAACTCGAAAATCAACAAAGATATCATACATTACGAATATTTCAACCAATGGCCAAACAGTAGAAGGAGAGCACGAAATAGCGAACGCATTCGCGTGCCACTACGAGAACCTGTACGGCCTAAAGTTAGTAGACAAAAATTCGACAGAAAATATAGCGCAAAAACTCAAAGTTTACAAATCAATTGTTAATAAACAACCATATAACGAAATTCTCTACTCCTCGATATCTACATTCGAAATAAGAGAACATATTAAAACCAAAGAAAAGGGAATCTCACAAGGCCGCGATCTAACACAAAACGAGCATATCATGTATGGGGTGAAAAACAAATCGAACACATAGCTAAACTGTTGAACTTAGCATATATAAACAAATTGAAAATTTACATACCTTATGACACTGGACATACACTAAGACCTTAAAAGAGAAATTTCCCCACCCCTACCAACATGGCTTCCAAACAAATATAGGCTGAACAACCGCCTCCTACGTACTGCAAGAAACAATTGACTATAACTTGTCAGCTGGCAATGACGAACACGCGGTACTGCTCGACACAAAATCCGCCTCCTATGATGTCCGTCAAGAAGCTTTATTGATTCAATTGTTTGAATTAGGCATCAGTGGAAATCTTTGGCGAATAATTATGAATTCCTACAAATCTGTAAGAAGCGCAGTGCTAACAAATGGAATGAAATCAAAGTAGTTCCCGCTGAAACAAAGCATTAGACAGGGAGGGTCGCGTTCCGGTTTTATGTATATCGTCTTCGTGAACGAACTCTTACGCCTTCTACAAAAAAAAAAAAAAAACACAAAAAAGCCAGTGTGAAGTCAAGACATACAGTATTGATTCTGGTTGTCCAACGCTCGCGGACGATATAACACTTACAGCCCTTAAACCCTTAAATATGACAGTCTAAAATCTATCTCTCGATAATTGGTCAAGACTCGCAAATTAATACCAGGATATGATACAGACGAGGATATGAAAGTATTGGTCGGTTACTGAAAATGTGGAGGGTTTTGGTGATGTTGTTGTTTTCTCACCGAAAGCTCAAGTCGTCGACTTGCCATTTTGTCGAGTATGCACTCTATCAAAAAGACACTCTATCAAAAAGAGACTGGAATAAATTCGGCGAAATACAAATACATGCATAAGTACGAGTACATCATGCTGTAACACTTTTGTAATCTTCATGGGAAAAGCGAGAAAAGAAATGTAATGATGAACAAAGTGTTCTCCTTTTTCTTTCCTTTTTTTTTTTCAGTGGGGATACCAAATTATCTATCACGTAAATCAGTTTAACCGTTAGTCTGAAAAGGCCAATGCTATAAACATATCATTGTGAAACCGAAACCTCGTAACTACAACTCAATGAAGCGGTAACGGGTCCGGATTTGGGTCGACAACTCACGGTTTAACCAATTCCCACACAATGACACCTTTTCACGCCCTTCAAGAAAAATATTCGGAAAAACATTGTGTTCCAAGTTATTTCCTCTTTATCCACAATTCTTTCCAACCAGAAAGTTGAAAATCTAGAATTTCACAAACTTTAAACCTTTTAACTTGGACCGGTCTACAATTTTGCTGGTTTGTCATGGCTCAAGATAAAGTAGATTCGCCTTATTCGACTGTATAGCTTAACCCATTACCAGACGACAATCAAAGTACTGAAAGAACTGTAAGCTAGCAAAGCATGGTTGTTGTTAAGTTATCTTCTTTGTCAATAGTTATCATGATAAATGAACGAGTTTAAAGTAACCAAGATATCAATCCATCCCCACACAATAATTTCTTTTTGAGCCACTTAAGAAAATAGTTGTGGAAAACAGTTAGGAACATGAAACATATGCTTATTACAAGCAATTTCTTCATTTTCCATATTGTTTTCTATCCAGAGATAAGTTTTGTAGAATTTTCAACAATATTAAATTGTCGTCTGCAGCTTCTTTGTAGACTTTTATCAGGGTCATTTTGAACAGGATGTGCTGAAGTGAGCTAAAATGCTTAAGAGATAAACTTGCAAACAAAAGTTTGCAATTTTTTCTGAAATACATAAGAACTACTCTTTACGGCGTATGGATTTGGTGGTTAAGCCTCCAGTGGCATTTTGCACTCGCTGAACTCTGAGAAGGCCTCAAAATTTTGTCTGTTAACTTAAGCTATCAAAGCTGATGCTTTGCTAGCTTAGAAAATATAAGACTGGTCCTAAATCAGAAAAGTTAAAGTCTACGATTTCAAATTGATAGAACTTCAAAAAAAAAAATACACTGTACCTCTGATTTTCTGTGAAGAAAACAATATGGGAAATGCTGAATTTGCTTGTAACAAGCAATTTCTACATTTTCCACATTGTTTTCACGGGACCTACTTCTTGTCAAAAAGTGGGAATGTATGGTAATGGTTAAGGAGAAGATTCTACGGTAAAGGGTCGCATTTGACGAAGTGTGATCTGACGATTCACCGATTAGACCAAGAGGCATTCACCCACACTGAGTTGGGCTTAAGTACACGAAAAAACTTTTGACTTGTTCAGATTGAAAAAGTTGCAGACGACATTTCAAATTGAAACAAAATTGAAAGATAAAAGCCAAATAAAGTAGAAAGCGTTGCATGAAAAGGAAAAATTGCTTGTCACAAACAGTTTATCCTTTTCCAACAAAGTTTTCCATGATCAAAAAAGCGTCAAAAAGCGGGATTGTGGTAATGACTTAACTTTTTCCCGTTTTTCACAATTTTAGACTGGTCCAATTTGGAAGAAGTTGCAGGCAACAATTAAAAGTGGCTGCAAATTGAAAAGTAACCAACCTACAGGTAAGAAAATATTGTGGTAAAAGAAGAAATTGCTTGTTACAAGCAATTTCTTCTTTCCCCACAATATTTTCTAAAGTTAATACATGGTGTCTCCATGCACGTGAAAATTATGCCTAAATGCATTAGTTATCGATTAATAATCTATAGCCTCTGGAACTTTTATGATTTAACAATAAATCGTCGATTATTTCCGATTGATTTTGTTTGAGGGAAGTAAAGAAAGAAAAGGGAAGAGATGTAACAATTTAGAGCAACTAAGCAAAGTGAATACTGTCCGTTTATTATGACTAACTAGATAAAAGAATGCATTAATCCATAAGCAGCCGATCCAATTTTATACTAGAAAAAGTGAAAGAGGTCGCAGACGATAAGAAACCAAGTTGGTTTAAATTGTAAAGCAAATTCAATATGAGATAAAGAACACATCGTGAGAAAAGAAGAAGTTGCTGAATACAAGCAGTTTCTTCTTTTCTCGCAATATTTTCTAAAGCTATATTTCTTCGACGCGTAATAGAATGAAATTGTTTTGAAATTAAACCATTAGCACCCGAAAAAATTCTAGACTGGTAAAAAATTCAAAAAGTCTGGCGAAGAAAGCACTAAATAAATTGATTGGCTCGAGTATTTTCTTCATCTTTCTTTTCTTTTCTCTCTTTGTCTTTCTTTTAGTACAACTTCGGTCCATGGCCTCATAAACTTAGTCGCTAACTCGTCATGCAGGCTTTTAGTCCTAGGATGGTGACCGCGTGAGTACAAAGTGAGTCGGATCACACTAGAAACAGATAGCACGACCTGGGTATTACCTTTTGAGGTGACGACTCGCGTATAATTTTCGAATATCCTTAACTTTCAAACAGTTTCAAACTAAAAGACATTGCAGACGTCATATTCAAAGTTTGTTGAGCTAATATTGGAAACTACCCCCCCCCCCTCTTCCCCACCCCCCACCAAAAAAAGACATTGTGAGAATAATAGAAATTGATTGTTACAGAGATTCTGTGATGATGGGTTAATATGTGAATTTATGTGTTGTTTTTCGTAAATATTAACATCAATAAATAATATGGAAAAGGAGAAACAGCTTGAAGCAAGCTATTTCTTCATTTCAAAGTTTTCTCTCCTTATTGTCATTATTCTTTATTACGACCACTTTAAACTGATTACAAGAGACATTATTAGAAAATAGGAAATTGCTGGGTACAACCAATTTCTCCTTTTCTCGCAAAGTTTCTATTGTTAATTTCCTATACCGCGTGAAAACGCGGGGTTGTGTAGGAACGGGTTATATGTTTTGAATTCTCTATCCGGTTTATTGAAATTAAAGTGGAATAAAAAACGGAGACAGAGAAGGGGGGAGTCCATGCTCACAGTTATTAGAAAGTGAATGACACCTCAATATTTATTTGAACATAGATATATATTTGTAATTATTTTTCCGAAGCATGAAAACCTAACGAACGTTTCGGGGCAATACGTCAAGCAACTTAGTGTAAATTTAATTTGTCTGTGGGAAAAGATAGCATTCTCTTCAAGGATGCGTGATCTGTCATTCAAATATATGCTACAGATTTTTCTCCTCTTTTTCCCATTTCCATACGAAGAAATTTAAGACTGGTTTAAATTCGAAGTGGTTCCAGACAACAGATTCAATTTAATGAATTAATAGATTTTTCATCTTTCTTAATAGAAAACATTGTGGAAAAGAAGAAATTGCCTGGCTCAAGCAATTTCTTCATTTTACACAATGTTTCCCAATCAGTTTTCTTTAGATGTGTCAAAATGCGTCCCTGAGTGGGAATGGGTGAATACAAATAAAAATCAATTAGTTAAATTTAAGTTTTTATTCGGTTTAAAATGCAGTATGATTTAGCTAATTCCCGTTTTCTAAAAAAAATGCATTTTTTCTTCATTATAATCGTAACAAATGTAACGGAATTTAATGTAAGATCATTTCAATTTCCCTGTATCATATAGGTGTTAATTGATCGAACATGGTGTCTTTTCAATAAACGAATACCAACAATCACGAGGAAACAATTAAACGTTTAAGAATTAATCATTTCCCGAAATTTCAAAACTAAATTGAACAAATTATTTTTCAACGAAGCTAATTTACATAATTATAGCGGAGTGTTTTAACACTTAACTGAACAACCAATGAGAAACCTTAATTTGACAATGATTGTCAACACGAACACGTGCCAATATCTTTATATACCTGCGATATCATAGTGATTTTACATCATTTTCATTTGATCATTTAATCTGTTTGTGATATTTTTACATTTATCTAACATTGTAAATCTGTGTTAAAATATAATTTTGGAATATTATCCCAGTGAAAATATACACATAGAGGATGGATTTGTTGGCAAGGTATAAATACATTATTTGCAGTATTTATTTTTTTCCAAGGTGAAGCCAAAGTATCAAAATTGTTGAAATTCCTTAAGGACGGAGTGCATAATTTTTGCATTTGCGGTATTAAATGAGTCAAACTTCTGTTGCATAATATAAGCCTTTTTCATTCATTCATCCATTCATTAATTCATTCATTCATCCATTCATCCATTAATTCATTTTACATTCATTCGTTCGTTCGTTCATTCATTCATTCATTCATTCATTCATTCATTCATTCATTCATTCAGTCATTCATTCATTCATTCATTCATTCATTCATTCATTCATTCATTCATTCATTCTCTATTTGTTTTAGATGTATCCTGTTTATTGCATGTGTTATCCTAGTTACTGGGGGATCATCTCCAGGTAAGTTTCATTTTTATAAATTTTTATTCAGCTTAATTTAAAAAAAGTACTTGAACATTATATATTTTGTCAAATTATAAACGATGTGACAGATCTGTTTTTTTTTTTTTTGTTTTTTTTTTTTTTGCTTAAACACGGTTGCATCAACAACCACCTGCCAATAATAGTATGACAAGATTATACTTGACATCAAATTGCACACAGACTATACAATAAAGCACCACTGCTATCATTCAACCATGTTATTGTCGCAGATTGATATGGATAGGCATACACTGTACTCGTACATAGGCGACAAAATGGCACTCAGACTAAGTTAGTTAATGCCATGAAATATGGTGAGATTGATATTTACTAGGAAATATGTGTGTGTGTGTGTGTTAGAGAGGGACAGAGAGAGAAAGAGCGAGAGAAAGAGAGGGTGATTTCCAACTATTGCACATATAAGTGAGCAGCCTGGACAGCCACACAGGGCATTTAGAGTATCACTGATCGTCCAAATAAGCGTTCGGCCAGTATCTACATATAAAATACATATAGACTCTGATTAGACTGTGCGGAAGCACAGGCTGATCTAAGTCTTGACTTAATGTACATATGTAATGGCTAGCACACGTCGATTCGGTGGTACACGTCATACTTATCTCGAAGAATCCAGTCGTTTTAAACACTTTAAACAAAAATACGTGCGGTCAATAGAAGAGAGGTGTGATCTCCATAAAAAGTAATTAATCTGCATAATAACAAGATAAGATATCAGAGATAAAACAGCTTCATTGAGATTTTAATCACCAAAGTTTACAAGAGTGATTTATTGTTTTCAAGAATAGTCAGATATAATCAATAATATTTTGATAAACGAGGTTTAAATTAGTAGTTATGAAAATAGGACCCGTCAAGGAAAAGGGAACCTTCTTGGATGTACTTAGAGTATCGACCCGTGTTCGACCGAATGTAGAATAACTGAGGGTGTTGGTGTGGGGGAATTGTTAATACTTTGATCTCGAATGACCTCTGATATACTCAATCGCCACTGAAATATTTGACTCTTGGATTTGCCGGATATATAATTATTATTATTATTATTTTTAAATCTTTGTCTTGGTAGACAAAGCAATATGCCCATTTACCACCATGCTTGTAACTTTTTTGTCATTGAGGGTTTGCCGGTCGCTGGCCCAACCCACTGACTCCGTAGGCGCCGCCGACTACTTCCAACAAGGAGTTTAACTTCGAAATTTATTTTTCAAAATTTATGACCAGAAACATGTAACAAATAAGAAAAATCGTTAGTTGGCGACTAAAATGTCGTTACTACAGCTTAAATAAGGATATCCATCGACTAAAGGAAATGAAGAGAATTACGCCTTCCTTAGACAAATAATTAACTTTATAAAATTCTCAAACATTCAAAACCACAAATATTATTAATTTACAGATTAAACAGTCTTTTCTGATAACACACCTGAGCTATAGAGATAGCTAGGGCCTTATATCGGGTCGTATATCAAACAGTGGCGACCGTTCGGGTACTAAATGTAATTCACTTGTCTGCCTCGGGTAAAATCGTCTTGTATCTCGGAAACTGCCGAATAAGGGCGAAGGTGAATACATGTATAAAAATTCACTGGGAATTTTTATCTATTTGTCAGTTAGTTTGAGTGTTTTTGGGATTGTACGCATATTGTACGAGTGACTCAGCAAATAGATGACAATGGGGTGGGTGGGGGTGAGCACATCTGAAAAAAGATAGACAACAACAACAAAAACCACAAACCCCCCCGACCAGTTTCTCCAATCGCAATGAAAACAAGCTTGTCTTGTTTGCAGAAAACGGTAATAAATCATTTATAGTGGCAATATAAAATACATTTGAAATTTTAATTTTCGTTTTCTTTTTTGTATAGCTTACCACAGCGGGCTTGTGATCTAGTCTAAATCTATAGATAGAAGGGTCTGTAAACAATTTCAGTAAATACCTCAGGATTCTTTTTCATCAGAAATTTTGTTCCCACGAGAGCCATAGAGCCTTTAATTTCCATAAAAATGCTTTTATGCTTTATTCAAGCTGTATTTACGATATTTTGGTCGTAAAACTGGCAGTTTAACGAATGGGTCAACCCTTGAAATACGCGCGCCTTGTCATACAATAGTAAACATCTGTATCTTAATTTAATGTTTAAACTTCAAACGTAGACAGGATATCGCACATTAATTTATTGTTTTTTAGGATTTAATTCTATCGATATGATCAATATCAAAATACAATAAATTACCTATAACGCGTGCGACTTTAATCAAGATAATACGCCAAGTCTTCTCTTAGGCAATGAGATTGAAATACACGCGAACTGTCATTACATTGTAACCATGTAGATTTCACATCATTATATCAATTTGACGTTTAAATTTCACAAAAAGACATTATCGTACATTAATTTAACGAGGATTTGATATCTTATCAACATGATCAACATCAAAATACAATATATCAATTTGAATTCCTGTATTGACAGACCCTCGGATGTGATTGATTTTTTGACGAAATTGACCAATCAACCTAATCGTTCATTTAAACTAGAAATGGTTCTAATGGTTACTTATCAAAGATTTCTTGTGTGAACAAATGAAAATTGCCAAGGATTTAGTGGAGAAAATGGGTTTCGAACGGATTCATCGAATAGGTCCCAGATCAGCGGGCAAATGCAGGCCTATCGTTGCCAAATTCACGACTTTCAAAGACAGAGAATACGTCCGCAAGCAGTGGAAAGCGCTCGAAGGTTCAAGTATTTCGTTATAGAGCAATTCCCAAAGGAAATCATAAGTAAAAGAAAGAAACTTTTACCAATACTCAGAGACTATAAGAATAAAGGGAAAAAAGCCTGGCTCTCATACGACAAGTTGTATGTCGAGGGTAAGCTGGTCGAAATTAAATAGGAGCAAGCGGGGGATGATATCAAGGTCCTCTCGTGGAACGTGAATGGTTTAACTTCTGAGAAAAAGCAGTCAGAGGAATTTGTAACTATACTGTCAAAACATGACATAATATTTCTATACGAAACTTGGTGTAGTAAAGAGAGTAACATTGATATTAGTGGCTACACTTCACATAACTTTTATAGAAAATTCCAGAATAGAAGAGCTAGAAGAAAAAGTGGGGGCTTCGCACTTTATTATAAAGAACACTTGCAACCCGGGATTAAAATTATTCGAAATCATAATGACACATTGATATGGATTAAATTAGACCATGAATTCTTTTCTTTAGAACATGACGTTTTAATATGTGGCGTATACATTTGGGGGGAGAATTCGCCAGCATATAATTTTGCAAATGTAGATTTGTTTAATTTGTTAGAAAATGATATTTCAGAGTTAGAGAGTGAGGGTTTGATTTATTTGGTGGGAGATTGGAATGGTAGAGTCGGAGAAAAGCATGATTTTATTGTTTTTGATAATTATAATCCATGTATTGATGATTCAGATTATGAACCTGATTTTGATATGCCGCGGTCTACGAAGGATCGTGTTTGTAATGGTTTTGGTATCCGATTGCTTGATCTTTGTCGGTCCACCGGTATACGTATAGCTAACGGTCGCCTCTACAATGATTTGCACGGGAATTTTACCTACATCAGTTATAACAGTGCAACGGTGATAGATTATTTACTGACCAAACCCGAGGGTTTCAATATAATGAGTGGATTTTCAATTGGGCCGTTCAATGCTCATAGTGACCACGCCTATTTATCATTTTCTTTGAATCGTACAGCCGTTCTGGAACCTAGAGAACCGTCCCAAGAGTATTTTTACAGGTGGGACGACAATTGTCGTAATAGTTTTCGTGCGGGTATTATTGAAAAATTGCCAAAGTTCAATAATTTAATTAACAATATTGATATCTCCTGTCGAAATTCGATAAATAATGTAGTTGATTCTTTTTCTTTGTTAATAAATGATACAGCCGACCAATTATTCCGTAAATCAAGGACGATTAATTCAAATAATAATACTTTCACTGAAAGTCAAATATGTAAAGACGTTGATTGGTTCGATTGGGAGTGTCGAAGGGCGCGTAAATTATATGAAAATGCATTGCGAGTTTTTAATCGTCACAACTCAGAGCGAAGTAGAAAAGATTTTTGTGCCCTGAAGAAAGATTACAAACAACTTTGTAAAAGGAAAAAAATGAATTTGAAAAAAAGCGAATATCGGAAATTTGTGAAATGAAAAAAGGTAATCCCAGGCAATTTTGGAAATATTTTAAGAAAAAACAATCTAAAGGAGCGTTGATTTCTACAAGTGATTTTAAAGACTATTTTTCCATGTTAGGATCAAATGAGTTTAATTCTAGTAATGAAGAAGCCGACAATTTTTGTAAAAACCATGATTTTAATGAAAAATGTTCATTTGAGGAACTCGATGCACCAATAATTAGATCGGAAGTAATAAAAGCAACACATTCTTTAAAAAAAGGAAAAGCGATCGGAACCGACAATATTATGAACGAATACTTGATTGAAAGTGTAGACATTTTATCTTCACATCTTTGCGATATTTTTAACGCTATTTTAGATTCCGGGGTGTTCCCTGATAAATGGACTGAAGGAATTATAGTTCCTATTCATAAAAAGGGTTCTACTACTGATGTGAATAATTATAGAGGCGTTACATTATTAAGTTGCCTCTCTAAATTATTTACAGTTATTATCAATAACCGTATTACTCAATTTTGCAACGAAAATTCTGTGATTTCAGATGCTCAATTCGGCTTTAGGAAGGGACTTTCAACTACAGATGCAATTTTTACATTATTAAACATTGTTCAAAAATTTTTAAACGAAAACAAACGGTTGTACTGCGTGTTTGTTGACTTGAAGAAATGTTTTGATTCCATAAACAGGAATGCATTATGGTTAAAACTGTTTAGAAGCGGTATTAAAGGGAAACTACTTAGAATTTTAAAAGACATGTATAATAAAGTTAGCTCTTGTATAAGGAATAATGGTGAAATCTCGGATTTTATAGATTTTGCAACTGGTTTAAGACAGGGGGAGACAATATCTCCTATTCTTGTATCATTATTTTTAGAAGATTTAGAGATGTTTTTGTATGATAACACACAATCTGGTATTGAAATTGGTCTGATACAAATTATAATATTGCTATTCGCTGACGATATGGTCATTTTCGGTAAATCACCGAAGGAACTTCAAACTTATATCGATAAGCTATCTGAATATTGTGACAAATGGTGTCTTGAAATAAACGCTGATAAAACAAAAACAATGGTCTTTAGGAAAAGAGGTAAATTGTTAGATAATGAAAAGTGGACGCTTAATGGATCAATTTTGGAATCAGTAGACAATTTTAACTACCTAGGAACTGTATTTCATTATACCGGGAATTTTTCATTTAATCAAGAATATTTAGCGGGCAAAGCCCTCAAGGCGTTAAACGTTTTATTAAATAATTCCTTAAAACTTAAACTTAAAACAAGTATTTATTGTGAACTATTTGATGCATTTGTAGGTTCAATCCTAAACTATTCTTGTGAAAATTGGGGGTTCAGTAAAACAAAGGCAATAGAAAGAATACATCTTAAGTTTTGTAAACGTATTTTAAATGTCCGCTCTAGTACTAGTTCAATGGCAGTATACGGAGAACTTAGCCGTGTTCCTATGTATTTTTCGAGATACTTAAGAATTATTAATTATTGGTTTAAGGTTCTAAGTACTGAAAACATTATCTTATCAAATGTTTACTCACAATCTCTCGATGACTTTAAAAATGGCAAAAAAAATTGGATCACTAATGTCAAAACCATTCTAGATAATTATGGGTTCTCATACGTGTTCGATAATCCAACATTATATAATAAGGAATTGTTTTTGTCAGAATTTAGGCAGAAAATGTTTGACGGCTTTATTCAAGAATGGTCTGCAAACATTAGAGATAGTAGTGCTTTATGTCTTATGAAAAATATTAAAAAGTCTTTTTGCATGGAAGAATATTTGAATGTATTACCCTTTTCGCTTAGAACATATCTATGTAAATTAAGAATGTCCGCCCATTCGCTACGGATTCAAACTGACAGATTTAGCAATAATAGAGTTCCAAGAAATGAACGAATTTGTTTAATGTGTGAAAGTGGGGAAATAGAAGATGAATACCATTTTATTCTCAAATGTAAAAATTACGTAAAACTAAGAAAGAAATATATTGACCAGTATTACTTCAAGAATCCAAGTATTTTTAAATTAGTTACTCTTTTTTCTTCAAACAACACAACTACCCTTACAAATTTAGCATTGTATATTAAATGTGCATTATCTTATCGTTATGATTCTCTGTATGATTAATCATACAACGTGCTACATTAAATCATACCATTGTTGCTATAGTCCGTGTATAACTTTCCATGAAAATTTACAAATGTTCGTTACCATGAATAATTATGTGTTTTTCATCCTCGTGTTACATATATATGTTTAAATAGAATAACTTAACTTGTAACAATCAAATGTATGTTAACATTGGAGTAAAAAGGGTGTGAGAGTGAGAGAGAGAGAGAGAGAGAGAGAGGGGGGGGGAGGGGAGAAAGGGGGAGAGGGGGAGAGGAAAAAGAGATAAGTGAGAGTTAGCATATGTGTGCAAAGTGTGTAACAGAATCATGAGTATGTATGTTTGGGAGAGAGATTTGACCAATTTATGTACTAAATCATGAATTCACGACTATGTACAATTTGTACCTGTCAAATAAAATATATGTTCTGTTCTGTTCTAAACTCCGACATCGGTCGCAATTTTTCTTAACATTTTTGTTGGTTTCGCGACTTAAACTTCGTAACTACAGCTTATTGTATCCGTAGTTAAGACGTTTAAGTCGCCAAACCAGCCATTTTGCTTTTTTTTTCATGCTACTAGCCATAAAACTTTGCAAAATAACACCGTTTGAAATCGAAGCTGGAGTTCCATGTCTGAGTCGATCGGCGGGATAACGAATTAAGTTGGCGGGCCAGCGATTGGTCAATTGACCATTTACAAGGCAAATCAGCTGAGTTAATAATGGAAGTTAAGAATAAAATGTTAGGCTGGTTCGAATTGAAATGAGTTGCCACGACAATTCAAAATTAATGAAATTTTTGATTTTTAAAACTTTCTGGGAAGAACACTTTGCGTAAAATGAAGAAATTGCTTGTTGCGAGCAATTTTTTCATTTTACAAAATGTTTTCCCTAATGTTTTGTTGTGGGAGGGGGGAGGGGGTGGCGTTCAAAAGCGTCATTGTGTGGGAATTGGTTAATTCCTAGTCCAACCATTTTGCCAACACTCAGTCGTGAAATTATTATTATATAACCCTGATTGCGTTCAACTCACTATTCTGATTTCAACAAAACGAATGTAAGAGTAATGTAAATATATCTTACCTGATCTGTAATTCTGTTCCTTCATTTCAGACTGGCTGGTACGATCAGTAAGATCTGCACACAGACGGAGACACAGACGGACACATAAAAATATAAAAAGTAATGAAATAGGTAAGTCAAAGCCTGTCTTCTTGTCACTTTTGTTGTTTTTTTTTACCTTAAATGTTTAACCTTAGTACAATTACATCCGCGTTTTCACAACTGAAGTTTGTAATATTCCAGATAATATTATGAGAGAGAGAGAGGGGAAAAGAGAGAGAGAGAGGGGAAAAGAGAGAGAGAGAGAAACACACACACAGAGAGAGAGAGAGAGAGAGAGAGAGAGAGAGAGAGAGAGAGAGAGAGAGAGAGAGAGAGAGAGAGAGAGAGAGAGAGAGAGTTGAACAATTCTTTAACTCTTCAAGCAATACATCTCCATTCATCAGTAAACTGAATAGTTGTTGAATCGACTAACTTTTAACTTTTAAAGTTAAAAAAGTTAAAGTTTCTAAAGTTAAATTAAATGATCAGGGCTAAGACTAGACATCATAGGTATTGCGGTTGACGCGAAACGACTACGGAGGAAAACATTTGCCATATTTTAGAAGTTGTAACAAATAAATACAATAGGTTAGGCTTTACTAGCAATTGACAAATCACTGGCCCAACCCACTTACTCCTGTGGCCATGTCCACTGACTCCAACACGAACTCCTGATTTTTTCATTTTCCACAATGTTTTCCCAATTATTTTTCTTGAAGGGCGCCCAGAAACGTCACTGTGTGGGAATGGGCTTATAAGTGTCATATAGATCCGACTGATAATAGGGCAACAAAAGCTATTTAGAAACCTGGCAAAGATTCTCTTTCTAAGACAGATCTGTTTTCACACTTTATCAAAGGCATATAATGATTGGTGTCTTCCCGATTCTCCCACATTTGGAAATCCAATAACACCATTTACCTGGTGGGAAGAAGGGGGTAAGGGAAAATGTGTGATTACAGTTAGGTTCAAATTATATTCCACGTGTATTATGTATTAAAGACTGTTTGTTGCAATCAAATTAATTAGTAAAACTACCAAAATTTAACTGAGAATTGTGTTTAAATCTGTAATTCTGGCCTGAAATAAAAAAAAAATGAAACCTGAAATAAATCATAAATCAGTCATCTTTAGAACCAAGGACAAGTCATGGCCACGGCTTCAACTTAATACTAAACCCCAACAAAAACTACAAAGACTCTAGTGATACCTTCCTAGTGGAGAAAGACAATCTCATTAAGTCGAGTGTTTTCGGATACCGACGTCACAGCCGGCTTCTTTCACTGTACACACTGATATAGATTTGGACCGACTTATCTGTACAGAACAGACGAAGATTTCCATAGGTTGGTCCGACGCGCTAACATTTGAAGAGAAGGAAGTATCGCCATATCGACAAGCGCTTTGCTTCCCTTAAAGACTGACTCCATGAAGAGACTTTAATGCTGGTCCAGTATGCTGATACAGCTTCGTATCTCACGGCTGCGTTTATAGATACAGAGATAATTGCCTTCTTACAAACTTAGTATGTACAAGTGTTGAAGATGTGTGGAAAGATTCGGACATTAATAAGATTTACCTCGAAACCACTGTACTTGAACTTAAAAGATCTAGACGATGAAATCTACAGAATATAAAGGAACTGGAATAAACTGTATACGGACATTTGAATAATAAGATGCCAATTGCTTCGAGTCTAATAACTGAAATACATTAAACAAAACTTATCCGGATTTTTAAAATATATATATATACCCAAGCATCTGTAGAACGGGGGTATTTTGTCCGTCTTTCCATTTTTAAAGCTGTTCGTCCATAAAAAAAGAATTCTTTAATGCGATAAAGTAAGGTAGAATGACTCAGATTCAGAAACAACAATGGAATCGGTATAGGCTAAATTTCTTTGCTATACATAATTCTACACCAATCCCTTTTCCACTCTCCTTTTATTACAGAATTACAAGGGTTGAAACAGTTTATTATGAAATGGTCGTTTCACTTGCTTCTTAATCAATCACGATTGGCATAAGCCTGAACTGTTTTCTTTTTCCAAATATTTTCTTTTGCGCGCTAAAATCTCGTAACTTTAATTTGAATTTAGCTGTAGTTAAGAGGTTTTGGTCGAGTCCAACGAGACCATTCCTGGTTAATTCTTGACAAATAGATGAAATGGTTGTCTGGAAAAAAGAGTAACTGCAAGATAGCATATGAAATGTTGTGAGAAAGAAGGTAAATGCTTGTTATAAGTAACCGTTCCTTTTATCACAATGATTTCTCTTCTGCGATCAATAAAGGGACATTGATCGGCATGGAATAAAATGGATTCCTGATTCGAAATCCACTATTTCCTTTTGAAACGCTCGTGGAATAGGGTAATAGAACCTAACGGATATTTAGCCTCAGGCAGGGATTATCTCGCGCCTTACCTGTATCGACCTTTTATCGATATTTTCAAATGTGGGAGAATCGGGAATAAACCTAATGATTCAGTATCTTTCTATCACAAATTGATTACACGTGCATTCCGTACGTCAACAACTTTTGATTGAGGTGACGTATACATTACATTCTAGAAATCATTTTCAACCTATTCACGAATAAAAGGATCTCCATGACAGGTTTACTCAGAGAAAATGGGTTTTGTGTTTTAAAATCACTTTTAAACATCCATTTCTTACTTAAAAAATTTTCCAATTAACTTATCTAGGAGGTGATGTAAATATAAAATATTTAAAAATCCACATTTCCTTCTCCATTATTTCACGTTTGCATTTAAAAGTGTTTCACTTTATTTACAACGTTGATCAAGATAAAACATTTCTATTTCCAGTTGAGAACTATCGTCATCATATCCACCATCATGGAAAACCTGCCAGAGAAAACAGAATTACTGACTGTTGTTATAATGGAGGAATTTGCATTATGAATACCTTCTGTCATTGTCCAGAGTAAGTTCAAATATAATCCCACCTTTTACTCCCCTCATTATCCACAATGTTTTTCTACACCACATGACAAAGAACAGAAAGTTTACCAAAAGAAATTGTTGTCTGCAACTTTCTTGAATTTGAACCAGTCATAGCTTATTATTTCTTGGCTGATAATGGAATACAACAACAAGACTGTTTGACTTAATCGTATACTTTTTTAGTTGCTAAGAACTGAAACTAGATACCCTTTATTCCAAACACTTCCAAACTTTGCAGCTTCAAATTTAAATTCTTAAAAAACAAAACAAAACAAACAAATAAACAACAACAAACAAACACAAAAAACCCAAGTCAATTCCACAATATCGCGATTTTACTAAATCCTGAGTGATGCTATTTTAATAATGTAATTCAACAAATCTGTCAAAAATTAGACGTGAGTCATACACCTTTTCACATCTTCCTCTGATATATAATATCTTATATTCTTACTACTCGATAGCTGAAGCCTTATTTTAAAAGTCCATGAAAATTCGTTTAAAAATCTACGTTTTCCAATCTTCTGCACGTACAACGTTAACTTAAATACTAATTTCCGTTTTATTTACTTTCAGAGGGTTTCATGGACGGTTTTGTGAGCACAAGACACGTGATCGATCATGTGGAACGATTGAACATGGGACCTGGATAGCGAAGGGCTGTTTTCTGTGCCACTGTTTTGATGGTCATATGAGATGTAAAACAACTCGGATACCAAACTGTGGTAAGTTACAAGGTTTCATGTTTTAAAACTTTCACTTGAAACTACCTCACTTAATCTTTTTGCAAGGCAAAAAAAATAAAAAAAAAATACTTAAATGAAAAATAAAATATATTTCAGTCTAACATCAAGGTTCGTTTTTGAATCGTAAAAAGGATTTGGCCTGTCAAAAATGTGATAATATCGTATTTTGGGTCCTTGGAAATTTCTCTAAATGGGTTCATTTTGACCCCCTCGAGAGAAATTTCTAGGGTCTAAACTTTTTTATCCCTCACCGTTGCAATGTATTATCCTGTGTTCTACTGAAAATAATACATTTTAATTGCTTACTTCATATTTTTACAAGAAAAATTCTTTTGGCACTTTACCTTTCAAAATTATACCCATGATTTACTCTTTTTAATGTTTTGACCCTTACAAAATCAGTTTGACCCTTAGAATTTCAAGGTCAAGGAGTTAACGACTCCTGAATTTCAAACGCTAGCATTGGCCCTGTAACAAGTACATACAGATTTGGCAATACCTTTAAGATACTATGCAGTAAGCCAGAAGGTTTGGTTTTTCAATATCATTAAGGAACTTTTGGCTACTTTTTGTCAACAATATCGATTGTTATACTTTACATATTGTTATAACATACTCGTCATATAATCTAAATATTGTGACAACACACTCGTCATAAGTACTTATTTATATTTCAGAATACATTCCATTTGTTCAAGCCAAAGAAGAACTGCCAGACTATCAAGTCGATGTCGACAAGAAATTCGCCGACTATGAACAATTTTACGACACGTTTGATGAAGTCGTAAACGTATCATCTTCCGGTTCCGCTTGGGCACACTCGGTCTATTCAAGAATTACCAAACTTGTGTTTGTTGCAATTATTTCAGCGCTTATCGGAACTTTTGTGCCCTGAACACCAACAGATAAATGAAAACGTGAAAATATCACATTCACCAGTTACTCAGTTCAGGGAAGCAGGCTGCGATGAGACGGCGGATAGATAAGGAAAAGACTTTGGTCCGCAAGATTACCTCCTGGTGATGAAATAAAGTATGACGAAGTTAATCTCTACTTTATTTATTCAAATTCACAGCCTTCAATGACTACTTGCGAAGAGATGGGTGAACATAGAACCGAAAGACATAATTGTAAGACTGTGTTTAAAAGCAAAAATAATTGATAGTTATCAAGTTGTTAGATGTTTATCTTTAATAAATGTGTTGTACCATGATGAATGTTTTCCCTTTTCTATTCATTGTTCAGCTCATTGCTAAATGTCATATACCTGAAAACAGAGAATATTCATGGTTTAAGGTGAAAAGGTCTAAGCTACTTCGGATAGAAAGTATCATACGGTGTGGCCTATGACTCCGGGACAGGCTAATATTTCCAAATAACCATTCCTGTCATAAATTTCGTGCGAGTTTGCAAGGGGTAATCATTTGACCCCCCATCTCCTCATTCTAAATTAAATATGTATTCCAGAAACTTGACGAGCATTTCTAAACAGGCAACGTGTATCTCATCAGACCAGGCGGAAATTAGAAAGTTCAAGGTCCCAGTTAACGGATCGATTGCCATACCCACTGACCGTCCAACGGGAAGTTCCACTCCGATTTTCAAGAGCGTTCTTTTTTGAAAAATGTGTGGCAAATGTAGTAAAATGTAAAATGGTTGGTTGGCGATATAATGTCGTTACTACATCTTTGTCGGTCGTAGTGGAAGTTCAAAGTGCACTTCTGGTCTAAATGAACAATTTGATTGGTCGAACTAATCTTTTGTTGAGAGCCGCGATTGGTCAATTATAAAGGTCCAGACCAACGTTGAACTAGGTCATTAGATCTAATTAACGCAATGATATCGTAGACCTAATGTACGAGATTGAGATGAAAATTTCTCCTTTTTAGCTGCATAAGTTGGGATAGTTACTTCCCCTATTCCTTTCGCAAATGCATTATTATAACCTTCTTCGGGTTCCTTCTTCATTATTTTATTCCTTTCTTATTTATATTTACCTACCTTACCAATTCTCACATGACCTCGCTTTTCACGTCCCCCCACCGAGAAAAAAACTATGGAAATCATTGCCGAAAATGATGAAATTATTTGTTTTCTTTTTGCTTGTTTCATTATCGAGAATGTTTTCTATCACAAAAGAAAAGGGTTCTTGACAATTCTCACATGACCTCGCTTTTCACGTCCCCCCACCGAGAAAAAAACTATGGAAATCATTGCTGAAAATGATGAAATTATTTGTTTTCTTTTTGCTTGTTTCATTATCGAGAATGTTTTCTATCACAAAAGAAAAAGGTTCTTGAAATTCAACCAACTTTCAATTTTCGTCTGCGACTTCTTTGGAGTAGGACCAGTCACAAATTATGTCATCTGATAATGGTTTTAGACTCATATATCTATACCAGTTTATTATACAGAAGAGTGTGTGAAAAATATTGTCGGTAACTGAAACTGCTTTTGCTGCTGTTGTTGTGCACGAAAGCCCATATCGTCGTCTTGACATTTTGTCGATTATGTACTTTATCAATAAGTGACTTTATATAGAAAAAACTTGGCGAAATACACATGCATTCATATGTACGAATGATTCATGCTGCAAGGCTTTTGAAATCGTCCGAGGGAAAAGGGGAGAAAATAATGATGCTCATACCTTCTTTTTTGTGTACACCATAGGGATACTAAATAATCTATCACCTAAATAAGTTTAACCGTTTGACAGAAAACTTCAATCTTAATACCATATCTTCGTTGTGTAACCGAAATCTTGTAACTTCAGCTGAATGACGCGCTAGTTCCGGATTTGGGTTGCCAACCGACGATTTAAGACCAAGTAGATTCGCCATGCAAGCGCCGTCGCATTTCGGACGAGATGCCCTATTCAACTGTTAATTTAACCTATTACCTGACAAAAAAATAAGACTGGTCCAATATCAAAAAGGTTTAAGACCATGATTTCAAGTTGATAGAATTTGAATTACAATGTATCTCTGTTTTTCTGTGTAGAAAACAGTGTGGAGAATGCAGATATTGTTTGTTTTGAGGTGACCCTTTTGTTGAGGTGTGTCAAAAAGCGGGAAGGTGTGATAAGGGGTTAACGAAAACATTCTACGGTAAAGTGTTGCATTTGACGAAGTGTGATCTGACGATTTACCGATTAGACCAAGAGGCATTCACCCACACTGAGTTTGGCTTAACTAGACGATAAAATTTTGGACTGGTTCAGATTGAAAACAGTTGCAGTCGACATATCAAAATTGCAATGAAAAAGGAAAATAAAAGCTATAAATAGGGAAGAAAACATCGTGAGAAAAGGAGAAATGGCTTGTCACAAACAGTTTATCCTTTTCCAACGAAGTTTTCCATGCTCGTATGATCCAATCGGAATTGTCTGGAAAGAGTCTACATTTAACCTTTTAAGTCATTTTTCAGTTGCAGATTTTAACGAATATAGCGACTATGCGCCGATTTATTTTAATTTGAATTTAAATAAAATAATTATAACCGAAGACAATAACGACGGTTTTCGCTTATTTGAGAAAATAGTGTGGAATCCAGCCGAAAAAGAATGTTTTAGAGCAAAACTAATTGGGCAGTTGCCAAATTTTTACCGAGTTATGGCAGAAAATGGGAATGACACGGAAAAGTTAGTTTCATCTTTTTCCACAATAATCACCGAAATCGCAGATCCGCTTTTCAAAAAAGAAGGGCGTACCTATAACAGGTTCGAAGATACGTATCGACCAGAGGATAAAAAATGGTTCGATCAGGATTGTAAATCAGCACGTAATAAATATTTAGCCTCTCTGCAAAATTTTAACAAAAATAGGTCGGAGGAAAATAGAATTAAATTAGCCACGGATCGAAAAAATTATAAAACTCTTACTAGAAAAAAGCAGAGACAACATAAATCAAGCCAAGCACGAGATTTTGAAAATTTAAAAAAGAGGAACCCTCGTCAGTTTTGGAAGTTTTTCAAGAAATCGTCTAAGCCCGCAGACTGTAATATCTCAGTAAATGACTTTAAGGAGTATTTCTCCGAAATGTTTGAAAATGTAACCCCAGTGCAGAATGATTCTGCAGAAGAATTTTGTGAGTCTTATAATTTTGATTCATGGGACACATTAAACAGTGAATTAAATCGCCCTATATCGTACGAAGAAGTAGTCAATAGCATTAATTCACTGAAGCGTAACAAAGCCTGCTCAGGGGATCGATTATTAAATGAGTATTTTATTGAATCATGTGACATACTGACCGGACACATCACTGATATGTTTAATAAAATTTTAGATTCAGGACGTTTCCCGGAAGCATGGACCAAGGGAATTATTGTACCCATATACAAAAAAGGACAAAAATCAGACGTAAATAACTATAGGGGAATAACTTTATTAAGTAACTTTGGTAAATTATTTACCAGCATTTTAAACAAACGCCTGTCAAATTGGACGAATATAAATGAAAAAATATCCGACTCCCAATTCGGATTTAGAGAAGGTCGATCTACTGTAGACGCAATTTTCATTTTACATTATTTGATAAATAAATATCTAAGCAATAATAAAAGATTATATTGTGCTTTTATCGATTTGCGTAAATGCTTTGATAGTATTTACCGTAACGGACTATGGTTTAAACTATTTAAAATGGGTCTAGACGGCAAAATTCTTCGGATAATAAGATCAATGTACATGTCGGTCAAGTCCTGTGTGCGCCACTGTAACGAGTACTCTCAGTACTTTGATATTGCGATAGGTCTCAGACAAGGGAGATAATTTCGCCGATAATGTTTAGTCTTTTCGTCGAAGATCTAGAACTATTTTTACAATCAGACACAAACAGTGGTCTTACTATCGATGAATTGTGCATAATTATTTTGTTATTCGCAGACGACATGGTCGTAATGGCCGAAAACCCAAACGACCTCCAAAAGTCTCTCGACAATTTAAGCGACTATTGCGATTATTGGGGTCTCGAGGTCAATGTTGAAAAGACAAAAACAGTTGTTTTTCGAAAACGGGGACGATTATTCGAGCACGAAAAATGGTCTTATAGAAATACTTGCATAGAAACCGTAAGCGATTTTAATTACCTCGGCTGCACATTTAACTCTTCGGGTGGATTCACTTTAAATAACCAAACGTTGTATGGTAAAGGGCTAAAGGCAATGAATGTTTTGATAGGTAATCTTAAACGTTATAACACCAGCCCTCGAACGGCCCTACAGCTATTCGATTCATTTGTTGCACCTATTTTATATTACAGCTGTGAAGTGTCGGGATTTACTCGGGCGGATATTTTAGAAAAAATTCATCTTAAATTTTGCAAAAAACTATTAGGAGTCAGACAATCAACTTGTAACGCCGCAGTGTATGGTGAACTTGGTAGATATCCACTTTATATTAATCGATATGTTCGTGTTATAAAATATTTCTTCAAAATCATGCACTCGGAAAATATAATCATATCAACAATCAAGCGCGAAGTTATGAATGAAAGCACGTTGGGAAAATCAAGCTGGTTCTATAAAGTGAAAAATTTACTAAGTAACCACGGCTTCGCATACGTTTGGGAAAGTCCCGAAGCGGTAAATCCCAAAAGTTTTATAAGTATTTTTAAACAACGCCTTATTGACGTATTTTTGCAAAATTGGTTTAGTGATATAGAAAAGGGTCGCACGTTCGAAACTTTATACAGACATATTAAATTAGAATTTGGCATGGAACACTATTTTGAAGGAAACATAAATCGGGAATTAAGAATCGCCTTGACTAAGTTCAGAACTTCGGTACATGGTTTAAGATTGGACACTGGTCGGTTCGCGGGTCAAGCAATCGATCGTAATGAGCGTACTTGTCAATTTTGCAATCTAATGGAAATAGAGGATGAATATCATTTTGCCCTAGTTTGTCCTTTTTACACGGATATTAGACAGCTTCATATTAAATCTACTTATATAAGAAATCCAAGTATGTTGAAATTAGTAGATCTTCTCAATACTAATTCGAAACGCGAATTGAAACAATTTTGCGTGTATCTAAAACAGGCATTTAAAAGACGCAATGAAACGTAGATTAATTTGTTATACTTTTATTCAATCTCTTTTGATGTATTATATACGGTTCCCTTATATTAAGTCTTATATGTATAAATGATGTTATATACAATGGAAGAAAATTATTATGATATGAATAATCAAAGGTGTTGAAATCACGAGTCGTCTGCTAATACATGTACAAGCACTCGACGGTTGGTTTTCGCACCCACAAAGTCTTGCATCTATGATTAATCAAATTCATACGTTAAGGATAGCGCATTTGGTGTATGTCGGACATCCCTTACTTTAAAGGTGACGAATGTTCGATATAAACTGAGATGCTCATATTAACGGTTTGTCCTCCCTACACCGTTTATATATATGATAGATTTTGATATCTAAGAACAAATAATGAGATGCTCAAAAAATTCAAACATAAATGCAAATAGAATAACACGTGATTAAATTGTCATTTATTATTATCTATTCATATTTTGTACATGACTATAAACTTGTAAAGTTTTTGTCAATAAATTGTATTGTATTGTATTGTATTATATTGGTAATGGCTTACGACATGGTGTCTCCATATAAGTCACAATTGGTCTTAACTGCATTAATTATCGTTTAATTAATGAATGTTAATAAAGTATTTTCGTCGTTGGGACCTATGTAAGGTTTCGATAGAATATCAATTGTTTCCGGTGGATTTATTTTGGAGAAAGTAAAGAAAGAAATTGGAAGAGATGTGACAATTTCGAGCGACTTTATTATGACTTTATAAAGAACATATTACGTTAACCCATTAGCAGCCGACACAATTTAGACTGGTCAAAATTGCAAGAGGTTGCAGACGACAAAAACAAAGTTTAAATTGAAAAAATCTAAATATCATAATTATGAGGTAGAAACGTTGTGTGAAAAGAAACGAAAGTACATGTATTATTTGATACAAGCAATTTCTTCTTTTCTCACGATGTTTTCCAAAGCTACATTACTTTGACAAGTAAAAAATACGGAATTGTTTAGGAATGGAATAAATCATTAGCACCCGAATCAAATCAAAACTGTTAAAACGTCGGGAAAAAAATACTGTCGGAAAAAACATTTTTGTCTCAAGTATTTCCTTTGTTTTTCTTCATTTAACGCATTGTTTCAATCCAGAAAAGTGAAAAAAAATCCAAAATTTTCATTAACTTTAAATTGTTATCTGCAACGTCTTTCTAATTAAGAATCTTTGTAAAACAGTGTGAAAAGTTAAAAATGTTCTTCCACAAACATTTTCATCAATTCGATATTGTCGTCTGCAAGATATTTCAATTGGAGCCAGTGCGAGATATTATCGTCGGGTAATGGGTTAATACGTAGTTTTTTTGTTACATATCGCCAATATTAAAAATTCAGAAAGAATATTAGAAAAGGAGAAACTGCTTGAAAGTAGGTTTTTTCACACAAAATTTTCTCTCGTTTAAATTGCCATTATCCTTTCTTTTCAGTCATTTTGACCCATTCCCACACCATAAAATTTTATACCAGTCCAAGTGGAAAGAATTGCAGAAGATAATTTCAAATTATTTAGACTTTTAAAATCTTTGCCTCTCTGGGTAGAGAACAATTGTAGCAAGCATTTTTGTACATTTCAACATTTTATTCCAGAACTTGAACGCCTGGGGGCGTAAAAAAGAGGGATTGTGTGGGAATATGTCAAATGTTGTAAATTGGTCTCTTCGGTTATATTGAAATTAATGTGGAATAGAAAAACGAAGGAACAAGAGGGATGGAGGACGGAGAGAGAGGGTGCCCTCTTTTTAATGCTTACACTTATTGGAAAATGAATGATACCTCAATATTTTTGGCATATAGATATCTGCTTGTCCTTGTTCTTTACAAAGTAAAAAGATGCCAATGAAGGTTTGGGGAAAATACGTCATGGAGCTTACATTGTAAATTTGATTTTTCGTTAGGGAAAGTAGCAATCTTGTCTTTTCCATACCAAACGATCGTGAGTACAATTCAATCGAGCTTTCGGTTGTTCACCAATGATTTAATTAACTTTGAATAAATTCAAGATTATATTTATCCAAAAATAATAAAGAATTGAAAAAAAGGGGGATAAAAATACATTTTATGTTAAGGTTGTGGGATATGTTATTAGAATAAGCCAAGCTGCATTTTTTTCCTCAGACAAAATGCAGCCGCCGTCATAGCGCAGTTGGTAACGCGTCGGACTATCAATCTAGAGGTTCCGGGTTCGTTCCCCGACGGCGGCACTCATCCTTTTCGACTATTTGTCTCCAAACAATCGATCGATAATCGTAGACCCATGTGGGATAGCAGCTGGACGCTAGGATATGATGTAATGGCGGAACTGAAATACTCGGAATTCATTGTTATTTGCTCCAGCCGCCTCAATATAACTAAAAGAGTATTGAAAGCGGCGTAAAACCGCATTCAAACAAACAAATCCATCAAAATGCAATTAAAATCAATTTGTTTTACATTAATTTCTTTTTTGGCTTAATGTGCACTATGACTTATTTCATCTCCATTTTCTAAAAACGTAATTTTTTGTTTTATTTTTTTTTTCTTTTATAAACGTAACAAATGTAACGGAATTTAATGTAAGGTCATTTCAATTTCCTTGTATCATAAAGGTGTTAATTTTTCGAACATAGTGCCTTTTTAATATACGAATACCAACAATCACGAGGAAACAATTAAACGTTTAAGAATTAATCATTTCCCGAAATTTCAAAAAGGAACACGAACAAATTATTTGCAATGAAGTTAATTTGCATAATTTTAGTGGAGAGACTTATAACACTTAACTGGACAACCAATGAGAAGCCTGGATTTGACAATGTTTGTCAACACGACCACGTGCCAATATCTTTATATACTTGCAAATCATAGTGATTTCATACCATTTTCATTTGATCATTTAATCTTTTGTGATATTTCTATATTCATTTCAATAGTTTAAATCTGTGTTAACATAATTAATATTGGAGTACTATCTCAGCGATTTAATTAAGGGGAAATAATCACAAAGAGGATGGACTTGTTTGCAAGGTATAAATATTACAATATATTGTTTTATCATGTTGCTGCAAGAACATCAAAACTATAAAAATCCATTTAGTTGAATTTTAAACGGTATTTATATAAATAAAGTTTTTTTGAAAACATTCATTAATTAATTAATTTATTCATTCATTTCATTTCATTTCATTTCATTTCATTTCATTTCATTTCATTTCATTTCATTCATTCATTCATTCATTCATTCATTCATTCATTCATTCATTCATTCATTCATTAGTACATTCAATCATTCATTCATTGTCTATTTGTTTCAGATGTATCCTGTTAATTGCCTGTGTCATCCTAGCTACTGAGGGATCAACTGAAGGTAGAGCTTTATTACAAATTAGATTTGTCGTCTTTTAACTAGAATTTAAAGACATACAGTGTATGATCATAAAACATTTTCTGAAGTCATAAGCTATTTGATAGTTCTGGTTTCCTATTTGCATCAACAACCACCTCAAGACCACCTGTGAACAGTGGAATGACATCGATATACTTGACATCAAATTGCACATGTACTACAGTATAGCACCACTGCTAGCATTCAGCCGTGTTATTGTCTTAGATTGACAGGGATAGACATACACTGTACTGTTACAAAATGGCACTCAAAATAACTAGACTGGTACCACTGTCAACTTTAATAAAGCTTTATTAAAGTCGACGGCGGTACCGGTCTAACAAAATAACTTGCTGGATACCATGATGTATAGTGAGATTAATATTTACGAGAAATGTGTGAGTGGTGTGTGTGAAAGAGAGAGTTCCTATTCCTGACATTTACAACCATGTGTATGGTGTATGTTGTTGTATGTGAAATAGGGAGCTCCTGTGCGTGATATTTCCAACTATTTGAGTGGTGTGTGGTGGTGTGTGTGAAAGAGAGAGCTCCTTGGCGTGACACTTCCAGCCATTTGTGTGGTGCGTTTTGGTGCGTGTGAAGAGAGAGCCCTTGTGATTGATATTTCCAACAGTTTGTGTGGTGTGTGATGGTGGGAGTGAAAGAGAGAGCTCTTGTGCGTGACATTTCCAAGCGTTTAACATGTCCAACCATTTGTGTGGTGTGTGTGAAAGAGAGAGCTCCTGTGAGTGATATTTCCAACCATTTGTGTGGTGTGTGTGAAAGAGAGAGCAACTGGGCGTAACATTTCCAAGCGTTTAACATGTCAGTGAAGCACAGATAATGAAACAGTCTGCACAGCGGCACAGGAAAAAGGGACCTTTTGGGACGTACTAAGAGTATCGACCTGGGTTAGACTTAATGGTGAATAGCTAAACAATCTTACATTACACTCCTTTTTTGTGTGTGTTTGTTTGTTGTTGTTGATAATTTAATTTTTAGTTTCGTCTATCAAAAACGAGCGTTCTGATTGGTCGAAAAAAAAAAACCCATAACTCCATGAACAAAATTTTGAGCTCGCAGCGGTTTTGCATGCTTCCGCACAAAATAGTCCCTTACAAAATGGTATCACGATTTGTAAAGTTTTTGCTTTTTTAGCTCGATGTTATCAAATTATAAGAAATGAAGAGAATATTTTTTGTCTTCATTAGGGTATGAACCGAAAAACCTAATCACACAATGTATGAATCCGCTTCGCTTCTTACATTACACTCATTTTTGTGTGTGTTTGTTTGTTGTTGTTGTTAATACTTTGACCTCGAATGACCTCTTATTTACTCGATCACCATTGAAATATTTGACTTGCGAATTCGCCGAATTGTCGGGCATGAATACATACAAATTGAAAAATGAGAACGATAACCCAATATCAGACGACATAATTTGACAAAGGAGTCTCAGAAGACAATTTCAAGTTAGTGAATATTGAAAAAAATCTTTTTCTTTAAGCTCATTTATCGCCATGCTTTCAACTTTTTTGGTCGTTTTTTTTTTGTCGCCCACTGGCTCCAACAAAATGTTTCACTTCGACATTTATTTTCCAAAATTTTTGGCCAGTAACATGAAACAAATGAAAAAAAAAAATGGTTAGTTGGCGAGTTAAAGATATCCATTGACTAAAGTAAATGGACATAAACACACCCTAAAACAAATAATAATCAACTATGTAAAAATCTAAAATATTCGAAACCACAAACATTATTAATTTACGGATTAAACAGTCTTTTCTGATAACACACCTGAGCTATAGAGATAGCCAGGGCCTTATATCGGATAGTGTATCAAACAGTGGCGACCGTTCGGGTACTAATTGTAATATACCTGTCTGCCTCGGGTAGAATCGTCTTCCCGGAAACTGCCAAATAAGGGCGAAGGTGAATACATGTATAAGAAATCGCTGGGGATTTTTTAATTATTTGTCAGAAAGTTTGAGTTTGTTATCGAAACGTTATAGGATTGTACTCATATTGTCCGAGGAAATCCGCAAATAGATGACAATAGGGCGGGGGGTAGGGGAGGGCTGTTTACACATTTGACAATAGAAAAGATTAGTATCAACAATCGCACAGAAAGCAAGCTTGCTTAACTTTCAAGAAATGATAATGAATTTCAAATTTATATTTCGTAAATTTGAAATCTATTTTCGTTTTCTGTTTGGCAAATCTTTCCATAGCGGATTTGTGACATAGTCTGAACTTATTGATAGAGTGGTCTGAAAACAATATTAGCAAAGATTTCAGGGTTCGTTTTTGTGAGAAATTGTGACCCTTTGACAGCCATAGAGTCTTTCATTTCCACCAAAAACGCTTCTATCTTTTATTCAAGCTGTATTTACGATACTTTGGTTACTGAGTGGCGGTTTAACAAATCGTTCAAACCTTGAAAAACACGCGCCTTGTCATACAATAGTAAATGCATGTATCACTATCTTAATTTGACATTTAAATTTCAAACGTAGACAAGCAATCGCACATTAAGATATTGTATTTTAAGATTTAATTCTATCGATATGATCAATATCAAAATACAATAAATTACCTATAACGCGTGCGACTTTAATCAAGATAATGCGTCAAGTCTTCTCTAAAGCAATGGGACTGAAATACACGCTAGCTGTTATTGCATTGTAAACATGTAGATTTCACATCATTATATCAATTTGACGTTTAAACTTCACAAGAAGACATTATCGTACATTAATTTAACGAGGATTTGATATCTTATCAACATGATCAATATCAAAATAAAATATATCCATTTCAACTCCTGTAATATCAGACCCTCGAATGAGACTGATTATTTGACGGATAGATAGCCACGCAATTGACCAATCGACCTAATCATTCATTTAGACCGGAAATGATGTTTAACTTCGATATCGCTTGCAATTCTTGCTGGTTTTGCGACTTAACCGTTAAGCTTAGTCTAGCCGTAGTTAAGACGTTCAAGTCGCCAAACCAGCCTTTCTGCTTTTTTGTTTCATATTTCTTGCCGTAAAAATTTTGCAAAATGACGCCGTTTAAAAACAAAGCTGGACTTCCATGTCTGAGTCGATGGGCGGGGCTAACGAAGTAAGTGGGCGGGGCCAGCGATTGGTCAATTGACCATTTACAAGGCAAATCAGCTGAGTTATTAATAAAAAAAAACAAAAAGCAAATAACTGGTTGGCTACCTAAATGTCGTAAGTACAGTCTGGAAAGGCCACAGTTACGAGGATGTAGCATCGAGACCATTGGGCCTTAACTCATGACCAGACGACGAAATTTTAGGCTGGTTCGATTTGAAAGGAGTTGCGACGACAATTCAAACTAATGAAATTTTAGATTTTTAAAACTTTCTGGGTAGAAAACTTTGCGTAAAATGAAGAAATGCTTGTCACGAGCAATTTCTTCAGTTTACACAATGTTTCCCAAATGTTTTTCTGTGGGGGAGGGGGCGTCAAAAAGCGTCACTGTGTGAAAATTGCTTAATTCCTAGTCCAACCATTTTGCCAAGACTATACTGAAACAGTCGTGCAATTATCATTATATAACCCTGATTTCGTTCAACTCACTACTCTGATTACAGCAAAACGAATGTGAGAGTAATATTAATTTATCTTATCTGATCTGTAATTCTGTTCCTTCATTTCAGACTGGCTGGTACGATCAGTAAGATCTGCGCACAGACGGAGACACAGGCGGACACATAAAAATATCAATAGTAATGAAATCGGTAAGTCAAATCCTGTCTTCTTGGTACTATTGTTGTTATTTTTTTCCTCAAATGTTTAGCCCCAGTACAATTACATCCGCGTTTTCACTACCTGATAATGTAATATTCTAGATAATATTATGATAAGAAAGAAAGAAAGAGAGAGAGAGAGAGAGAGAGAGAGAGAGAGAGAGAGAGAGAGAGAGAGAAAGAGAGAGAGAGAGAGAGAGATAGAGAGAGATGGAGAGAGAGAGAGAGTTGAACAATTCATCAACTTTTCAAGTAATGCATCTTCATTCATCAGAAAACTGAATTGACATTGAATCGACATATTTTAACTTTTTATATGTACCTTAAAAAGCAACGGGCTTTTCCTTCTCGTGATGTCTTTTTGCGACATTCTCGGTCGCCAAGGCGCATTCAGCATTTCTCCTCCACCACCTATCCAATAAATCAAGTGTACGGGTTTACTAGAATGAAATGTATCTTCCAAGTGGTCAAATGCAATAGAACTGCAATCAGAGATTAGTTTTAATACCATTATCTTGTTTAGCTGGTGTTCAGATATTATTAAACATTAAGTGATCAAGGCTATGACTAGGCAACATAGGTATTGCGGTCGACGCGAAAAGACTACGGAGGAAAAACATTCGTCATATTTAGAAGTTATAACAAATAATTACAATAGGTTAGGCTTTTCTAACATTTGACAAATCGCTGGCCCCACCCACTTACTCCTTTGACCATGTCCACTGACTCCAACACGAAGTCCCGATTGGTTTAAGCAATTTCTTCATTTTCCACAATGTTTTCTAATGATTTATCTTCGGGGGGGGGCGCCCAGAAGCGTCACTGTGTGGGAATGGGCTAATAAGTGTTATCTAGATCCGAGTGATAATAGGACAACAAAAGCCATATAGAAACCTGGCAAATATTCTCTTTCTAAAACAGAACTATTTTCACACTTTATCAAGGGCATATGATGATTCAATAAAATTCTATCACAAATTAATTGCACGTGCCGTCCGTACGTCAACAACTTTTGATTGAGGTGACGTTCACATTACGTTCTAGAAATTATTTTAAACCTGTTCACTAATAAAAGGTTCTCCATGACAGGTTCACTCAGAGAGAATGAGTTTTGTGTCTTAAAATCACTTATAAACACCTTTTAAACTTTTCCAATTTAAATTATCTAGGTGGTGACGTAAATATTAACTATTTCCACATTTCCTTCTCCATTATTTCACGTTTGCATTTAAAAATGTTTCATTCTATTTACAACGTTCATCAAGATAAAACATTTCTGTTTCCAGTTGAGAACTATCATCATCCTAACCATCATCATGGTAGCCCTACCAGAGAAAACAGAATTACTGACTGTTGTTATAATGGGGGGATCTGCATTATGAATACCTTCTGTCATTGTCCACGGTAAGTTACGGACTTTTTTTAACTATTCAAATATAGTCTCACCTTTAACTCCCCTTAAGAAAGAGGCTTTGGAAAATATCGTGGGAAATAAGGAGATTGCTTATAACAAGCAATTTCTTCATTACCCACAATGTTTTCTACACCATGTGACAAAGAATAGGAAGTTTCACCAAGAGAAATTGTTGTCTGCAACTTTCTTGAAATTGGACCAGTCTAAAATTTTGTTGTGTGGTGATGGGTTAAACAAAGTTTATTGATTAAAATCTTGCAATGGAAAGCAATAGGGTAAGAACAAACTCATAGCTTATTATTTCTTGGTTGACAATGGAATACAACAACAACAAGACTGTTTGACTTAATCGTATACATTGTATTTTAGTTCTTAAGAACTGAATCTAGATACCCTTTATTCCAAACACTTCCAAACTTTGCAGCTTCAAACTTTAATTCTTTAAAATCAAAACAAAATAAAAAAAAAAAACGACCAAAACAAACGACAGCAACAAAAAAGAGATAAATAAATAAAAGAATAACATGTCAATTCCACAATATCGCAATGCTACCAAAACCTGATGCTATTGTAATACTGTAAGTCATCAAATCTGTCTAAAAATTGATTAAGTGAGTCATACACCTTATCACATCTTCCTCTGATGTATATTATCTTTAATTCTTAATACTCGATAGCCGAAGCCTTATTTTAAATGTCCATGGAACTTCTTTTGAAAATCTACGTTATCCAATCTTCTGCACGTACAACCGTTAACTGAAATATTAATTTTCGTTTAATTTACTTTCAGAGGGTTTCATGGACGGTTTTGTGAGCACAAGACACGTAATCGATCATGTGGAACGATTGAACATGGGACCTGGATAGCGAAGGGCTGTTTTTTGTGTCACTGTTTTGATGGTCATATGAGATGTATAACAACTCGGATACCAAACTGTGGTAAGTTACAAGGTTTCATGTTTTAAAACTTTCACTTAAAAAATACCACACTGAATCTTTTTGCAAGACAAGAAAAGTATTTAAATGAAAAAAAGATATATTTTAGTCTAGCAACAAGGTTCGTTTTTGAGTTTTGACTATCAAAAAACTGATAATAGCCTATTTTGACCCTTAGAAATTTCTCCCAAGGGTTCATTTTGACCCCCTTGAGAGAAATTTCTAAGGTCAAAACCTTTTTATCCCACATCTTTTCAATGGTTTATCCTAAGTTCTATTGAAATTATAAACTTTAATTGCTTACGTCACATCTTTACAAAAAAAAGTCTTTTGGCACTTAAACTTTGATGTTGTTAATATCAATAAGGAGCTTTCGGCTACTTTTTGTCAACAATATCGATTGATATAATTCATATAATGTAATAACACTCGTCATATATACTAATTTATATTCCAGAATTTATCCCTTTTGTTCAAGCCAAAGAAGAACTACCAGACAATCAAGTCGATGTCGACAAGAAATTCGCCGATTATGAACGATTTTACGACACATCTGAAGAAGAAGTCGTAAACGTATCTACTTCCGGTTCCGGTTCGGCACACTCGGTCTTTTCAAGAATAACCAAAGTTCTGGTTGTGACAATTATTTCAACGCTTATCGGAACTTTTGTGTCCTGAACAGCAACAGATAAATAAAAACTCGAAAATATCACATACACCAGTTACTCCGTTCAGGGAAGCAGGCTGCGGCGAGACGGTGGATAGACGAGGTGGATAGATAAGGAAAAGAGTTTGGACCGTATGATTACCTCCTGGTGATGAAATAAAGTATGACGAGGTTAATCTCTTCACAGCCTTCAATGACTACAGGCGAAGAGTTTGATGAAGAGTTTGGTGAACTTAGAACCGAACGACATAATTGTAAGACTGTGTTTAAAAGCAATATTTGAACTGTGAAACCAATCTTTTGAATTTCAGTAGAAAGAAAGAAGGTGAAGGAGGTTGAAAGTACTTGAAAAATAATTGATAGTCATGATGTTGTTAGAGGTTTTATCTTTAATAAATGTGTTGTACCATGATGAATATTTTCCTTTTTCTATTCATTGTTCAGCTCATTGCTGAAAGTCTTATACCTGAAAAAAAATCGCATGTGCGTGTCTCACACACATTGACCTCACTGGACAGCCATTTAGGGCAATTAGAATATTCGCTGATTGTTTGAAGAAGCACTGGGTCAGTATCTATCTGTAGGGCACAGGGTGAAGACTCTGATCACACTGTGCGGATGCACAAGCTGATCTGAGTTTTTACTTGGTGCACATGTGTAATGGTTGGAAATGTCACGCATGTGCTCACATCATTTTCTGACAGAAATCACATGGTTATGATAATAAGGATAAATCATAAGCATACGATGGTCACCATCGATCCTTCCGTTCGCAAATTCTTTATTTTGGATAACCAAGGAAGTATAAACGATATATACTTTAAGCTATCAATAAATAACGTCATAAATAATATATATTATATAAAAGTGCAGTAGTCATGGCACGTTTTAGTATATGTATATAAGAATGGGGACAGTTGACAGTTATCAGCTGGAAATCAAATAATCTACCGGCCAGTCAAATCAGTTCTTTGAGCTGGAAGTTAACTCTGAACTCTAACATCGACATACAAAGCTTTATTTACGATATTTGGCTTGCGCAACGCCGATTTACGTCTGCGCTTCTTTTTTTTTTGTTGTTGTTGTTTTTTTTTTAACACGAATGCTCCAAAGTATACCTGTAACACTTTTTCAACATCACATTAGTGCGTGCAATCTTAGGATTCCAATTACCATTTAGGACAAGGTAATGTAAGTTTAATGGAAGATATAATTAAACCGTTAAGTCTTTACTATTCTTTATACGCGTCCATACTGAAAGAATATCCGGGCGATTTTTTGCGGTCGTCAGACTAACAAGGTCAGTCTCGTGCGTGTAATAGCAGAGACAGTGACCGTCGGGGATATTGTTAATGCCCCCTAACACTACGACCACGGATCGACAGATAGCCGGACACAACAACTCACCTACGACATGAACTTCGATGTAAATTAGGCTTGTTTTGCAAAATTTATGGCCAGATACATTTGACAAAAACGTGTAGATTGGCTTGTCTGCGACATAAACGTCGTCATTACAGCTTGAATAAGTTGTAGTTACGACGTTTGATTTTCCAAAAATAACAAAAACGCTTAACAGTTCAAAGTTCACTTTCTGTCTGGATGAAATATCATTGGTCAATCGATGTTTGGCTGAAAGCGGTGACGTTGATTCCGCTCATCGTCACGAATTCTTAAACTCTCGGAATAGGAGAGTTCGGAGATTTTATAGGCTGACTTGTAACGTTCTATACTTTTTAGATAAGGCATTTACTAATAATTCTGTGTAAGCGTGAGTGGGTTTTTGAGTGGTCTCGATGATTATATCGTGATATTGAAAATCACTTCACGAATCCGTTTAGAGTCTGTCACTGGAAAGCGTTGACATGTTAGGAATGACAAGATTCGTGACTTTTCTTGGCGACTCGGAGGTCATTTTTGCAATTGAATGAAGAACCCTAATCGAGTTTACCAATGTTAGTGTAAATCATCACAAAAGCCGTTTCGTGGTAGTGATACCAAACTGTAAAATCATGCGAAATGGTTTAGAAGAATACTTACTTATGTCCCTTCGTCAATTATTTTTCAATTGCGCCGAATAGAAATACACTAGGCTGTGACTTAGCAAAGGCACGGTTGGTACAAGCTGTAGTGGTTGATCAAAGATCAAATTTTGTCTATACAGGTATACTAAGATTACCCACTATAACTTGGTCATCTACAATTGTAAAATTCATGGTCGGTAACACGTACCAGAAAGGTAAATTGGTAGGTTCGCGGCCTAAACGTCGTAACTACAGCTTGAGTAAGCTGTGACTTCGACGTTTAAGTAGCCAAACCAACAATAATGCTTCACATTAATGTCGGAAAATGTCGGAGTTCACAATGCACTGAAGGATTTGAATGGTCGATTGATTCTTAAATTGACAACAACGATCCGTCAATTGCAGAAAATTTAAGACAAGTGGTTACGAACATGGCAAAGAACTTCAATAAAAGCTAATAGAAGAATAGAATCGTCTATGGCGTAGGCAATATATGCTTTGCGTAAAACGCAGGACACTCAAAAGGTAGGACAAACAATTCAGCATAATTAAATTGTCTTGGGAATAACTTAAGCGTAAACCCAATTAGAAGAAGCGAATTGATTCCCCTTTCAATTCGGTTTTAAAGTTCAAATAGATTTGTTGTATTTTGATATTGATCATGTTGATAAGATATCAAATCTTCGTTAATCATTAATGTACGATAATGTCTTTTTGTGAAGTTTAAACGTCAAATTGATATAATGATGTGATATCTACATGTTTACAATGTAATGCCAGCTCGTGTGTATTTCAGTCCTATTACTTCAGAGACGATTTGACAATTAATTAAGCGCATTATTTTGATTAAAAAATGACACAAGTTAAAAGTGATTTATTGTATTTTGATATTGATCATATCGATAGAATGAAATCCTTAAATACAATATATTAATGTGAGATTGCCTGTCTACGTTTGAAGTTTAAACGTCAAATTAAGATAGAGCTATCAGTCACATGTTTACGATTCTATAACGGAGTGCATGTATTTCTAGAGTTGCGATGTTCGTTATAGTGACTAAAACATCGTAAAAACAGCTTTAATAAAGATGTGATAACGGTATTTTATCGTCCACCGACGATTCCATCTTTTACAGTTTTTAATTACTTTCGTATTTCCCACTGAATAATGTTTCTGCATGAAATTAACATGCATCATTAAATTGCAATTGATGACCCGGGAAAGAATATCAAGCTTGAATTCATTTTGATAGTAATACGTGTATTGTTAAAACAAATTTTATTAATCAAGCTTGCTACCAAAACTGGTCGTTTGTATTTTCAGATACCCTCATCCCATTTTCTTGTCTTTGCTGAGGCACTACCACAAAATGCGGGCATTTCCAAAGCATTCAGATGATACATTGAAACTGTTAAAAGAAGAAAAACGAGGATTACTTGCGATTTTTTATACATATTTTTATCGTTTGTCCTTATTTTGGCAGTTTTTAGAGATACCAGACGATTCTACCCCATATCGACACTCGAATTGCATGTAGTAACCGAACCGTCGCCAATGTACGATACACTATCGAATGTAGGGCCATTTTGATTCCCATGGCACATATTTTACTTATAATGTCTTTAATAGTCGCGATCGAAATTCCATGTCGGAGGTCAGTGGGGGAAGCCAGCGATCAGTTAGTAATCATAAGCGTAATAACAATCTAGAAGGTGTGGAAATTATCCACTTTGGTCATACTTCGCTGACTGTGCCAAGCTTTGATAGTGTCGAAACTTTTTCATAATTGTGGATTTCTTGAAAAAAAAAAAAAATTCTACCTAACCAAACCTTTATCCATAGAAATACCATTACCGCTTGACCTATGCTTGATCCGATCCATTTTTCAACTAACTGTTTAATGTTATTCCTAAAATGGTTCCTTTTCGCATGACTCGTACAAATAAAAAGTGGTTCATACCCCCCACTACCTGACCCACCGAAACCTACCGAAATGTCAGGTACTGCCGGAGAGCTGGAATTATTATGGCCCCAAACTATAAATGCGTAGATATTATACTATATGAGCGCATGCGTGACATTTCCAACCATTTCGCATATGCGCCAAGTAAAGACTCGGATCAGCCTGTGCATCCGCACAGTCTGATCAGAGTCTTCACTCTGCGCTCTGTAGATAGATACTGACTCAAAGCTTCTTTGAACAATCAGCGAATGTTCTAATTGCCCCGAATGGCTGTCCATAGTGCTCAATATGTGCGAGTCACGCACATGCGAAATGGCTAGAAATGTCACGCACAGGCTCATATATAACGTCTCTAGTATCTGATGTAAAAACGTCACCGTTGATTGTGAATGATACCACTAGTTCCAATTCCATTGTGATGCTTGACAATCACTGGCTAATATGAAAAGGAAAAATCTAGATTAGCCAAATAAGAATAAATTGTGACGGTTAACCATACAAGATTGGAGTTATGAAAGTTTAAGGTATTCCCACCCTGGAGGGAAGGTTAACGGACTGTAAAAATGATATTTCAAATGAATAGTACACGGTACTTTTCTACACATACTGTTATTTAAATGATTTCTACCTACCCGTTATAAATATTTTGAACAGTGTGTTTATCTAAGATGATGGGGATAATGCACTCAAAGATTGAAAGGGTCTGTCTTTAAGTGTGTACTCACAAATTTTAAAATTCTACTTTGTTTCGTAACTATTATCTGACTGAAAGGTTAGATATCATAAAATGATAATTTTAGACAGAAAATTTCAACCGCATCATGCAGGATTTTCTAAAGCTTCAAATGGCTATTGAAGAATTTAACTTTTTATACAGCAGTTTTGTATAACAGACCATAAAAGAAACTCTACTTTTGCCGAACTGGCTGATGGGGCAACCACATAACTTATACAATGCTATGGGAGATCAAAACAACAACAAGAACAAATATGAAAGAAATTCACCGCATAAAACCGAAGTAAAAAGTTCAAGAGTTATATCCCCTTACAAAATAGTCTCTACTTCCTATCGACATTCCCATTTTTACCACATTGGAAAAGTTGGTTTAATTTGTAAAGAAACATGCTTATCTAAATATTCTCCCAAAGAATACTGATAACAAGTTATGAGCTATGAAATTGCTTATAACTGCATATCGAGGGTTAGAGCAAAACCATAGTATGGGTCTATACAGTGTATAGACCCATACTATGTTTTTGCTCTAACCCCTCGATATCTGAAGTCATAAGAACGTTTACCCCAACGGAAATTTAAAAGCTCTTAAGATAACCATTTTACTCTATGATTACTTAAAAAGAGAAAATAGAAAACTATATTTTAAAAAACCTTAACATTTCCATTCAAAAGGATAAAACTTTGTCTACAAGTATGTTAACTATACATATTACTGAAAACGAAAGAAAATGCTGTAGGTATTTGGTGGGAACCGATTGGCTCTTCACAGTACTTTGTAATACAACACATCAAGTGCCTTTTTACCTTGCCAGAGGACCAAGAGTAGCAAGAAGGAATTATTTCAAAAGAAACAGCTCTGCAGATGGGTGTGAACCCCTATGTAAATGTAAACCCACACACAAAAAAATCGTTTATTATCAAATTCTTACTAAATAAGGATGTAAAGGAGGTAGGGTGGCGATAAATGGGCGCACAATTTAGCGTTACTTTGCGATCTAATCAATTAATATTTTCTAGTTACAAGGTTTATGCTGTCTATATTCTTTTTCTTGATGAAGTAAAACTGTGAAAATAAGGAAATTAAGATTGTTTTTCAAATAGTGACTTAGCAAATGTCAGAAATGTATTTTTTGAAAGAAATACGATTTACGGGAAGATGTTTTACTTCTTTTGACTGGGAGTTATAAAATAATCTGACATGGGTTACAATAAGATGGAAATAACCGAAATAAGACGAGCCAAATTCGGATGTTCATATTTTGTATACCATGAGAAACTTTTTTAAAACCTCGATATGCTTTTAAAAACTGGAATGACTAGGTGCGTTACGACATTGTGTACCTTGTTTCGATACATTGCATACCGCCTTTTTTTCGAAGAAGGTATTTATTGAAATTCAAAGCATTGGTGTTAGGGTCACCGTTTCAGCTGGTAAAAAATGTCTTGCGACAAAATAACACAATATTGGTGGAACATGCCTATGATTCAGCTAGACATCGAAAGAAACGTGATCGACGGTGTGGAAATGGGATATATTTCATCTTATAATAATTGTATTGTGGCGATATACCGTCACAACAGGAGAAGGCGGTAAGTCATCAGTTGTTACATTTAATAATTTAATTTTCAGTTTCGTCTATCAAAAACGAGCGTTCTGATTGGTCGAAAAAAATTATTCATAACTCCACGAAAAAAAATTTGAGCACGCAGCGATTTTTGATGCCTTCCCTTAAAAAAGGTATCAAAATTTGTAAAGCTTTTGATTTTTTCGCTTGATGCTATTAAATTATAAGAGATGAAGAGAATATTTTTTGTTTTCATGGAGGTATGAACCGAAAAATCTAATCACACAGTGTGATTAGGTTTTTCGGTTCATACCTCCATGAAAACAAAAAATATTCTCTTCATCTCTTAAATATTTTACTTTCTGATGGTTAGCCGTCACCGTCCATCGTGATGGAAACCATTACAAGTTTTTTTCCATTGTGATGCTTAGCCGTCAATGACTACTGGCGTCACTTATAATGAAGAAGAATCTAAAAATAGCCTAAGAAAGAATGATAGTAAACCGTCACTGATATGAAAAAAATCGACGCTTATTCATCAAAAGTATTAGAATTCTGAAAGTTTTAGATATTTTTTAAATCCGCGGTGGGCCTATAAAACCAAGAGTAATAGCTAAGTAAGTTACGACATTAAGTTTATATTATGTCAATAAATTGCATACTGTTATAACCCTTGTCATGCTGTATAACTATTACCTTACGGAATCGCTGTGAAATCAAAGGGTTGAAAGCTCTGATAGATCTTGTCGATTAAAAATCAATATTTCTTTTAGAAATCAATTTTGTATACATCTCTGGGAGGAAAGGTACAAGCAGGAGGTGTAGACTAAGATCAAACTGCACTTATGTGCAGGCTGATCTTGGTCTACACCTCCTGCCAAAGCCGGAATATTCCGGGTTCTGCATGACAAGGGTTAATTTACGTGACAAGGAAGACGTCAAATTTTAAAGCATTTTCTAATGGAATAAAATGAAATTATATCGGCGTTAGGCGTGCAAAATGTCGTAACTACATCTTCAATCATGTACACGCATAACAACGATATAAACATTTTTGTTTTTGCAACATTTGCATTTTTTCGAGTGGTAATGGGATTGCTTCGATGTTTTATACAATATAGTGTAACAGAATCGTATAAACGCGGTATGTAGAGGAAGTAGTTCCTGTCAAACACATCTTCGGTTAACTATCCGTGAATATTTGACGAATAGATTTTAATTTACCAATCGCTGGCCCCGTTCACTAACTCAATTTGCCACGACCATCGACTACGACAGGAAAACCCGCTTCGAATTTAAACGGCGTTATTTGCAAAATTTATGGCTGGTAGCATGTAACAAAAAGGTAGAACAGTTGAATGGCAACTTCAGCGTTGTAACTACAGTTTGAAAAAGCTGCAGTTACGACGTTTAAGACACCAAACCAACAACAAAGGATAACAAAATTGGCGGCCATTATCGGAGTTGAAATCCTGAAAAAGCTGTAGTTTCGACGTTTAGGACACCATACCAACAACAAAGAATAACAAAAAATGCGCCCAATGTCGGAGTTGAAATCTTAATTCCGGGCTGAATGGATGGTTTGATTTGTCGATATATTCCTTGATTGACAGTCGTGATTGGTCAATTACCTCAATTAGTAGAAGGCGGATTTCATTTTGTTGATGAATGTAGCCGTTATACAGTTTTAGAAATAAATATCTATCCAGTTATTTTTGAAAATGTCCTATTATGTGTAAATTTATTCAATTAAAGAAATCTGAAAACCGAAACATAATGGAACGATCGGGAAACTATCTAAATAAACAATTCGTGCTACTTATTGAAACTTTGTACACATATAAAGCTGAACTGGCCACCGTTGTAAATACCGTGTATTACAACAGGCACAAGCTAATATTGCCAAGCTCTCTGATTGGATCATTAATACGACCAATGAAAGAGTTCGATAAATATAAAATTCCAGAAATCGATTCCACCAATAACAGCTTGTGTTTCATAAGCGTAAACAATATGGCGGACAACTTGAAGTTTGTGTTGGAAAGCAAAAGAGTTTTATTCGAAATAAACAATTACAGGAAAGTTTTTTATCAAAACTTCAAACCGGCTCAATTGAAATGTATTAGGAGTGCTTTAGAATGCGATACATTAGGTATTCTTCCAACTGGATATGGAAAATCATTGATTTTCGAAGCTTTGCCGTACTTCAAGAAAAGTACAATTCTCGTGATAACACCACTTAATTCTATAATAGAAGAGCAAGTTTCAAGGTATGGGAAAACAGCTATTAAATTGAACGAAAGCCTCATTCTCCCCGTCAAGGTTGAGGAACAAACAACCCTCGAACAAAGCTCATCAGAGGAAACAAGAAGACTTCAGCTGTGTGAATTTAACTATGTGATTGGCCATCCAGAGCAATTTGTGACAAAAAGAGCCTTCACGCTTTTTATGTCAGCAATTTGGCAGAAAAGAGTGTCTCATATAGTCATTGACGAGGCACATTGTGTAACAGAATGGGGGGTAGGTTTTAGAGATAAATTTCTGGAACTTTCGAAACTAAAATCAGTGTTTCCAAAAGCCTATGTGTTAGCATTGACTGCAACAGCTACAATATCTCTTCAAAATAAAATTTCTGAGGCTCTAAGACTTAAAAACCCAAATATTATCACATGTAATATTGATAGAAAAAACATTAAGCTGTGTGTAAAAAGGAGACCGGCTGTAAGTGGAGGGGACAAGACTGCTGAAGAGTCCTATGATTTTGTGTTTTCCAAGTTTCGACATGATTTACAGACACAACAGGAACAATTTGAAAAAACAATAATCTACACTAAATTGAAATGGTGTGGATATGGCTTTGAAGAAATAACAAGGCCTTTATTCTCTGAAGAGACCTCCAGTTACTTTCAGCAGTTTGTGGCACAATATCACAGTCCATGCACACCCCAGGTAATTTTATTCCTCTTACTTTACAGTAAAGCTTTGGAAGCCCATTCAGTATTGTACTGACCAGGTATTTTACAAGATGCAAATTTGAACAGACATGGACAAGTCATGGCTAGCCTTTAATGTTTTGATTGAATGGGGTTTCACGCAATCTTGAACAGTATTTCAGTCATCTCATGGCTGGAGCACCTAACAATGGATTCCTGTACTACCACTACATCCTATCCTAGCCTCCAGCTGCTATCCCACTTGGGTTTAAGATTATCCACCCATATGTGCTGCCGACGGGGATTGAACCCATGACATCCCATGATTGAAGATTGTGAGTCTGAGGCGCTACCGACTGTGCTATGTTGGCAGCACTTTATGAATAAAACAAGACATTTTAATTAGGATATATTGCATTCTTATGCAATTTATTAATGACTTTGATTATAAATTCAATCATAATTTAATTTCTCTGAATAATTATTTTTGTAAAAATTTAAAAGGTTTAATTTCAAAAGGATTTGTCTTTTTCAATAATTGCATTCCCTCTCAATTTTCATGTGAAAAAATTTATTGATACAGATAACACTGTTCATATTTCCTTTCTGGCGGAGTTTAGTATTCTGTCTTGCAACTATATCTTTTAATACTATTTAATGATCAATTTAAATTCAGTAGGTTTCTTGGTAAAAGCAATTTCTCTTTCTTCACACTGTTTTCTAGACCCTTTTCTTTTAAGCACATCAAAATACACATTTGTGTTGTGATAGATTTATGAATTACAAAGTGTCAAGTGCATCAGTAAATATGAATTGGTTCTATGTTATTCATTAAATGAAATATACTACTGTTTACCGGTAATTTAGAAAACCTTTTCTCAAAAGAACATTTTGTATGTTTACAGATGCGTAGCAAAGTTCTAGCAGACTTCAGCAAAGTTGACAGCCGAATACGACTTCTCTTAGCAACAGAAGCATTCAGCATGGGTACAGATGTTCCAGACATTAGACGAGTAATACATGCTGGTGTTCCCACTACTATGGAAAGTATGTTAATTTATACATCTCAAGTTTAATTGCAAACATTTTGAAACTGTGTAAAACCATATCATCAGAACAAACCAAATCCTTGCATCTACAGCCTATTCAAGAAGCTATAGTAACTGTTATATTTTTGTTGGTCAACATTGCTTTAAATTTTTTCTTAACCCTTTCCCTTTTTTGAAATTATAGACTAATCCAAATTGAAAAAGGTTGAAGAAATAAAAATTGGACGCAATTTGAAATGAAACCATCCTATGTGGTATGAACCATTCTGGAAAAAGGAGAAAGGCAAAATTTTAGATGGTTCCAAATTGAAAGGCAGTGCAGACAAAAATTTAAATGCTAGAATTGTTTTTTTTTTTTTTTTTTTCATATTGTGTAAAATGTTACAAGCTATTTTTTCCCTTTTTTTTCTTGAGGCCGTTCAAAATTGTAATTGTGGGGAATAGGGTAACCAAAATACTTTACATTTGCAATTACAAAGCCTACTCGAGATACAATGCTCATATTTGGTATGGCAATAGATCTCATCCATACACATCTACAAAACCAGGGACAAGGTCAGTGTCACTTGTCAGGGTCACATTTCTAAAAATTAAAAAGCTTTTACTGGGGCATGGTGTTTCACAAACACATCTTGTTTTTTTATGTTTTCTAAACCTATAGTTCTTTAGAGCATCAAAATGTCAGATTGTGTAGTAATGGGTTAATATATATCACTTGCTCTCACTTATTTAACGATAAGGAATTATTCTATTTCTTAAGCTTATATCCAAGAAGTTGGTAGAGCTGGTAGAGATGGAGAGGAATCTACTGCAATATTATATTACAACAGAAATGACATATCTGCAGCTGTAAGTGGGATGACTGAGGAAATGCGCCAATACTGTGATTTAAAAACCTGTCGTAGAAAATATGTGTGCCAACATTTTGGATTTGAACTAGAAGAAAAATGTAAATATGATCATCTTTGTTGTGACAATTGTGAAAGGAACTGTAAATGCAACTTCTGTTTGTTGAACAGAGAAGACATGTTAGAAGGAATCGATACAATAGGAAAGTGTTTAAAACATCAAACTCCCAAAGAAACCAAGAAACAGAAACATATACATGAACTTTTGTGTTTATACTTTGATGCTGAGAACAGCATTATAAGTGCACCGAATGCTTCACTTTATACAGGCCTAACTTCTAAGCTTGCACAACAAATAGCAAAAGATTGTCTGAAGTATAAATCTGTTGCAGAGCTAGAAGCTGACTTTCCATGTCTTTCAGGACAAACCGTTAGTAATATATACTCCATCATTCATGCCAGTATTCAATTTGATGCATAATTGTATTATTCAATCATTATGTGTTAGGCTAAAAGGAAATAAAGCTTAGGCAACAGAAGCCAAAGTCAGTTCAATTTTGATTTTGATTCACAAGTTTTCATTTCAACACTTGAGCTGTTGAGAAGAATGTATAAGGAAAATCCTACTGTGTAAAAAATTAAAGGAGATCAATGTTTTTTTCTGTGTAATATCAATTTATCTGTCATAGAGTGAACAAAAAAGCCTATATTTTCAGTGACATTTATAAAATGATTTATTGAGCTTGCATGTAAATCAACACTTTAACATTTTAAAAATTTTGACTAGTTGAAAATTAAAAGAAGTTTAACATGACAACAGTATGGTCCAAATTGAAGTGTGTTAAGACTCTAATTTCAAGTTGTGATTTTCAAAAAGACGAAAACATCTATTCTAAGTATAAACCATTGTCATGCAAGCAATTTCCCCATTTTCCATAAAGTTTTCCAAAGCCTACACTTATGGGCCATCAAAAATGCAAGATTTGGTTGAGGTCATATGCCAAGGTCAATTAAACACAAACTCATAAATGGAGATGAATATCTATTTAATTCATAAATGATATAATTTCTATTCAAATAAAATTCCTAGAAATATCCTTCACCTTTATCAATCTGCAGATGACAAATGCATTCATTCTTTCTCTTGCTTTAACCCATTCCAACTCAAACCCTCCTTTTTATGCTCCTCAAGAAAAAACTTTGGAAAACATTGTGGAAAATGAAGAAATTGCTTGTATCAAGCAATTTCTTCATTACCCAAAATGTTTTCTATCCAAAAAGACGAAAAAATTCAAAATTCCATCAACTTGAAATTGTCGTCTGCAGCTTCTTTCAATTTGGACCAGTCTAAAATTTTTCTGTGTTGGAATGGGTTAACTTTTCCCTGTAAAGTCCCTCATTTCCACTATTTTGATGTATACCATCATACAATTAAATGGCAAAAGCAGATAAGGGCTGAAGCATGAAATTATCCAATCTTCAAAAATGTTCTCTTTCATACAGGTAAATTGATTAGTCACCTGCATTCTCTCCCAAACTAGCTGGTATTGCATCATACCGCTGTAAAATAGTATTAAGAAAAACATTTACAGAAAAGGATAAACAGCTTGTAACAAGCCATTTCTCCTTTCCCAGCAATGTTTTCTACCTCAACAAGGCAAAAATGTTTAAACTTAACACACTTTGAAATGTATGCAACTGCTTCTATTTGGACCAGTCTAGAATTTTGTCATCTGGTAATGGTTTAATGGTCAGTCTGGATTGTTTGTTTTATTGTCAACAATTAATAACTAAAAAATATATATACATATGTGCACTTGAATGTTAGCACCATGATTGGACTCTTTATTGTATCTGCTAAAATATCATTTGAATTAAACTACATAAAGCCAATATTTTCTGTTAAGTTCCATTTATGTTACAAAAGGAGTGGATCTACAGAGGTGTAACAGTGTCCCGGGATCCCGAGGATCCCTAAAAATTGGAAGGAACCCCAGCAATCTCAGGCTAGGGTTTCTGTCAGGACCTTTCTCCAGTACAATAGATCTTAATGTATCAACTAATGATCCTAATTTTTTTGTTTGCTTGTTTTTGTAAAAAACATCATGGATAATGAATAATTTGCTTGTAACAAGCAATTTCTTCATTTTCCACAAAGTTTTCCGAAGCTTTTTTTCAAGTTGGGCTTAGAAGGGCAGGATTGCGTGTGAATGAGTTAATGTATATGAAGGAGGGATCCCAGATTATCTGGAGGAAACCCTGAAGTAATAGGTAGGGATTCCTGTGTAACTGAAGCAAAGTTAGTGTCGACCCCTGGATCTAAGGTCAATTCAACAAATCTGACTTAGGTCAATTCAACAAATCTGACTTAGGTCAATGAATTACAGGCATGAAAGTATATGCACAGCTGTGCATACTTGAAAGGCATCCTTGACCCTACAATTCCAACAACGTTACACACAGGAGATAAACCTTGTGTAAAACAACCAAGAAAATTCTAATTACTAGCAATTTTCTTATTTCAACCCAAACATTTCTAAACCAGCAATTTCTGCCTAACTATAATATTCCCTGCCCTTTCTGACATGGTTTATAGATGTTGCTAAACTTCAAACGTTGTCAATAACTTAATTAAAATTAAAAGTATCTAAAATTTTTATTGTCTAGTTATGATAAGTATTATCTGCTGATGTTTTTGACAAGATGTCAAATCAACTACAAGGTCATTTGACCTAAAAGTTATACCAAATGGTCATTGAACTAAGTGGTATCAAACAAACTACACTCACTTACAGTAACCCATGAGATTAATAATATTGCTATGTAGATGTTATATTTAAACTGGTTCAAACTGAAAGAAGTTTCCAGATAACACTTCAAATAGCGTCTACAATGAAAGTACGGATGAAAATCATTGTCAGAAAAGGGGCACAACTTGTAAAAATGGATTTTTTTCTTTTCCCACAGTATGTCCCTAATATCATTCTTCAAGGGCATGAAAAAGAAATTGTGATTGGTAGGATGATTGCTTGTTAACAAAAGGAATTACTATCATAACATAGCTGTACACAAACATTTAGTATTGCAACTGTTGACTTCTTAATGGAACAGCATATGTAATTACCAGATACTTCAGTCAAAATAATACAATTCTATCATAGTTCAATCTTAATGAAGCAAGCATTGAATAGCAAACCTTTTGTTTCCTCCTTGTCTAAAATTTTCTTTTCCATAAGAAAAAAATTACATGTACAATGTATTAAGAATTAGAAGTAGAACTTGTCCAACTAATGTCTTATCCTTGTACAAAGAGCTGCCACTAGGAAACAGAGAGTCAAAATGGCTCATCTTAGAATTATCTAATTTATGTAGCCCTGCTACACCCTTATTTTTTCACAAATATAGATTTCACAAAAAAGGGTAGCCCAAGGAACATTCTTGCATTTTGTTCTAAATTGGCCAAAAGGCTGCAGAAGAGAAGGTTCTTTTAACCCTTTCCTGGACAAACACGGGATTTTACGTCACTGTGATTTTATACTTGAGAAAACATTGTGGAAAAAGGAGAAATTGCTTGTAACAAGCAATTTCTCCTTTTTCCACAATATTTTCTACCACATAGGATGGTCTGGTTTCAAATTGTATCCAATATTCATTGTTGTCTGCAACCTCTTTCAAATTGGACCAGTCTAAAATTTCATAAAACAGGAAAGGGTTAACCCATTCCAACTCAACAAAATTTTAGACTGGTCCAAATTGAAAGAAGCTGCAGACCATATTTTCAAGTTGGTGGAATTTAAATTTTCTTTGTCTTTTAGGATAGAAAACATTGTGGATAATGAAGAAATTGCTTGATACAAGCAATTTCTTCATTTTCCACAATGTTTTCCAAAGCTTTTTTCTTGAGGGGCGTAAAAAGGAGAGATTGAGTGGGAATGGGTTAAGGATTTGTTGACCACTTTTGACTTGTGATATCCAGTGCAAAACGTGATCTCAAAAGCTAACCTTGAGCAAATTGTGCTCAGTAAGGTGAGCTAGAAATAATGAGTACTTTCATCTATCTCCACAGAAATCTTATCTTCTCCGAAATTGAAATGAGAAGAAAAGGTTTGGAAATCTATGAGCATAATATCCATTAACTCCTTCCCATGCATGGACGCCCCTCAAGAAAATCGATTGGGAAAACATTGAGTAAAATGTAAAAATTGCTTGCAACCAGCAATTTCTTCATATTCCATGATGTTTTCTACCCACATTGTTTCATTCCAAGACAAAGATTTTTAAAATTTTATGAACTTAAAATAGTTGTTCATTTTAAGTTCATCAAATTTTAAAGGAAGTTGAACAAATCTAAAACTTCACATACTTCACATTGTCATCTGCACCTCCTTTCAATTTGGACCAGTCTAAAATTCCTGCCTGGTAATAAGTTAAGGAAATCAGACTCGACCCTGGTGAATTGGATTGGGTATTTCTGACCATTGATAATCATTCTTTCACCGACTGCTGATACATTGTATTTACTTTGAAATTGCCTTGACCATTGTACCACTAGTGAGAGGGGTCATTCTTCCTTCCTACTTTTTATTTGTTTCCCTAAAATTTAAGGAGACAAAATCAATGACATTTGACCCATCAGATACACTTTTCACTAAAAAAGCAGTTTGAATTGAGTCCAGGTGTAATTCTTGACCGTTAACCCATAACCAGAATTCAAGACTGGTTAAAACTGAAAGCATTTGCAGACAACTATTTTAAGTTCATCAAATTTTAAAAATCTTTGTCTCTCTTGGAATGAAACAATGTGGGAAATAAAAGAATTGCTTAGTGACCTTACTAATAGCAATTTCTTCATTTTCCACAATGTTTTCCCTTCCTTTTTTCTTCAAGGGTGTAGATTGTATGGGAAAGGGTAAAAATTCTACACTCTTACAACATAACACATACTAGTTACAAGAACTCAGAACTGACAGATCTTAACAGTAAAGCAAAAAAAATAATACTTCAACCAAATCATACATTCTAATCAGAAGTGAACTTTGAACTTCAACATTTATGTGAAGAATTTTTGTTGGGTTGGCAACTTAAACACTGTAACTAGATACTATTCAAATTGTAGTTATGACATTTAAGATGCCAAGAAACAATGCTACTTTTATTTTTACATGTAAGTGACCATAAGTTTGAAAAATAATCTCATTTAATATCTCAATTCATTACCAAATTTCTAGATTTGTCCAAATTCAAAGGAGTTGCAGACGACAAGAAAAAGTTGGTGAATTTTAAGATTTTTTCAACTTTCTGGATAGAAAACATTGTGGACAATGAAAATTGCTTGATACAAGCAATTTCTTCATTTTTCAGAATGTTTTTCCAATTGTTTTTATAGAGGGGCGTTAAAAAGGCCTCACTGTAAGGGAATGGGTTAAGTCGAACTTCCTGTCCAAGTTAAATGGGTGATAATAGCATTGAGTCATACCAAAGCATAACGTTACCATGAGATCGACGAAATGATAGTAGTAGAATCCTTAATCCTGGTCATTACAAAATAACTTTTCCATATAACAAAGTAATTATTGGGACGGTAATTTATATTAGTTCTCATTCTTAAACTCAGAACATCTTTTTACAATAGAACTCAACTCATTTTCTGTACAAAGTGGGGTCCATGTGTGTGAAAAATTGATAACATTGTTGTGACTAAACATTCAGTTGATTTACCTTTGGCATCTCAGAAGGGGAAGAGGGGATGGGATGGCATAAAGACCAATGACATGACCTTAACCCTTCTAAAGCACAGGAGGATGTTACCCTGTCATACTAGTGAACTATTAAAAGGGTGATGCATTGGTCATTCAACAATAAATTATGTACTCTTCAAAGATGAGAGGACAATTGTCCTTAAACAGATTTATCTTCACATGCTTATTACCCTAGGCATATTGATCATTTCATTCAGTATAGATGTAACAGAAATCTTTTTTAACCCTTTTCTGTTCAATCCATGGTTTTTACTACCCTGTAATTTAATAATTGAGAAAATATTTTAGAAAAAGAAGAAATTGCGTGTTACAAGCAATTTCTTCTTTTTCTAAAATATTTTCTACTCTATTGAATGGTTATTTTTCCAATTAAATCCACTTTAAATTCTCTTTTCTAAAACCTTTGAATTTGGACAGGTCTAAAATTTTGCAAAACAGGAAGGGTTAATTACCAAGATCATTGGCAAACTTATGTTTAGAACATTCAAGCCAGGCCCTGTAACTATCCTTATCAAGTAACTGGTCCATTTGTTTTGGTACACTGGGGAAGGACAAGTGTTTTCTTCCTGGAATGTTCTCAAAAGGTTTCAATTGGCGAATGTCATTCATTATTGCCTTTTCATCTTGCAGCGAATCAGAATGGGTATGTTTTTTTGACCTTACAATTACACCAGTTGTCAAATCAAACTTATCACTTATATCCTTAATCAATGGTAATGCACTTGTTCTTGTGGTTATGTTTTTATCAGTCTTGTTAGAAAACGTGTTTGATGTTGGATTTCACTTCCTTTACAATATGTTCCATTTTCAGGTCACAAGGGATATGGGAGCCCTGTTTTCCGGTTGTATTCACAAACATCCCATAAAACTCTTCTGCTGCTTCCTTTTCAGATAGAATGCAATGTTGATGAACTAAAAGTCTCAGAATTTCACTGGCGTATTTTGAACATCCATTATTCGCTTTAAAATGTATCATTGTAAGCTTAAGAAGCGCTATTCCACGTTGTCTATTTGGACTTCGACACAGACTCAGTAGCGATTTAAACTGCACACCCAGTTCAAAAACTAAATGGCTGTAGTTTTTTATCATGTCTGGTTCAGGTGCTTTTCTTTTCATTAAAAGTTGAATAGACTTCCCATTGCTGAGTTTTAATGGAACAACTACTCCATCAACTGAAAAATAGATTAAGCAGATAAGTTACCTGTTAATCAAGGTGTGTTGCTAAAAGACAAATAACCCAACAACCCACATACAACTACCGGTACTTTTCTTGACTTTGGTTACTGATACCCCACATACAACTACTTTTCTTGACTTTGGTTACTGATACTTAAGAGTATTTCATGAAAACAAAGAATTCATCTGAGATTATTTCATGATTTCTCTTAATCCAATAAGCCCTGACAGGCCCCCATTTGTATTGCTAATTAAAACTCATGAACAAGTGATGAAATGGGTTGCCAAAAAAGTATTTCTAACCAATTAGGTCCAAACCAACCCAGTGGTTTAAATGGGGTGATTTTTAAAGCATTACTCAATGAGTTCATTAACCCTTGTCATGCTGAACCCGGAATATTCCGGTTCTGTCAGGAGGTGTAGACCAAGATCAGCCTGCACATAAGTGCAGTCTGATCTTGATCTACACCTCCTACTTGTACCTTTCCTGTCAGAGTTGTGTACGAAATTGAATTCTAAAAGAAATATTGATTTTTAATCGACAAGATCTATCAGTGCTTTCAGCCCTTTGATTTTACAGCGATTCCGTAAGGTAATTTATACAGCATGACAAGGGTTAAGACTGACAATTCTGGTCAAAATCAGCCTGGTAGTTTTTGAGGAGGAGATTTCTAAAGAAGTATTCAAATTTTTCTCTAACAAGTTTGATATGCCTGCCCTGTAACACCCCCACCTTGTTTTTTCACAAATCAAAATTTCACAAAACAAATTTTGAAAAGGGTCACTTAAGCTAAGTAAGCTAACCAATAATCACACAATGAAGCTTTTACATACCCTGAAGAACTACTATAGTGGAAAACATTGTGGTAAGAGGAGAAATTGCTTGTAATAGGCAATTTCTCCGTTTCTCAAAATGTTTTCTATCTGAATTTGGTACTTTGGTTTCACTGTTGAGTAGGAGTATGATATTCCTGACCCTAGGATTTAGATCATGGCAAATTACTTAACGAGGTATAGAGGCTTTGTTGAACACAAGCTTTCAGCAGAAGAAAACAATGTGAGTAAAGGAGAATTTGTAACAAGTTTTTTTTTCTTTTCAAACAATGCTTTCCTTAATGCTACTCTTAAATCAGGAATCATTGAGTGGTATTTGGTTCATTCACTGAGATTGCAAAAGACTCACCATGTACATTTTGATCTTGTAATACTGTTGATTTTTCTTCTTTAGCCCACACGTATGTCCTCACAATTTCTGAAAAGGCACCAATAAGCCATGACTTTTTATCTTCCTTTGAAGCACAAGAAGGCATTTTATGTTTTGTTGGAACACTGTGACAATCGTCCATTCCAAAGAAGTGAAGCACTGCCTCCACTATGTAGCAGTCCACAAAGGACACAATAAAGTCTCGATCTGCGTTGTAGTGCTCGTTCACATTTACATTAACACTTGATCTTAAGATCCTGTCTGCTTCACATTTCATGGTGCCAATATCTGTGGAACTACTGTCGCTGAACAATTGTCTGAACATGAGTTGTAAATAGTTCATTAGGAGGTGGAACATTTCAAAAGTGATTGGTGATAAATGCTGCAATCTCTCATATGGGTTGAGTCCACAAGCCCTTAACCTCTTGGCCCCAGAAAACCTATCTCTTGTCAGCTGGTCTCCCCCAATGTGTACCGTTTCCATCTGGACACCTGCCTCTTCATAGCATGACTTTAGAAAGTCCTCGTAGTAATCAAGAATTTTCACTGTTTCGTCATACTTCTGTTCATTGTAGTGGAGAACAGGCAATGAAATCACGGTATTTTTCTTGTGAAGGTCTTCAGGAGCTGGCTCCCATATATCACTAGGCAGGATATCAAGAAAGCTCTCAAAGTAAGGAATATGACGAGCAGCTGTTCTGACTATTGTTTCAGCAAAGTCTGTCTGTAATAAGTCACATTCCTCCACTGATGGAATAAAAACACTGGGTGTAATTTGGCTTGTGGGAATTTGTGGTTTCATTCTGGGCAGATGATTGAAACAAGTGTTCTGAACAATTACAGCAGACCCAAATGCATGGTGCATTTTGCCATGATGGTCCTGTCTCTCGTCATTTACGTTGGTTTTCCAGTTTATGTTATCCCCAACCAACCGAATTCTTTTTCCAGATATGAGGGCATCTATCACATCTCTGTTAAAGTGGCCTGCATAGTTGTCTAAAAGCTGTAGCCCTCCACTATAGGACAAACAAACACCAAGGGGTTGGAGTCGATCAAAGACCTGTAGACGGAACAGAATTGATACAGAATAAAATATATTGAAAATATATAGAATAACCAAACCCGTATTATACAAGTAATTATGTTGTATGTTCATATTTATGCTTGTAATATTGAATCCTTGGTAGTTAATACATTACCAGACAACTAAATTTTAGAATGGTCCAAATTCAGTGGAGTTGCAGACGACATTTTGAAGGTTATGAAATTTTAAATTTTTTGTCACAATCAATTTCTTCATTTTAAATGATGTTTTCCAAGTTGTTTTTCTTACAGGGCATCCATAAGCATCATTATATGGAAATGGGTTAACAAATAGGCATAATTTAAAAAAAAAGATCAAGTGTTATACCCCTTGATCATAAGTATTTCACTTCTGGTCCGATTACAATTCAATTGACTACTTTAACCCATTACCACACAATGACACCTTCAGACACCCTCAGGAAAACAGTTAGGGAACATTGTAGAAAAAGAAGATGTTGCTTTAAACAAGCAATTTCTTCATTTTCTATGATGTTTTCTAACCAAAACACAAAATGATTTAAAATTTCATCGATTGATATTGTCGTCTGCAACTTCTTCCAATTTGGACCAGTCTAAAATTTTGTCATCTGGTAATGGGTAAAGTAACATCAGTTGATAACTGAAAGGTCAAAGCCTTGTAGTCTCATTTAAAGAAGATTAGAGAAGCTATGGATGATACCAAGGACCTATGACTGGATTCCAGATTACAAACTGATCGAATCAGTGCAATCTAGGAGGAACACATGGATACACCAAGGCTATATAACGTAAAAATCGTAACAAACCCAAATACTTTATAAAATGCACACCAACTGCTCTCGCAACATTCAGCAACAGGACAAGGTTTTGTTTTAAATTAATTTTTGAAACAGGTTAGTCTCCTATTAAAGCCAATCTACAGGGCTAGGTTGTGAATTAATATTCCTTCTTTACCATCTTAACCCATTACCACACATTCCTGCCATTTTACATCCCTCAAGAAAATAGTTCAGGAAAACATATTCAAGTATTTCATCTATTTTCACTGTCAAAAGTCCCCAATCCAGAAAACTTATAGAGAAATAAAAATTAACAAATGAAATGGATTGGACATGTATATCAATGATAGTTTGTTATTTCATTTCTTTTAACCCTTACCTGTTCAAAAACAGGATTTTACATTACTGTGATTTTATACCGGAGAAAATATTGTGGGAAAAGAAGAAATTGCTTTTTGCACGCAATTCCTTCTTTTTCCACAATATTTTCTACCACATGGGTCATAGGATGGTTTCAAGCAATTTCTACATTTTCCCTGATGATTTCCCATTCTTTTGCTAGTGGGGCATCAGAAAGCGTTGTTGTTTGTGGATGGGTTTAAAGGGGGAATGGGAAATTTAGATTTGTAGTAATTGGAATCAGGGTTTAAAGGGGAAATGGGAAATTTAGATTTGTAGTCCTTTTCTACATTATTAATTGAAGATTATTGTTTCAAATCCTTTTACTTTCAATTGATAATTTCATATCTGAACAACTGCCTAATAATTTTGTCAAGTTAATCCCCCCTCTCCTTACATGATTTTTTTCACAATACATGTTAGTAAAACCTAAAACATTGTTCTTCATTTCTAAAATAACAAAGAAGCAAAAAATTAATAACTCAATCCAACATTATCCGGCATTTTGGTGCCCCAATGAAAAAAAGTTTTGAAAAAAATTATGGATAGTCCAAAATGAGGAAATTTCTTTTCATTCACAATGTTTTCTTAAACCCAAGATAAATATTCTCATAATTTCGCCAACTAAAACTTGGCACTAGTAAGTTCTTTTATTTGGATGAGTCTAAAATTTGGCTATCTGGTAATGGGTTAAGGGAACATTAAACAATAATTAGACACCATATGTGTTTTATTGCCCCATGGCTTCTCCATATATGGGCTTATCTGCAGGCTACTTCAAAGGGAACAATAGACTTTAATCTTTGAAAATTGCAACCTAACTTTCAACAAGTAAAATTGATAAGTTTATTACCCTTTCCACTTATCCAGTACAATTTTAAAAAAAATCAACATTTCCACTTGAAAAAAATTCAAATTGATTGTAAAAAGCAATTTCTCCCTTTTTCACAATGTTTTCCATGATTGAATTTCTTCATATTGTTAAAATCATTGTTGTGGTATCGGGTTAAAGACAGTAATGGATATTGAAAATTATTTTGATACCCATTGTTTTCACACAGAAAAATATTTTAAAATTTATGCCAAGATTAACCATAAGTCCTCGACCCTGACCTTGCAACCCCCCCCCAAAAAACCCAACTTTTTTTTGCTAATATTTATGCGTTCGCATACATTAGCACACAGGTTAAAGTTTTTAAAATATGCATTTATAATACATAGAACTTGGAACTTATTTCACAATAACACTGCAAAATAAATAATATTGGTAGATCTAATAATATATACATTGTACATAACTTTTTGTCTCAGAAAATATGTGCTGTGTTAAAAATTATTTATTTCTCCTAACCTAAAGTAGCCTAATAATAATGAAATCAATAAAACACTTTAATAATCACGGTTCAATGTATGGGAAAACACATGAAGGATAGGAAGGAAAAACAATGTTTTGTATATCTGCATGTTAACTTTAAAATAAAGAGGCAGCAGACAACAATTGAAATGAAACCATCATGAATTATGCGGTGAAAAATTTGTGTGAGAATGAGAAATTTCTTGTTACAAGCAATATCTCATTTTTCCACAATGTTTGCTGATGTATAAAATCATAGGAAGTTAAAATCCTGGATTTGTACAGGAAATGGTTAAATCAATTATGATTTTACACTATCGATAAAGAGTGATGGAATAATTTGCAATAAAACTTTATCAGTAAGAAAATCATACTAATAATTGTTATGTTGTTAACTTTAACAAAATCCCACACAATGAGGCTTTTAGACGTCTCTCAAGAAAAATTATTTGGAAAAAATGTGTAAAATGAATAAATTGCTTGTAACAAGCGATTCCTTCATTTTGCACAATGGTTTCTACCAAAAGAATAGACGAAATCTAACCTTTCATAAACTTAAAATTGCCGTCTGCAACTCCTTTCAATTTGAACCTGTCCAAAGTATTGTTGTCTTGTAATGGGTTAATGTGTATTAAACATTAAGATTCCATACAATAGCATGGATTTTCAATTTGAAGTCATTTTTGTGTGATTAACCTATTATAAGGTGCAAACAGACTTATCCAAATAAAAGAACTTGCAATTTTGAGTAGAAGAAATTTTAAACTTTTTTTTACTTGGGGTGGGGTTGGAGTTAAAAACAATTAGGATAATGAAAAAATCGCTTGCAATAAGAAATTTCTTCATTTTCCACATTGTTTTTCCCACATGCTCCTTTCTTAATGGGCATGAAAAGGGGTCCTGTAAAAAAACATTGATAATGATATTAAAAAGATCCCTGTATTCTTGGATAGAATGCATTGTGGATAGTGAAGACATTACTTGCAACAAACAATTTCTTCACTTCCCACGTTTTACAAAGCTTGTTCCATGAATGAAAATTGAAAATCTAGGTCCCATGAGATTGGGACAATTGCCATGATAAACAATAACAAAGAATTTTCAAATCCAATGCATACGGTCATCATGTCAATTGAAATGCCATCATGTCAAGTAATAAAACATACTTTTAACCCTTTCCTGTTTTGCAAAATTTTAGACCTGTCTAGATTCAAAGGTTTTGTAGAAGAAAATTAAAAGTGGATTTAATTTGAAATATAACCATACAGTAGGGTAGAAAATTTTGTGGAAAAAGAAGAAATTGCTTGTAACAAGCAATTTCTTCTTTTCCCACGATATTTTCTTAAGTACAAAACCATTGGGACGTAAAAACCAGGGATTGTACAGGAAAGGGTTAAACAAAGTTTCTTTTCTGGGTGGATGTAATCATGCAAAGGTTATCTAATCATAGATCTTCACTGAGAATAAGAATCATTTTTTCATTGTGCTTTTCTAATTATGACACTTCAGAAGAAAACTCGTCCAACAAGTATGTTGAACTCAAGTTTGGTATTGTTACAGACAATTGACATAATGTAAAATCATGGATTTTTGACAAGATTAAATTTCCTCTTCATCTATTTTTCTAATATGGAGCTGTAAATTTTTTATTGATGAAGTTCTAGAATCCTCAATCAAAATAGCTACAAAAAACCCATTTAATTTACCTTTTGATCACAGATGTTGTCAAACAAAAAGGTGCTGATAATCCTTTGAATTTTGCTCTGGGATGGATTTCGTCCTTGTGCCAAAACTGCAAAAGCTGTTCCTATTCGTGGGATATTGGCAGCTATCCGTTTCATACGCTGATCTTCTGACAAGGTTTGAGGGATTAAAATTGCAATGAACAATTTCAAGATGAATGGACATTGCAGCTTCATTTCATCCAATAGTTGATCCCATTCAAATGTTTTTAAACTGTTGAAATCCTTTGTCATGAGAACACTTACAGTACCATACTTTCTGTTTTTTAGATAGTCACATTCCTTTTCAACTCGTTTCAATGTTCTGTCTTCTAAACACTTTCTTGATTCAGCATTATCTAACAGACAGTCAATAAGTGCCTTTCTTGAATTAAGAATTAGTTGACTCTGAATTTCACACACCTCGTCACGGTTGAAATTGTCTTGAAAAACATTTTCTTGTTGATTTGTTTTCAGGAAATTTTCAATTGCTTTGAAATTAGTTGATTGTTTTTTTGAAAGTCTTGATGACTTTGCTTGCTTTTGATTGTTTTTGTCTGATCTTAAGTCTACTGTGGGATTTACACTATAAGAGTGCTCACTACCTAGTCTTGTTGATTCCTCACTTTGCACAATCGGAGACAAGGATAGGAATTCTCCTAAGGGTACCAAATTATTCTTTGGGGAAGAAGTTGGTATGGCTTTTGGGGCAATTGGAGTAAAGTTTAAACTGTCAAAGAAAGATTCACCAGAAAATACCCCAGAAGAATCATTCACATTCTCAAACACAGCTGATAAACTACAAACACCAGTAGTATCATTTGAAAACAAGGTTTTTACTGGTGCCTGCCTTTTGGTATTTATTTCCTGATAACTATCGATGACACGTTTGCTGCTTAACAAATGAAGATCTTTTTGACAAGTGGCTTTAAAGTCTTTGACACTCTTATCCAAGTTCAATAGTTTCCTTTCACATTTTTTACAAATAACCCCATCGATTATGTCAATATCACCATAGATAAGGAGCAGAGAATGAAGTGCCTTTTCTTTACCAGCAGATGAGTGTATCAATCGCGATTCACCTTTCTTAATAGTACTTTTGCAAACTACACAAATATTCTTACAGCATACCTTCCTTGGCGTTGGGCATTTTCTCGGAGTAACCATAATAAAATTGTCCCATACTCTAAAGCTTATTAAAACGCTCAAACCCTGTATAAAGCAATTACCTTTATAGGACACTTATATCATAAAACATTCGCTAAAGATTCTTCAAATCACATTAACTTTACAAGCATATATTTCAATATTAATCCAATTTAGACTTGCGCTCCTACTGCCAAATGACAACTGACACTTTGGCGCGCTGGAAACAGGGGAAGCTACTCAAAGTTACTTCTTATACAGTTACCTCGCCTGATAAGGCTAAGATTTTAACCGTATCGATTAGCCTCTACCGGTCCCTATACACGTAGTGGTATCAGGGGCGGTAACCAGTCTAATATAAAGCTTCTGAAGAGTGGTAACTACAGCATGGATCAAGTTGTTGTTGTAACGTTTCAGTAGCAGTCCGGCTTACTGATTCTAAGCAATCGTATGGTGATTGTTCTAATGCTAAATTTAACAAGCCGTCGTCACTGTATCACAATTTAAAAGTATTTTATTCTATTTCATGAACAGTTTTGGTCAATATTGCAATCTCCGCATGGGTCAAAGACCCTCGGAGGCCTATTGAATAAAACAATTCTTATGTTTTTCATATGGATATGTGCTACGGTAGCCATTATAAATAAACGTATGTTCATCAGCCAATCAAATCAGTTCTACTAAAGCTAAGGTCATTTCGAGGTGAAATGGAAGAATGATAATAATAATAATAAATAAGAAGTGTATCACAGATACGAATACCAATTTCCTATCACGTGATCTTCAGATGTTATCTTAACCCATTCCCACACAATGAAATTTTAGACCAGTCCAAATTCAAAGAAGTTGCAGACGACAATTTTTAGTTGATGAAATATTTAAAATATTTTTCTTTTGGGTTGGAAAACATTGTGGATAATGAAGAAATTTCTTCATTCTCCACAATTTTTTCCAAAACTTTCATATTGAGGGGTGTTTAAAGGCGTCACTTTGTGGGAATGGGTTAAACTTTGGAGTATCCAGTACAACACAAGAACTCTTCAAGGAGAACAACTTTGCCAAGTTATTTTGAACTCCATGAAATACCACAAGTATTGGACACACTCATTAACCAATTCTCGTTTGTCTTTTTATAGTCTTATCCAGTTTGAAAGAAGACAAAAATTCCAATATACAGGACAGAAAATACTATGGTAAAGTAGAAATTACTTGTTTCAATCAATTTCTTCTTTTACCACGACATTTTTTCAAGTATTAAGTCACTGGGACGTAAAACAAGGGATTGTACGGGAAATGGTTAGAACCCTGCCCTACACGCAGACATACACACACTCACATACGGGCAGCAGGGTTTACATTACATGACGGGGACATATTACAAACATGGGGTGGATATAAAACAAAAATCCGTGTTTTGAAATATGACATTTATTTTGTAACATTTTTTTTCAAAATCAAAATAAGCACTAATAATATTATGGCTATCAAATGCTTGAAGCACTTTTACTCTTTCTGTCTCCTAGAATCATTCTAGTTTTCTCTCATTCTTATAAAGGAAATGCTTATCTGCCTTTCCAATTCCACCAACCTCTTTTCTTTGGATCAGATGCAGTAACAGCACCATACTTTACTTCGCCACTCGCAGATTCAATTACGGAAACTCCCTCGGGTTCCCTGTCATTTATCATATGGTAAATCGTCGATTGGCTACCGATAACGAGGAAATGTAGCTCTGATTTGACCATGTTGTTTAACCACGGTTTAATCCGGCAATCTTCGATCAGGACACGAAGGTTCGGATGAATACTGACATTACGACTACAACAAGTAGTCTTGTACTGCTGGGGCAGGCTGGAAGTGCTGAACCGGAAATAGATGGATTTGCGACTTCTTCATCAGACATGTCGTAAAATCGTTCATAGTCGGCGAATTTCTTGTCAACATCGACTTGATAGTCTGGTAGTTCTTCTTTGGCTTGAACAAATGGAATAAATTCTGAAATATAAACAGAACACACATGCTGTATTACAAAAATGCATTTGATTGTATGTATACACACTAATTTTTTTTATAATAAGCATATTGTGTTTTAAGAAAGAAATCACAAATCTTGATTTCTATTTTCAATTTATTCAGTTTTTCCCGATACATGTAAGTCTGTTGGCTATGTACACAAGCTGAATACAGTTTTCTTATTCCAAAATACCTGTGAATGTCTATGAAAGACTATACTTTTTATCTTGTTCGGCCTATTATTCCAATAAATAAAAAATATAAGCCTCGGTTTGATGCAGTACAATATAATACATTTTATCATTTGACCTAAACTCTATAAAACCATCGTCGTTTGAAAATATTGCTTTTTAACCCATCCCAACTCATTGGCGCTTTTAGACGCAACCCAGAAGAAAAACTTTGGAGAAAATTGAGGGATATGAAGTAATTGCTTGTTACAAGCGGTTTCTTCATTATCCACTTTTTTTCATCCCAAATGTAAAAAAAAAAAAAATCCAATATCTCGTATGCTCTAAATTGTTCTCCTGAATTGTTGTCTGCAACTTCTTTCAATTTGGACCAGTCTAAAATTTTGCCGTCTGATAATGGGTTAACGTAAAGATCGTCTTGATGAAAATTTCAACTAAATACTCACCACAGTTTGGTATCTGAGTTGTTTTACATCTCATATGACCATCAAAACAGTGGCACAGAAAACAGCCCTTAGCTATCCAGGTCCCATGTTCAATCGTTCCACATGATCGATCACGTGTCTTGTGCTCACAAAACCGTCCGTGGAAACCTCTGAAAATAAATTCAAAGGAAATATTGTTTAACAATTTTATATCTGTGAAATCGGGAGGTTTGGTTCTTGTTAACATCGGTAATTTTTTGTTGAGTAAAGCATAGCATTGTTTTATAACAAAGCATTGTTTTATAACAAACCAGACATTCTCCTTTTTTACTCCTATAGCTTAATCTATTCCTACATATTTTTTAAGCCTATCCAAAATCAATCCAAATCCAAATTCAAACAAATTCCAAACGACAAAATCTTTAAAAACCCTTGTCTTTTGGGGTAGCAAACACTGTGGATAATGAAGAAATTGCTTGGAACAATGTTTTCACAAGCTTGTATATTTTATTGGGCGTTTAAAAACGCTTTTGAGTGGGAAAGGCTTAAAATAGAAATGAAAATGATGAAATGGTCTAATTTTAAAGTTGAAGTAGCAAGCAAGCCAAATACTATAAAGTTGATACACGCACACACTCAAACGCGGACAGAGGTATCTGCCAATGTCCGTCAGCATTACATGATGGAAGCATAATAGTCCGACTTTGCTGTCTTCATTTAGTTAATCCCTTCCCGTTCAATCCTTAATTTTTAAGTTCCCGTTAAATAATACTTGAGAAAACATTGTGGAAAAAGAAGAAATTGCTTGTAACAAGCGATTTCTTCTTTTCCACAATATTTTCTATCATAAAGGATGGTAACTGTATTTACTTTATAATGTCGTCTGCCATCCGTTTGAATTTTGGACAAGTTTAAAATTTATACAAACAGTGAAAGGTTAATAATGATGGCATTGCCTCCAAAACAAAAACAAAATCTTCAATAAGATTTCCATTATTTAAAGAATCACTAAGGAGTTACTTACTGTGGACAATGACAGAATGTATTCATGATGCAGATTCCTCCATTGTAACAACAATCAGTAACTCTGTTTTCTCTGGCAGGTCTGTCGTGATGATGGTTATGATGACGATTTGCTTCTGAAAATAGAAATATGTCAAAAATCATGATTAGTTTTGAAGACAATTTTGCCGTTTTAAATGTTTAGAATCACTCGGTGATTTATGTTTTCCTCAATTAATTCAGAACTTGATAACTTCTGGTGACAGATGCATTTTGCAATGATAGAACAAGATAGTCTCGTAAAAGGTGACTTTGATGGAGGTGTGAACAAGAAACACGTTTCATAATTTTTATCACTCACTTTATCTGTCATCGAAATCCCTTTTTAACAGGACTGAAAAAGGTGATTTCTTGGCAAACCGTGTATTTGTCACCTCAATCAGGTATTGATAACGCACTGTCGACAGGTAAAATAATATCATATAATCATGATAGATGACTGATAGATGTGTGAAGAAAAGTCTCATTCTTATTTGAGTGAATCTGTGAGCAGTTAACAAACATATCACGAGAACAACAACAACAACAACAACAACAAAAAAAAAAACCCAGTCATTTTCAGAGTTGATTATTAATTATCGTCGCCATTGTGATGACAATTTGATAATGTCAGGATCATTTGCGAAAGTTGGATCGCTGGCCCAAACCATTGACTCCTCTGGTCACGCCCACTAGCTCATACATTGCAGTTCCACTTCTATTTTAAACGGCGTTATTTTGCAAAATTTATAGCTACAACGATGAAGCGATTGTTTGGTAACCTAAACGTCGTAACTACATCTTGACTTAGCTGGGGCTCCGTTGTTCACTCAGGTCGCAAAAGCAACAAAATACTTCATATAGATATCTGCCAATGTCTTAGTTCACTGCCGGTTAAAATGACGGTTGATTATTTGATTGACGACGTTTAAGTTACCAAAAGGTTAACAAAATGGCGGCCGATGTCGGAGTTGCAAGCTCATGTCCGTCTGGGCTGAATAAATGATTTGATTGGTTGGTTTAATCCTCAATTCCGATTGTATAAAAAAAGCTCTGCAAATCATTGAAAATGAAAAAATACATGTTATAAGCGATGTCCCAAATTTATTACTACCCCTAAAAACTAAGATTTTTAAGGTTCATTAACTAAAATTTGTCGCTTGCATGTTCTTTCAATTGGGGCCAGCGTAAATAGTGTATAAAAATAAATAACTCGTTCCATTAAAGATAAATTACAAAGCTGTATTTAATTATATAAAGACCGAGCTATGACAGTCAAAAAAGAAATGTCGCACCCCTACCGTGGTGAGGTTAAACATGCCATCAGCTCATTAGATACGCTTTAGGATACTTGGACAGTGGGCGACGAAAAACTCGAGTAGAGCTGTATTTACAATATTTTGGTCGCCCAAAGACAACTTCCTTGTGAAAAAAAAAGTTATCTGCGGCAAACCTAGCCTGATCATGTATACAGATTTTTTTCTGAATATAGGCCAACACTGTTTCGGGGCTCAGAGGTGCGAGGTTTAGAGAGAACCAATGTTTTGCTTGTGAAAAACAATTTCTTACTTTTCCAAAATGTTTTCCCAAGTATTACATCTATTAGATGAGAATTAATCTTCACTTTGCATTAAAATAGTTTGATATTTATTACTTAAACTCACCGATTTCGTTGCTGTTGATGTTTTTATGTGTCCGTCTGTGTCTCTGTCTGTGTGCAGATCTAACTGATCGTTCTAGCCAGTCTGGAAATAAGGAAAAAACATGTATGAATGACAGAATTATGTATTGAGCTACAATACTGGTACTTAAAACTTAATCAGTTTAGTGGACAGATTTGGAACTAATGTATTGTTTTTTCTATATATGTATATTGATTATATTGATATCAAATCTTCATTAATAGTAAATTAATGTTCGATAATGTTTGTGAAGTTAAATTAAGATAATGATCATAACAAGGAAATGATATGTCACAGTCGTGCGCATTTACAGATGAAATGTAGATAAACAATAAGATTTTGACAAAATAAGTTAACATTCGAAACGAACTTTCGGGTTTTTTCACCATTACTCTTTCATATATCATAAAACAACTCTTTTTTTTAAATGAGGTCCTCGAATTTTTTTCTGATATTTTGACGTCTCATAATAACTGCTTAGGCAATCTTTTACGAACCAGTACAATACCCGGACGATCCCAGAAAATTCTGAATAGATATTCAAACTGTTTCACAAATAATTCAAGATATCAAGCCATTTGAGGTATTTATTGTTTGTCCTTATTTGGCAGTTTCCGAGATACAAGACGATTCTACCCCAAGCAGACACGTGAATTGCATTTAGTACCCTGACCGTCGCCGAAGTTTGGAGCCCTGTCCGATACATGACCCATGTTATCTTGTTTGGTCAGGTGTGTTATCAGAAAATACTGTTTAATCCTGCAGTTTACGTTATTTGTGGTTTAGGAAGTTTTGAAACTGGTAAAGTTAATTGTTCGTCAAACAAAGACCCGTTTTATCTGTATTTAGTTCGGTCGACGTATTTCAGGATTGTATTGGGTAATAAATAATTCATACAAATGTAGGCGAAACACTTATGCTTTAATTTTCTAATAAATTTGAATTGAAATATAGGATGGCTTAAAACCGAAATATTTCACGAGAGAGATTAATTATCAAAATTCACTTAGTTCAACGATTTTTACCTAACTCATTCCCACAAGAATCCTACTTTTTGACGCCCCACCTCCGAAAAATTCTTGGGAAATGAAGAAAATACTTGTGACAAGCAATTTCTTCATTTTCCACAATTTTTCTATCCAAATTATTTTTAAACTTTCACCAACTTGAAAATATTGTCTCCAACTTCTTTGTATTCGGACAAGTCCAAAATATTGGTGTCTGGTAATGGGTTTAAGGGCGGATTGGAACGATTGGTAGAAACAAACTCAATGCTTCTCGAGTCTTAGCAATTAAGAAACGAAAAATGATAATTTGTCAATTTTGTAGAAGAGCTAATATACCTCACTTTCATTGAAATTTTGAAGTGCACAATTAAATCTAAAAAGTAGGGAATACAATACAGGGATTAATCCGTTAACGGGCGAATTAACGTCCGTTTAACAAAAGTTTTTAATCAAGGCATTGTTGTGTGCTTGTTTAAGCTAAATAGGATATACTTTCAATATGACAGATTAGCGAATAAATGGGAAATGTATGTTTTTTCATAAATGTGTGAATATTTATCCAAGGTACAAGTGACATACTTCTAAAACCCTTTACACTGTGTGACATTCCCAGTTTGGACCAAATTCTCGTAAACAGAGGTAGAATCATAAAACATATTCGGCTTTTATCTAAGAAGCCATGAACAGCTCTTCAACATCAGGAACTATTCATGAACATGAGAGTTATTTCGAATTTATTTTTCGAAATGACATTGTACTCAACAATGTGTTTGGAAGTCCTACTGCGCAGTGTTATACTTCTTCTCTGCAATAGCAATTCGGAAAAAAAAACATGTACAGAATTTAAATCTCTCATTTAAAAAAAGTCAGATTAATTTCGCCTCTTGTGATGATGATTATTTCTAGATAAGGTTCACCTACTCTAATAACACAAGCAAATGATAAATCACCCTTGTAAATTTAGTCGATAGTGTTCCTTTATCTCTGACGTCTTATCTAGATATTAGGCCGATTAATTACCTTTTTTGCAAGAAAGCTCTGCTCTTAAGCATGAGAAAACAGCTGGAAAACGCGTGGCTTCATGGATAAAGGATAATGTAGAAAATGTCAATTTAACAACAAAAACAACAACAACAACAACAAATAGACTTCGGTATACTTCGTGTTGCTTTCTTTGACCACGAACTCAATATTGAAAATACCTGCTATGACCTATCGCCTTTAGAAGATGAAGGTATTGTAACTACAGTTTTATTCAATCTGTAGTTACAAACTTTGATCACCCAGTCGTCCACACTGTTCAAGTTTTCCATAAAACAAGTGTCAGGAGGTATGAAAATTGACCAATCGCAGACCCCGCCCACTTCTTCCTCTGGAAACGCACACTGACTCCGACAGGAAGTCCCGTTCGATTTTAAAAGGCGAAATGTTGCAAAATTTACTGCCAGTTGCATGCAGAAAATGGGAATAGTTGTTTCGAGTCATAAACGTCGTAACTTAAGCTTGAACAAGCTATAGTTACGACGTTTCAGTCGTCACATCAACAAAAAGAGTAAACAAAATGGCGGGCAATGTTGGATACCTTCACTGATTCCTGGTTCAAATGATTTTTTTCATTAATCAACCGATTATTTGATTTGACAGCAGCGATTGGTTAATTTGGGCTGATAAGGCTTGTACTTTATGGTGGTTGATATATACAAGAAAATGTCACATCATAAAGTGTACCGTGACATATCATCTGTGACAGATGCTTGTTGATAGGATAGACAACTTTATGACCTTTCTTTATGATTTCTTAACTAGATAAGTAGATCTGTCAAACAGGTTTATGATCTGACTTTTTAAATAACTTAAAATTATGTTTATGATGATATGGTTTAACGTCAAAATTTTAAACCGATAAAAAATAAAGAATTGACGGCAATTCTATCATGGGAAAAAGCAGGCAGCAGTTCAAAATACGTAACTTCGTGGGCGTCAAAACTGGGGTTCGATTAGGAAATTATTTCATATGTATTTATTTTTTGGAAAAAAAAAACACACCCCTAATACAATTAAATGACACTAACCTGGGGAAGAGCATTCGGCAACCAAAACGAAACAGGCAACACACAGGATACACCTGAAATAAACAAACATGAAATGAGAAAAAACAAGGAAAGTCTCTGAACAGGAAAGTGGATTTGTTTTGGGTTATCAAAAACTCGTAAGGCATCGTTTAAAATAACCATTGCCATGCTGAATAAATTGTTGGCGGCATTTCATTAAAATCAATGGGAATCACTATACTGGATACAATTCTTGTCGGTTAATAAATCTCTTGAAAATTTATCTTATAAACAACTCTGGCTCAATAAGATCGAGCCAGGAGGTGTAGACTAAGATCAGACAGCACATATGTGCAGGCAGATCTTTGTCTTTACCACATGCAAAAACAGGAATTTTCCAGGTTCAGCATATCTAGGGTTAGATTTTTTTCCCCCTCCAATGCCACTGTGATAGTTTGATAAAACATAGCTTACCTTGTCAATAGATCCATCTTACTCTAATTTTAAAAGCAATTTAAGTTTTCCTAGATGTGGTATAACACAGATTGAAAGATAAATCCAATGATTTAAAAATGTTATTATTTGAGAAAAATTATCACAACAGATTATGAGATCAATTGAGATTGTAATGAAATTTACATGATTTCGCAGGTATATATACATATTGGCACGTGGTCGTGTTGACAAATATTGTCAAATCAAGGCCTCCCATTGGTTGTTCGATAATGTGTCAAAGGTCACACTGCGAAAATTATGCAAATAAGGTTGATTGAAATTTGATTTCTTCACGCTTTTCGAATTGCGGAAAACGATTAATTCTTAAATGTTTAATTGTTTCCTCGTGATTGCAGGTTTAGGGATTTTTTTTAATTTCCACGGTATTTAACCATTCATCACAATGATTGCGTATCTAAAACATAAAATAAAAGTAAGTTCAAGAAAAAGAAAACAAAGAAAATTTACAGAAGTTAATTAAAAATATGCCGTACGACATATAGTCGTTTGGCGTCCAAAATGTCATTACTACAGCCTTATTCAAGTTATAGTTACGATATTTTGATCGCTAATCGACGATATATGTTTGAGGGAAAAAAGTTTAAATTCAATCGGTTCATCTACGATGGCTTCGGTTGACTTTAAAGTTATTAAATGAATAGTAAGGTTTTTAGCAAATTATGGGAAAAAGACAAATGTTTTCTTGATTTCTTCATAGAAATTGTCATCTGCAACTTTTTTCAATTTGGACCAGTCTAATGATTAGGACGAATGCAGTGTGACATACCTTGACTAAAAAATCTGGAAAAAAATGAATTATGTTTATTTTTGGTTAACCCTTTTCCTGATTTTTGAAATTTTAGACTGGTCCGAATTGAAAGAGGTTACAGACGACAATGAAATTTGGATACAATTTGAAATTGAACCATCCTATGTAGTATAAAATATTGTGGGAAACGAAGAAATTGCTTGTTACAAGCAATATCTTTTTTTCCCACAATGCTTTCTGGAGATTAAAATCACAGTGACTTAAAATCCCGGTTTTGTACATTAGAAGGTTAAAACCCCTTTAAATGGTATGAAATATGAGATCAGCTTCATTCAAGTTTATGACGCAGTCGCAGACTGATCTTGGTGAATCTTTTTGATTTGAACAGTTTATAATAAGAGAAAATATTGTGTAAAAAGGTAGAAACTGCTAGTTCTTTTTCTCCATTTTCTTCAATATTTTTTTCTTTTCGAATCGAAGGGAAGTAATTTATGGTCAATTAGAATACTATTGAAGTACCGACGACATTCAAATTATATTGATTGTCATTAATTAATCAATTTAATATAGATTTGCCTAATTATCAAATGATACAGAGCCGTACAGTCTACAGCAGCTTAACGCCCCCTGTTCTTTCGTACATGTGATTTTATAATTGAGAAAATATTGTAGAAAGAGATTAAATTTTTTGTAACAAGCAATTTTTTCCCTTTTCGACAATATTTTCTACCCTTCTGAATGGTTATTTTTCAAATTAACTTTCCTAAAATTTTCGTCCACAAAACCTTTGAATTTGGACAGGTCTAAAATTTTGCAAAACGGGAAAGGGCTAACATATTCGGCAGGATTTGAGTTTAGGTCCAACTTTAAAAAATGCATAGAACAATTAAAGTATGTTTAAATTGAATAATAAGTGCGATTTTTGACAAGGAAACACGGTATAAAAAGGCTAACTTGCATGTCAAAATGCAGGATCGTGTGGTGATGAATTAAGACATTACCACACGATGAAATTTTATACCAGTCAAAATTCAAAGAATTCGCAGATGAAATCTTAAAAATCTTTGTCTTTCAGGGTAGAAAACATTGTGGATAATGAAGAAATTGCTTGTATCAAGCAATTTCTTCGTTCTCCACAATGTTTTTCAAAGCTTTCATATTGAGGGGCGTTTAAAAGCGTCATTGTGTGGGAATGGATTAAAGCGTTTTCTTTGTATTGATTTCAATTTTCCGAATTTCTTTCGATTCCGGGACGCATTGCGCATGAAACACTGAGTAAGTTTGGGAAGATTTGAAACGTTCAACTTATATTTTGAATAGGAATAACCTAATTCCTCGTGCTTTTATTATTGAAGTTTGGTTGATAAGTAGCTTTCTTCTTTATCGATCTCTAATATTGTGCTTGCTAAAGAACGGGTTCGTCAGATAGGAAATGATAGTTTGTAAGCCGGCAGCAAATTTACCCATTATATCATAATGGTTCTCTAAAGGAAATTGCTCATGTAAAACATGTGAGATAAGGGAAACAATTGTTTGTAATGCCTTATGTTTTTTTTATGATTTTCTATCTCATCGGTCACATTGAAGTCCTCTGCGCATTCGTGTAATTTAGCTCAGTCCCGAAAATTTGTCTCTGGAATTGAATTAACGCATCTCAACCCATTCCGCTATGTACATTCCAAGAAAAAAAAAGCCCCAAGAAAACAACGTGATAATTGCAGAAATTGCTTGAAAAAGCATTTTCTGTATTTTCCACATTATTTTTACCGTAAGGACAAAGATATTTACAATTCTATCAACACAAAACTGCTGTCTACAACTTCTTTGAATTTGGATCAGTCTAAAATATTGTTGCCTGGTAAATAATTAAGAGTTGCTACCTAAAAGGGAAATTCAAGTCACAAAATAGATTCAGATATTGGTAAACATATCTTGACAAGAAGTTGAAATAAATTTATTGTATCATTATATATTTCATATTGATAAGATGTGAAACAAAAACATAATCGATTAATGTTCGATAACGTCTCTTTGTGAAGTTTAAATGTCAAATTAAGATATGAAATCTACATGTTTACAAGATAATGACAGTTCGCGTGTATTTCCTGATGGCGGGTGGTAGCAGTCTGTTGTCACACCTTAGATCCTGAGTTTAAAGGTTTCAACTTAATATTCCTTCAATAAGTCATGGAAAAATAAAAACAAAACAAAAAATAATAAAACAAACAAACAAAATACAAAACACACACACACACACACACCCTGCACCATTAAATGCAGATCGATCGATCAAATATTATAGAAAAATAAGCCACTGATTTTCATCAAATGCGAAATCCGACCCCCCTTAAATTTGCGCAAAAATAAACTTAATTTCATTTGTGCAAATGCTATATACCATTTAATAATATATCTCTCCCTCACAAATATGTCAATTAAGACATTTTTAACATCAGATAATCATTATTTCGACCAAAAACTCGTATCTATGGCTTGAATAAAGCAATAGTTACCAGGTTTTGGTCGCCCAGCCTCGATATGTAATTCATTTAGAAAATTAATAAACTCACTCAAACACTGAAATGGTAAATGGATCGGTGATCTTTACAAGCCGGGTGTGGTTTCGGCTGTAGTAGCCGACACACTATCGTTGTTATGAGAAGCATGTTTATTAGTTTAGTGACTTAAACGCTTATTGAAGCTGTAGTTACGACGCTGAGGTCGTCGATCAACAGTTCTGCTTTTATATTTAACTATTTAACTGATTTTTTTTTTATTTCAAAACAACGTCGTTTTTTTGTCAATACAAAGGCCCTATATGTCACTCAATCTGAGCCTACTTTCTTACACGTTCGGAGTCTTAATAGACAAAAGTTCGTTGCACTCATTTGTCCCCAACCGGTTACCGGTTAGGGGACTATAGGTTTGCTCGATTCCGTCCGTCTGTCCGTTCGTCACACTTTTTTCCCGACCATATCTCCTAAACCATAAATGCTAGCAACTTCAGACTTTATACACTGATAGACCACAATGTGGAGAAGTGTAATGTAAAAGAACCGTTACTCTGGCGTGCCAAATATTTGATTATTGCCCTTTGTTGTTTTAACTGTAACATTTTGGTCCGGAACATATCTCCCGAACCATAATTGCTAGCAACTTCAAACTTTATACACTTATAGATCACAATCCGTAGAAGTGTAATGCACTAGAACTGTAACTCTGCCACGCCCATTTTTTGAGTTATTGACCTTTGTTGATTTTGACTTTACATTTTTGTCCGGACAATATCTCCTAAACCATATGTGCTAGCAACTTCATACCTGATGCGTTTATTAATCACAATGTGGAGAAGTGTCATTTACAAGAACTGTTACTCTGCCATGCCCATTTCTTGTGTTTTTGCCAATTGTTGATTTTACCTTTACATTCTTGTCCAGAATATATCTTCTTAACCATAACTGCTAGCAACTTCAAACTAATCACACTTACAGATCACAATGTGGAGAAATGTCATGTACAGGAACCGTTACTCTAGCATGCCAAATTATTGAGTTATTGCCCTATAATTTTTTACTTCTATTTCTTTTGCCCAGAAATTATCTTCTTAAACATAACTTCTAGCAACTTCAAACTAAATACTCTTATAAATCACAATGTGGAGAAATGTCATGTACAAGAACCGATACTCTGGTATGCCTTTTTGAGATATTGCCCTTTGTTGTTTTTACTGTTACATTTTTGTCCTGACCATATCTCCTAAACCATAAGTGCTAGCAAATTCAAACTAAACACACTTACAGATCATAATGTGGAGAAGTGTCTTGAACAAGAACCGTTACTCTGCCAGGCCTTTTTCGGAGTTATTGCCCTTTGTTCTTTTATCATTACATTTTTGTCAGGAACATATTTTCCTGAATCCTAAGTGCTAGCAACTTCAAACTTAATACACCTATAGATTACAATGGGAAAAGTGTCTTTATCAAGAACAGTTACTCTGCTACGCCCACTTTTGGAGTAATTGTCCTTTCTTGTATTCACCTTTTTTGCCTCCACAATGTTGTCTACCTTAATATCAAAATTTGGTTAATCCTTTCCCAAACGGCAAAAAAAATAAACTAAGCCAAATTTATAGCTGCTGCAGATAAATATTATCAAATAAAGAAATAATGAACATTAAAGAACATAATATTGAAGAAAAAGGAGAAAATGTTAATTATCATATTTTCTTCTTTTCTGTCAATGTTGTCCTAAGCCTACTCTTTAAGACGCCAAAACCAGGTCTTGTTTGGGAAAAGATTAACTGTGTAATCCGGTTTAGAGGACTCCTGTATTGCATCGTAATACGACATGCACTTGCACTTTACGATGGATTATTTCAGTCAACGTTGCGACAACAGCTTACTGGATAAATGAATAAACAAGAGCCATACAGACATAGTTGGTAAGAGCACTCGGTTTCAAACCTTGTGGGTTAGAGTCTCTGGTTGACCAACTATTACACTAATTTGTCTTTCGGACGAGTTGTTAAACCGAAGGCCCATGTGACGATACTTTAAACCAAGCAAGCTAAAGAACCGGAAGGGCTCCCAGTAGTAAAGATAAAACTTTCGACTGGTCCAAATTCAAGCAATTTCTTCATTGTCAACAATGTTTTCCAAAGCTTTTTTTCTTGGAGGCGTCTAAGAGCGTCACTGGGTGGGAATGGGTCTAAATGACTAACACTCCTTAAAACTCTTTCATTAAAGAGATGAAGAGAATATTTTTGTTTTCATGGAGGTATGAACCGAAAAACCTTATCACACTGTATGAATACGCGAAGCGGATTCATACATTGTGTGATTAGGTTTTTCGGTTCATACCTCCATGAAAACAAAAAATATCCCCTTCATTTCTTATAATTTAATAGCATCGAGCGAAAAAAACACAACTTTACAAATTTTGATACCTTTTTGTATAGAACTATTTTGTGTGGAAGCATACTAAATGGCTGCGTGCTCAAAATTGTGTTCATGGTGGTATGAATTAAATTTTTCGACCAATCAGAACGCTCGTTTTTGATAGACGAAACTAACAATTAAATTATTGTGGGTTTAACTCAAGTGTTCAAGAGCTGCCTGTTGCAGACTAGGAATGGTGGTTACTTAGACCAGGTGGATAGGCATTGCAGTCGGTAGCAAGTCTAAGACATGTTAAACCGAAATAAGGTCCGTGGACATATCATGACATTCCATTATCTCTACCGGCCCTTGTCCTATCTGGAGGACCAACATGTAATCAGTACCTACACCATCGGCTACACATTTAACCCATTCCAAACCCCCGCCCGAAGAAAACAATTGGGAAAACATTGGGTAAAATGAAGAAATTAACTGCAACAAGCAATTTCTTCATCCTCCACAATGTTCTCTACCCAGAAAGTTGAAAAAATCTAAATTTTCCCCAACTTTGAATTGTCGTCTGCAACTCCTTTCAATTTGGACCAGTCTAAAATTTTGTTATGTAGTAATGGGTTAAGATTTCGTTGGTGTATAAGTACAGCCGTCACTGTGCTGTTTTAAAGGAATTACTGGCCCATTTTCTTATGCACACTATAGCCCAACCCCTGCCATATGGCGAGGTCTTTTTTTCGGATACGGATCGGGAATAGTTTTGGTAGATATCAATACCCGTAATACTCTATTGGTGAATCTCACGCAAAACATCAACTCATTAGATAAGACAAACAGGCCCCATTAATTCAACGTTCACCTTACGTAGACACACGCCCATAGGAGACGTGCCTAAATGTGGTTTGCGTCAACGGAGCGTTTTGGAAAAGTACCAAGCAAGCTTTCAAAGCTCTAGGCTTAAGGGTTAGGGAGTAGATTTTTCAAGTTTCATTTAAAGTTGCCATGGTAACCAGAATTCAGCAGATATCTAACGCCAATATCAAGTCATTTAAGGCATCCTCTTGACTGAATATTAAGGAGACAACATTTTGGACCAAATTTCAAGAAATTTGAGGCAAATATATGCCGTCCACAGTGCACAAAAGGTCTTTTTTAAGAACTGACCTTGTGAGCTACTTTTGGACCCCATGTGACCCAATATCGAACCTAACCGAGATATTATAAAGACAAGCCTTCTAGCCAAATATCAGGACATTTGAAGCAAAATATGACATCTAGAGTATACACGAGGCTTTTCTCAGATTTGACCTAGTGACCTGGTTTTGACCTCACGACCAAATTTCCAATTTAAAAGAGGTTTCATGAAAACAAACATTCTGGCCAAGTTTCAAGACATTTGAGGTAAAATTGTGGCCTCTAGAATGTAAAAAGATGTTGACACATGACGCCAGACATAGCTAGATAACAAAAGCTCACATTGAATACTTCGTGTTTAGGTTAGCTAAAAAGTGGCTGCCACAGTTTCCATATTATTTGACCATGTGACCTAGTTTTGACACCAGAAAGTTAACATGCTTTCTTATATCTAACATACTTATTTTTAACTCTATTTTCTTATAAATTTAAAGGTTAAATGAGCAACAACTTTAGCCCCTTGTATGTTCACAGTGTTTTTGACCTTATGACCAAGTTTTTGACTCGAAGTGACCTAGTTTGGAATTTATCCAGAATTTCATCTAGACAAAAATTCTGACCAATTTTCAGGTCCATTGGGCAAAAACTGTAGTATCTTAGAGTTTCTAGAAGGTTTATCTAAGAATTGACTCGAGACCCACAAGTGACCTAGTTGATCAAACTGTAGTCAAAACATTAAGATCACCGACAAACACTTTCAGTTTTTCTCACATATTAATGGTCATAAATTTTGCAAAATAATGACATGTAACCCATTACCAGACAGCAAAATTTTAGATTTGTCCAAATTGAAAGGAGTTGCTGAAAACAGTCTAAAGTTTATGAAATTTTACTTTTTCATCTTTATGAAATTTTACTTTTTCAACTTTCTAGATAGAAAACATGTTAAATGAAGAAATTGCTTGTGACAAGCAATTTCTTCCTTTTACACAAAGTTTTCCCAATTGCTTATCTCAAGGAGCGTCAAAAAGCGTCACTGTGTGAGAATGAGTTAATATTGAAGTGAAACTTCCTGTCAGAGTCAGTGGGTGTGGCAAGCAATCCATCAATTGTCAAAGTAATTATCTTGACAAATTTGGATTGATGCATACTTTTGCAGTAACTAACACACATATACCAAATGAAGCAAACTGTCATTGATATCTATATCTTACAACATCCTACTCACCACATTTGGCACCATAAAAACACTGACAAGGAAAATAAGCGATTTTTCAATCATGTAACGTTTATTCTACACAATTACAATTAAATAAGTACCCCAAATAAATACATGTACAGTGGCCAATGAACAACTTTGAAAGTGTAGAAAAGTATAATAGATACATGTAATAATAATGAAAGACAACTACTGTGTAAATTTAACCCTTTCATGTTTTTTAAAATTTTAGACCTGTCCAAATTCGTAGGTTTTGCAGACGATAAAGTTAAAGTTGATTTTATATGAAATATAACCATTCAAATGGGTTGAAAATATTGTCGAAAAAGAAGAAATTGTTTGTCACAAGTGATTTCTTCTTCTTCTTCCACAATGTATTCTAAAGTATAAAATACGAAAAACAAGTGATTGAACTGGAAACAGTAAATGTATAACAAAACAATTTCTCTGCAAATGAAATCTGCAAAATATTTCATTCAATAAGCAAGAATATCTAAATATATATTTGTAAATTGATAAACAAATAAAATCAAATAATGTTAGCTTTCTGATTGACCTTTAGTGTCTTCCAATATATAAATTCATGATTTCCTTTTAGAACTTTCTTATAACATCCCTATACAACAAAAAATCATATTTTTCATATTTAGGAGAGAATAGTTTGGAAATATTATCACATATTGTAGAGGAAAGTCCAAACACAAACAGTGAGGACTTGCAAAAAGTCAGTATTAACCAATTACCAAATGACAAAATTTTAGACCAGCCCAAATTGAAAGAGGTTGCAGGCAACGATTTAAAGTTTATGAAATTTAATATTTTTTCAACTTTCTGAGTAGAAAATATTGTGTAAAATGAAGAAATTGCTTATTGAAAGCAATTTCTTCATTTTACACAACAATTTCCTAGTTGTTATTCTTGAGGGGCATCAAAAAGGGTCATAAGCCCAATTTGGTTTAAATTGGCCAAATAGTTTTGAAAGGGTTGCCTTCTTTAAATCTATTTAATCCTAATCACCCTGTGGCTCTAAAATTTGAAAGAGCTCAATGTACTGATGCTTCATGCAAAATTCAAGATTCTTCAACTTCTGGGTCAGAAGTAGATGTTGGTTTTTTTCATTTTTTTTTAAAATTTTACTCTTGTTGTCATAGCAACCAGAGTTTTCAACTGATTAAATTCTTTGGTTGAAATCAGCCCAGTGCTTTGGGAGGAGACATCATTTCAAAAATCCTTCTTTATTTCTATATAAGCCCCATCACCCCTGGGGCTTCTCCCCTCGGGGCCTATGGTTAATGATTTGAGCAATTCTGAAATAGGTCAATGTACTGATGCTTCATGCAAAATATCAAGACTCTAGGCCCTCTTGGTTATGAGGGGATAATTTTAAAAGTTTTTATAAAAATTCCAGTTTTGTTGCCATGGTAACCAGAGTTTTTAATGGATTTCAATTCTTTTAGCAATTTTCCAAGGGCTCCATCAAAGGAAAATTCCCAACAATTTGGTTGAAATCTACCCAGCAGTTTGGGAGGAGATGTAGTTTTAAAAATCCTTCTTTATTTCTATATAAGCCCTCATCAGTACATTGACCTATTTCAGAATTGCTCAAATCATTAACCATAGGCCCCCTGATGCCAAGGGCAATGATTTTAGCATTTCTGAGGGATGTCATTGTACTGAAGCTTCATGCCAAATATCAAGGCTCTACGCCTTCTAGGTCAGGAGGAGATAATTTTTGAAGTTTTAATTAAAATTTCAGTTTTGTTGCCATGGCAACCAGAGTTTTAAACTGATTTCAATTCTTTTATCAATTTTCAAAGGGCACCATCCAAGGAACATTTCTGCCAAATTTGGTTGAAATCCGCCCAGCGGTTTGGGAGGAGATGTCGTTTTAAAAATCCTTCTTTATTACTATATAAGCCCCATCCCCCCTTGGGCTCCCCCCCCTGGGTACCCGAGGGTGATGATTTTAGCAATTCTGAAAGAGGTCATTGTACTGATGTTTCATGCCAAATATCAAGGCTCTACGCCTTCTAGGTCAGGAAGAGATAATTTTGAAGTTTTCATTAAAATTTCAGTTTTGTTGCCATGGCAACCTTAGTTTTAAACTGATTTCAATTCTTTTATCAATTTTGAAAGGGCACCACCCAAGGAACATTTCTGCCAAATTCTGTTGAAATCTGCCCAGCAGTTTAGGATGAGATGTCATTTTAAGATTGTTGACACACGACGGACGACACACGACAGATGACACGACCGACAGAGGATGATCAAAATACCTCACTTCGTGCTCAGGTGAGCTAAAAACAACCGGAAAAACACTAATGCCACAGCACAAGCAAAGTTTCAAGCAATTTCTTTATTTTCCATATATTTTTACCCATGATACTGAAGGGTATTAAAATTCTATCATTAGGAAATGGTAACTTCTTTGAATTTGGAGAGGCCAAATGTTTTATTGCCTGGAAATTTGTTGATATTAGAAAAATTTACATTGAAAAAGTAAATGAGGAAAAAGTTTTAAGCTAAAAGTAAAATTTGGATAGTTAGAGAGCAGTATAATAAACACCGATCTTACTGAGTTGGAGACACATACATATCCTATTCTAGAAATAAATTCATTTGTTCTATTGCACTATACTATATAAAGAGCACCACACGTAACAGCCTGACACTCAGCTGTTCAGTGCTAGACAGTTAAGAAAAAAAGAAATGAAAAACATTGTGTAAAAATGAAGAAATTGCTTGAAACAAGCAACTTCTTCAAATCACATAATGTTGTCTACCCAGAAAGTTGAAAAAATCCGAATTTTGATTAACTTTAAGTTATCGTCTGCAACTCCTTTCAATAAGGACAAGTCTAAAATTTTGCCATCTGATAATGGGTTAACAAACAAGAGGGACACAATGGCCCTAAAGCACTCACCTGATGTTACTTTCTCAAGCCCATAAATCAATTCAATTTCTTTCACAATGCACATATTTTCACAAAGTCAAATGGATATACAGCAAAAGGTTTTGATTGGATGAGCTGAAAACTGATATAGCCAAAAAGACCCCCTTTAACTTTATGTAAGATGGAATATCACCATATTCAACAGGGATCTTCTTTCACAACAATACAAGTATTCACAACATGTCTGAGCAAGATTGATCCAAAATGTGACCTCTTGGTTGGTATAAAGGAAATTGTCAATAAGGCACTGTTTCCCTTAATACTGGTCAAAGTGCCACTATATTCTTGATCCATATTGTGATGTCATGAGTGGTAACAAGAAACCTGTCAATAAGGCCTCATTTTCCTTGATATTCATCAGAATATCACCACATTCTGTTAGCTTTTTAATCATGATTACACAACATTTTCAGCTAGTATGACGAAGATTGAGCTAAAATGTGAGCTGAAGAGTGGTAACATTGTATTGTTGACAACCCCTGACAGACATTCAAGTATAACAACATCTCACCATGAATAATTTGTGCTTAGGTGAGCAGCAAAGTCGAGAAAGGGGCATAACTTGCACAAAAATACAGTAAGAGTCATTGCTCTCATTGGTACAAATAGCTTTTATAATATTTGAGATATAACATAAGTTTAAGATAGATACCCATTATAATTGGATAGATTATTGACCATGTCTGGCTGAACTCGGGATATTCCTGTTTCAGCAGAGAGTCGGAACATCTGTGCAGTTTAATCTAGACCTTCTACTTTTCCCTTTAAAACCAGAGTTATTCATAAGTTACAGTGAAACCCCTCCTTACAACCACCCCGGAATTTGGGGTATCCCACTATTACGACCGAATTTTGAAAGAACAGATTTTTTTGTTCTTTATTTCAATGGTTGTAAACCCCTTTAAACAGGCACCCTGCTATTCCGAATTACCACCAGTAAATTCAGTACCAACTCCAGATGATACACTAATTTTAACCCCACTAAAACGACCAGTAACTTCACACCTTGAGACCAAACATCCAAAATTCCCACTTGATAAGTGCGAAACTAATTGGGTATGAATTCATTGCCAATACAAAATCGAGATTTGATATCATGATTATGAGGTATTGACCCCTCATTATGTTTGGGATTGTTTTTATTAAACTAAATAAAATCAATTGGTCTTGAAAATTACAGTTTGTATAACTTTTATGGTTATCTGTATTTGTCACCCCTTTTCACTTGAGTAATAAACTGAAAGTGAGTTGTCTTGATTAGTTTGTTTAAGATGTTCTGTGAAATTTATTAGCAATCAAAAATTGATTTCAACTTAATTGGTGAATGCTATTCACATTTAAGAAGATATGATTTCAATAATTTGACACAATAAACCTGTATTTATGTAAAAATAATCCAAGGTTGGCCTTCAGAATCAGATCAAAATGGAGAAACGTTAGGAAAGAACGTAGAACCCATGAGGTAGATTAATGGTAAAAACCTTCTTCTGAATTAGCCAAATGACAACTTACATGACAACAGCTAAACATACGACCAAACCTCAGTACTATGACCACCGCACTATTAAGACCACTTTCAAAAAGTACCACAAGTGGTCTCAATAGAAGGGTTTTACTGTATTCTTTTGAAATGATTCTTAAGCAAACACAAGTGCTTCTTATGCTTTAAGCCCTTTGATTTAAATGCAATGTTTTAGTTGATATTATTCAGTAAGACCAGGTTTCAAGGAGATATTGACAACAACAAGCAGACTATGGCAATACCTAGTTTTCACTGAAAACAGTTAACAAAATTTTAAGAAACATATTACCTCAAAATTTTAGACCTGTCCAAAGCCAAAGGTTTTGTAGACGAAAATTCAAAGTGGATTTAATCTGAGAAATAAACACTCAGTAGGGCAGAAAATACTGTGGGAAAGAAGAAATTGCTTGTTAAAACCAATTTCTTCTTTTTCTGAAATATGTTCTTAATTATAACATCACAGAGAAGTAAAAACCAGGAATTGAAAAGGACAGGGTTAAATGTTACTTTCAGAAATGTGACCTTGATACTTCAAACTGACTTTGTTAAACCATAAACCAAACAACAATTAATATCATTATACTCATTGGCCCATCTAAAAAACAAGAGGGACATTAGAGGCCATTAGACCTGGTGCACTCACTTGAGACAAAGGATCCTACTAGCCTCTACTTTGGCTCTGTACCAAATGCCAATATTTCAACCATGTTCATGGAATTCCCTAAGCTAATTCTTAATAAGACATTTCAAGGCTCTAAGACTTCAAATGCTTTTTTGCTACCCTGTGGATCCAAATTTTAGGAATTTAAAAGATGTCAATGAACTGATGCTACATGCAAAATATAAAAGCTTTTATACCTCCACTTTTGTTGAAATGGCAAACCAGAGTTTTCAACGTACAGTAAAACCCCTCCTTACGACCAACCCGGAAATACGGCATCCCGCTATTACGACCGAATTGTTACAGAACGGAATTTTTTGTTCTTTATTTCAATGGTAGCGAACCCCTCTAAAACGGGCACCCCGCTATTCCGAATTACAACAACTAAATTCAGTCCCAACTATAGCTGATACACTATTTTAAACCCCACTAAAACAACCAGTACCTTCACACGTTGAGACCGACCACCCGAATTCCACACTTGATAAAAGTGACACTAATTGGGTACAAATACATTGTAAATACATTATCGGATTTTTGATTATGTGATATCGAACCCTTATTATAATAGATGTTATGATTAAAGTGGCCGATCACTTTTAGAAATTATAGCTTGTATTATTTTTAACTGTTATTTGAATGTGTCACAGGTTTTGACTCGAGTAATAAATTCGAAAGTGAAAACGTATCCGAGAAGTTACGATTAGTTTGTTTATGGCATTCCGAACAGTTAATAAGCAATTAAGTTTTGATTTAAACGTAATTGATGCTTGGTATTTGCATTATAGAAGATATTATATCGACAGTTTGATACTTTGAACATGTACTTACGAATGAGGTCGGACTTCTGAATCAGTTCCAAATGGAGAATAGAGAAAGTAGAACTTATCAAAAATCGTAAATTTGAAAATGACAAAAGATTCCGCTGTAATACATGTTCTTATAGTTTCATTTTTTAAGTATAGTATTAATATATTCAAAGTAACGAAAATAAAATAAACATGAATTACTTGACAACAAACGACCAAACCTCAGTATTACGACCACCCCGCTATTACGACCACTTTCAGAAAGTACCGCAAGTGGTTGTATAAGAGGGGTTTTACTGTATTTCAATTCTTTTACCTATTTTGAAAGAGGATCACCTAAATACATTTCCACAAAATTTGGTTGAAATTGACCTTACAGTTTGGGAGAAGATGTTGTTGAAAATTCTACCTTTATTTCTTCATGGGTCTAATCCCACTAGGACTACATTCCAGTAGACCCAATGGTAATGATTTAGCAATTTTGAAAAAGTGCTGTGTACTGATATTTCATGAAAAAGATGAAAGCAACAAGTAATTTCTTCATCAAAAGCATTGACTTAAAATCAAGATATCATCGAATGTAACTGGATGCAGTCACTCAATAGTTTGATGGCCTTGTTCTGATTTCTACAACTTTTGTTTACAGCATCTGAGAAACTGAATGATTTACAATCAAGCAAAATACTGGAACTAATGTTGTTACAAAAATGCAGCATCAAGTGGAATGCTATTAGTCTTCTTTGACTTTGTTGAATTTTAACCCTCTCCCGTACAAACCCGAGATTTTATGTACCTGTTTTTTTCCTAAAGAAATTATTGTGGAAAAAGGAGAAAATTCTCCTTTTCCCACATTATTTTCTACCACATAGGATAGCTTCACTTCAAATTACATTCAATTATCATCGTCGTCTGCAACCTCTTTCAATTTGGACCAGTCTAAAATTTCAAACTAGAGTCGTGTGAGTGCCTGTATCCCTCCACAGGCATGAATGTACTGGTTAAGCAAAATTTTGCATGAATTCAATATAAACTGTATATAAGGAAACTAAATCTAAGTCATTGAAATCTTTGAAATAGTTCTAGAGAACCATTTCAAACTTCATTTTTTTTTACAAAAGTCAAGTTATGTAAAATTCATTAGGTAAAATTTTCACTGTATACCTTATATGGACATAACCCACCACCGTAATAGCCATGTTTTTCAACCATTCAAAAATTATTTGAAGGAATCTGACAAACAGTCATCTGAGAATCATTCATGTGAAATTTGGTTGAAATCCATCAACAGGTTTCTGAAAAATTTACAAAGTTTTCAGTATATACCATAAATGGAAATTAGCCTTGCCCATTAAAGCCATATTTTTCATTCCTTTTTTATAATCTGACAAAGGGTAACCTATGAATCGATCTGGTCAAATTTGATTGAAATCAATTGACTGGTTTCTGAGGAGAAGAATTTCAAAGCTTTTACCATATATGGAAATTAGCCCCGCCATTAAAGCCACATTTTTCATCAAAACCAAATAATTTGAAGCAATTTGATTTATGTTCACCAAAAGATCATTTCTGTGAAATTTGGTTGAAATCCATCCATTGGTTTCTGAGAAGAAGATTTTCAAAGCTTTCACAATAGAAGGAAATTAGCCCCACCAATTAAGGCCATTTTTATCAACCAATCAAAATTCTTTGAAGGAATCTGATAGAGGTTCACCATAGGATAATTTCAGTGAAATTTGATTAAAATCCATCCACTGGTTCCTTTGAAGAAGATTTTCAAAGCTTTTACCATATACAGAAACTAGAACTTATCACAGTATGTGACTTAATACCCCTGCCAGTGCTTTCAGTGTAATGAGATTATCTACAAAGCAGAAATAATGTCTAAGTTCAAGGGGATATAATTCTTGAACCAGGGGGAATTAAGACTTCAAAATTGCATCTTGCAAAACTTCAACATGTGGTTAATCTTTGTATAAAGTTTCGATGGTAATGATGCAAAACTGAAGGGGGAGTTCGCGGCACAAAATTGGTAGTATTTTGTACACAGACAAACGGACGGACATACGGACAGACAGGCTGATTTCAGTATTCGTTTTGCGGGGGAATAATTAGCTCCACCAATTAAAGCCATGTTTTTCATGCGATCAATATTCTTTGAAGGAATCTGATAGAGGGTCACCCAAGGGGCATTTCTGTGAAATTTGGTTAAAAGTCATTCACCAGTTTCTAAGAAAAGGATTTTCAAAGCTTTGCCACATATGGAATAAGCCCCGCCCATTAAAGCCATGTTTTTCATGCGATCAATATTCTTTGAAGGAATCTGATAGAGAGTCACCCAAGGATCATTTCTGTGAAATTTGGTTGAAATCTGTTCAGTACTTTCTGAGGAGAAGATTTTCAAAGGAAAAGTTTACATATGGACGAACGGATGGACAGATGCAGGCACGCACGACAGACACCATGCCATGACAATAGCTCTCTGGCTTTCAGCCAGTGGAGCTAAAAACAGGAAAGGGTTAAGTGCAACTACAGCAACTTGATATATCAGAGATTGAATAAAACTTTAGCACTTGTACTAATAGGTATGTTTGTATATGATTCAAGGATTATATATATCTGAATAATGACAGATCACGGCTGTTAATCAAAATACTGATTGATCAACTAAATTATTCATTTAAACTGGCAGTAAACTTTTAACTCCTACATCAGTCAACATTTATATGAAGTACTTTTGAGGGTTTGGTGACTTAAAATTTGTAACTAATACTTATTCAAGGTATAGCTACAACAACCATTTTACTTTTTGTTACATGTTACTAACCACAAAACTTGCAAAATAAGATCATTCTTTATCTAAGTTGAACTTCTTGTTAGGGTCAGTGGGCATGGCCAGGGATCTGTCAACTGTATTTTACAAAAACACCTTTACAACTATATTTTATCATCTGTGTATTCTACAGATTTTTATCCAATTGTTTTGGGGATATAAAGAAAGTCCACATTTTTGTGGAATTCCCCTTGCTTGTATGCTGGTTCATTTGCTACAAATCCTGCCATTTTCAAAACCCTTATAAGGACATCAAAGACAGATTGATGTCCACACCCACTGACCTGATACAGGACTGAGGCATCAAATCAGATTATTTTCTTTTTATCCAAGCAAAGTACTGTAATACCTCATTCTTTAACTCATCAATTAACCCATTCCACACACAGTGAAGCTTCTAGATGCACCTCAAGAAAAATGATTTGGAAAAGATCACGTAAAATGAAATAATTGCTTGTTGCAAGCAATTTCTCAATTTTACGCAATGTTTTCTAACCAGAAAGTTGAACAAGAGCAACGCCTGCAGGTGCCTACGCTCGGCTTTTTGGTGCTGGATAGTGGACAAAATGCATCTAGAGTTATTACCCTTGATAGTATAGGTTGCTCTTTTGACAGTGAACAAGTGTGCCAAGTTTCAAGTGAATGCCTGTAGTAGAACCAGAGATATCACAAATGTCAAAGTTTTCGCACGATGATGACAACGACGACGACAAGGAGGCTATCACAATACCTTGGGTTTTCTCCGAAAACAGCCGCGCTAAAAAACTATAATATCATAAACTTAAAATTGTCTTCTACATCTCCTTTCAATTTTGACTAGTCTAATATTTTGTCATCTAATGGGTTAAATCTTTTATTTTGATCGCTGGTCAGGATTATCAGACAAAAAGATTAGGAGATCGTAAAATTGTAACTACAACTTGAATAAACTATAGTTACTATGTATAAGTCACCCGCAAACCACCCATCAAAATTAAAGATATAATTGGTCAGTATATTTAATGACTGACAGTGTAGATCAATCAAAAGGAGGTAACTTAACCCTTGTCATGCTGTATAAATTACCTTACTGAATTGCCGTTAAATAAAAAGGCTGAAAGCACTGATAGAACTTGTTGTTCTAAATCAATATTTCTTTTAGAAATCAATTTCATAAATGATTCTATCAGGAAAATTACAAGCAAGAGGTGTAGACTAAGATCAGACTGCACTCCTGCCAAAACCGGAATATTCCGGGTTCAGCATGACAAGGGTTAATCCTACCACAGGCTTTATTTTTCTGTTACAGCCATGAATACTTCTTGACAAGGATCTTGTCATCAACTAGTTGGGTTGTTTATCAACTGCTTTGGCTATTCATAAATTTGGTTGTCTGGTAAATAGTCAATAATATTCATCACTCTAATCTCCAGTTATAAACCTTTGTTCTGGAGCACCTTCTATATTGCAGCCTGTCTTTTACAGGACTATCAATAAATATTTGACTAGACTTAGTTGTTCATGACACTTTGTCTTTCATATAAACTCTCTCTGATAAAGCCCTTATTATGTTACCAGGAACAGTCTGATGTTCTTTTATCAAAGCTTCTATACCTTCTCTCACCTACAAAATATTTATTCAATTCATTTGAAACATAGTTTTCTAAGTTGGATTAAAGAAATACAAATAGAAATTGTAACAATAAACAAAAAGTTTTTATGAAACACCATGCCTTGATAAAATCTTTTTCACACCTTGTGACCTTGGTAAGTGACCTTCACCTTGATGGATGGCCTTGACATTATAACCACTTTTATCAGTATTTCAGTAATAACGTGGTGACTGGAGCATCTAACAATGGATTCCTGGTATTTCTCTTGTCAGTACTACCACTACATCCTTCCTGAGCCTGAAGCTGCTCATCCCATTGATGTTAACGATTATCCACCCATTGGTAGGAGACATATGTAGGAAAGGATATTTGCCGCAACCTTGGATTGGACCTGATGATTAGGAGCCAACTCAATACAAGGAACCTATGTCCCTAATATGAGCCTTGTATCTTCAAAAGTGACTGTTAAATGTTTAGTGTATTGCTCGAAGTTGACCTTGATAAGTGACCTTGATGGATGACCTTGATCTTACAACAAACTAATGCCTATCAATACAAGGAACTAATGTCCAAAGTATCAGTCATGTATTTTGAATGGAGTTTGAATAACAGCAAATTGTTATGTTTTTGCATTCAGTTTACAGCTAGCAGATATATAGACAGACATTGGTAAAACAACAGCCCCAATCTTATCAATGCAGGAGCATAAAAAAAGTCAGGTCACATGATGAAATCATCGAAGCCTTTAAATTATAATTTTGAAGTATAAGCTTGAATTCGAGCAAATGGATTAATTCTTTTGCCTAGCACAAATTGTATATATTAAAATTATATCAAATTCCGTTTTGTAAGTTCAGGGATATTTTCCCAAAAGCATGCCCAAATTTTGAACTTCGACCTTTGAGCAAATGACATAATTTTTTTATTTGTACTCATCTAGGACTAATACTGATTGATTGATTGATTGAACGAACTACTAAATGCTGTACCCCACATTTTTCCTTTTAAGGGATGAAGGTAACTTTTTTTTTTTGTTTCATGGAGGTATGATTTGTTTGTTTGTTTGAATGGGGTTTTACGCCGCTTTCAACAATCTTTCAGTCATATTGCAGCAGCTTGATCACCTAACAATGGATTCCCAGTATTTCTCACACCAGTACCACCACCTCGTTCTTTCCTAGCCTCCAGGTGCTATCTCACTTAGGTTTAAGATTATCCAGCCATTGGTGAGAGACAATTGTCGGAAAGGATATGTGTCACTGCCAGAGGACTAATACTGAACAAAAGCATTTATATATGTAAAGCAACCCAACAGTTTCAGAGATCTTGTCTGGACAAGAAACTTAAGGTTAATTTTTTCCTATGACAATAAAAAAGTACTTTCAATTTGGATAAAAATCTGTCTCAGTTGCACAGGTACTGACAATTTAGTGCAGGTTGATTTTTTGCCTTTTACCTTTGATCTTGACTTTATAGCAAGCGAAAGCATTTTTTGTTTCTCACACAACCACAAATACCACTGAACAGGTGTGTGATAAATTAAAAGCTACCAAACAATTTCAGAGATGTTACCCGGACACATCATTGAGAGTTGAATTCTGCTCTTTGAACTTAAAACACGACCTTGCCCTTTAAGCACATGATTTTTGTTTTTTGAAAATCTAGGACCTTTATTGCTCAAGTATGTGAAATTTAATCAAAATTGTTCATATATACTTTTGAGACTAAAATTTTAGATAACCATTTCATAATTTCAAACAAACCTTTTGTGATAATTCTGCAGGAGTCATATAACTATCTGGAATGATTGGTGTTCCAAAATACGTTCTGAAATGATTAAGAAAAGAAATGACTTTCCAAAGCAACCAAATTCTATACTTGGTAACAAAATGATAACTGTATAGTGCATTTTAGGAAAAAGACAAGACCCATTATCGATTATTAAATTACTGAAAGATGTGTTTTGAAACACATACAGTAAAACCCCTCCTTACGACCACCCCGGTAATACGGGCACCCCGCTATTACGACCGAATTTTTACAGAACGGATTTTTTTGTTCTTTGTTTCAATGGTCGCGAACCCCTCTAAAACGGGCAACCCGCTATTCCGAATTACGACCACTATATTCAGTACCAAATATAGCTATTACGCTATTTTGAACCCCACTAAGACGACCAGTAACTTCACACATTGAGACTGACCACCCGAATTTCACACTTGATACGAGCGACACTAATTGGGTACGAATGCATTGTAAATACATTATCGGATTTTTGATTATGTGATATCGAACCCTTATTATAATAGGTGTTAATATGATTAAAATGGCTGATCACTTTAAGAAATTATGGCTTGTATTATGTTTAATTGTTATTTAAATGTATCACGGGTTTTGTCTCGAGTAATAAAAATTCGAAAGTGAAAAAGTATCCGAGAAGTAACGATTAGTTTGTTTACTGCGTTCCGAACAGTTAATTAGCAATTAAATTTTGATTTCAACGTAATTGATACTTGGTATTCCCATTAAAGTAGAAATGATATCGACAGTTTGACGCTTTGAACCTGTACTTACGAATAAATAATTTGAGGTCGGATTTCTGAATCAGATCAAAATTGAGAAAAGAGAAAGTAGAACTTATCAAAGATTGCAAATTTGAAAATGACATAAGATTTCGCTGTAATACATGTTCTTATAGTTTCATTTTTGTATGTATAGTATTAATATGTTCAAATGACGAAAATAAAATAAACATGAATTACTTGACAACAAACGACCATACCTCGGTATTACGACCACTTTCAGAAAGTACCGCAAGTGGTCGTATTAGAGGGGTTTTACTGTAATATGTTCCTGAAACAGGAAGTTTTTCAGAAGGTTGACCTTGATAGATGACCTCGACCAATAATCTTCATGACCTTGATGTTGCTCATTGTTGTAGATCAATGAGAGGTACCTTCATGCATGACTAAGCATTTTACAGTCAGTAGGCTTGATATAACCCTTACTAGATGAGAAAATTTTAGACTGGTCCATTTTGAAAGAAGTTACAAGAAATTTCTTCCTTTTCAACAAAGTTTTCCAATCTTTTTCTTGAGGAGTGTCAAAATGTAGGATTATTTGGAATGAGTTACCAGGAAAATATCAAGTTGGACGTCAGGTTTTGTACGGACTGAATGATGCTGTAAGTCAATATGCACTTTGGAGTCATAAAAACAACTTACATCATTTTAACTGGAAAAAATCCATAAATTGGTACAATGGGCAGTCTGTATTTTTCATACAACCATCGTAATGATCCTGACAAGAAGTGAAAGATAGAATTATAGATCATTATGAGAATCAGATTGTTCGGTTATTTTAATAACCCTTTTTTTTATGTGTTTAGAGTTATGTAGATACAATTTGTAACTTTGAGTATAGACTACTGAAATTACCAAAATGATAAACTCTTTAGTTTTTGTGGATTTTATTCTATTTTTAAGAATTTTGTACACTGAATGCTGCCAAAAGAAATCAAGAAGTAGAGACAGGAGGACATAATAGCCAATTCCAACATGTGTATAGCAAGGGCAGATCAGCATTGAAAAACATATTTGAAAATGATGGATCCTGATTGTCAATTAGAAAATTGATTGACCAATCAAATCATGCAAACCGAGAGTGAACTTGGAACTCTAAGATCTACTTGAGCATTCTTGTTGGTTTGGCAACTTAAATGTCGTAACTGAAGTAAAGATGTTCAGGTTGCCAGCCAACCATTTTACTTTTTTGTTGCGTGTTGTTGACAAAAAATGTGGAAAATAAGGCTGTTTAAAGTTTGAGATATGACACATTTTATAGATAGATGTACAATGCACATGTACATTAGTTTTCCATGAGTCTATTTTTAAAACTGGACTGTTTTCATTGAAAAAGTATTCAGGAGAATAATATGGAACGTTCTAGAGTCTTGATCACTACAAATCATGTAATCATTGGAACATTCTATCTAAAAGAAAAGTCTTGAATACTCTATGTCCTTAAACAAGGAGAATCTTATAGCATTTGTGCTTTACTAGTTAAATCAAAATTGTCAGGCTAAAAGGGGATTACAGTAAAACCTCGGTAGTTCGTAGCGCAAGGGACCGGGAAAATTTATACGAATTAAGCGTAGTACGAACAAAACGGAGGGCAAGAGGTCGTCTTTTTGAGATACACGGGATCTGACATGTTCTTGTTCTGTCTCCCATTTAGGAATTGATTCTAAATTGGTTATTCTTTCTACACAAGACCTGTAGATATTAATTGAGGAATACATAAAAATACTCGTCTTGTATTTTTTATGTTTTTATTTCTGTGTTAATTTTTGGAATTTTTTAAACACTGTGTTGGTATCAAATGGTAGACTCCATCTATTGATTTCCCTCTACAATACATTGGATCAAATCACTCCGAGTATTCTATCATCAAATCATAAAAAGAAGGACCGACGATTGTGAAGAAAGCAACCTCAGAATAAAACAAAGTGCTAGAATCTTTAAGTGAGCAATAACACCGATACTAATGGGGGTGCGACAATTTAAAATAAATTTTCGGCGATAATTACGGGAATCTTTATTCAATTAATTACTCAACTTACAAACCAAACAGCCCCTTTTAACTAAAGGTACATTATAACACATAATTGTCATATAGATCAGCAGGTGTGAAAATCAAGGTAAGTGGTGATTGGAGACAATTAGTTTATCACACCTACGAATTAAACATAGGAGTTTGTGCTATAATAATACTTTCGGGACTTGAAATGGCCTACGAACTACGAACCACTGACCTTTGAATTAGACAGAGTTTTCTAATAAAGATAAAGAAGGAAAAAGATCGAACCGCGTAAAGTATCCGAACGAACACATACCTAAACCAGTGACGTTCGAATTAACGAGGTTCTACTGTATTTGGTTTGTGCTCAACTCTAAATTTGGATTATATTCTTCATGGACCAGGAAACAAAAATTAACAATTTAGATACGAAGTATTGTCAATTTTTAATGGATATTACTGCAAAGTTTGTTGCTGGCCTCTTCTTTCTAGTTTAACTTAATTAGATATCGTTGTAGTGGTTCTAAAACCTCGTTACAACAGCTTGAATCAAGCTGTAGTTATGAGGTATTAGAATGACAACGGCGATATATGTATACAATTAAGTTCAAAATGTTCTTATGATATTAAAATTTATACTTAAAATTTCTTTTATGTGAAAAATCCTTTACAATTTCAGATTGAGGATGTGCATACTCCTTACTATATGGAAAAAAAGTCAAGCCCATAAAAGCTATGTTTTATAGCAGATCAATTTTCAAAGGAATGTGATAAAGATAGCCAATTGATCATTCCTGTGAAATTTGGTTAAACAATTAGCCCTTGAAAACCAGTAACACTCTGCATGCTTGAATGAAGGAGCATAATAAGTTTTGGGTTTTTTCTAAATAAGGGAAGTAACTCATATGAGAACAAGAGAACTGCGTGCAGAGGTTAACACCCAGCTGCAGGTGATTTATTACGTAAGATGAGATATAAGTATTTTGACAAGACACCCTTGGAATGAAACCTTGACCAATGACATAGAACTGTGTAATAGTAGAAAGGTCTTTTGCACTTCAACAAACCAATTTAGCCTAAAAGATTTAAAGTTTTAGTTGCAAGTATGATCAACAGGGGTGTGGAATTCCCATGCCCGACTTGTCCGACCTGGGCTTTTCTTCCTGCGGACAAGTAAATTCTTTTAGGCTACTTGTCCATGGACAAGTAAATATCAGGGCAAATCTTGGAATAGTACCTAATAGTCTAAATAGATATTAGAGATTGATTAGCATAATATTTGTATCTAAGGATAGAAAACATTGTTTTAATGAAGAAAATGCTAAGTTCAGCATTTTCTTCTGTAAAAACAATGTTTTTTACAAAATTTATCTATTCTCTTATTTTTGGAGAACAAGTCCATTCTGACTCCAGACAAGTAGAAAATCTCATTTTACTTGTCCAGGGACAAGTGGACAAAACCCGTAATTCCACACCCCTGATCAAGTTAGCCTTGTTTACTATAAGATATCTAACATATTCTAAGACTAGAACTTATGAAAAAATCTTGATACACTTGATCAAGCCATCCCTATTAAAGAAATAATTTACACAGTTTGGTTCTATGGCCTTCTTTCATTTTCCAAAAAGAACCGCAAACTAAAATTGAATGAGTATTTGTTGCATTTAAAAACAAGATGTGTTTATGAAACACAATACTAAATGTTTGACCTTGGTATGTGATCTTATCACATGACCTTGACCTTGACATGAGGAGATGCATATTATGGAGATGTATCATCATACCAAATATGATCATTGTATCTTGAATAGGCTGGTAGTAATTGGCAATGTTAAGATTTTGGTTAAGTTTTGCAGACAGACACACAGATTGACAGACAGACAGACAACGGTAAAAAAATATGCCCCCATTCTTTCTATATGGGGCATAGAAATGAAAAAAAGCTTAACCTATTAAGGCACATTATGTGCTTTTATTTTTCCAAGAATAGATAAATAATGAACATTTTTTGGATTTATTTCGACTGTCATCCAAATCAAATACAACCATCAAATAAGTACGTCAGAAAAGCTGTAAAACCAGGCAAAAAAAGCTCCTGAGGATACTTGATTAGCAGGAATAAAAAGCAAAGACAAAGAAGGTAGTCAAGCTTGGTAATATATTTTTATCATGAACACTAAACACTTTACTATGCTTTATGCCTGGTATTTAAAATTGAGTGAAAAAATGTAAACATTGATTTCTTCTTCTTAAGGTTGTGACAACCTACTTCTAGCTGCAGGAAAGTCCAATGAAAACACTGAATGGTATATCAAAGTTGCTCTACAACATCAGAGAAAACCAAAAGGTGAAAGAGAAAACCAAAAGGTGAATCAGAGACCATGAAATGCAACTCATTAGCTATTGTTTACATGCTTGTATGAAACATTCAACATATCGTATTGGCTCATGAATCTCCTTTCAGGCTAGAGAAAATTGTCAAGTTACTAGTCTGAATTTCTATTACTGCTGTATTGGCTAAGGAGAAATTTCAAGACTAAGTGACAATCAACTTGTCTTTTTCTATCAATACTGGCTACACTTTATAGTTTTGTTTGATTCTTTTTTTATTTGAATACACTTTGAACTGCTATCTTCAGCCTGTTTCAATTTGAACCAGTCTAAACGATAAAGTGTAACAGGTTGACTTACTTCGTCCCCATCCTGGAGTTCTAAAAGATTCTCGTAAATTTCTTGTAAACATTGGAATGATTGGCTGAAAAAAACAAAAACAACAGATATGTAAAGCTATAAAATCCCATGTATCTTGACCTGAGTCCAATCCCACACAGTGACGCTTTTTGACGCCCCTCAAGAAAAAAATTCGGAAAACATTGTGTAAAATGAAGAAATTGCTTGTAACATAATGTTTTCTATACAGGAAGTTAAAAAATATAAAATTTCGTAAATTTTAAATTGTCATCTGAAACTCCTTTCAGTTTTTACCAGTTTAAATTCTAATTTGCTGTCAAGTAATAGTTAAACCATCATGCACTACGAATATTCATGACGTTCCAAGTGTACTGGAGAAATGTGCAATGTAAAAATCTGATGGAAGGGAGAAACATCTAGAAACCCAAATGATGTCTTGAATGAGAATTAAAAGCTTTGAATAGAAGCAGCATAGGAACTTGCAGGGTTTGAAAGGAATGATTCATTTCTATTATTTTGATAGGAATTTTAACCCTTGTCATGCTGAATAAAATCCTTTTCAGAATTGTATAAAAATCAAAGGGCTGAAAACACTGGTAGTACTTGTTGTTCAGTTGTCAATACTTCTTTTGAAAAATTAATGTCATAAACAACTCTGGTTTCAAAACGACAGACAGATGTGTAGACCAAGATCAGACTGCACATAAGTGCAGTCTGATCATTGTCTTACCTCCTGCTATAGCAGGAATATTCCAGGTTCAGCATGACAAGGGTTAATATTTCAAATTATGGGAAAGACAAAAACTGTAAATCTTGCAGTAAGTGGCAACTAATGGGACAAACATAAAATGGTCACTGAAAACACTTTTAGTGAAAAATATGAAGGATTGATTCCATTGCATACATAAATTATTACAAAATTCATGCTAAGTCCTTTCTTGTTGGGACTCATTAGAATAGTTTCTGTAATCATCTCAGTGAGACAATAATGATGAGTTCCATTATTATGACCATTTATTTATGACAGCTTTTGATTTTGAAATTGTGCTCTCTTAGTAGAAGTAATTGATTAACCCATTCCTACACAATGATACTTTTTGACGTTCCTGAAAAAAAGGATTTAGGAAAACATTGTGTAAAATGAAGAAATTGCTTCTTCAATTTTCACGATGTTTTCTACCCAGAGAGTTGAAAAAATTATGAAATTTCTAAAACTTTAAATAGTCGTCTGCAACTCCTTTCAATTTGGACCCGTCTAAATTTGGCCATTTGGTAATGGGTTAATAGAAGTTGTTGCTCGAAAAAGATTGACTGTAAGTATTTTGTTCAACTTATGGACATGAAAAAGATACTCACAACTTTGGTTTGAAGAGCAACTTTAGCAAACCCTGATCTTTGGCCCCACATTAACTGATAATATTCGTCCCCAAACAAGGCTTCTCGAACACCTCCTGGCGATATCCCTAGTATGTGTCCATTTTTTAAAACGTCAACACAAGATTGCACAGTACCCGGAGATATACAGAATACTTCCATCATTAATCTCCAACCTGGAAGAATAGAAAACAGTAAACATACATAACATAAAGAACATTGTACAACAGGTGCCTGTTGTTTGGCTGTAGGGTGTTTGTTGGTGAAAAAGAATTGAAGTAAACATGAGGCATAATTCTCATAGACATGTATTTAGACTTACCACCATTGATAGTGCAAACTGCTCTTTTGATAGAGGTCATGTATTCTACGTTTTACCCATTACTACATGATAAACTTTTAGCCTGGTCCAACTTGAAAGAAGTTGGTGATGACAGTTGTTAAGTGGTGGATAAAAAAATTATCTTGTAATAAAAATGTACATAAAAACTTGTTTAAAACAATATCCTATCATTTATCAAATTGAGGATACATTATGCCATTTCCACAAAGGGCTGCATTTTAAAAAATTACCATACAACAAAATTCGAGAAGGGCCTGAATTAAAAGGTGGTGCCAACAACAATCTATGTTGATGAAATTTTATCTTTTTCTATCTTTTGAAGTAGAAAACAGAGTCGATAATGAAGAAATTGCTTGGAGAAAAAAATATCTATAAAAAAAAAAAAAATCCACAATCCTTTCCTTTATTTCTAGGGGTTGTTTGCGTGGGTTAATATACTGCTGTCACATAGTTATGAAAAACATAAATGGAGAAATCACTTGACACAATAAATTCCTCTTTTTCCCACAAATTTAATCTTCCTAGCATTGTACATATTTTCAATTAAACCAATTACCAGATCGCAACATTTTCTCAGACTGGCCCAAATTTAAATATTTACAGTAGACAATTTCAAGTTGATGGCATTTTAAAAATCCCTATCTCATAGGGTAGAAAGCATTGTGGATAATGAAGCAATTTCTTCATTTTCCACAATGTTTTCCAAAGCCCTTTGGGGCGTGAAAAAGTGTTTTGAGCGAGAATTGGTCAAACCCACCATCTGCAGTTTCATTTAACTCGGACCAGTCTAAACCTTTGTCATCTAATTATGCCTTTACCCAATCCCACTTTTTATACCCATCAAGAAATTTTTTCAGGAAGACAATGTGGCAAATAAAGAAATTGCTTTTTACTAAAATTTTTCACACTGTTTTCTTACCAGAAGACAAAAATAATTAGAATTGTAATTTCATGAAATTGTCATCTGCACTTTTTGTGATTTTGCAGTTCAAGAATATTGTTATATTTTATTAATAATTTAATTTTCAGTTTCGTCTATCATAATGGGATGTTCTGATTGGTCGAAAAAAAATATTCATAACTCTATGAACAAAATTTTGAACACGCAGCGATTTTGTATGCTTCCGCACAAAATAGTCCCATACAAAAAGGTATGAAAATTTGTAAAGCTTTTGTTTTTTCCGCTCGATGCTATTAAATTATAATTAATGAAGATAATATTTTTTGTTTCCATGGAGGTATGAACCGAAAAACCTAATCACACAATGTATGAATCTGCTTCGCGTATTCATACAGTGTGATTAGGTTTTTGGTTCATACCTCCATGAAAAAAAAATATTCTCTTCATCTCTTAATTGTTTATTTGTGTTGCTACTCTGTTCTAGAATAAATCCTTTTACCTGGCATTGAGAACAAAAAGTTATCCCCAACAGCATGTATTTGTCTTTGTTTTTCTAGGAGACATTTTGACATGACATAGTAAAAATCTATAGGAATTGTTCCATGGTAATATATTATCATAGCTGGTCCCTCGGTTGGAATTCTGTCTAAGCCAATTAATTCATAGCCTGAAAATGTAAATAATGTAGTAAAAAGTCATCAATCCATTACAAGTTGACAAAATTACAGACTAGTCCAAATTGAAGCTAATTGCAGACAAAATTCTAAGGTCCATGGAATTTAAATATTTTTTGTCTTGCAGGGAAGAAGCATGGCGGGAATTTTTTTGTCTAAGGGTCATAAACATGTTGGAAGTATTTCTCAAGCAAAATATATGTTATAACAAGTCAAATCCAGACACAGCGTTTTTCATTTGAACATTTATTTAGCATTGAAATCTAATAAATTAGTTGCATTATTGTGAGGCGATTTCTCTGTAAAGTAAATGTAGCCTGTCATGCAACAAGAGTTCATTTACAAGCTGCCAAACGAATGCACTTAGGCCAAACTGAATAATAAGGCTTAACTCATTATCAGATGACCAATTTACTATTGGTCCAAGTTTTTGTTGATAGAATCTAAAGAATATTTATCTCTTTGGTTGTAAAACATTGTGAAAAATGAAGAAGTTGCTTGTAACAAATTAATTACTCCTATTTCTAAGTTTTTAGCAATGTTGTGAAATTTGATGAAGTAAAAGTAGAAATAACATTTATAGGTATTTTCTCTAAATTACTGTTCTTTTTGACATCACCCTCAGTCCTTGTTTCTATCAAGGAGCTAGCTGCATGAAGCTATCCCACTGCATGTAATGATTATATTTAAAAAATTTAAATCATTCCCACACAATGACGCTTTTTCTCTCAAGAAAAATGAATTTGGAAAACATTCAATTTCTTCATCTTCCACAATGTTTTCTACCCAGAATGTTGAAAAAATCTAAAAGTTTATACACCTTAATTTGTCTGCAACTCCTTTCAGTTTGGACCATTCTAAAATTTTGCTGTCTGGTAATGGCTCAAGGGAAAAATGAAGATATACCAGGTTTTAGAATGGGGTTTCCTCTCTTCTTATGATCTTTTCCAAATGACCAAATCTTTTACAATTTAAGAATTCCCTTCATAGCTAGGTCTCTACTTGCTATGTAAAGCATTCAGTCAAACCACATTCTTACCATGCCATAACTTTCCCTGAGCTTCCCAAAAGGCTGCAACAGTTTTCTTTGCCCCGCCCCAGAAGTCCTGTGCGTAGGCGACTCTGAGCTCTCTATGTCTGTATTGATACACATGCAGAAATATTGCAGAGCAGTAAACGAACACCAGTATAATTAGAGGTAGTAGGAATGATATAATGATGGGATAAACAACCCATGCAACCTGAAATATTGAAAACAAGAAGGTGTGTTCGAAGGATTAGCACAACACTATTGCAGGTGCCTACAAAATTTATGTATTTACAACAGCGTTCAACTAAACCCTTGGTAACAGCCAATTTTTAGAAATGTGACCTTGCTAACCAATTCCAACACAATTCCACTTTTTTACACCTTCAAGAAAATACTCAGTAAATATTGTTGAAAATTAAAAAAATGCTTGTTGAAAGTAATTTCTTCATTATCCATGAGCTACTCAAGGGATGGTTTTCTGTTTAACCCTCTACCTTACGAAAACTTGACTATAAGATTGCACTCACTGGCAAACATTATTGGAAGTCTTGTTTTCATCACTTATTCCAATAACCAGTCTACAGTGCTCCAAAACTGAAAGAAGTTGGAGACGACAATTCAAGATAATGAAATTTTTTTCTATCTTGGTAAAAGTATAGTGGAAAAATGAAAAAATTGCACTTTACTAGCAATTTCTTTATTTTCCTCAATGTTTTCTACCCAGAAAGTTGAAAAATCTAAATTTTCATGAACTCTAAATTGTTGTATGCAACTCCTTTCAATTATGACCAGTCTATACTTATGTACCAGTAATATCCTACAAAATGTGTGTATAAATTGTTCAAAAGATTGATTGATTGAATTTGGTTTAATGCCACTTTTAACAGTATTTGTCATATCACGGCGGCTGGAGCACCTATAAATGGATTCCTGGTATTTCTCAAACCAGTACTACCACTACAATCTTTCCTAGCCTCCAGCTGTTATCCCACTTAGGTTTACAATTACCCAACCATTGGTGAGAGACAAATGTCTGAAAGGATATGTGCTGCCACCAGAGATGGATCCCATGATTGAAGATTGGGAGTCTGATGTGCTGCCAACTGACCATGGCTGTTCAAAAGAAAAGATACCCATTTCCAGTATTCAATATCGAGATTTTCAATCTGCATCCAGAGCAAAGCTAACATTTCTGTGGTGGCTCCCCACAGCCCCATCTTATCACAGCTGCTTTGGGCATGTAAAATCTGAAATTACATATAAAACATTCTATCATTGATTGCAAAGTGAATTTCAGAACTCAAGATAGATATTGATTTTGAGCTTTGCAAACTGGCTCATATACGCCTGAAGAGGCATGTCAGTGAAAAGCCAACAACACTGTATAATGGAAATATTTTACTAAGTCAGCTGAACGACTTGAGGAATTAAAAATTTGGAACTTTAAGCACAACTAGACTAAATCAAGATTCATTCTGGCAAGTTACAGTTCTTTCCTATTGAAAATGTAGGAGTTGTGAATAAGGGAAGATAATTCTAAAACAACTTGGGGGATAAAAATAATTTTTGTTTCATGCAAAACTACACATCATAAAGATTCATTGTGGCAAGTTTCAGTAAATTCCAAAGGGAAGTGTAGGAGTTACGTAGACAAGAAACACTGCAATTCTACATTATTTTGCTAAGTCAGGGGTACATAATTCCAAAAAGACTTGAAGGATCAACATTACTTTTGGGGCACACAAGACCAACTTGACATCATAGAGATTCATTGTGGCAAGTTCAGTAAATTCTATTGAAACTGTAGGAGTTGCACAAAATAGATGACAGACAGACAGACAGATGACCAGCTTCATAACTAATACGAACCTTCAATCATATGAAAATGTCATTTGTCCATAAAAACATAACTTGAAGTTGTATGTACTTACAGCTTTGGGTAAATGCCAATATGTGCATAAATAGAAATGAATTCTTTTCAAAATACTGGGGTTCTGTACGTTTCTGTATTTTAGGGAAAAGTTTGTATGCATGCACATATTATAAGTTTCAATCAGTTTTAGAAAATCTCAAGAGTACTAAGAGGATATAATTACTCTTATTTTTCATAAAAAAACTTATGACATTTATTAAGCAACATTTTCTTTGATTTCATTTTACTTCTTGGTTATATTTTGTGAGGTTTTTGATAAAGTATTAGAAAATAAGAAAATTTAAGTAGGATAAGAACTCTGAAAAGGGTTTCAACACTATTTTCACAGGTGTCATTAACCTAAAAATTACGATCGCCGATGCATGTCCATAAATCAAGCTAGGTGTTCACCATGATGAGAGTGTATATTTTCATAATCAATTACCCATTTTCCAAAAAGTTGGCACACTTATGATGACCCTCTACGCATGGCTGCAAATTTCTAAGAGTCAATATGAGGCACAGTGGCAAATTTCGAGCTTCAAAATTGCTTCTTTCAGATTTTCTGTGCATTGAAACCCAAGATCTCGGGTCAAATGAAAACCGATTGAATTGATAGTTACACCAGGTTTTGTTGAAGGTGCAAAGAATTGATACACATTTCCACAGTACTATTTTATTAGTTTCAATCGCATTATGATAAAACATTTCAGGTTTTACTAATGCCACAATACTAGGATAACAACATGTTGTCTTTTGGGGCGTCACTCATGTGCTCATGGTCATGTGCTACCATAGCGACAATAAATAAATAAAAATAATAATGGAGGTCTGGCAAAGATACCGAGGAGTCTTTGGTCGAGCAGTATCAAAAAGAGGGAGGCGAAATGACTTGACTACGTAATGACTGGAGTACGAATGTACAAAACTGAGCCTCTGGAGCGTATATTTTGATTTACTGTCTTATTCAATCATTTATCTTTGAATAAATATAAGAAATTAATATAGAACTAGCTATCTTTCACTGTAAATCAATTCTTCATCGTTATTTACCGCAGTTTTCTCTTTTCTTGAATCTTATAGAGTATAGTCTGATATCTAAGTGATCTCCCTTTTTTTCGGGACTCTTTTGATTAATGCAACTTTGATGTTTTAATCATCAAAGACAACCATTGCAATTGTAAAAAGAAAAAAAAGGTTGATGATTAATATGTTATATGAAAAGTATATTCTTTATATCAATACTATGATAATAGGTTGCGACATTCCTTTTTTTGACTCAGTATCTGTGTTCTATCATTTAAAATTCAAAACAAATCGCTCTCAAGGGAAACTACTCTAAACAATCGCAACTTGCATAAGCTAAACTTAAAAAATGCCTCGATTTTCCAAAGTCGGAAAAGAAATCAACAGGGTAATGTTGAGGTCAAACTTTATTGCTTGTGACGCTTGCTCTCAATTTCTACTTCAGGTGAAGAACGGTTGCAGCTCAAAAAACCAAGTGTCAGAAAGAATTACGGACTTTTCGTACCATAACCATTTCGTACCAGTCATTTCGTACCATGGTATTGGTTTTTATCGTACCATGCTGTGACAATTTCGTTCTATGTTGACAGTCCATTCAGGCAAACGGAGAGTTGATGATACAGTTTTAGCATATCTACATGTTACTTTTTTTCTAACAGGGGAATTGTGTTCATCAGAAGACAATTAGTAGAGAATTAAAACTATTTCCATCAATACTGTTTCATAGTTAACCGAATAATTTGACAAAGTAACCATTAGCCAATTGCCACACAACAATACTTAAGGCTGGTCCAAATATAAAGAAATTTGCAGACCACAATTGCATGAGTACGGAATATTTTAAAATATTTGTCTTTTGGAGAAGAAAACATTGTGATAATTATTGCTTGTCTCCAGCAATGTTTTCCTAAGTATTTTTCTTGATGGGTTTAAAAAAGTGGGACAGGCAAATGAAAGGCAAATACCAATCTAATCATAATTAAGCAATCAACAATCGTTCACTTTCCACAATTGATCTTTAATGATCTTACCTAACACATTGCAAACAATGACAAACAATCTAATTATCAAATTCTCTGAACTTGATTGATTGGTTCATTTGTGGTATGAGATGGTACGAAATGGCTTATTATTTGGTACGAAATGACCACCACATGGTACGAAATAACCATTGTATGGTACGAAATAACCATAGAAATTATGGTACAAAATGGTTATGGTACGAAATGACTGTATACCGTCAGAAAGGCCAATCCAAAATGAAAACTCGGCCCAGCGTTTAACTCAGCCCCGATTTATTTTATATCAAATCAATTTTAATTTGATAACTTATTAGTATGATTACTACAAATACAAAAGTTTTCAACGACCATTCGGTTGTAGGGCATTCATGTTTGCATCATTTGCAGATTGAAAGGTTAAATTGAAATTTAACAATAATTCAAATTGCACATATTCAAGCAATGATTCGGTATGAGGATATTAAAAACACGAAATAATGTATTTTGAAAGTATTAAAGATAAATATGGTAAGGTAATATTGCAGCATTTTTAACGTATTCTAAGAATTATGATATAGTTTTTACTATAGATTATATATTTTGGCCAAGTTGACTTGGCGGAGTTATTTGATTGGCTGAGTTGACTGGTAACCTTTTTTCTATGAGTTGTTTCAACCCATTGCCTGTTGACAAAATGTTTGACTTTTCTAAATTTAAAGATGTTGCAGACAACACTTTTTAGGTAATGCGATTTAAACCAATTCCTGTTTAATCCCTGGTTTTTACGTCCCTGCGTTTTTGTATTTGAGAAAACATTTTTCTATAATATTTTTTTACCCCACTGTATGATTACTTTCGAATTAATTCAACTTTAAATTATTGCCTTCAGAAAGTTTGAATTTGGACCAGTCTAAAATTTAAAAAAACAGGAATGGTTTAAATTGCGTTGTCTAAAGTTTTGCTTAATAGGGGCGTGAAAAAAATGTTATTGTTGAGGAATAGTTAAAAAGTAATCTTTGATCTCTTTTATTTATTTGAAATAAGTTATTGATCGAAATGTGTTAAATTCAAAATGTGCATTTCACTCTCTGTCAATTTTCAGGCCCTTTTCAACATTTCCCTCAACTCTATTCATTTATTATTTCTTTTATGAAGAAGGCTACAGAGTGACAAAATTAGCTCTATCTTTCCAAATAACTTACATTATCATTGATTACAAACTTTAATACCTTTGGTGCCTAAATATATCTGATCAAATTAATTTTTTGACAAAAACTAAACACAGTCGTGCTAATACTAGCCCTTGTCATGCTGTATGAATTACCTCACTGAATTGCTGTTAAATCAAAGGGCTGAAAACACTAATAGAACTTGTTGCTCAAAATCAATTTTTCTTTTAGAAATGAATTTTATTAACAGCTATGGCAGAGAAAGTAAAAGCAGGAGGTGTAGACTAAGATCAGACTGCACTTATGTGCAAGCTGATCTTAGTCTACACCTACTGCCAAAACCGGAGTATTCCGAGGTTCAGCATGACAAGGGCTAACCTTGTACTAACCATTATGTGGGATAGAACTCTGTTTACCTATTGGCTTAAACCACTGAACTATTGATCCAAATTTAACATTAAATTTATATTTGTACTGAGTTATAATATTCAAGCTGAGTTTATGTTTTCGATAACATCAATTGATCCTGTGTATGTATCAGAATGGGTTAAGGAGGGGTGAAACAATATACTGTACATATAGTAAAAACCGTAATTATTGCCATAATGGACAAACTGTATTGTAATACATAATTGCATTATGCTATATACTACTTTGCTTAATAATCCAAATCAAACAAAAAACGAATACGTGCAGGGTTCTCCCCAGAAACTTTTGAAGGCCTAGTGGCAAATGCTAGGCATAACAGTCTACCGGTATTAACATCTTGATATGAATCTTGATATGAATATAGATTATAAAGGTTATTAAATGTGCTTTTAGCTTGTTTATTGACATCTTTTTTATTGAGAGTTATTCTAGAATAATATACTTCATCTTTTTTCATTATTTTAACTTGATTTCTCTACTCCAAGACTGATTTTGACACCAATCAATTGTGACTTTACTCAGTTATTTAACCTCTCCATCCTATTCAATAGAAATACAACCAATTGTCCAATCAAAAGGATATGAAAGGAAAGAAAATAAAGAATATAATAAAAAGCCACAAAATACAGAGAGTATGCAATGAAAGAATGGACCAGAAAGTCTCAAAGAAATGAGTATAAAAAGGTGTCAACTGCTTGTCCATGGGATAGGAACAGCTTTTCATGATTGGTCATTTTAACAGGTCTCTGTCCAAAAATCATATCCTTGAGGAGCCTTTAAAAAAGTTTGGAGAGTTTAATTGAACAAATGCCCTTCATCAGGTATGATCTGTATTTTCAAATGTGTATAAGGTTCCAGTTAAAAATACCTGGTTCCATTTTCAAATTTTGCCTCTTAACCCTATCCTGTTTTACAAAATTTTAGACTGGTCCAAATTCAAAGGCTTGCCAGACAACAATTTAAAGTTGATTTTATTTTGAAAATAATAATTCAGTAGGGTAGAAAATATTGTGGGAAAAGTAGAAATTGCTTGTAACAAGCAATTTCTTCTTTTTCCACAATATTTTCCCAAATATAAAAGCACAGGGACGTAAAAACAAGTAATTGTTCAGAAAAGGGTCAATGAGCTCTACTTGATTCTGTGTGTAAAATGTAAAAGTTTACTATATGCCCATCCAGAAGCCTTTGTCTGTCTGATACTTGAACTGCACAAGTAGACAGATTTCTAAAATTCCGTTAAAAGAAACTAATGCTCTGCAACATCTTTTAATTTTTGTCGTCTGAAATTTTGTCATCTGTAATGCCATAAATGGATAAACAAATTTGACAAGTGATTCAATGCTGGATGGTGTTTGTCTGTGGGATTGGTTAATACAATGAAGTCAGATCATAGAGAAATACTGGTGCATCATTGTGGTTTGTTGCTGATATTTATTTGAATGACTCATTGTTTTTGCAGATGTTTTTATATGTGACAGTACCTGTATTAACAGTGTGGGTCTTCAACAAGGATTTTTTCAGAGACAAAATAAATTTTCCTATTTTGAAAGTAAGTGAAATGTTTAATTCTTAGCTCTACTGGCCAAAGGCCAATAGAGCTATAGTGATGGCTTTTTCCCATGTGGCGTCCGTGCATGCGTCTGTCTCTGTCTGTCCATCCATTAACTTTTCCTTGTTAATGGGATACAGTTTTCATTGTATTCTCTTCAAACTTTCTCAGAATGATTGTACCATCATAAGGATCATTCCTTTCAAAATTCGGTCAGATCGACCAAGAAACACAGGAAAAGGGGCCTAATTAAAATTGATTTAATTAATCCTCGTTTACGCCATAAGAGTCCACAGTTTATATTGGATTCTCTTCAAAATTTCTCAGAATGATTGTTTCATCATAAGGATGGTTTCTTTCAAAATTGGGTCTGATCTGTCAAGAAACACGGGAAATTGGGCCTTATGAAAATTTGAATGTAAAATCTATTAAAAATCCTCATTACATGGTAGAGTCCACATTTTTCATAGGATTCTCTTCAAACTTTCACAGAATGATTGTACATAAAGATAGTTCCTTTCGAAATTGGGTCAGGTCCGTCAAGAAACACGTGAAAGGGGCCTTATGGCAATCTGATTTAAAAATCAATTAAAAATCTTTGTTTACACACTAGAGTCCACAGTTTTCATTGGATTCTTTTCAAACTTTCACAGAAAGATACAATTATAAGGGGCATTCCTTTTGGAATTAGGTATGACCCGTCAAGAAACATGAGAAAAGGGGCCTTTTGAAAATTTGATTTAAAAAATCCTCGTTTACACTCTGGAGTGCACAGTTTACATTGGATTCTCTTCAAACTTTCACAGAATGATTGTTCCATCATAAGGGTTGTTCCGTTTGAAATTGTGTCAGATTTGTTAACCCTTTCCTGTTTTTCCAAATTTTAGACTGGTCCAAATTGAAAGAGGTTGTTGATGACAATGAAAATTGGGTGTCATTTGAAAAGAAACCATTCTATGTGATAGAAAAGACTGTGGGAAAAGGAGAAATTGCTTGTAACAAGCAATTTCTCCTTTTCCCACAATCTTTTCTCAAGTATAAAATCACAGCAACGTAAAATCCCGGGTTTGAACAGAAAAGGGTTAAGAAACACAGAAAAGGGGCCTTATGAATTTTGATTAATAATTCTATTAAAAATCCTCTTTAAGCGATAGAGTCCACAGTTTTCATCAGATTCTCTTCAAACTTTCACAGGACGATTGTACCATCACAAGGATAGTTCCTTTCGAAATTAGTTGTAATCCATCAAGAAACTCGTGAAAAGAGGTGTTAATCCCCATTTAATCAATCAATTAATATTTTTGTTGTGCCATGAGGAAGATTCATACTGAAAATGATGACTTTTTGTCCTATAATATAATGTAAATGGGGCTTTAGCTGCAATTTAAGTTTTACTGCTCATCCATTGTAACCTTTTATATCTATTAACCCAATCAGGCGCAAGAAAATTTTAGACTGGTCCAAAATCAAAGATATTGCAGATGACAGTTTATGAAATTTTATATTTTTTCATCTTTCTGGATATTTGGAAAAAGAGCAAAAAAAGGTCTGTTAACCCATTACCACAAGCGAAAATTTTAGGCTGGTCCAAATTGAAAGAAGTTGCAGACAACAATTCAAAAACTATGAAACTTTTGATTTTTTTCAACTGTCTGGGTAGAAAACTTTGTAGAAAATGAAGAAATTGCTTGTAACAAGCAATTTCTTCATTTTCCACAATGTTTTCAAAGGTTTTTTTCTCGGGGGCGTCCAAAAGCATCACTGAGTGGGAATGGGTTTAGATTTATATTTAACCCATTTCACATGATGTGGTCTTCTTACATACCTCAAGAAAAATATAAAAAAAATAGATAACATCATTGAAAATGAAGACATTGCTTGTTACCTGACCCATGGGAAGGTGCTCCAGGTTTTACACACAATGGAGTTTACTCCCCTTAGGGCCCTACATCTTAGTAGAAAAAAAGACTTGTTGATATTGACTTGCACAGTTGGTTGATGTTTAAAAATGAAAATAATATTTAATGCTTTATAAGACAACAACATTTTAGACTGGTCCAAATTTAAAAAATGTTGCAGGTGATGGTGATTTAAGTTGATTAAACTTTAAAAACTTGGTAGAAAACATTGTGGAAGATGAAAGAAAGAAAGAAAGTCAGGACTATCATGGTCAGGGCTTGATTTCCATATAATTATGACAAATACATTGTTGGATTATGTTTGATTTATCGTGTAAGAGAGCCAAACTACTTTTTGGTAAAATTGTCATACAAATGGAATAAGTCCCATTTACCTCAGTACTAAGTTGGATATAAGACTTATTGTACATAATTATTATTACATGTACATGAAAAACAAAATTTAAAGGAAATTTGGTCCATAGAAGAAATAGTGGAGAGCTTATTCAACCCATCAAAAACAACCAAATCTTATAGTTAAAATTTTGAATTTGAAAGATGTTGCTGTTGGCAATTTCAAGTTCATGAAATTTAGAAAATGTTTGTCTTAACAGAAAAACAACATCAAGGGAATTAAAGTATGTTGTGTGGGTGGACGTATTTCAGCCAGTGGAGCAATACAGGCCCTCTTGGGCCTTTTGTTGGATTTAAAACTATGAAAAATTGTGGTTAGTGCCCAAGTGGGCATTAGGCATCAGGTGACTGAATTATGTAGGCTGATAAAATAGAGTTTTAAACTGAAAGAGACTTGCCAATTAAATAAATCATCATTTTTAGTCTATCTTTTTATCAGATTGTCTAAGTGTTAAAGGGACATTGAAATATGAAAATAAAATTAACCTTAAGGTAAAATGACCTCTCTGCATTCAGAAAATATATCTAAAAGTTTAGACCCTATTCAGCCTAGGCACGCAGTCTGATTAGAGTCAATACTTTTTTCTCACCTGGCAGATCACTTGTTCATTTGTTTTTCAGGCATTCATGACAAAGGAAGAATACAAAGAATTACAGAGACAGGTATGCTATGATGGTCATTTGACCCATTCCCACCCATGACACCTTTTGATGCCCCCTCTGGAAAAGCAATTGGGAAACATTGTGCAAAATGAAGAAATTGCTTGCATCAAGCGATTTCTTCATTTTCCACAATGTTTTCTACCCAGAAAGTTTAAAAAAATCGGAAATTTCATTAACTTAAATTGTCGTATCCAACTCATTTTGATTTGGACCAGTCTAAAATTTTGACGTCTTGTAATGGGATACCAGACAATATTATTGAAACAAGAAGAAAAATTAATATAAAAAAAGATTAAGTTTTATTTTACTATAAGTGTACTAAATGAATGATGTTATTTTTGTGTTTTTGTACGTTTAGCTGAAGTTTCTGAAATAGATGGAGGTCAAAGAGGTTTACTGTTTCAACAAAATGAGTTTTCATCTAATCCAGTTGTAGTTCACCTGAGTGTAATATGCTCATGGTTAGCTTTTGGATCCTTTACCCATTCCCACACAATCAACTTTTTGACGCCCCTCAAGATAATACTTCTGACATTTCTTTCTTTCAGTTTGGGCCACTCTAAAATTTCATTGTCTGTAAATGAGTTAAACGTTTATTTTCTGTCATGTTGCATTAAGTTTTGGTCAGTGTGTTTGTCAGGTAATGAGGACAATCTCTATTGAAAGTGGGAATGTTTTCTTAGGAAAAAACACCAAAAAGGGTCTTTCACAATTTCTTTGTTTATACTCTAGAGGCCCCAATTTTGGCTCAATCTTCTTAAATTTATGTCATAAGAATGAAACTTAATGGGAATGTTCCATTTGAAAGAACAGGAAAAGTGGCTTTAATGTCAATTTTTTAGTTTACACTCTATAAGCCAATATTCTTGAATCTTCATCAGATTGATTGTGATATCATAAGAATGAGGCCAATTGAAAATGGGACTAATCTGCTGGGAAAACATTGGAAAATGACAACTAAATGACAATTGCTTCATTAAACTTTAGGGGTCACAATTTTGGCATAATCTTGATGATTGTTTTTTGATGAGCTTGTCTCCTGTCAGAAATAGGACCAATCCATTTGAAAATAAGAAAGTAGGTCACAGGTCAAATCTGTCATCAATCTTTGATTTATAAATTGTGTATAGTGCTTGTATCATAACAAATATCACCAGCATTGAAATTTAACTTTTATGTTTCATTGTTCAACTCTGATGAGTTACTAGGGCCATCTTGACCCTCTTGTTTCATGATATACATGAAATTGGATTCCATTTGGTGGAACTTAAAAAAATAAATACCTTTAACCCATGGTCAAGTCACTCTTTTTACTATCGTTTGCAAACCAATACATTCTCTATGACATTTGATCTTTGTTTCTGACTAACCATGCTAACAAACCAGTGATAATAATTTTTGCGCTTCGGAAAAAGATTGACTATAGTATTAGAGATGTCAGAAAATTTGATGTCAGGCTGGTACTTTACAAAAATTTGTTGTAATCCATTACCACTGAATCCCTCATTTTTAGCGCTAAAGAGATGAGATGTAGCTATATAAAGCATTGTGAAAAAAGAAGAAATTTTGTGTGACAAGCAGTGTCTTATTAATTCACATTGTTTTCTACCTAATATGGCCCTTATTTTTCAATTTAAACTAACTTTGCTAAGTTGTCTGTAACTCTTTCAATTTGGACCTGTCTAAAATATTGTCATTTTGGAATGGGTTCATAGAAATTTATCAAAATTGGAAACCATCAACATCTAGTAAGTTTGTTACATCTGAATCAGGTATGTATTGTGTCTAGCCAGCTTTCATTGAGTGAAAGAATAAAAAACTTTAGTAGTCACAATAACAGTATAGAGAAATTAAGAATATTACCCCATTCCCACTCAAGCCCTCCTTTTTACGCCCCTCAATTAAAGAGCTTTGGAAAACATTGTGGAAAATGAAGAAATTGCTTGTATCAAGCAATTTCTTCATTATCCATAATGTTTTCTAAGCAAACAGACGGAAAAAATTTGAATTTCATCAACTTGAAATTGTCGTCTGCGGCTTCTTTCAATTTGGACCGGTCTAAAATTTTGTTGTGTGGGAATGGGTTAATAAACAGACTGCAGCTTTCAATCTAAATATTGATAGACCAAATTAAAAATTCATTTAGACTGAAAGGTAATTTTGAGCTCAAATATTTGTCATTATTTATATGAAGTATTTTTGTTGATTTGGCAACTTTTTAAATGTCAAAACTACAGCTCATTCAACTGTAGTTACACCAATAAACCTTTACACGCTCTCACAGCGCATACGTCAAATCATATCTCGTTAAATGTGATATTTACCGGAGACTATGTCACATGATCGGTTGCGGGGAGTCTAGAAATAATCACTATATAATCCTATATAAATTGGCTATTTTGCATGAGCATGATAAAGGTTAATAATCAAAATTTTGTTGAAAAAGAGTTTCAACCTGTGTGCAGATATATGCAGACTAGTTTTAGCGACTAATATTGGTGATATTATTGTGTATTAGTAACAACATTAAGTTTAAAACGGCTTGCATGTTATCTAGGCAATATGAAAGAAAAATTACTTGGAATCTGACGATAGCAATAATACAAACACTGAATGATCACTTTGATAAATTATAATATACAACAACTTACTATAAGTTATTGCGTAGGAAATCATTGTTTTTTCCCTAATTTTTACAACTATCAACACTACACAAAAGAAATAAGCCATCTGAATTTTTCCGGCACATTGACTGGTTAAAATTGCGAACATGCGTCAATCATAGGCACGTCATTCATTGCAAATCCCGCCCTTCACACGGTAGGCCTGATCACCAATGACAATAATCCTGATTGACATGATTGACAGCATGTTTTTTTTTAAACATTCGCATAATTGTAACAATAGGAATGTGAAAGAAAAGGAGGAAACATTTCTTGATATAAATAATCCACTTTCGTAAAAAAGGTGCCATACAATGAATTAAAAAGAATATATTGTAATGCGAAAACAGGGAGCATTATTTTGACGTGGAATTAATGACATAGATCGTATTGATGATGATGATGTTAATAGTGCTTAGAAAAGTATGAAAAATTAAAATGATTCAATGTAAAGATAATGATAAGTGAAAGTTGATCAGAAGAATGATCTGTTGACACCCTTGATGTGAAGGGTTCCCTTCGGTAAATCACGATACATATGGGGTTATCAAAAGAGAAAAAAATATTGTAACAAAGAGATGTTTCATTTCCAACAATATTATCTACATCATTTAGTCCAATACTTTTCATTGTAAAAACTCGAAAAAAGAAGTTAAAATGACTGGATACGGCTTTGGAAAATCAAAACCGAAAGTAAATCCTCCCCACTGTGGATAATTGTTGTTGTTGTTGTTTTTCTTTGAAAGCATCTAACGGATACAGATTTTATAGTATCTGACGCTTTGCGTGAAATGGTCTGTTGTGAATTCATGTGACCCAAAGAATGAAATCCAAACTAATTTTGCACATTTTTTCTTTAGTGAGTAGGTTTGCATTTTGAATATCTTTTTCTGAAGTAAATACAAGGTCAAGATCAAGCATGAATATCAGATCTTTGCATTTTCTATTGAAATATTTCTTCATATTACATAGTAGTTTTTGTTTTTCTCAGATATTTTAAAGATTTAGCAGTTTCCTCCTTATTTAGAAGATTTACAATGTGAAATGTTTATTGAAGAAAGAGTAAGGTCAAGCATCAACCCTTTCCTGTTTTTCAAAATTTCAGACTTGTTCAAATTCAAAGAAGTAGCAGACGACAATTAAAAGTGAGTGTAATTTGAAAAGTAAGCAATCTATAGGGTAGAAAATATTGTGGTAAAAGAAGAAATTGCTTGTTACAAGCAATTTCTTCTTTTACCACAATGTTTTCTCAAGTATAAAATCACAGGGACTTAAAAACCAGGGATTGTTCAGGAAAGGGTTAATGTTAGATTTTTCTTAGACAACCATAACAGTTTTTGTATTTCTTAAATCAATGTTTCCTGACTATAAGTGTTGTGTATGTTCTATTTCAGGCTGGTATAGACACTGAAGATGAATAGACTTGAAGATTCCCTCAACCATGTGATATTTTACAACTGATCTTCATCCAGATAACTCAATACCAGACAAGAAATTTTGGACTAAGACTAGTTTAAAATTCAATTGTTGCAGACAGCAATTTTGAGTTGATGAATTTTATTCTTTCTTTGTCTTTTGAGGTTGAAAACATTGAGGATTATAAAGAAATTGTAACAAGCAATTTCTTTATTTTCAACAATGTTTAGAAAGCTTTTTTTGTGGGTCGTCAAAAAGCATGATTGTCCGGAAATTGAGTTAAATATGTGTCTATGTTATTTCGTAATGAGAAAATTTTCCACAATGTGCTGGTTATTCATGACATGAAAAAATAATGAGCTAAAACAGAGTTACACAGAACTAATATTTTAAACGATTAATTGATTGAATGGGGTTAACGCCACTTTTAACAGTATTTCAATCATATGAGCACCTAACAATGGATTCCTGGTATTTCTCACACCAGTACTACCACTGCATCCTTTCCTAGCCTCCAGCTGCTATCCCACTTAGGTTAACAATTATCAACCCATTGGTGGGAGACAAATTTGGGAAAGGATATGTGCCGCCGCCGGGGATCAAACCCATGACATCACATTGAATATTAGGAGTCTAATGTGCTACCGACTGTCCTATGATGGCGGCTTACTAATACTTTAAAAAAAACAACCCACTAATTAATTGGATCCAATGTAAGTCAACCAGTGTTATTATTGGCTAATAGAATTGAACCCTTTCCTGTTTTTCAAAATTTTAGACCTGTCCAAATTAAAAGGTTTTGCAGACAAAAATTTAAAGTGGATTTAATTTGAAAAATAACCATTCATTAGGGTAAATTGTGGAAAAAGAGGAAATTGCTTGATACAAGCAATATTTCCTTTTCTACAATGTTTTCACAATTATAATAACACAGGGACGTAAAATTCAGGGATTGAATGGGAAAGGGTTAAGATAATGACCAAAACACTCGTTCAATAAGTCTGAAAAAAATGAGTATTTCTAATCCGCGCCAGCATGTGTCTATACAGTTTGACCAGTATCAATATAAATCTGGTCACATGTATGAGACTTGCAGGGCATAATTTAATCTGAGAAAGTGTGTTTATACATATTCCAAAGCAATCATACTTTTTTGAAACCTGTAAGAAAAACCTCAGGAAAACATTGTGAAAAATGATTTTATTGCAACAAGCAATTTCTTCATTTTCCACAATGTCTTCTTCCCAAAGGAGAAAGATTTTTTAAAAGTCCATCTTTGGAAACTTGTTGTCTGCAACTCTTGTGAATTTGGACCAGTCTAAAATTTTGTCATTTGGTAATGGGTTGACTTACTGGTAGACAGCACCATTTTGGAATAGTTGAAATTGAAAGAATTTGGAGATGACAATTAGGATTGGGTCGAATTGATAAATAAGTAGCTTTTATTGTAGAAAACATTATAGGAAATGGAATATTTTGATGTCTAATTTCCTTTACAGTGTCCAAATGCAGAACTGTGTTGAATTGGTTGAATGTATTTATGTAAAGTTGATGTTTTTCAAATGCAAGTATTACAAGAGGAGTTGAATGAGAGTACCAACTTAACAATATTTTAGATATTAAGAAATGATGATTGATTATGTGTGCAGAGTTTAATGAGGCTCAATTGAAGGGTATCAAAGAAAATACAAATGTATAGAAAACAGTTAGAAAATGGAAATCATCACCTTTCACACCAAAGAAACCTCTTGGAACCATGTGAAACATATATACAAAAATAGAGTTGGAGCTAGTCTAGTTCATAAAGTCTGTGAGTGTTTATTTATTGGAAATGAAAATACAGTAGAGTAGAAATATCATTTAACCCTTGTCATGCTGAATCCGGAATATTCAGGTTTCGGCAGGAGGTGAAGACCAAGATCAGTCTGCACATAAGTGCAGTCTGATCTCGGTCCACACCTCCTGCATGTACTTTTCCTGCCAGAGGTGTTTATAAAATTGATTTTTAAAGAAATATTGATTTGTGAACAACAAGCTCTATTAGTGCTTCTAGCCCTTTGATTTACAGCAATTCAGTAAGGTAATTTATACAGCATGACAAGGGTTATCATTCATAAAGTCTCTCAATGTGTCTGATCAATAACGAAAATGTTGGTAGTTGCTATATGGTCTAATTTGGTCTTGATATATACTCTTGTCTTGATATCTGAACAAGCTGCCGAGTTCAGTATATGTAAGCATAGCTAGTTAATGAAATATAATGAATTTTGTTATTGGCTTGGCTATTTTTAAACTCTTGGTATTGCGATTATCTTGGGGTTGTCAGTGTCATCATCATAGTACAAAAACTTACATTTTATTGATTAGTCAGGGCGAAACAGTTGTAACTGCCTATAAACATATAGGCAGTCACAACTAATTTGCGCTGACCCGTTGATATAATTTTCTATTATTACTGAAGATATTTATTTCATACACAGAGTATGTGTATACCATCAACAAAGCAATCTTTACTATGAAGGGAGGTAACTTTTTTGTATAAATTTATATGAATTATGCCTTTTTTTGACTTGGATTTTTCTTCTCAAATCATCACAAACGACCAAACGTCAGGCATATTTTTGAAGTACTCCTATAAACTTTTTCCATCATATTTGATTAATATTGTTTTTATTTTATTATATTAATGAAAAACAAGAAAATATTTAAAAGATTTATTTCTTTTTTCTGTTATCAATCTTGTTTACCTGTAGATTTATTTCCTTACTGATTTACCAAGCCCCTGTTAGGGATTTTATACTGCCTACTTGGTTGTTATCCCACATAAGTTCTTAATTCACTTGTTGTATAATCAGCAGATAAGGTTCTGACTTTCTAACATTTTAAAAGATTTATGGCAAGAAAATCATTACTAATAGATTGCCAACCATGCCCCAATGAAATGGCTATCATAACAGATCACTCCCACAGGCCAGTTAGTCTGAGATACAGGATGACATTAGTTTATTATAGGAGATATTTTGCCAAGCAGAATGAAAGCACATCATTGACTCGCAACTAAACGGTGAAACCTGTGACAACTCTATGGCCAATGACAGAATGTAATTCGTAAAGTATTTAGATAATAAATTGGGAAAACATTACGTAAAATGAAAAAAATTGCTTGAACCAAACGATTTCTTCATTTTCCACAAAGTTATCTTACTAGAAAGTTAGAAAAAATCTAAAACTTTAAAGTGTCGTCTGCAATTCCTTTCAATTTGGACCAGTCTAAAATGTTCTTGCGTAGTAATGGGCTAAAAAGCATTAATATCTTGTTACTGAACACTTTGTTTTATTTACTCATATTAAATTAAAGATTTTCCTGTCTCTTCAAGGTTTTTCAAGTTATAATGCTAGAGGGCTATTGTCACGACGCTGTGCTTTTCATGCATCCATATATCCATTTGTTAACTTCTTCTTTTAACCCTTTCCCGTTTTGTGAAATTTAGACTGATCCAAATTGAAAAAGGTTGCAGATGGCAATAAAAATTAGATGCAATCTGAAATGAAACCATCCTATTTGGTAGAAAATATTGTGGAAAAAGGAGAAATTGCTTGCTTCAAGCAATTTCTTCTTTTTCCATAATATTTTCTCTAGTATAAAATAGCAGCAACGTAAAATCCAAGTTTGTACAGGAAAAGGTTAACATCTTCCCCCCAAAACTACATGTACAGGCTTACTTTCAATTATATTTCATAGACCCTTAATCGGATTTTTTTCTCACCTTGTGCACAAAGTGCTTATGGTGAGCTTTTGTGATTGTTGAATGTCTGTTGTGCGTCGTGCGGCGTCAACAATTGAAGTGTTTACACTCTAGAGGTCACAGTTTTGACCCAATCTTCATGAAACTTGGTCAGAATAATTGTTAGGTTATGAGGATGAACCCTATTGATTTTGGGAGGGTTCTATTTGAAAACACAGGAAAAGGGGCCTTAATGACAATTTCTTTGTTTAAACTCTAGAGGCCACAAATATGGCTCCATCTTCATGGAACTTTGCAAGAATAATTATTAGGTCATAGAGATGAACCCTATGGATAATTAGAAGGATCTTTCCAAAAACACAGGAAAAGGGGCCTTAATGTCAATTTCTTTGTTTACACTCTAGAGGCCACAATTTTGGCTTAATCTTCATGAAACTTGGTCAGAATTATTGTTTGATCATGAGGATGAACCCTATCGTTTGGAAAACACAGGAAAAGGGACCTTAATGACAATTTCTTTGTTTACACTCTAGAGGCAACAATTTTGGCTCAATCTTCATGAAACTTGGTCAGAATAATTGTTAGGTCATAAGGATGAACCCTATTGATTATGAAAAGGTTCTATGAGAAAACACAGGAAAAGGGGCCTTAATGACAATTTCTTTGTTTACACTCTAGAGACCACAACTTTGGCTCAATTTTCATGAAAATTTTCCAGAATAATTGTTTAGTCCCAAGGATGAACCCTATAGGAAGGTACTTTTTGAAAACACAGGAAAAGGGGCCTTAATGGACAATTACTTTGTTAATGCTCTAGAGGTCATCATTTTGGCTCAATCGTGATGTAACTTGGTCAGGATACTTGTTAAGTCATAAAGATGAACCTTATAGATTATTGGAAGGTTCTATTGGATAACACAGGAAAAGGGGCCATAATGACAATTTCTTTGTTTATGATATAGAAGTCACAGTTTTGCCTCAATCTTCATGAAACTGATTATAGTTATTTGTCTCTAGTTGCATTTTTTTTAACAGCAGACAGTTCAGGTGAGCGATCTTTCAAGAAGTTTTGATCAGATCTAAAAGATGGCTTTTAAAAGGACAGTGCTTAATCCTTTATATCATATATACTGACCACTTTGAATGTCTCTGCACTCAAAGAATGGAATAGCTTTCAATCAAATTTAATATTATGCCGCTGGGGTCAAAAAGGCCCAGCCCCTGAGGTCCAAAGTTGGGAAAAATCTCTCAATTAGAGCAAGTTCAAAAGTCTTCTCTTCCTGGACTATTATATATGGACTCTGACATTCATACTTAGCATGTAAAATGACTATATGGTGGTTTTATAGCATGTTATTAATCATGCCCATGGGGTCAAAAATTTTTGAAACATCGATACCTCCCTTTAATAATCACGTCCCTTAAGGCTTGGAGAAGGGGCCATATAAAAAACAAGGAAGAGTTTTGTCAACAAGACCTTCTCAAACTACTTGGCCATTGCCAACCCCATCTTTTGCAAAAATGTTCCCTGGGTGGTCCCAAAAAGCTAAAAGAATTTAAATCTGTTAAAAACTATGGTTGCCATGGCAACTAAAGTAAGATTTGAAAGAAAATCTTCTCCAGACCAAGTTGGACTTGAGCCTTGGTATTTTGCATAAAGTTCAAGTTCATTGACTTCTTTCAAATTTCTTGAATTATTACTCTTGACAAAAAAGTTTTCTAACATTTAAGTCCTTGAGCCTTGATTTTTTTTTCATTGAGAATCTGTTGATCGAATTCGATGAACACTACTAAAATCTTCACTTTTGGATCCCCAGGTACAAACCCAGTATGTGTAAAATGTAGTGAGGCCCACTTGCATCATAATCGTAGCCTTAACATTAATTCAACTGTCGAAAGAAAATGAGCCGTTGTCTCAGTTGAGCACACCAGGGCCAACGGTCCTCAGTTTCTCTTAGTTGCCTTGTTTATGTCGTTCCTTCGAGAAATTTTCTTTAAAAAATTCTCCGAGAAACTAGTTTCTGGAATTTAGCCAGAGATTTTTCAGGGTTGACCCTTGAGTTTCATTTCAATGAATTTTGATCGGATGAAATGGCTGTAAAGGTCGGGCCATATTTCCTGGTGTATGGTGAATACATGTATAAATCAAAAAGGATTTTTAAAACAACATCTCGTCCCAAGCCATTGGGCGGATTTCAACTAAATTTGGCAGAAATGTTCCTTGGGTGGTGCCCTTTACAAATTGCTAAAATAATTTAAATCTGTTAAAAACTCTGGGTACCATGGTAACAAAACTGAAATTTTGATAAAATCTTTAAAATTATTTCCTCCTGACCCAGAAAGCGTAGAGCCTTGATATTTTGCATGATTGCTTTCAGAATTGCTAGAATCATCACCCTCTGGTCCCGAGGGGCGGAGCCCTGGGGGGAGCTTATATAGAAATAAAGAAGGATTTTTAAAATGACATCTCCGACGAAACCACTGGACTGATTCAAACCAAATTTGACACAAAAGTTTCTAGGGAGGTGCCCTATAAAATTGCTTAAAGAATTGAAATCCATTAAAAACTCTGGTTGCCATGGTAACAAAAGTGAAATTTTGAAATAATCTTTAAAAGATAACTCCTTCTGGGTCAGAGCCTTGACATTTTTCAAGAAGTATCAGTACATCGACTTCTTTCAGAATTGCTAAAATCATCACCCTCAGGTCCCTAGGGGCGAAGCCCCGGGGGGTGGGGGGGGTGCAGATTTCAACCAAATTTTGCAGAAATGTTCGTAGGTTGGTGTCCTTTAAATATTGCTTGGAATATTTAATTCTGTTAAAAACTCTGGTTGCTATGGCAACAAAATTGAAAATTAAATAAAATCCCTAAAAATCATCTCCTCCTAACCAAGATGGCCTAGAGTCTTGATATTTTGCATGAAGCATCAGTACATTGACCTCTTACAGAATGGTAAAATCATCATCCTCGAGCCCCCGGGGGCGGAGCTCCAGGGGGGTGGAGCTTATATAGAAATTAAAAAAGGATTTTTAAACAACATCTCCCAATCCACTGGGACGATTTCAACCAAAGAATTTAAATCAGTTGAAAACTCTGGTTGCTATGACAACATGAGTTAAATTGAAAAAAATAAAAAATAAATAAAAAGCCAATCTCCCGCCCCAGTTAGTATTAGGCCTTGAAGAGTAAATCCTTATCTCAGGTGAGCGCCAGGGCCACTGGCCCTTTAGTTTCTTTCTCAGGGCATACTTGGTTGATTCTTGCCACATTTTACAAAAATGATTCCAATGGTGACCCTTTTGTAGAGGATCTGAAAAAATAAGATCGTATGAAAATCGTGGCTTTTATTGGCAGGGCTAATTTCCACATATCGTATATACTGAAATCTTTAAAAAAAATCTCCTTATCTAGTAATTCTAAATGGATTTCAACCAAACTGGTGACCCTTCGTCCAATTCAGTAATAAAAAGTCGGTTGAAAAATATAGCTTATATGGGCTTTTATACTCAATTATGATTTCAGTGAAGCTTACTCCTAATTTAATATTTTTGTCTGTTTACGCAAATTCTGCAACATTGTTGCAGGGGAATAACTACAGTTTTTAATTATGCCCTCTAATGTATTTTACCTCAAGCATTTATGTCTAAGTATAATGAATATCAGCATGAAACTTTGTGTGTGAATAAAGCTCGTTCAACCGTTACCTGTTTGGCAAAATTTTAGACCTGTCCAAAATCAAAGGTTTTGCAGACGAAAATTCAAGGTGGATTAGATTTGAAAAATAACCACTCAGTGGGGGTAGAAAACATTGTGTTAAATGAAGAAATTGCTTGTAACAAGCAATTTCTTCATTTTCCACAATGTTTTCTCAAGAGTAACACAGGGACGTAAAAACCAAGGATTAAACGGGAAAGGATAAACATACTATTTTTGCCTTCATTGGTTACCGTGAGCACTACCTGCTTACGGTGAGCTTTGTGATCTTGGATTGCCAATCGTCTGGTTGTCTGCTTGTTGTCAACAATTTATTATTACTAGTCTATAGAACACGATTTTGGCTCAGACTTTTTTTCAAACTTGCTTATAATATTTGTACAGACAAGAGGAAGATCTCTACTGAATACGATAACATGACACCGAATATCAAATGAAAGGAGGCCTTAAAGGCCTAGTTTAATCCTTCTTTATTTGACCCCCCCCCAAATGAGATATACAATTAACCACCCGCTGAGAATTTAACGACCTTATCTGATAAGGAAGCTATATACAGTATACAAGGGATTAAATCTGCTATATTACCATGGATAAGTGTGGCATATATTTGCACTTTCTTTGTAGCTAATTTGTCTCTTGAAATTAATTTTGAATATTATCTGGTCATAATTGTAAATGAAAAATAAGTCCTCACTTTTAAGACTTTTTCAAAGCGCAGAAGATAGTAAAAATACAAAATATTATGCTATTGTTATCATAACAGATCACAAATAGGAACTGGAATATTTGATAGACAAAAGAGGAGAAAACATTGATTTTTCTGATTCCAACTTTTGTCTTAATATTTCAACACTTTATTTTTTCATTAAATCGAACTTTTTTAGTTTGTAAAACTGCTATAATATTCAGGAAATACTTCAATATTCTAGGTCAGGAGATAAATCAAAATGGAAAAAAGTATTTTTACCAGAACTCTTACTTTACCATAATGTTTGAAGAAACTGTTTAACCGGTTAAATTACAAAAACAGTGATTCATGTAAATTTCTTTCAATTACATTCAATCCAGCAATCTGCAACTTAGTCACTTTTCATTCAGTAATTTGAAATTTTAATGCATAAAAATGATAAGATAAATTTAAAAACAAATATCTTTACTTTGTATTCTATCAAATTCTCATCAGCATAAAGCTAAGGTGCAGCTACTGCATAATATTGGCGAATTTTGACCATGGTCATTAATGGAATATACAAGATTGTTAACCCCCTGGTGTGATTTACAGATAAGGCAATTAGCTTATCAGTAGGGGTCCAACATACACAACATTCCTTAAACTAGGTCTTTAATAGTAATTTCATTGTTACTGTTTTACAGATAATAAGTTGAGTTTTAAATTTCTCTAAATTGCTGGAAATGTATGATGGTCATAAGTATGGTGGCTTGGGCCATAGCTTAGTGTTAGTGCGTAGTACTCCCAATTATGGGGTTCCGGGTTCGATCACCGGCCGCTGCGAATATCCTCTCTGATATTTGGCTTCCGCCAATTCTAAACATAGGTGGTATGAGCAGGAAGAGGCTCGGAAAAGATGTTGTTGTAGTACCAGTGTGAGAAATGCCAGGAATCCATAGCTGCTCTAGCTGCCGCGACATGACGGAGATAACGTTGAAAGTTGCGTTAAATTTAATTCAATCAATCAATTATGAATATGGTAACTTTCAAATATATCCAAATCCACAGCAAAAATAATCTTAATGACGGTTTCCTTTTTACCGGTATACAGATCACAACATTAGCCCAAACTTACTTAAACTTAAAATGACTACATGTTTATCACAATCCCCTTTGATCGAAATACAGCTATTTTATTTGTAAGATTGTTGTCGAAGTTTGCCGTAGATGGGCAGTATGAGGCCAGTTTGACTCTCTTGTATTTTGTATGGGCCTTCCATTGTATGACAGTTTTTAATTTGAGATAAAAGACACTGAGGACAACTGTAGTAAAGTAAAGTTAGCAACTGACAGGATTTTTTTCATAGAGGGGTCAACATAGAATGAAATTACTGTAGCCATTGACACCCTATTTGAATTTAGTTGTTTAACCCATTCCCACACAACGCCGCTTTTTGACACCCCTTTGGGAAAAAGTGGAAAATGAAGAAACTACTGGTTACATGAAATTTCTTCATTATCCGCAATGTCTTCTACCCCAACTCCCTCAACATAAAGATTAAAAACGCCGAAGGTCTTGGATGCTTTTACACGAAACATATGTAACTTTGGCAGAAAAATTTGGTGTTCGGATTGTCTTGGGTGTTTTTTTTTCTGCCCTGAAATACGGGCGATTATGGGCAGACTGGCCCACTTTTTCGCTAACACAACCCTATACGTATATGTTGTTACATGTTTTTCATCCGATCAAAATTCTTTGAAGGAATCTGATAAGGGACACCCAAGGATCAATCCGGTAAAACTTAATTGGGTTCTAATCAGAACTTTCCGAGGAAAAGATTTTTATAGTAAAATACTGACGAGTGAACGACGGACGCAGCGCCATGACAATTGCTTTCAGACAGTAGAGCTAAAAATGAAGATAGGAACAGCCAAATAATAAATCTAAAACGAAATTAAATATTTGCCCTAATTTCATAAATCAGAAAATATTTGTCCATAATTCTGATGATTTGTCTTTATATTAAATACACATTTCAACGCCTTAAAACAAATTAAAAAGATGCAAAAGGACAAAACTGACAAAAACAGGGAATGCAGTTTAAAGATAAATGACGGTTGGAAAAGAAACATAAAAAAGAGGGTTATGGCCAGGTTCGAACTACCAGGATCTCTCGGCGATGCGAGTATTCCACGACTATATGACACATACCTATTTCGCTATGTACATGTGTGTTTCTGGGTAGAGAGAGAGAGAGAAGGAGAGAGAGAATGGTGGCCATTTATCAGGCTTACACAATAATTTACACCTCTTTAAAGCGATGTTAGTGGGAATATTTTTTACCTACATCCAGATTAAGTATATGCGTGTGTTTCAATTTACAGTTTTAACTTTGATCCTAGAATAATTGCAATACTTCAAAATAGAGTATTTTCATTGGCCCAAATCGTATCACGTGATCAAATCAATTGCACTTTATTATAGGGATGAGTGTATTTTTCACTGCGTTTATTGGAGTATAAAGTGCAATTGCCTTAGCACATGGCAAATAACGCCCGTAGGGCGTTATGTTTAAGCCATGTGCTAAGGCAATCGCACTTTATACTCCAATAAACGCAGTGAAAAATACACTCAGCCCATATAATTGCAATACGTCTATTTTCAAATCCGAAACGGATAGAGAGATGAAAATAAAAACAAATAAACGAACTGTGGGCGGAGTTACTTTTCTTTGACAGGCGTATGGATACATTGACACAGTTTATCGCTCGAGTCATTGTAACGGCGGACATTTTTATTTCGTCGCTTGGGTTTTTTGAAATGGAAATTCGAACGTTCGTTGGATTTATTTGGAATTATTATGAGGAAATACTAACTTTAAACTCTGTAAATTATGATATCTGGGTCGATAAGAGTTAGAATTATGAATAGATATTTGTAATAGTCAAGAAATATAAACCTACCACATCGACACGATGCATGCTGATGTGGCGAAGCCAATTCGACATCTCGGATTTACGGCTAATAAAGGTGAGTTTTTCGAAATCTTCATGTTTAAAACGAACATTATAATTGTTATAAGGACACTATTTGTTTATCTATTTATTGAAAATCCATGGAAGTATAAAGGAATTCGAGGAAATCGAAATTCAAAAGGTGATGACTATAAATAGTAACAAAACAAGTTGGGTATTTCTTGGAAGTGAGTTCCCAATATCGGAAATCCCTGACCTTGTTTGTTTCTATTTTTGTCGAAAATAGTTCTGCCTTTTATCGAGGTATAAAGTGCAATTGATTTGATCACGTGATACGATTTGGGCCAATGAAAATACTCTATTTTGAAGTATTGCAATTATACCTCGATAAAAGGCAGAACTATTTTCGACAAAAATAGAAACAAACAAGGTCAGGGATTTCCGATATTGGGAACTCACTTCCAAGAAATACCCAACTTGTTTTGTTTCTATTTATAGTCATCACCTTTTGAATTTCGATTTCCTCGAATTCCTTTATACTTCCATGGATTTTCAATAAATAGATAAACAAATAGTGTCCTTATAACAATTATAATGTTCGTTTTAAACATGAAGATTTCGAAAAACTCACCTTTATTAGCCGTAAATCCGAGATGTCGAATTGGCTTCGCCACATCAGCATGCATCGTGTCGATGTGGTAGGTTTATATTTCTTGACTATTACAAATATCTATTCATAATTCTAACTCTTATCGACCCAGATATCATAATTTACAGAGTTTAAAGTTAGTATTTCCTCATAATAATTCCAAATAAATCCAACGAACGTTCGAATTTCCATTTCAAAAAACCCAAGCGACGAAATAAAAATGTCCGCCGTTACAATGACTCGAGCGATAAACTGTGTCAATGTATCCATACGCCTGTCAAAGAAAAGTAACTCCGCCCACAGTTCGTTTATTTGTTTTTATTTTCATCTCTCTATCCGTTTCGGATTTGAAAATAGACGTATTGCAATTATATGGGCTGAGTGTATTTTTCACTGCGTTTATTGGAGTATAAAGTGCGATTGCCTTAGCACATGGCTTAAACATAACGCCCTACGGGCGTTATTTGCCATGTGCTAAGGCAATTGCACTTTATACTCCAATAAACGCAGTGAAAAATACACTCATCCCTATATTGTTTGCGCGATCCCAGGTACAAAATACGAGTTTCTTTTAGAATTTCACCCGAACTATTGATTGTCGTCTGCAGCTTCTTTCAATTTGGACACGAGTAACATTGTGTTGTCTGGAAGCACTAACCGTCTGGTGTGGCTGTTGTTATTTCCTTGAAAATTGTGCTGCAGCTTGCGGGTTGGAATCTACGAAATTGTTTGATGTGGTCCACTAGTTTATGTCGAAGATGGTTTTGGTGTATAACAGGTTGGAAGGGTGTGGCCATGTACATCAGCTGGTACAGTATTGCTTCAGAAACTTATAGTTTATCCCAATATAACAAGATTTTCAACAAATTTGTGAAAAAAATCTGATTTACATTCGAGCTATTTCCTTTTGCTGATTTTCAGATTTAGATCTTTTCTAGATCATATCTCCGGTAGTATAATAGCCATCGACTCAATTATTCGTGGATGGATAGATCTTATTAAGAATTTAGTGCATTGCATGATAACTTCATCTCATGCTTGCCTATGTAACCAGAGGAGAAAATGTAGCGGCCCGACCAGGATTCGAACCTTGGAACCCAGAGCGAGTGCTCTACTAATAGAGCTACAAGGCCACGTCAAAGACCCGGAGTCGGTTTAAATCTATTTTTGGAATAGATCACTCCACTTCACCTACTTTTATTCAGTCACTTCCCTTCGTTGTTTTTCAATTTATATTTTGTACATAGCATGTCTCGGAGTAGACCGGTACCGCCGTCGACTTAAACAAAGCCGGCGGCTTTATTAAAGTCGACGGTGGTACCAGTCTAGTCTGGGAGGATATAGCAGACATTTTTAGACTGGTCTAAATTCAAAGACAAATTGTTGAAAATTTTAAAATCTTTGCCTTTCTGAGTAGAAAACAATGTGGAAGATGCAGAAATTTGCGTTTAACAAGCATTTTTTTTTTTTATATTTTCCGCATTCAGTTTTCCAGAAGGCTATGTTTAGAGAGGTATAAAAGGGGGATGGGGTGGGATGGGGTAATTGCATATTTTGATAATGATTAGAAAATTATGTAGGTCGAAACGGAAAGCGTTATTGAATACAAAAATGGTATCATATCAAAATCATAGATATTGAGGTCGGTTTAAATGAATTGAGACCGATTATGGTCCATTTAAGCCGACGAGAGACCATGCAGTTTCAGTGACCGATTCCATTTACAAATAAAGGCTAAAGAGTCAAGTACCAAAACGTTAACCCATTTACCAGTTGACAAAATTTTATACTTGTTTAAATTTGAGAAGTTGCAGAATACAGTTCAAGTTGTGTTCAAGTTGGAAAATAAGTGCCAAACAGGTTAGAAAACGTGGGAAAAGGAGAAATTACTTGTTACAAAAAAAATCTTCCTTTCCCACAAAGTTTTCCATGATCGTAATTCTTCAGGGTGTCAGAAAGCGTCATCGTGTGGCAACGGGTTAATTAGAATTTCGTTAAATCGTCTCGCGTATTTTTAGCGTAATATTATGCATTATTTAGACTTACACCACTGTCTTATTAATTTTGTCCAATCAAATCCCTTGCTACACATTGAAGTTAGGTGCGATACTGCTTTGTTTACAATATGGCGTAATGTAATTTAACTAAAACTACAGTTCCACATTCGTAAATTTGCTGTGAAATAAGAATCATGGGCCCAAAGAAGCCCGCTGTCATAAAGGCTCCCGCTAAACAAGCTGGTAGAGGTGCACCTGCATCAAGAGGCAGTCCTGCTGCAAAAGGAGGCCCAGCGACGAGAGGTGGACCCGCAGCAAGAGGTGGGGCAACTAGAGGAGGCGCAGTAGCTGCAAAGAAAGGGGCAGCTCCTGCTGCAGGTTTGGGTCAATTTTATTATCTTACTGTTAAATTACTGTATCCGGATCATTTATAAGTCTACAACTTTTTAGAATCCATCAATTTGGGTAGGTATAAAAAGCTGACCAACTCACTGCTGACCAGCTGACTGCTGACCAGCTGACCAATTAGGTATAAAAAGCTGACCTCTTATTTCACCACTTATTTAAGCTCCTTAGCCCACCATTAATCCTGCTTAAAAAGATGAAAAACCTCTTTTCCAACAAACAACAAAAATATGAAAAAATATTCAAATTATGGAGAAAAAAAATAAATGTTTTAAAGAAAATATGATAATCTTCACATTACCATTAGTTATATTGTATTTATTTATTTTTTATTTTTTTTTTTTTTTTATATTAACTTGTATACATTTATGAATCATAATTGGAAATGGTATCAAATTCAGAAATAACAATTTAAAATAAAATAGAAATACTTATTCAAAAATACTATGAACATGTTGAAGGATTTATAGCAGCTAATCAGTTTCTTGACCAAGAAAAAAATATTTCCTATTCAATCATGGTAGCCTATTAAGATGATTAGTTGCTTCCTCATTTGATTATCAATTTGTTGTCACCATTATTACATGTATGTACTAACAAAACAGCTTTTAATACATATGCATTGTGTTCATTCATGTTTTCATTTTTTTTTTAAATATAATTTTTTTAATTTTGACATTTTTTTTTAGAATTGGAGAAGAAAAAGAATATCTATAATTTGAAGGCTTTGCATTTTCTATCATTTTCATTCTAGTCATTAAGCAATTTCCTTATAAAATTTCATGATTATTAATATAGGAATATAATGAAAATGATTTTTCAAAAAAAAATCAAACCAGCAACCTTTGAAACATTAAAAAAAAAATGTTCTGCTGGTACATGAATAAAACATTTACAGAACTTCTTCATTTTACACAATGTTTTCTAAATTGTTTTTCTTGGAGGGGAGTCAAATAGCATCATTGTGAGGGAATGGGTTAGGCTGAACAACAATTCCCATGATCTATCTTACAGTCAATCTTACATTGCATACCAATAATGCTGACCACATTTTTCATTCTTTGCTGAACACATTTTTTAAAATTGCTAACAGATCTTTCTAACCATTTTTTTTCTCCTATTTTTTGATAAATCTTGATGACCACAATTTATCACATTTGCTGAATAATATTCTTAGAATAGCTTGCAAATCTAGCTGAATTCAAAGACCTTGTTTAATCCTTTCCAATTCAATTCCTGTTTTTTGCATCCCTGTGGTTTTATACTTGATAAAACATTGTGGAAAAAGAAGAATTTGCTTCTAACAAGCAATTTCTTCTTTTTCCACAATATTTTCCATCCTACTAATTGATTGTTTTTCAAACAAAATCGACTGTAAACTGTCGTTTGCAAAACCTTTGAATTCAGACAGGTCTAACATTTTGAAAAACAGTAAAGGGATAAGGAATGTTGTGTGTTTGACTCCTACTGATAAGGTAATTGCCTTATTTTTATATCACACCAGGGGGGGTAAACATCTTGTGTATTCCATTGCTCATCATGGTCAATATTGGTCAATATTATGCAATAGCTGCACCTTTGCTTTTATACAGGCGACACTTTGATAGAAAATCTGAGTAAATTTTTAATAAATGTTGTTTGTTTGTATTTAATTTTAATAAATGGTGGATCATGCTCATTGTCAAATTCTTGTAAGCCTGACTCCTTCTACAATTATTGAGGGGTTTCAATGAAATTTTCACTAAATATTTGTCATCATAATTTGATTGATCTAGTACATGTTATCAGCATTTTGTGATTAAATGCTACCCCATGTCCAAATTCTTGTTTGCACAACTACTATTACAACTTATAATGGAATATGATAAAAAATTGTGTGCTAGCAAATAAATGTATTATCAGGGTTTTGTTGTTCCATTTTTTATCATGCAAAAAACAAGACTAATTGTCTAAATTCTTGTTTGCATAACTAGTCCTATGCTACTTGATAGACTTTGATAAAGCCATTGAAAACCTGGTTTGTTGCCATTTCTATCTTTTCATTATAACTACCAATATGGTGATGGTTTTAATAACCTATTTCAAATCACATAAAATAAGATTGTACAAACCCAAAAAATTTGGTATATTAAACTCCAAAAATGATTCTGTGACTTGATTTTCTTGGGGCAGATAAAATTGAGAATAAAAGAGAAATGATGATTGGTCTGATTTTCAAGCTTTTATCTCAATAGTTCATCATTTCTCTTAGTGAATAAGAAAAAATATTTCGATTTGTAAATAAGTCAAAATGATAAGGAAAAAATTGAAACTTGTTTATCCTGGGACCGAAAATAATGAAAAGGAAAAAAAAGTATTTGCTGCTAGTTTTTTCCTTTCACCTCAATGTGTCTAGAAGCTGCAAGTTTTGCATCTCTTTCAAAAACAACAACAAAAAAACCCTGCTACTAAGGTTTATTCCAGAATGTTGCATTATCTCCTATTTCCACAATTCAGTGTAAATTTAAATGTTGAGAAGGATCATGCAACCATTTATTCTACAACTTGCTTTTTAAGTCTTGAATTCTTTTTAACACTTTCCTGTTCAATCCCAGAGTTTTGTCTTCCTGAGATACAGCCATTATCAACATCACCCAAAGACACACAACCACACCTGATAAATTCTGATGTTTCAAAGTACAGGGCAATGAGAATGAATCACATTAAATTGAATTTAAGTGAATTAAGTCGATTTAACACAAAGAACGAATATTTAATGTGAAATTATGTCATTTTAAATTGCTGTAAATTCATTATGAAGGCAAGAATAACAATTGACCTCAGGACACTTTTTTTAAATACTTGATTTGTATAAAATATGATTCCAAAAAGATTTCTTTTTGGAGGAGAATCACATGTACAAACACAAAGAATGGCAAAGAGAAGGTGATAAAATCAGTCTTGATTAATATTAGTAAAATATAAAATCCAATTACTAAATGATCCAGCTTTTTATAGACTTAAAGAAAATTGTGTGGGAAAAGGAGAAATTGCTTGAAATATATCCTTTTCTCACAATAGATTAAACCTTATTTAGAACTTATATTCCATTTCTAGGCTAGCAAAATATGAGATGTTGTCTGCAGCTTCTTTAACTTTTGACCAGTCTATTAATTTGATGTCTGGTTTAGGGTTAAAAAACATTGTTAGTAAAAATTTAATATAACAACTTTTCATATTTTGGGTGAGAATAATTGAGTTGAAACAGATTCCTTCATTTTCCACCAAATAAAAAAGGGTTTTTGTCCGCATGGGTTAAATCTGAAAATTTAACTTTCAGGTTAATAGGTTGCACTTTTAACCCTTGAACATATTACAAAAATTTAGACGTATCCAAATTAAATAGACAACAATTTAAAGTTGATTTATTTGAAAATTAATCATGCAGTAGGTAGGGTATTGTGGAAAAAGCGTAACTCGCTTGTTATGATTAATTTCTTCTGTTTCCACATTGTTTTCTCAAGCATGAATTAAAGGGACGTAAAAAAACAGGGATTGATTAGGAGAGAGTTAACCCATTCCCAATCATTTCTACCTTTTTGGTCTTACAGCAAAACTATTGAGAAATAATTGTTGAAAATGAAGAAATTGCTTTTCACAATCAATTTCTTCACTTTTTCACAATGTTTTATATCACAAAAGACCAATGTTATTAAAATACTTTCACCTGAAAATATTGTCAGCAACTTCTTTCAGCTTGGACCAGTCTAAACATTTTTGTCAAAATGGGAATAATGATTGATTGATTGAATGGGTTTAACACCGCTTTAAACAGTATTTCAGTCATATTGCGTAGGCTGGAGCACCTAACAATTGATTCCTGGTATTTCTTACATCAGTACTACCACTACATCCTTTCCTAGCCTCCAGCTGCTTTCCCACTTAGGTTTAAGATTATTGGTGAGAGACAAATGTCTGAAAGAATGTCCCGCTGCCGGGGATCGAACCCATGACATCCTGTGATTGAAGATTAGAAGTCTGACGCGCTACCAACTGCTCTATGCTGGCATCTTGAAATGGGTACAAGGAGATAACTGAAATTTATGATTTCAAAATGTATGCCTCTTGGATTTCTTCGTAAATAATATTAACTCATTCCCACAGGAACAATGTTTAGACTGGTTGAAGAAGTTGAAGACAACAATATGAAGCTAGTGACATCTAAAAAATCTTTTTGGGTAGAACACAATGTGAAAAATGAAGAAAATAAAGCGATTTCTTTATTTTCCACATTCTTTTCCCAAACTATTGTCTTGAAAGACATAAAAAGGCATAAAAGGCAGGAATGTGTTTACGTGGTTGAGTGGACATGTTAATATAATTAGAAATAGAGACATAAAGATGAAGTCACAGGAATAAAGTTAGAAAATTATTAGAGGTAGACACAAAAAGAAAATAAAGATTTTTATCTTTAAGTTAGTTGAATCATTTGAGTAACATTGAAAGAAAAGGAATATATATTTGTTACAAATAATTTTCTTCTTTAGTCCCAATATTCTCCTTGATTTCATTCTTCAGAATTTTAGAAAAAAAGAAATCAAGTAAGAGTTTGAGAAGTTTTCTTTCACATGGAAACACATATTCAACCCATTCCCACACAATGACGCTTTTAGTCGCCCCTGAAAGCTTTGGAAAACATTGTGGAGAAAGAAGAAATTGCTTGTTTTCTACCCTAATAGACAAAGATTTTGAAGATTTCATCAACTAAAATTTGTCATCTGCAAATTCTATGAATTTGGACAGGTCCAAAATATCTTCGTTTGGGAATGGGTTATAAAAAAATCATAATTCACATAGGCCTACTCCCATTACTGTGCCTTTTCCAAACTTGACATTTAGAGAAGCATTGAGAACTCAGTGCTTTTATGAGAAATATTGTCTAGATCACTTTCATACCAACCAGGAGTATATCTCTATGCAAAAATTGTTATAAATATTTGTTAAAAATTATTCCATTGTGAAAAAATTATATACCTTTATCTAATCTAAAACAGTATTTTTCTACAAAAAAAAAAAAATTAAAAAAGGGAGGGGAAATAATCACATTAAGAAATGTCCATTGTTCAGCAAATTATTGTGAGTACAGGTACATATGAATGTCATAAGGTCATTCATTATATTCTTCAAATTCAGACATTAACCCACTTCCACACAAGCCCTCCTTTTTATCATCCTCAACAAAAAAGCCTTGCAAAACATTGTGGACATAGAAGAAATTGCTTGCATCAAGCAATTTCTTCAATGTCCACAATGTTTCTACCCAAAAAGACAAACAATTTTAGAATTTCATCACCTTAAAATTGTTGTCTGCATCTTCCTTGAATTTGGATCAGTCTAAAATATTCTTGTGTGGGAATGGGTTAATAGAATGGGAAAGGCTGTTCATATCACTATACATTTTTAGTGCGAAGGGTTTTCTGATAATCAGGGAATGGTGTTTATTTCTAGCTTGAAGGTGTCGGCTCCAATGACATAACTGACCAATAATATTGTAACATTGCTCAAAGTGCACTCTGATTGGCTTATTGGATTTGATTGACAAGTCCCTTCACTCTGAAGAACAAATAGCATGCAATGCTCTTTTCCTAATTTACCCATTACCAGACAGAAATCTTTTAGATTGGTCTTAATTGAAAGGAGTTGCAGATGACAATTTTAAGCTTATGAAATTCTAAATTTTATCAATCTCTAGGTAGAGAACAATGTGAAAAATTGCAAGTATGTCTTCATTTTAAACAATGTATTCCCAATACTGTACATTTATATTTCTTGAGGCACACCAAAAATCATGATTGTGAGGGAATGGGTGAAATAGCTTATAATTTCATAACTCTGTTTTTAGACTAATATTTTTTTTTTCGGTTGTTAATTGTACCTTTGCTAATTTAAGAGAGAGAAAGGGAGGGAGAGAGAAGGAGGAGAAAGACAGAGAGAGAGGGGGGGGGGCTTTGACTGGTTGGGGGGGGGCTTTGACTGGTTGTTTGGTACAACAATGTACAGTCGAACCTGTCTTAAGCAAGCGGTCAAGGGATTTGCCAAAATCGCTTGCTTAAGACAGGTGCTTGCTTAATACAGGTCGGCCTGTCAAGGTGGTGGCCGGATATTTGTATAACAAAAAGATTTGGTGGCTAGAAAGTATTCATTTTCATAGTAAATAAATAACAAGAAAAAAGCTCATTCAAACATTTTTTTAGAATTTTGGTAAGAATACTGGTAGGCCTATATGCTCATGAAGTGGATTAGAATATCATTCGAAATTAAAAAGGTTCAAATCGGGTTAAATTACTCGAACGGTCGTGATTATTTTTTGCAAAGATCAAACAATTGACATAATATCGGCCGGTCAATTGAGGATCAGTCTTCTCGATATTTCTTATTATTGCGTAAAACACTATATTTAGGAATCTAGTCAGAAATAGTCTTTGGGCGAGTTTGTTAACTCATTTCTCACCTCTAAAACTGCAAACAAACTCTGTACGAAAACGAAAAATAGATTACTTTCCGAGAACAGTAATTTCGATCGTCATACTCGATTAATCTTTATTGATAAAGTTTGAATATCATATGCATAAATTTCAATCACTGAATAAGAGCAATATAACAAAACTAGGCATTTTGATGACTTCGTAGTAATCTACAAAACACCTGTTAATTGGCGACGCGTGTGAATGTTTATCTGATTTTGACACTTGAATAGATAATCCGAAAACAATTATGCGCCGTGATAATTACTTATCCGTGAAAATTGCCATTGGCCCGAAATTGACCGTAAACTCAGGTTATTTCAAAGAATGGGACACGATTTGACGGCCGTTGACCGCGTTTTAAAGGTGCTTGTTGAATACAGGTAAAATTGAGTGTAAATAAGATCCGGGGGACATTGAACTGGCCGTTTAAGACAGGTGCACGCTGAATGGAGGTGACCGGATGACCAGGTTTGACTGTAGTATCATTGCTTATGTCTTAATCCCATATTTGGACTCAATGAAGAAAATTAGTCTTAAAAAATGAAGGAAAAAATATTTGTTACCTTGTTTTACAATGTTACTTCTATCCATAAATTGTACTAATAAAGTAGTGACCTTTCAGGACCAGTCTTAAAACTGTTTTCTAGTAATGCATTTATTAAATCACAGTGGCGTCAAATCAGTATGTACACATTTGAATGCCAAGGGCAGGCCCCCATACACATTTTCACCAGATTAAGTATGATGTCATTAACCTTTCATTGATTCTTGACTTACCTAGAGAATAAGCATGTCATACAGCACATCTTTTTGATTGGACAAGAGATGTTAATTGCCAGTTGACCATAAGTTTTGCTAACTTGAATTATGCTATAGCTATATTGTCATTTGATTCTGATAAATTGCATCAGTCATGTTTGGAGTCAAATATAAAATAAAAAATGAATGAAAAACAATTTGAATGGATAATGCATGAATATTCTTTCTCTAATTTGGATATTGGAAAAATAAATCTTGGGTAAGGTAACTGTTCTAAATTGTTCAACAAATAAGACAAACTTATCTTCATAGAAGAGGTAATCAAGATAATTTTGATAAGAAATAATCGGTCAGCAAGTCTTGTCTGTAGTTTTCTTCATTTAACTCTGGTCAGCAGATTAATTGATTAACCCATTACCAGACGGCAAAATTTAAGACTGGTTCAAATTGAAAGGCGTTACAGGCGACAATTAAAAGTTAATGAAATTTTAGATGTTTCAATTTTTAGGGAAGAAAACATTTTGGAAAATGAAGCAATTGGTTGCTGCAAGTAATTTCTTAATTTTCCACAATTTTTTTCAAATTGTTTTTATAGAGGGGCGTCGAAAGGCGTCATTGTGTGTGAATGGGTTAATCCGTTCCCACACAGTAAAATTTTAGACCAGTCTAAATAAAAAAGAAGTTGCAGACAACAAGGTTTATGAAAATATAGATTGTTCAACTTTCTTGATAGAAAACATTGTGTGAAATGAAGAAATTGCTTGTTACAAGCAATTTCTTCATTTTAGACAATGTTTTTCAAATCATTTTTACAGAGGGGCGTCCGAAAGCGTCAGTGTGGGATTGGGTTAATGAGTGGGGTCAGCCGTTTTACTCTGGTCAGCAAATTTGGTAAGCAGATCATTTGTCAACTGGTCAGCAATTCAGGTCAGAAATTTAGTTAATCACCAAAATATTTGGTCTGAAAGTTTGGTCAGAAATGTTTATTGGTCAGCAAATTTTGTCACCAGATATTTTGTCAACAATTTTTTCTTGGTCAACAAATTCAGTCAGCAAGTCTGGTCAGTTGATTGTTCAGCATATTATTAGGTCAACAGGACTGGTCAGCTATTTTACATTGGTCAGCAAACCTTGTCACCATGTTTTTTGGTCAGCAAGGGAGGTCAGAAATTTCATTGGTCATCAGAATAATTGTCGAGAAAGTCCAGTCAGCAATTTTCATTGATCATCAAATATTTGGTCAGCAAGTCTGGTAAGCAGTTTTACATTGGTCATTGCAAATTATTTCCAGTCATTATCATTATCAAGTCTGGTCAGCAATTTGTACCGGAAAAAGTCTGGTCAGCCCATTTACATTGGTCAGCAAATCTTGTTAGCATATTATTTTGTCAGAAATTTTTGATGATCAGCATGGCTAGTTAGCAACTTTAATTTGTCATTAAATTTGGTCAACAAGTCTAGTCAGCAAATTTTATTGGTCAACAAGTCTGGTCAGTTTATTTGTTCAGCATATTAAAAGGTCAGCAGGGCTGGTCAGCTATTTTACAACAGTCAGCAAATCTTGTTTGCAATCTTTTTGGTCAGGAAGTCAGGTCAGAAATTTGGTCAACAGATTTATTGTTCAGCAAGTCTTAGTTAGCAATTTAAGCCCAGCAGGTTTGGTCAGCATATTATTTAGTCAGAAAGTCTGGTCAGCTTTTTTACAATGGTCAGCATTTGGTTATCAAGTCTAGTTAGTGATTTTCATTGCTCAGCAAATTTTGTCAACTGATATTTTGTAGCTAGTCTGGTCAGCAATTTAACACTGGTCAGCAAATTCAGTCAGCTTATTAATTCATAATTGAGTCCAGTCAGCCATTTGTATTGGTCAGCAAATTAGGTTAGCATGTTATTTAGTCAGCAAAGTCTGGTCAGCTATTTTACATTTGTCAGTGATTCCGGTCAGCAGATTGTTTGGTCAGCAAGTTGAGTCAGCCATTTTTATTAGTCAACAAATTTGGTCAGCAGTTCTGGTCAGCTAATTTTGTCAGCATATCATTAAGTCAGCAGAGCTGATAATCAAGTCTACTTAGTGATTTTCATTGCTCAGCAAATTTTGTCAACTGATATTTTGTAGCTAGTCCGGTCAGCAATTTCACACTGGTCAGCAAATTCAGTCAGTATATTAATTTATAGTTGAGTCTGGTCAGCAATTTGTATTGGTCATCAAATTAGGTTAGCATGTTATCTAGTCAGCAAAGTCTGGTCAGCTTTTTTACATTTGTCAGTGATTCCGGTCAGCAGATTATTTTATCAGCAAGTTTAGTCAGCCATTTTAATTGGTCAGCAAATTTGGTTAGCAAGTCTGGCCAGCTAATTTTGTCAGCATATCATTAGGTCAGCAGGGCTGATTATCAAGTCTAGTGAGTGGTTTTCAATGCTTGGCAAATTTTGTCAACTGATATTTTTTAGCTAGTCTGGTCAGCAATTTCACACTGGTCAGCAAATTCAGTCAGCTTATTAATTCATAATTGAGTCCAGTCAGCAATTTGTATTGGTCAGCAAATTTGGTCAGCATACTATTTAGTCAGCAAAGTCTGGTCAGCCATTTTACATTTGTCAGTGAATCTGGTAGTCAGATTATTTGATCAGTAAGTTTAGTCAGCCATTTTTATTGGTCAGCAAGTCTGGTCAGCTAATTTTGTCAGCATATCATTAGGTCAGCAGAACTGATAATCAAGTCTAGTGAGTGATTTTCATTGCTAGTCAAATTTTGTTCACTTATATTTTGTAGCTAGTCTGGTCAGCAATTTAACACTGGTCAGCTAATTCAGTCAGCATATTAATTCATAATCAAGTCTGGTCAGCAATTTGTATTGGTCATCAAATTTGGTCAGCATATTATTTAATCAGCAAAATCTGGTCAGCTATTTTACATTTGTCAGTGAATCTGGTCAGCAGATTGTTTGGTCAACAAGCTTAGCCAGCCATTTTTAATAGTCAGCAAATTTGGTTAGCAATTCTGGTCAGCCAATTTGGTCAGCATATCATTAGATCAGATGGGCTGATAATCAAGTCTAGTAAGTGATTTTTATTGCTCAGCAACTTTTGTCAACTGATATTTTGTAGCTAGTATGGTCAGCAATTTAACACTGGTCAGCTAATTCAGTCAGCATATTAATTCATAATCAAGTCTGGTCAGCAATTTGTATTGGTCATCAAATTTGGTCAGCATATTATTTAATCAGCAAAATCTGGTCAGCTATTTTACATTTGTCAGTGAATCTGGTCAGCAGATTGTTTGGTCAACAAGCTTAGCCAGCCATTTTTAATAGTCAGCAAATTTGGTTAGCAATTCTGGTCAGCCAATTTGGTCAGCATATCATTAGATCAGATGGGCTGATAATCAAGTCTAGTAAGTGATTTTTATTGCTCAGCAACTTTTGTCAACTGATATTTTGTATTTAGTCTGGTCAGCAATTTAACACTGGTCAGCAAATTCAGTCAGCTTATTAATTCATAATTGAGTCTGGTCAGCAAATTAGGTCAGCATGTTATTCAGTCAGCAAAATCTGGTCAGCTATTTTACATTTGTCAGCGAATCTGGTCAGCAGATTATTTGGTCAGCAAGCTAAGTCAGCCATTTAAGGTTAAAAACATTGTGAGAAAAGGAGAAACTGTTAGAAACAATTTCTCCTTTGTATACAATGTTTCTTATAATTGTACTTTGACAATATATATCAATAGAGGAACATTTGGTTATCAGCTAACCTATTACTACACATTACCATAGATAACAATTATGGAAAAAGGGAAATTATTATAACTACCATTTTCCCCTTTTCATACATTGTTTTCAATTCTATATGGTAGTTGTACTTGTTTTTTATTCATGTTTTAAGTATAATCTATGCAGCATCTTTCATTTTGGACCACTCTTCAAAATTTGTTGTCTGGATTGATAATGAATATAAATGGCTAAAATTTGAATTTGTACATAGATAACTTGTTTTAAGGAAAAGGTTTAAAAACAATAAATTGACATGTGCATGTATATCAAAGTCAATGAACAACAGATTTGGAAAAGTTTAATAAAGAAGTATTCAAATGTCATTTCAAACAAAGAAAAAAGGATATATTAAGAACAACAACAACAACAAAAAGTTAAAGGTTTACATTAAGTTGCTAGAATATTTCTAAAAATTCTTTACTTTATTTCAAAAAATTCTTTTACTTTACAAAAACTACTTTTCCCAAAAAAAACCCCCAAGATTTAAAAATTTCCTTGAAACAACCTATAAAGAATTTACATAATTGTACCATTACTTCTTGTGTCAAATTATTATACATAAAATAATACAGCATAAAGGGTGGGTGAAGGAGTTAAAATAAGTGGTGAAATAAGTGGTCAGCAATTTACTGGTCAGCTTTTTATACCCAATGGTCAGCCAGTCAGCTGGTCAGCAGTCAGCGGTCAGCAGTCAGCTTTTTATACTTACCCCATCAATTTGCATTTATTTTACTGTTTGTTGTAATTTGAGTATAGCATTGCGGCAAAGATTTACGAGCAAGATGTTTCCAATTGTTGTTCAGTTTGTTGTTTAAAAAATTAACACTTGGAGCATTTAAAATGTCACTTGTTGTTCCATGTATTAATAACCCTTAACCCATTCCAACTCAATCCCTCCTTTTTACCCTCAATAAAACAGTTTTAGAAAACATTGTTACAAGCAATTTCTTCATTATCCAAAATGTTTTCTATCCCAAAAGATGCAAAAAATTAAAATTCCGTCAACTTCAAATTGTTGTCTGCAGCTTCTCTCAATTTGGACCAGTCTAAAATTTTGTTGTGTGGGAATGGGTTAAACTGGCGAGCAGAGCCCTACGGTATTGCAGGTAACTAAAACTGTTTCTTCATTGTTCTGTTCTTGAAAATTATTTCCTTAATATCTAAAACTTACAAATGTAGATGCATAACACATTTATCACTTTAACTCAATACCTTAATTTAATCATTTCTATTTACTTTAAACCATTACCACACAGCAAAATTTTAGTCTGGTGCAAACTGAAAGGAGTTGGAGACAACAATTTAAAGTTTATGAAATTTGAGATTTTTTCATCTTTCAGGATAGAAAACAGTGTGGAAAATGAAGAAATTGCTTGTTACAAGTAATTTTTATGCCCCCGCATCGATAGATCTGGGGCATATTGTTTTCTATCTATCTGTCTATTTTTACTACCTAACTCCCCTTTCCCAGGTATAACTGGCAGGTAACACAATCCAGATTCGCTGAATCCCACTGCTACCCACTTTTACAGTTGGGTAGACTGGGGCTGGCTATTAAGTGTCTTGCCTGTAAACACACCCCGGTGACATTGGGGCTTGAACATGTGACCTTCAGATCACGAGTCAAGCGCCTAAACCACTCGGCCATCGAGTGTCCGTCTGTCTGTCTGTCTGCAAAAGTTAACCTGCCAATTTTCCTATAACTTCAACACTGATTAAGTTACAATGCTAATATTTGGTATGTAGATAGGTCTAAACAAGGTGCAACTGGGGAAGGTCATTTCATCAAGGTCAAGGTCAAAATTTTAACCCCTTTCCCTAAAACATTACTCAAAAACTTAACCTGCCAACTAAACATTTTCCTATATCTTCACCCCTAATTAAGTTACAATGCTAATATTTAATATGTAGATAGGTCTCAACAAGGCGCAACTGAGGAAGGTCATTTCATCAAGGTCAAAGTCAAAATTTTAACCCTTTTCCCTAAAACGTTACTCAAAAACTTAACCTGCAAAATAAACATTTTCCTATAGCTTCATCCCTAATTAAGTTGCAATGCTAATATTTGGTATGTAGATAGGTCTCAACAAGGCGCAACTGGGGAAGGTCAACTCATCAAGGTCAAAGTCAAAATTTTAACCCTTTTCCCTAAAACGTTACTCAAAAACTTAACCTGCCAACTAAACATTTTCCTATAACTTCAACTCTGATTAAGTTTCAATGCTAATATTTGGTATGTAGATAGGACTCAACAAGGCGCAACTAGGGAAGGTCATATCATCAAGGTCAAGGTCAAAAGTTTTACCCTTTTCCCTAAACGTTACTCAAAAACTAAACCTGCCAGCTAAACATATTCCTATAACTTCATCCCTAATTTAGTTACAATGCTAATATTTGGTATGTAGATAGGTCTCAATAAGGCGCAACTGGGGGAGGTCATATCATCAAGGTCAAGGTCAAAATTTTAACCCTTTTCCCTAAAATGTTACTCAAAAACACTCAAAAACTTAACCTGCAAACTTAACATTTTCCTTTAACTTCATCCCTGATTAAGTTACAATGCTAATATTTGGTATGTAGATAGGTCTCAACAAGGCACAACTGGGGAAGGTCAACTCATCAAGGTCAAAGACAAAATTCAACTCCTTCCCTAAAACAAAGAAAAAAAAAAACAATAAAAATCACCCGTTACTAAAAAATTCCTGTTTTGGGGGCATGGTGTTTCACAAACACATCTTGTTTCATTTGACATAATGTTTTCACTATCATTTTTTCTTGAAAGGCGTCCAAAAGCTTCACTTTGTGGGTATGAATTAAGCAAAGGAGTTTAAAACTCTGTTGATATGTTATAGTAGACTTATTTCTTCTCAGATGTGAAAACGCCATAAAACATTCCAACTACATTCCCATATGATAATGCTTTTTTGACGACCCTCAATAAAAACAAATTGTAAAACATTGTGTAAATTAAAGAAATGCTTGTAACAAGTAATTTCTTCATTTTACACAATGTTTTCTACTCAGAGAGTGAAAAACTCTAAAATTTTATCAACTTTAAATTTTTGTCTGCAACTCCTTTCAATTTGAACCAGTCTAAAATTTTGCACTCTGTTAATAGGCTATCTACAGATATATTTACATGTGTATATAATTATAGAGATGTTATATAGTGTTTTCACATGAAAATAAATATCTCCACCATAACATATCAGTAGAATATCAAACTCCTTTGCTTTCAAATATCTTATAATATAATTAAATTTACCCCAAACCATGCTTTGTTGTAGTGTTAATAAGTCGCGGGCTTAGTGCAAAACGGTTGTAACTCACTTTTTAGCTTTTTTACAGGAGAGGGTAAAAACTGATTAGAATTAAAGTAAAAAGATCTTTTGTAGAAATATGGGCATATCTAAAATCACTTTCACTAGATATTTATTGAATTATTTTTCAAAATTGTGTAAGATGTTTCTTAAAAATGTTGTTTGCAAAAGTTTGAGTTACAACCGTTTTGCACAAAAAAAAGAAGAAACTTGAAATAAATTTTTCATGCAAAAGGGTTGTAACTCATTTTAAATAAGCTAAATCATACCTTTGAAAGAAATTATTGATTTAGCAGAGTCTATATATTTTTTGTGAAGGTAATTTCTTCACTTACCTAAGTTTATTTCCATATATAATTAATAGTTTCTTCGCTAAAACAGGGAATACATGTAATGTTAACTACCTTTCCAATGAATTTCTTCTTTTTTTATAAAGATTTAATTTGCTTGGTTGACAAAACAAAAGGAAGTCAGTTCAAGCAACTAAGGTTTGTCTAAGAAGTTCCTAGTATAGTACATCTTAGAACAACAAAGCTCCCTTTAGTGTCTCATATATTTAACACAGACACATGAAGTCATTTTTTGTCCAAGGATAAGCAACTTTTACCTAGGACCATGTAACTTTACACATATACACATGCCATTAACCAAAGAAAATCACTTTTGATAACAATGACAATGTTCTGTAGTGGGGAGGAAGGATAGTCCACTGCTTTGTGACAGTTTTATTCTTATTGTCCTAAAAAGGTCTTAGTAGTCTGAAGAACTTTTTGTGCTTAAAGTGGCTTAGTTAGACAGCTTATCTTGTATTACATCTTTATCATGTCTCACAAAGTGTGGGTGGATAATCATAAACCTAAGTGGAATAGCAGCTGGAGGCTAGGCAATGATGTAGTAGTACATGTAGTACTAGTGTGAGAAATACCAGGAATCTATTGTTAGGTGCTTCAGCTGGCGCATTATGACTGAAATACTTACTCTTAAAGTGGCATTAAACCCCATTCAATCAATCAATGTATATTGTGTATTGACTCAGAGAATTGAAATCATATCAAGATTATGTAAATTATAGGTAGGACAAAAGACCAATTAACTAATAGTTGTGCTGAAAAAAAATAATAGATTATTAGGCACATTATTGCATAGAAATTCATAGAGGTCAAAACAGCTTTTGGATATACAAGAAAAAGTCCCCGCATTGTTTCATTAAGATGGAGACAAGGGGGCTGGAGGGCTGGAATGTGCCAAATAGCTTACCTTAATTTCAAGCGAGAGAATGGAAGGAAAAGAAAGTGTCAACTCATCAATATTATTTGTATGCTCTTGTCATGCATAAGCAATGATCATAGAATTATCTGTCAGTGTGTTGGTGTGTGTATCCAGTTTTTGTACAGAGCATATCTTATACATAAATTGGTGGATATCAACATAGTTGTTCCCCTTGAACAGTTCTAGTTTCATGCTTGAATTTTTATAGGATACTCCCAAGTTTAAGGTCACAACTGAAGGTGGCCATGTGACAAGCAAAATCATTGGGGACATCCATGTCTGTGACACATTTCTAGTTTGACTTTGATAAAACAAATAACAATTAAGATAACATTTTGAAGAAACTTTTCCCCAAAGTTAAGTTTAGCTTCAGAACCTTAGATTCTTAAATGAAAATTTGTCAGCCCAATCTAGCAAGTTAGTAACAATTTTGACAATCAAAATTAAACATTTTAAAACTTGCAAGTGTATACAAAAGTAAAATTCCCCTCATTTTTCTTTACCTTAAAATTTCCATCAGTTCAGGAGAAAATTTTTGACTGCATGACTATAGATGATCCTAAAAGACTTCTATTGAGCAGGATGTCCTAAGATTAATGAAGCAGGTCATTAGTTAAATTTTCTTATTTTCAAAACTAGAATTTTTCCAAGATGACAAATATGCCAAACACCTTTCCGTAAAAATTATATAGGCCTCAATTCAAATGATATCAAGGAAGAATCTAGTTAAGAGATGAAGAGAATTTTTTTTGTTTTCATGGAGGTATGAACCAAAAAACCTAATCACACTGTATGAATACGCAAAGTGGATTCATACATTGTGTGATTAGGTTTTTCGGTTCAAACCTCCATGAAAACAAAAGAAATTCTCTTCATTCCTTACAATTTAATAGCATCGAGCAAAAAAACAAAAAACTTTACAAATTTTGATACCTTTTTGTATGGGACTATTTTGTTCGGAAGCATGCAAAATCGCTGCGTGCTCAAAATTTTGTTCATGGAGTTATGAATAAATTTTTTCGACCAATCAGAACGCTTGTTTTTGATAGACAAAACTAAAAATTAAACCATTTAAATATGAAACAGAAATTTTAGTTCTTGATAGTCTATTGACATACTTTCAAGCCTTTTCCTTGGTTAAGTACAAAGTAAGTGAAGGATGATCAATATGCTGTGTGTAGACATATTTCAGAGTCATAATAAGGTAAACAGGCAGACAAAAGGATCACACTTATTTAGTTGCTCATGATATGCATTTGACAAGCTTGTAAATTTGTTGAAACAACATATCCCTGCTTTTCATTCCCCATGATGTAGATAAAGAGACAGAATTTGAAACATTGATAAAAAGAGCCATTTATACTAAGGCAGGAATTGCATGGCAATCCATAAAAGCTTTAAATTTAATGGAAAAATGCAGAAAATACTAAATAGCTTTAAAAGTTTGTTAATCCAAGTCATGTCCAATGAATATAAGAATGTAGTTGTAAAAAAGGCAATTTTCAAATGAAGAAGTAATAAACAAAAAATAATGATCTCTGGAATTGCTAAATTAGCAAAACAAGTGCCACTAAGTCATCCCCTAGTGACTGAGAATAAGAACCTGAAGTTTAGTATATCTTTCCATGCAGTAATACAGATAATGTTGAAATATGTATTTTCACATCAAATCTCCACTTTTTGCATGACATGGGTACTCCTAAAATAAAGACAACTAATTTTTGGATGGGGATAGGAAATTTTTGTATGAAGTTTCAACAACCTTGTTACTACATTGTACTGAGATACTAAGCAAGGGGTACAGATGGACAGATAGCAAGAAAACTATATCCTTTGATAGAAAGGATAATAATATATTGGTCTTTAGAGCTTGCTTGACATAACCTGTTCAGTTTTCTAGAAGAATACTACCTCATGGGGAATACTTGTGTGCCAACTTCTCTGGCCATGATCAGCTATAATAACTATATGAATTTGAGGCATACTGGTAGTTCATTCAACACAAAACTAATCATTACATAAGTTATGTAAAACAAATCCAGATATTTTCAAGTCATAAGTTTCTAAGAAGCAAATAAATGGTTGATATTTATTACTATTTTTATGGTGCCAATTGAAAGCTATTAAAATTACGGGGTACAGAACAAAAAAAATGAGATCAAAACTCAATCAAAAATACAATAAAGTTAATTTATTTCAAAACAAAAAGCTTCTCAAAAGGTCTCAAAAGTATTACTGGCTAATATAGAATCAGAACTGTTATCAATTTCATAGTATTGGACATGATTTAAATTTTTCAAATTAATTTTTACTGCAAAACGGTTGTAACTCATGAGTTACAACCGTTTTGCATGAAAAATAAAAATGGTTTTGAGATACAACCTCTTGACCACTTTTCAATTTCTCTGTAAATAATGGGAATTTCCTTACAATATTTAAAGGGATAGTGTATTGGTATATGTAGGTAACAAATATGGAAAAAAACATTTTTTGGTAAAAAGTGAGTTACAACCCTTTTGCACTAAGCCCGCGAAGTGTTGAATAATTTGGAAAAGAAAATATTAATCTTATTAGAAAATTGTTCTCAAACTATATCATGCCATCATTCCAAAATTGTTGTATTTATACAATTTTATTTTAACCCTTTTCCAAACAACAAAATTTTAGACTGGTCTAAATAGAAAGAGTTTGCAGACAACAAAACAAAGTTTGTTTAAATAGGAAAATAAGGGAAACATGAGGTAAAAACATTGTAAGTAAACAGGAAATTGCTTGTTGCAAGCAATTTTTTCTTCACAATGTTTTCCATAGCTAAACTTCTTCAACCCGTAAAAAAGTGGGGTTGTGTGGGAATGAGTAAATCTGAAAATTGCAAGAAAATGAATATGTTATGATTCACATGTCTTTTTACAGATATTTTCCTTGGCCAAGACCAAAAATTTATGACATTTATGTTTTCAAGTGAGAGAGGCAATGTCAGGTTCTAATTGCATTGGTCACAGTTACAAATTTAAAACTGGGTCAACTGAGGCAGTGACAAAAAAATTGACTAAGATCTTAATCCATTCCAACACAATCCCTCCTTTTCACGTCTCCCAAGAAATAAGCTTTGGAAAACACGGTGGAAAATGAAGAAATTGCTTGTATCAAGCAATTACTTCATTATCCACAATGTTTTCTGTCCAAAAAGACAAAAAAAAATTCATTAACTTGTAATTGTTGTCTGCAGCTTCTTTCAACTTGGACCAGTCTAAAACTTTGCTGTGTGGGAATGGGTTAAATGGCGCTATTCTGCAATAGGTAATGAAAATAATAGTTGTTTTGCAACATAAACATTTTAACAACAAAAATGCTATGTATAAATGTTGTTGAAAGTTGAAAATTCTGCTTTAATGAATAATATGATTCAGGTCTATCAAAATTGATTGAAAGCGGTGATTCATTAGTGTCTTACACAAGGTCTAAATGTGTCCCTATATATATACATCTAAGCATATAGACTAAAACCATGACAAATGGGCTGTTCTTGGTGGTCTATTTCTTAGTTGTCTGTCAATTGAGCTAAACCACCAACTATTCTTCTTTATTTGCACAGGAGCCAAAAAACCTACTGATACAGCTCCAGCTAAACCTAAAGAAAAAGTGTGGACAAAGGAAGATGAAAATGCCCGCAAAATACAGACTAAATTTAGACAGTATAGAGCCAAAAAAGTTCTGGAGAAAAAGAAAAAAGAAAAAGCTGATTATGAGGAACTAATGGAAAGACTTGAAAAAGAAGTAAATCTTAGATTTTTATATATATTTTTAACATTTAACCTATTACCCAGAAACAAATAAGAGAATCTTTGAAAATAGGTGTCGGGCATAGAGGTTTGATATTTTGCATTTGGCATTACCTCTACTGAATTTATCAACCCATTACCAGATGGGAAAATTTTAGGCTTCAAATGAGTTTGAGACAACGATTTAGAGTTCAAGAATTTTTTAATTTGTTCAACTTTCTGGCTAGAATTCATTGTAAAATGAAGAAATTGCTTGTAACAAGAAATTTCTTCATTTAACACTATGTTTTCTCAAATGCTCATCTTTAGGGCAGTCCAAAAGCGTCATTGTGTGGGAATGAGTTGCTATAATAGCCTTTGGGTCTCATTCGAGCCCTGCTTGAGAGCATCTTATTTTATTAGCTCACTACAAAGTGCTCAAGGAAAGCTTTTGATTTTTGTGAACGTCCAATTACCATTCCATTGTTATCTTGCATTGTCGAACATCGTTGTTAAGGGTACTGTTGTAATTGTGCGTCTGTAAACAATTCCTTTAGATATCTTCTGAACCAGTAGTCAAATCCATATAAAATTTTAGAATGGAACTTAGAAAGAAAACTTTAAAAATCTTTTCTAAAACCAGAAAACCTAAGGTATAGATATTTAGTTGTAGAAGCTCTTATTAAATCTAAACAAAGTTACCGGTAGTTAATGTGATGCTGTTTGCAATGGATATCACATGTGGTATGTAGCATCTTGTAGTGGACCTCTTCCAAATCTGGTAATGTAATTCAGTGGCGGATTTGGAGGGGTTTTTGAACTCCTTTATAGCCTCACCATTTTATTTCCATTGGGAAATTCAATAAAATTGGTTGTAATATAAACACCTCCCACCCCATCCAGTGTTAAACTTGAATCCCCTTTACAGAAATCTTTAATCTGCCATTGTGATTCCCCTGGGGTGATATTAAGATTCCAATTCCAGAAGTAAATGTTTAACAACAAATCTGTAGAAAAATTACATAACCCAAAAGCTTAGAGCAACGAGAAACAAAGAGGTAAATATTTAAGGTTTTTAAGCCTATAGCAAATTTGCTGTAACATGACAGAGACAGTGCTGTAGCTCTCGGGTGGTTTGCATACAAAATAAGTTCTATAGTCATGCTCACATTTTTCCAAAACTCCAAATGTGAAGATTAGAGTTTAAAGTGAACAATCAAAATTGGTCATGCTTGGGTTTATTGGTTTATTTCAAAATCACTATTAAAAGTATGCATTCTCTTTGACAAGAATATGTGAAGAAGTATGTTTCATTAGATCCAAGGTAAAGGTTGATGGCAAAATTGATAAATATGCGGTTTACAATAGACCTAGTGTCACATAATATCTCATACTTGAGAGAAATGGAAGCTTTTGTAAGTATCCTTGTCTGTGACAATTTAATTACAATCAAATCTACAAGACCATTATACCAAACCGTGACTGTCATTTCAATCTAAGACATAGACAGTGTTCTTAAAAGGTTTGAGTAGACTTAAATAAAAAACAGTGAATTTGTAGATATAATTTTAATGAGATTCTGTCAGGTATACATGTTTCTAGGAGGCATTAAAATCTTGGATTGTGTTTTAATGGCAAAAAACAAATTAGGAAAGTATGTTACTTAACCCATTCCAACTGGATGAAGCTTTTAGATGCCCCAAAGAAAAAAGCTTTGGAAAACATTGTGAAAAATGAATAAATCACTTAAAAGCAAAATCTTCATTATTCTCAATGATTTCTATCCCAACATTAAAAAATCAAACATTTCAAAAGCTTTAAATTGTCATCTCCCACTCCTTTCAATTTGTACCAGTCTAAAATTTTGCCATTTTAATCTTTAAAATCATCCAATAGCAGCGATTGTCTATGACAACTAGGCAATAAATGCTTTGAATGTAACGTAGTATACAAATCCCAAAAGGTAGGACAAATCAGCATATCTTGTCTTGTAAATAACTATAGCTTGAACAATATCAAAAGAAACAGATTGATTCCCTTTTCAATTCAGTTAAATAGTTTTTTGACTTGAGATTTCATATCTTGTATAATATTCAAATGTTTATCCTACCTTTTAGAAATCAAGGCGCACATGCCCAAAGATTGTTTCTAGTAACATATCTCATAACCCATTCCCTCAAAACAAAATTTTAGACTTGTCCAAATTGAAAGAAGCTTCAGACGTCAATATCAAGTTGATGGAATTTTAATATCTTTTCGGATAGAAACATTGTAGAAAATGAAAAAAATTGCTTGAAACAAGTAATTCCTTCATTTTCTACAATTTTTTCCAAAGCTTTTTCTTGAGGGGTGTAAAAAGGATAGATTTTGTAGGATTATTGCTTTACCTGTCAATAATTATAGTTTTTCTTTATTGTAGTATAGTTTTCATGCTTTTGACTTCCAAATGGCATTTTGAAATTTTAGGCTTTTGTGAAACTAGTCAAAATGGAACAAGAAAAAGCTGAACAACAAAGATTAAAAGAGGAAGAAGAGAGAAGAAGAAAAGCTGAAGAGAAAAAAAGAAAAAAGAGAATGCTTGAAGCATCATTTGATGGAGATGTTGATGAAATGTCTGCAATTCTGAAAGAGGTACAAGATCTGGATGATAAAAATAGTGTTCCAAGTGATGTGATTGGTAGGGCACTGAGACAGAAACACATCATGGCTGTTGTGGGATGTGAAGATGCAAATGAAAATACACCAGTATCAGAGGCCGCCAGTAAGTGATGACTCTTTATTCAAATGTGAGTTATCACATGAAAAGGGACCATCTAGGATCAAGCATAGATCAACAGACAGATATCTGGCCAATACTAGATAGAAAATTCCAATTTGATGTTTAACAACTTCATTTTGCAATATTAATGGCAAGTAATATTTAACCCTTTCCTGTTTTGCAAAATTTTAGACCTGTCCAAATTCAAAGATTTTCCAGGCAAAAATTGAAAGTGGATTTAATTTGAAAAATAACCATATAGTAGGGTAGAAAATATTGTAGAAAAAGAAGAAATTGCTTGTAACAAGCAATTTTTTCTTTTTCTACAATGTTTTCTCATTTATAAATCATCAGGGCGTAAAAACCAGGGATTGAAAGGGAAAGGGTTAAGAAACTAGCAATATGTTTGTCTTGTGACCTCATTATCACTAACACAGTTTGAATAAGATGTACATGTACTTACCATGTTTAAGTTCCCAAATCAAC